>CM035408.1:94930223-95060223 GCA_020310875.1 Ceratopteris richardii | reverse complement strand
TCAGTTTTTTATATGCATGGCAGACCAATTTCATGTCCACCATGTCCACCTAGTTGGATTAGTATGAGATATCCCTATTATGTTACAAGGAGTGATCTTCTCTATGACTTTTGTAGTCTTAGACATTCCCGATAACACATAGGATTATGATCGTTTATTTGGTAGACCATGGCTCAAACAAGCCAAAGTCCTTCAAGACTGGTCTAAGAAGGAACTGGTCATTAAATATAATCATCATGAGTATCAAGTACCTTTAGATACCATGAAATCGAATGAAGTGCAGACACTTTCACACATTGTAGAACCTATCCGTATGATGGATGTTTTGATTGATGATGAAGAGCGTGAATTCTTGCCAGCGAACTTTGATTTATTGTCCTTAGGAATAGTGGATTTTCAACCACTTTTGGACCAATGGTCTCCTCCGACCTACATGATGACGTGTTCCATAACTAGTGTCGATCCACCAGAACAGAAAACTATCCAACCAAATCCTATTGATGAGATTGTTCCCAATTGGCTAGAATCTAAAGATAAGCAATCTCAACATTACATTAGTGAAGAACAACTGATAACCTATAATTTGGGTACCGAAGATAGGCCAAAACCAGTCAGAATTAGCACCAAACTTAGCGAGGAGGAGCAAAATAAGGTGCTTCAACTCCTCACAGAATTCTAGGATGTCTTCATTTAGGATTACCAAGACATCAAGGGTATCGACCCTTGATTTATCAACACTGGATAGTTTTGCAACTAGATGCAAAACTGATTAGGCAGCCAAGTTACCAGATGAACTTGCATTATGCACAATTAGTCAAAGAAGAAATTGAATATCTACTAAAGGTTGGATTTACCATACCAGTAGAACACATTGAGTGGATATCACCCATCACTATCGTTCCTAAAAAGAACAAGAAGCTCCATGTCTACATGGATTACCGAAAACTCAATGACACCATACCTGATGGTTTTCCCCTTCTTTTCCTTGATAGTATGCTTGATGATGTTGCCAGATGAGATGTTTATTCATTTCTAGACGGATACATTGGTTACAACCAGGGGTGCATGGCTGCTGCAAACGTATCAAAGCTAACTTTCATTACTTCATGGAGAGTCTTTGCATGTATGGTAATGTGGTTTTTTTCTATGTAACAACCCGAGTACGTTTCAGTGTTGCATGTAAGATATTTTCTCCCCCTACCTCACCACCTTCAAGAGAGTTTTTCTAGATCATTTTTCGATTATGGTCGGTGAGTGGATCACTCAACCGAGTTACGGTTATGTTTCATGCATACAAACTCTACTTGAATCCAGTGAGGTCTATTTTCTTTGTTTAACATGGGAAATTCTTGAGTCACATCATCTTGGCCTAGAGTATCCAGGTTGATCCCGACAAGGTTAAAGTTGTACTAGAAGCTCCTACCCAGAGGAATTCTAAGAAAGTCCTTCCTAGGCCAAATTCAATGGCATGGTCATCATCTACAGTGGCTGACGTATCTCATTGTCCCCTTGAACAAATTAATTAACCTCCCTTGAAAAGACTTTCACTGGCCACCAGAGTGCCAGCTTGAGTTCAATTGTTTGAAGACCTTATTGACCCAAGCCCCTATTCTGCAAGCACCCAATTGGGAGCTCCTTTTTCACATTTTCATTGATGCTTCAAACATAGCTATTGGTTGTGTCCTCACTCAGGTTATAGATAAGTGGTATATACCAATTTATTATGCTAGTAGATGACTTGCTAATGTGGAGAAGAACTATTCAGTAACTGAATGCGAGTGTCTTGGAATGATCTACTTTATTAAGAAGTATCATCATTATTTATTAGGCAGCAAATTCACTTTCCATGTGGATCACATTGCTCTTGTTTATCTTGTTCAGAATAAAGCTAGTACCTGTAGAATGGCCTGATGGGTCTTTTAGTTACACGACTTTGACTTCGACATTGTACATTGACCTAGTATGCACCACACTTTAGTTGACTTTCTCTCCTAGTTGGATTCCGATGAGGCACCTAATGTAAGTGATATGAACCCTTTTGCTATTTGTACGGCCCAACTTGCTAGTGTTGTGACACCATGTAATCTCACTACCACATACTATAATACTATTTCCTTCTTTCTGAAGACTATTCTATTCTCGGATTCTTTATCTCTGCCAAATTGCCATAAGCTAGTTGCCTATAGTAAGTGGTTTACCATTTTTCTAGATCACCTTTATTATTATGATCTCTCTGATGCCTGGCTCCGTTGGGTTCACATCCACAAGGTGCCTGCAGTTCTTTCCTCTGCTCATTCCGACCCCATTGGTGGCCACTTGTTAGTGGATCTAACTTTACATATAGTACTTCAGAGTGGGCAGTGGTGGCCTACCATGATTAAAGATGTTTGACAGTATGTGCTTATGTGTGATCCGTGTCAAAGGATTGGTCAGCCTGTTCTGACTAAATATTTTTGCCTTCAACCTATTATGCCTCTGGAACCATTTCAAAAATGGGGATAGATTTTCTTGGACCTATTTCCTCTCACAGTTTCCACCAATAATTAGTACATCTTGACTTGCACTGACTACATGAGCTGATGTGCTTAAGAGTTGGTGCAAATAAGCCCAACCTACATACTTGGAGAATGATCATTTATCTCATATAGTTACATATGACTACTCCCTTGTAAAAGTCAATTACTTTTATCCTTGTAAAAGTGCATATGATAATTGAAATAATCCCACATGGAGTTAGGAGGAATCAAATCCCAAATTCTTGGTAGTTGTTAGATGAGAAAGTAAAGCCTTTAGGACTCACTTTATGGTGAGAACTTGAATTTGAATTCAAAAAGTTGGCTCCAACTCTAGCTATAAAATTGGATCAAAATCTCGCATGGATGAGAGCCCAATTTGGAGATCAATTGAGAGGGATTTCTTGTGATTAGAGACCTCATTCCATAGCTCTATCACTACCCTCACATTGTGCAATTTTACATTGCCAATGTCATTTTTATTCTATGTGATTTAATGCATATACATTGATCACTTCTCTACTTCACTTCTCTGCTATGATCATCTCAGAATGGTGAACTTCTCAGAGCTTGTTCTCAGTGCATAGTTAACCCTTTGATGTGATTTAAAGTGCTATAGATTCAGCACATTGTCTACTTCATAGATACAAAGTTTCATTATCATTGCTTTTCTCAATCTCGAAATATATTCACATTACTGCTCACTGGTCTGCATACTATAGCACCCCAAAAATGTCAGGTTAATCTTTCAACTTGCTAAGCATCATTCTCAATGTATAGTTGATCTTTTTATTGAATAAATCATGATTGGTGGCTATCTAAGTTAATTAGATACTCTCAAAAGGAATTTAATCAATTACTGCCAAGTTGAGAGCACCGTTCATTTTATTGAACATGTGTAGAGACCAAAATAACAAGTTTGACACTTAGTTGAGTTTTCTACTTATCTGTTTTGATCCTTTGTATAGAGGGTCATGCTCCAAAGCACATAGGTGATTTTTTGTGATTTTTGAGAAGCTCAAGGAGTCTACTATACTCTCCATAACTTGTTCTTGGCTGGTGTGAAGTAGTATTTTGCAACACCACTTCATCTCTGGAACCTATCCACCATCTCCTCCAATGGTGGTATCAGAGCAACAACAAGCAAAATGGGAGATGAATTTCCATCATTCATTGACAAATTGGACAAAAGCAACTATCCAACATGGTCCCTAAGGGTGCAAGCTTATCTTCAAGGAAGAAGCCTATATGGATACATCTCTAGAGATGAGGAAATACCAATATTCAGAAGGAAACATCAACCTAAAAAAGAAGAGCAAGAAAGGCTAACTACATGGTGTGCAAAGGATGCTCTAGCCAGGTCTTATATACTTAAATCAATATCTGATTTCTTCTTACCTCACATTAGGAATTGCAAGACCTCCCAAGAGACTTGGGAAGTACTCTCTTCATACTTCTCATCAAATATAAGGGCTAGGAAGAACCAACTTTGGATGGAGTTCACAACATTGAAAAAGCAACCAAAGCAAAGTGTAGCTGATTATGTGACCAAGATGAAGGATGTAGCTAACCAACTTGGAAGCATTGGAGAAGAGATAGAAGAAGAGCAGATAGTAAGGCAAATCATAAATGGCATCAAGGCTGATGATAAGTGGGAGTCCAGTAGAGCAATGGACTTATATATGGATATGCAGATACCTGATCTCAACACATTGATGGGGCAACTCTTCACACATGAGACAAAGCTCAATAAGAATGGAGACAACTCCAAAGGCAATCAATCTTCTACCCTTTATATAGATAAAAATAAAAGTAAAAATAAAGTACATTTGTACATCCACTTAGTAATACATGTTGGAAGTGAGGTAGGCCCTTGGCTCATGCTACAGGTCCATGGTTCCATAGTTCCAGTCATGTACAACATTAATTCCAGCAATCTTCCATATTGACAAAACATGAACATACCACAACTTAATCATAAAAATGATGAGATAAAGATAGAGAAAGAATAGACAACATGTGTAAGGTGTTATGTAAGCCATCGCTTACTTATAGTATCATATATACCAATGTTCAATGTACAATGTGGGAGCAAAACTCTCAACCACTCTATGTGATGAGAAATAGATGAATGAGTGAATGTACAATTTAACAAACATATTCAGATGTATGGGCAGTAATCTGAATATACATGAGATGTGTGACCTTATAGGTTATAGAAGAGTGAATACGAGTGACTAAAAGAGGAAGGATCAGTGTGCAACTGATAGTCAACAAACCCTCATCTAAACTTAGGCTATGGAAGACCCTAAGTCAGATACGTGTGTGAAAAGATCACATACTTATAAAGTAGCATAGAATGCTAACAAGTTTGCTGCTAGAAATCCTCAAACTCATGTGAACACACCTTCTTAAACATCTCATCAAAATATGCATAAAGCATATACGTACTGTTTCTCTTGTACCTATGCCGAATATGACTCCTCCTGATATGAACGCCAAGGCCTCCATAAACTTCAAGTAGTACCTATGTGCATAAAGAGAATATGTACCTGAATACTTAACATAAGGTGTAAATCTTATGTTAACCACCATCCAATGTCTTTGAAGTAGCCCGACATCTTCTTGTAGAAGACAATCTTCAACCTAATATCTTCGTGTAGAAGATAATCTTCAAATACACCATGTAGATGGTCGATCCTCACCATCAAGCTCCTAATGACCAAGTCTTCTTGCCATGAACAAGAGATAACCTCCTCTCCATGAGGTAGAGTGTGAGCACACCCTTCATCTTCTCCAAGAAGAATCACCAAGAAGAACTCCATAACTGCTCCTCAACATGCTTCAAGTTAGCCCCATGGCTGCCCCGTTTGAAAGAGTAGTTGATTCTTGTCAATGAAATCTTGCTAGATAATTCACTTGTGTAGATTCCTCTTAATGGTCTTCTAGATTCTTATCAGAGTTTTTCTTCTACTCATTGTCTAATGATGAAAGGAAAGCCAAATGTCTTTACTTTCAAGGACTCGGTCTCTTTTTTATCCAAGAAAATCAATCTAGATAAAACAAGTAAATTATGCATCATAGATCAAGCCTTCTTAGCTAGTCGGAAGGGCAAAGGTACATGAAACTTTTCTACTAGTAAGCTTAAATATGCTAGTTTTGCATAGTGAATAAAGGATGAGAAAGATGACAAGAGAATAGAAAAGTAGAAATCATTTTCAAGTATTGTAAGGCAGATTATCATTTCATTAAAAGTTTTCCTAAACTTGCTATAAAAGTGGCAAAGAAGAAAGAGGCTAGAATGGTTGCTATAGAGGCCTCTACACCTAAAACTAAGTCTACTAACCATGTTCAGAATGAAGAATGGTCATTTACTACTCATTGCAACTATGAACCATCTTCTCCATGATTAATGTATGTTTTTAGTAGACTTTGGTGTTTGGTATTTTGATAGTAATGCAGCCAAAAATATTACCTTGCATTGTAGTTTCTTCACTTCACACTAGATGTGTCCCTATAGGTAATACTATCACATGTGCAAGCAAATCCTCTTTTCTGGTTATGGGAGGGCATGCATGCATTCACACTTGAACATATACACCTGATTTTTACTAAATTTTTGAAGAAACATGCACTAACCAATGAGGACCATCAACACATTATTTTAGAGTCCACTACTAAAATGTGGGATAATGCCCTACTTGTGAAGAATGCCTCCAACATAGCATTTTGGATGTGCCTAGGTCTTGCGACTCGATCCTTATATCAATATATAGTCCTTAGCTTTGTACACTATTCTCTATTTATACCCTCATATATAATAACCTATCCTAAATCTGCTATCATCTTCAACACTAGCAAAAAATTGCTTGATTGTTAAATTTGATGATGTGAGGTGTATAGTTCATGATCATTGAATGGTTATAATATCATTTCTTCTCACATTTTATGTAGTGGGTTTTATAAGTTCATAGATTATGCAAAAGTTTGAGAATGATTTAGCATGTGCATTTCATGATTCTCTAACTATTTCATATGCAAAACTTTGGCATGCATGCTTCAATCATCTCAAATTTGCTAGTTTGATTCACGTGCAAATCTAAAATGGTGTCCTCTTTTCCCAAAATTAAGGAACCATCAAATAAAATTTGTGTGGGATATATTTTGCCTCAAATTCAACACTCTTCCTTTCCCAATGATGTTTCATTTAGAGCTTCACATAGATTATAGTTTGTGTGCAATGATGTTTGTGGTCCCATGCAGACACCTTCATTTGGTAACTACATATAATTCATGACTTTAATTGATGAATTTTCTAGGCATGCATAGGTTTATCCATTGAAAGAAGATTTTGAAGTGTTTACATGCTTGAAATAATTCTTGGTTATTGCTAAAAATATGTTGGCATGTAAAATGGGTACCTTCCATTCTAATCAAGGAGGGGAGAATATGTCTTTTGATTTTAATGGATTTGTGGGAGAGCATGGGATTAAATGCAGTGTTGTATACACCTTAGGAAAATGGATTTGTTGAGAGAAAGAACAAGTATCTCATGGAAATGGCAAGGTGTATGGTCAAAATAAGGCTTTACCACATAGCTTTTGGCTTGAGGCTGCTATGTATGTAGCATATGTATTTAATTGGAGTTCCACCAAAGCATTGCAATATATCACTCCATATGAGGGTTGACATGGTTGCAAGCATTGCAATCTATCACTATATATGAGGCTTGATAAGTGTTCCACCAAAGCATTGGATTTTATAACTGCATATGAGGCTTGGAATGGTTGCAAGATGTTTGTTGCTCATCTACATTTGGTCTCACATATGAATTAGTGATGGAACAAAAATACAAAAAATTGGATGATAAGGTTGGGCATGATGTTGTTTTTATGGAAGATGCAATTCAGCCCTTAATTTCATGTACCAAGATACATTTTTTGCTACCTCTTCTTACTTGTGGACAATCAAATGTTGCTCTCAGTGAAGCAATTTCACAACCTTTACATGTTTCAAATGATGATGTACAAAATTTTATTTTAGCTACAAATTTAGATGATGCACTTATTAATGAGAGGGCTAAAATTGAAGAGGCAAAAATTGTGCCTAACTGATTGGTGTAAAATTTGAGGGATAGCAAGTTAGATGAAAATTTTTCATATAATACTTGTTTAGGCTTTCATAATGCTTTTTTTGCATCATATTTTTATACCATGGTTGTCCCTAATCTTTGCGATGAGAATGAGTTTGTTTCTTTTGATGAAGCACATAAATTGAAAAACTGAATGGTTGTTATGCAATCAGAGTTTGATGGCATTATGAAGAATTATACTTTGCTTTTATATAACTTTCCTCCTAGAAAATAGGCCATTGGCACTAAGTGGGTATACAAGCTAAAATGTAATCTTGATGAGATGGTTGATAGGTATAAGGATAGGCTTCTTTCCAAAGGCTATCCTCAAGCAAAGGGTAATGCTTTTTATGAGATCTTTGTTTTTACATGTTGGATGACAACAATTCATAGCATTGTACACTTGCAAATCTTCATGGGTTGAATTTACATCAATTGGACATTAAACCTCCATTTCTGAATGGTGATTTACATGAACAAATGTATGCATTTAGGCTCACATTTTTGAGAAAAAGGGCATGAAAACAAAGTGTATAGGTGGAAAAAGGCATTATATAGATTGAAGCAAGCACTCATCCTTGGTATGAAAAGATATCTACATACTTTCTAGCACATGGATTTGAGAAGATTCGAACAAAGAGCATCTTATATGTCAAGCATGCAGGTGATGTACTTCTTATCATTACTGTTAACATTGATGTTATGTTGCTTACTAGTCCTAATGAAAATCACATTTCTGAATTTAAGGCTGATTTGCATGCCTCTTTTGAGATGACATATTTGGGGCTTTTGCATCAATATTTATACATTTAGTTCATGCAAGTTGATGGGGGAATAACATTATGTCAAATAAATTAGATTAACACATCATTGCAGTGTTTTGGCCTTGAAAATTGCAAACCTATTGCCAACCCCATGTAGATAGGTTTATGGTTGAGTCTTTGTGATGTTGCAGTTGTAGTTGATGTTATTCTCTATCCAAAGGTTGTTGGATGGGTGATTCACTTATGCATAACATAGCCTGATTCAATTTTTTGTGTCTCAGATGAGTAAGTCTATGCATAGACCAAGTGTTAGACATTGGTAGGTTATTAAGTGCATCTTCAAATCGTTGAGTGATACCTGTCTAATTGCATTTTTTTAATCCCAATGGGGGATCTATAATAAACTAAGTCTATGATCTAAGGGACCAACTAGTTTAGACAGATCTAAAATCGGACACCCTTTGGTCACTTGTGTGTATGGCCAAAGATCTGAAGACTAGACTTAAGTATAAGTCCATGTGCTCTCTTAAACAAGTGATCCACTTAGCCTAGTGGTTAAGTCTCAATGTTGTGAAGGAGGAGGTCTTGGGCTCAACCCCCATGGGGAGCATGGGGAGAGTGTTTTGCCCAAGGAGCTCTAGAGCCTTCTAACGCAATTTAACATGAGTTAACTTGAGTCCAGTGGGACTTAACTTGAGTGCTGAGTACACCAACCACTAGTGGACTCTAGTGGAAGGTATTAATGCAGTGGTCAAGATCTCTCCAACCACTAGTAGACTCTAGTGGAAGATATTAAAGAAGTGAAGGAGATTGCACATGCACTTGTGGACTCTAGTTACATTTGTGGTCCTCATTGATTCAAGCGGATATATATATGTATGTGTGTATATAGGCATATATATATATATATATATATATATATATATATATATATATATATATATATATATATATATATATATATATATATATATATATATATATATATATATATATATATATATATATATATATATATATATATATAGGCATATGGTTGGGAAGAGATTCATCTCTCTAGCACGTGGTGGTCATAATTCTTTGTTTCTTGCATTGGTATTAGAAGAAGGTGTAGATCTTCCCTTCATCTTCTTCATTGCAAAGTTTTGTGAGTGGTGGCATCTTTTGCTCCATGCAGAGATTCATCCCGAATCCCTCTCGGTAGCATACTTCAAGCTGGAAGATTGTAAAAAGATAGGAGGCTCTCTACAAATATTCTCATCGGGGATTCAAACCCATGACCTTATCATGTACAGGTCTTCCTCTTATCCAAGAGAGCAACCGCACCAACGGACTACTCATGCTAGCATCAATTTAGGTATTAATTTTGGCACTACAAAAGCTTCTCCACCACAAGCAAAAAGAGAGCTAGCTTCAGACAGTGCCAACAGGGGCTTGAACCCATGACGTGGAGCTGATAGAACTCTCCTCTATCCATGAGATCGAATGACGTTCGTGATTATATCATATCATTCACTTTTAATAATAGCTTGTGAGCCGGCTGCAGAAGCTTACAAAGCACAATAAAAAAGTATGATATTTCTTCTCTAACGAATGAAGACGGGATTCAAATGTTGAACATTTGCAATCGAAGGCATTGTTCTACACCAAGAGATCAAGCACTGTTCAACATCCATATTCTCTATCAACCATTTAATATCTATTTTTTATTGGTCAAGCAATCTTAAGCATCAAAGATAAAAGAATTGTTCTTCCTCAGGTGGTGTGCAGGCAGAGATCGATCCAAAAATATCACTACAAACAGATCGATGGTATACCGAGGTTTTTACCGAGGGAAATGAACGCGGTATTATTTGTTGCGACACCGGTGTAAAGGTCGGTATGCGCGTCGGTACCAAAGCATCAGTATAAGCGTCGGTATATGCGTCGGTATATGCGTCGGTAATACCGGCGCTCATATCGGTGCCCATACCGAGGCCTCTACTAGAGGTACCGTCGCATACACCATCGCTTGCTTGGTGTACTGACGCTTATTCCGATGGCATTACTGGGAGTACCGTCACGTATACGGATGACCATACCTGCAATTTTTTTTTTGGGCAAAGTGTGTTGTCTTTTGCTACAGCAACATTACCATGATGTTGCTTAACAAAATACAATACACTCTGCCCAAAAAAAACCGAGTACATGTGATGTATACTCTAATGTCAACCGAAATATGATTTCATGAAACAGAGTATTATTGGACACAAAAAAGATAATCAGAATGAACCATGAACCATGTACAAAAGAAGTTATATATTTCAATAATGAAGCATGTACAAGAGTGTGGCAAACCACTATCATATATGATGCTTTTACAAAATGTGGCAAAGGAATGCATTGCCATATGAAAATCAAATACAAAATTTTGGTGTTCCACTGCCATACACATGCAAAGAACGTTCCATATCAACAATCCTACAACAAACAACATTAATGGAATGAGATAAATTCACATGAAAATTACAAACAAGTAAAAACCAATTTTATAAATTAATTACCTCATCGCAAATGCTCCCATGAAACGACCGCACCGCATCCGTCCAAGTCCTCCAATAGTGCAATCAACCCATGACGATATCCGTAAGGCTCCTCCGTTCATGTTGGAGGACGACCCATTGCCAGCTCTTGAAACAAATATACAAAAGATTAGAGGAACATACATGAGAAATTTAACACAAATAAATTTAATAAATGAAATGGTACTTACAAACTCATGACGCATTGTGTCATATCCGCCGCTGCCCAAATGTGACGGTCCAACCGTATCTAAACGTGTGGCTGTACCATCTCGCTGCTAGCGATATCGGTCAGGAGTCTGCTGCTGCTTGTCACGAATCACGTCCCACTCCTCAGCATCTAACCATATAGGCTTTGGTAAGCCTGCTCTGAAAGCATCAGGAGCCTCGGATCATCGATGGGACATAAACTCACGATGATGTGCAGAATCCACTCTGAACTGACAAGAGACTGTCCATCGACTGGTCGGAACTCCTGATAAATCGTCAGTGTGATATAATTCTTCCGATCTTTATCCTGCTCACTCCATTTCAGCATGATAGAGTGTCCAAACTAGATGGAGCAAAGCTGTCGTATGCGTGCACGCATTGCTTTGCCAGCCGCATCCATCACTGGAGCTCCATCTCGGATACTATACACCTTGGAGTCATCATGGTCATGAGCACCCCAAGGTGTACGTGGTGTTCCACGTGGTGTAGTGCGTGGCGTACCTACATCTGAGGTACTCATCCTAGGAGTAGAAGCGGGTGACACAATGTCCGTCGCACTGCCTCCACAGCAGCTATCTCCTCCGCTTCCAGACCTACCTGTAGATCCACTCCTAGAACCTCCTACTCCAGAGCGTGACCTCGATCTACGAGACAGGTCAGAACCTGTATGGCGCTGAGGTGTCGAATGCACATTTCTACTAGTAGACCCAGTAGGAGATGGCTGAAAAGATGGTCGTGGTGGAGTCACAAAGCTAGGAGACATACCTCCTACGGGAGTAGCACCACCTACAGGAGATATGTAAAAGCTTTTTCGCATCTCCACGTGTTGGAGGCATGTCATTGCCCTCTAGCAAAAATTGATCTTTAATAAGCCTGCAATAAGCAATTAAAACGATATTAGTAAATAAAGTTATTGTGATACAACAATGAAATCCAATTTTTTCTCCACTTACCTGAACAATTCAATGACACTAGTATCTGACCATCCATAAATGGATTGCAGATTGAGCATCCCTAAAACCCTAATCAAAATGACCTAGACCTAAAACATGTATATATATGTATGCATGTGTATATATATGTGTATATGTATATATATGTGAATATAGATAGGTCTATATATATATATTATTTATATATTCATATTTTTTTCTTAATTAATCCTATTTTTATATATTTTATTATATATATTTAATTAAATTATTTAAAACACTAGTTCTTTTTATATTTATTTATCTATATAATTATCCTATTTTATATATATATTTATTTATATATTCAGATTTTTTCCTTACTTAATCCTATTTTTATATATTTAATTTTATATATTTAATTATATATATTTAATTAAATTATTTAAAACACTAGTTCTTTTTATATTTATTTATGTATATAATTATGTTATTTTATATATACATTTATTTATATATTCAGATTTTTTTCCTTATGTAATCCTTTTTTTATATATTTAATTTTATATATTTAATTAAAATCCTAATCTTAAAGATCTAGACCTAAAATATGTATATTTTTGTATGCATGTGTATCTACATGTATGTATGTATTATATGTATATGTGTGTTTGTGTATATATGTTATGTAGGTAATCCTAAAACTCTAATCATATTTTTTATATATATTTATTTATATATTCAGATTTTTTTTCTTCTTTTTCTCTATATTTTTTCTTAATATAAATATAATTGAGTTATATGTATGCCTGAACCCTAAAACCCTAATCTTAAAGATCTAGACCTAAAATATGTATATTTTTGTATGCATTTGTATCTACATGTATATATGTATTATATGTGTATGTGTATGTGTGTATATATGTTATGTAGGTGTTAAAACCCGAAAACCCTAATCTTAAAGATTTAAACCTAAAATATGTATATTTCTGTATGCATGTGTATCTACATGTATGTATGTATTATATGTATATGTGTGTTTGTGTATATATGTTATGTAGGTAATCCTAAAACCCTAATCATATTATATATATATATTTATTTATATATTCAGATTTTTTTTCTTATTTTTCTCTATATTATTTCTTAATATAAATATAATTGAGTTATATGTATGCTTAAACCCTAAAACCCTAATCTTAAAGATCTAGACCTAAAATATGTATATTTTTGTATGCATTTGTATCTACATGTATATATGTATTATATGTGTATGTGTATGTGTGTATATATGTTATGTAGGTGTTAAAACCCTAAAACCCTAATCTTAAACATTTAGACCTAAAATATGTATATTTCTGTATGCATGTGTATCTACATGTATGTATGTATTATATGTATATGTGTGTTTGTGTATATATGTTATGTAGGTAATCCTAAAACCCTAATCATATTTTTTATATATATTTATTTATATATTCAGATTTTTTTTCTTATTTTTCTCTATATTTTTTCTTAATATAAATATAATTGAGTTATATGTATGCTTAAACCCTAAAACCCTAATTTTAAAGATCTAGACCTAAAATATGTATATTTTTGTATGCATTTGTATTTACATGTATATATGTATTATATGTGTATGTGTATGTGTGTATATATGTTATGAAGGTGTTAAAACCCTAAAACCCTAATCTTAAAGATTTAGACCTAAAATATGTATATTTCTGTATGCATGTGTATCTACATGTATGTATGTATTATATGTATATGTGTGTTTGTGTATATATGTTATGTAGGTATTAAAACCCTAAAACCCTATTCAGATTTTTTTTCTTATTTTTCTCTATATTTTCTCTTAATATAAATATAATTGAGTTATATGTATGCCTAAACGCTAAAACCCTAATCTTAAATATCTAGACCTAAAATATGTATATTTTTGTATGCAGGTGTATCTACATGTATATATGTATTATATGTGTATGTGTATGTGTGTATATATGCTATGTAGGTGTTAAAACCCTAAAACCCTAATCTTAAAAATTTAGAACTAAAATATGTATATTTCTGTATGCATGTGTATCTACATGTATGTATGTATTATATGTATATGTGTGCTTGTGTATATATGTTATGTAGGTATTAAAACCCTAAAACCCTAATCAGAAAGACTTAGACTTAAATTTGAAATACTAAAACCTAAATACTTAAACACCTATAAAAATCTAAACCCCTAATCCTAAAACCCTAATCATATTTTATATATATATTTATTTATATATTCAGATTTTTTTTCTTATTTTTCTCTATATTTTTTCTTAATATAAATATAATTGAGTTATATGTATGCATAAACCCTAAAACCCTAATCTTAAAGATCTAGACCTAAAATATGTATATTTTTGTATGCATGTGTATCTACATGTATATATGTATTATATGTGTATGTGTATGTGTGTATATATGTTATGTAGGTATTAAAACCTTAAAACCCTATTCATATTTTTTTTCTTTTTTTTCTCTATATTTTCTCTTAATATAAATATAATTGAGTTATATGTATGCCTAAACCCTAAAACCTTAATCTTAAATATCTAGACCTAAAATATGTATATTTCTGTATACATGTGTATATATATGTATATATATATTATATGTGTATGTGTATGTATGTGTAAATAGCCTAAAAACCCTAATCCTATTTTTATATATTTGATGTAAAAAAAACTTCAAAATAAAAAAATTATATATTTAATTATATATATTTAATTATATATATTTAATTAAAACACTAGCATGTGTGTATATGTGTGTATGTGTGTGTATATGTGTGTATATATGTGTGTGTATGTATGCATGTGTACATGTGTGTGTATGTATGCATGTGTGTACATGTGTGTGTGTATGTATACATGCATGTGTGTATATGTGTGTGTATGTATGCATGTGTACATGTGTGTGTGTGTATGTATATGTATGTATGTATGTATGTATGCATGTGTGTATGTATGTGTGTGTATGTATGCATGCATTTGTGTGTATGTATGTGTGTATGCATGTGTGTGTATATGTATGTATGTATGTATGTATGTATGTGTGTATGCATGTGTGTGTGTATGTATGCATGTGTGTATATGTGTGTATGCATGCATGTGTGTATATGTGTGTGTATGTATGCATGCATGTGTGTATATGTGTGTATATATGTGTGTGTGTGTATGTATGTGTGTATATGTGTTTGTGTAAGTGTATGTATGCATATGTGTATATATGTGTGTGTATGTATGTGTGTATGCATGTGTGTGTATGTATGCATGTGTGTGTATGTATGCATGTGTGTAAATTTGTATGTATGTGTATGCATGCATGTGTGTATATGTGTGTGTATGTAAGCATGCATGTGTGTATAGGTGTGTGTATGTAAGCATGCATGTGTGTACATGTATGTGTGTATGTATGCATGTGTGTATAGGTGTGTGTATGTAAGCATGCATGTGTGTACATGTATGTGTGTATGAATGTGTGTGTGTATGTATGCTCTATTTTCCTATATTTATCTTCCTTTCTTTCATTATTCTTTATCTCTCACTTTCTCTCTCTCTCTCTCTCTCTCTCTTTCTCTCTCTCTCTCTCTCTCTCTTCTCTCTCTCTTTCTCTCTCTCTCTCTCATCTCTCTCTCTCATCTCTCTCTCTTTCTCTCTCTCCTTCTCTCTCTATCAATAGAGAATAAAACAATCACTTACAAGTATGTCCCTCTTTTGGATCCTTGTCGTCAAAGCGTAATGTATGTCACCTATTGTCCAATTCCAAACAATCGACGCCAAAGAACTTCTGAAAAATCAAAGAAAAGAGAAATTATGAAACCTAAAGCATAGAGAAACACAAATGCTAACAGTACGCGCAACACTTACCAAGATGTGAGATCTAAGCCGAGAGAGAGTGTGTGTGTAGAGAGAGAGATCTGTGTGTGTGTGCACAATACAATGCAGGTCGCAATTCGGTTCACACGTGCAAGTTTGATAGAAGACCAACAATACTCAAACACGCGCAAAAATGTGAAGTTTTGCTCTCCGGTTCGCGGTATGTTTAAAACTCACCCTCGGTATATCCATCGGTATACGCGTCCGTATATGCGCCGATAACTTCCAGTAAATTACCGATGCTTATATCGATGCATATACCGACGGTCATACTGATGCATATACCGATGGCGGGGGGCCACACCGACGATCCGTTTAAAATGGTCATACCGACGGTCACTTGAACATCGGTATCTCTAAGTGAAATTTTCCAACGCTCATACCGATGCTGAGTGTGACCGTCGGTATATGCAGTGTCGGTATGCCCCTCATATGTTGTAGTATATGCAAGACCAAACGAAGTGCATAACCACTATAATAACAATCTTTCGGTGTTCTGGGCTTTCGGACTACTTATATCTCTTTTGGTTTTGTCGGAGTCTTTAATAAACCCGAATCTACACCTGATTTGATGAAACTACGTGGGTTGAAAGCTATTTGTTGATTTGACCTCTAAAGAGCTTTGCCTTTTGAGCTCTTTGCTTCATTTAATGCCCAGTACAAGTGATGCATTATCGACACATCATCAAAAGGCAAAGGATGGACTAAAACAAGCATAGTTCAAGGAAGGCTTCATTTCTTCAAAGAAGAGGACAAGAGGAAGCAACAATATTCAAGGAGTATGTAGTTTTTCTCATGGACCAAAGGATGGAGAATGGATCTTCTTGAGAATCAATGGAAGGATGTAGCTAATTGGGAGATAAGTATTTTTTAAGTTGATGTTTTCACTTCAATACTTGCTTTATTTGTAGCTTTGATGTAGCTTGCATCTAAATATTATTGAAGCATTGTAGTAGTCTTCATTTTTTATAATGATTATGCTACGAATTCAATGAAAGCTAAATGGACATAGAAGTATTGGGAAATACATCAAGCACTTGCATGCATCTGAAAGTTCATGCCCAAAAAAGAATGATTGTTGGTGCATTTCTCCTTTCAAAAGAGTGTTTTCATGTACCACACATTTTCTTCTTGCTTAGAAAAGATATTTGATGCACTTGAGTTTGTGCACATTTATGTTTATATCCTTTTGGAAAGGTAGCAAGTAAATTGTTTTTGCATGGATGCTTGGGTGCATTTATAGCAAGCTCAAGAACTGCTTGATTTAGGTTGGTGCATGAAAGGAAAAAACATGCAAACGCATGAATGTACTCACATGCATTTGCATGCAAGAACATGCATTGGCATATGATGAAGCATGGTTTTTTGCTGATTTTTTGCTAAGTAGTTGAACAAATGTACTTTCCTAATTGTTACCTACTTTTTCTAACTCGAGTTAGATAGTTAAAGAAAATGGCAGAGTAGTTAGTCGCAAAGCTCTTAGCTGCTATGCAAGTCAAGTAGTTAGTTCACTTTTTTCCCAAAGGTGATACTTAGGTATCACATATTAGGGGTCTTGCTTAGGAAAAGTAGGCATGTGTTGGAAGCAGCCAGAGGCATAGAAGACGCGGAAGCATGTAACGAAGGAGCAGGGAGCCAGTCGAATCCTTTTTCAAAGAATTATGTTTTCAAATACTTTCCAAAAACCTCCAACAGTGATTTTTATCACTATTGTAACATATGTAACATAGAAAACCCCATTTTGTAATCCATAGCTCCATTTTGTGCAAGCCGAGGAGTCCTTGAGCTTGAGGAGCTTAGGTAGAACAAGCGTATCAATTTTTGTTATTTTTAGACATCGTTTACCCTTCCAAATAGCATTTAGGACCTAATTTTTAACTATGCCGGTCACTAGATGTGAAACCGGTCAAAACTAGTCTAGAAACTATAAAAAGAGCTAGAGAGCTCATTTTTGAGGTTGGTTTAGAGCTATTTTGAGCTTGTAAGAGTGTTCTTGAGTAATAGAGCTAATTTCCCACCTTCCATTGTGTCTTGCTTGTCTCTTCATTGTGTTTGTGTATGTGTGTGTGCATCTTGGTGCTTCTCACCTTCACTCTCACATCATCTCACATTCACGATCTTCATATCACTCCTATCTCTTCCGCGGATTGACAATTAAGGAGGTGGAGCTTCTTAACGTGGTTCTCACCATTGTGCTAGAGCAACACCAAATTTGGCGCCGTTGCCGGGGATCGAGTCTAGGACGAATGTGTGATGGTAAGAGTATAGCAAGAAGTGGCGTTGGAAGGTAAAATTTTCAGTTTTTGTTGTTGTTTTTACTTAGTTTTTAGTGTCTTTCACCTCCCCCACACTCCATCTTCATCACCGCATCATCATCTTCATCTCCAAAAAAATCAAAAAATTCACCATATCCACCCATTCTCCTCATTTCCCCTCATTTGTGCATGCGAGAGAGTGAGAGAGAGCTTTTGTGCTTGTGTGTACTTTTGTTTTCTTGAGTTTTCTTGCAGGTACAGAGCTCCAGTGCATCAGGAAAGCTTGGAAAAGGTAAAAACTTCACTTTCTGTCAGAAATTTCCGACTGTGTCAGACCATCGCGATGGTCTGCAAAGTTCGGAATTTGAAGAAGGCGACCACACCAGCGTGAAGAGCACACCTGCGCCTCTAGGAATCCATAGCCGCATTTGCAAAATCATCAGTTTGGTGGACCATCGCGACGGCCTCAGACCATCGCGATAGCCTCACGCCATGGCGACGGCTCGGCCGGACCATCGCGACGGTCTCACACCATCGCGACGGTTCATTTGGACCATCGCGACGGTTCATTTGGACCATCGCGACGGTTCGCGGACCATCGCGATTGTTCGGTTGACCCCACACCATCGCGATTGGCTCACGCCATCGCGCCGACGGTGCCACGTGGCAAGCTAGACCATCGCGACGGCTCGCACCTCACGCCATCGCGACGACACCCTTACACCATCGCGACAACCCGAATTTTTGACCATCGCGATTGGTTCACGCCATCGCGCCCAGACCATCGCGATTGGCTCACGCCATCGCGCCCAGACCATCGCGATTGGCTCAAGCCATCGCAGCTGTGACCATCGCGATGGTTCACTTTGGACCATCGCGATTGTTCACGTTGACCGTTGACTGACGCCATCGCGATTGTCCACCCTCGAGCCATCGCGACGGTTCACACTCACGCCATCGCGATTGTCCGCCTGATCGAGCCATCGCGACGGTTCACCCTCACGCCATCGCGATTATCCACTTTCACGCCATCGCGACCGTGCACTTCAGACCATCGCGATTGTCCACTTTCACGCCATCGCCACCGTGCACTTCAGACCATCGCGATTGTTCACCCTCACGCCATCGCGACGGTCCCAGACCATCGCGATCATCTCAGACCATCGCGATTGTGCACCCCCATCGCAAATTTTAGGGTTTCATTTTTTGGCCAATTTTGAAGCTATTTTTGGGAAATTTTTGGGTGATTATATTCATAGGAGACCCCTTAGCTCATATTTGGAGAAAAACCTGTTTGTCAATTTTTACCCCCCAGGGCCTGAACGGTCATAACTTTTTGAGCTTAATAGCTCATTAGAAAGCTCTTTACGAGTACTACGTGACCTCAACTGTTTTTTTCTTAAAGGATACGTCTATTTTTTGATAAGCTATTTCGAGGTTGACCTAGTTTGGGACTAGAAAGCCAGGGGGAAAGCATTGAAAAGTTGGGCAAAAGGGAAGGGACTTAAAAGGTGTATATACTCAAGTGCTTGATCATCCAACTGTGAATTGGTCTAATATTAAATTTTTCCAGGTCTAGCAAGGGCAATCAAAGGCAACCAAAGCAAGGCAGTGAAGGGCATAAAGCTTGGGAAGCGCGGCTTCTTGGGCATCAGAGCAACCAGAAAACCTGACTCGAGGTTGGAAGATTACTCAACCCCCTCAGTCAATTCTTAGCTTAGGATAAACGTTAGCATTGTGGATTTAAGACGATAGGAACGCCTCAAGCTCAAGAGAATTAAATTTATCAAGTTCAAGACTAAAGTAAAGGTGTGTGACACGAAAACCTAAAGGAAAGAACATAAGTCTGACGGAACGAGAACTCAAAGTACCACGGAAAGTCGAATTCCTGACGCATACATTAAGACAAGAATCTAAAGAAATCTAAAAAGAATCAAGACAGTAATAACAAAGAATCATTGACGATCTGAGCGTGTACTGAGTGTGCAAGGAACAAAATTAATGAACCTTAGATCGGGCAAACATATAGGCAAGTCAGACCGACGAAGCCTTAGATCATCAGAGGCAAGTGTAAGAACTACTGCACGATCGTGGGCTCAACAATTGAACACTAGTTATCCCTACGAGAACTCAGATACTAGTGATTCAGAAATGGCATTTAGCACAGAAAAACCAGAAGGAGGGTCGAATGTAGCCTATTTAGAAAAACCAGAAGGACCCTATAGAACACAACTAGAGTTTCTCCGAACCAACCGATTAGGTGCTCGCATCTATGAGGATGGTTTGCGAAGGCAAGTGGTGCAAATGCACAACCCCGATCAACCCATTGGATTGGAACGTCCAGTGGTGAAATTCGAGAGAGACGCGTACATAGACAAGGAAGGAACGATGTACATCTTAAGTACGCAGCCAAACAATACCAACGAGTTTGGCGTGATTCAACAAGAGACGGAAACAAAATCTCAAGGAAAAGAACCATTAGAAGAGCCTAGAACACCTAGAGGGAAATCTGTACTGACACGAGTACTAATCCCAGAATGGATCCCTCAGGACAACAGAAGCATAGAGTTGTTTGTAAATAAAGAAACTGATGAAGCCTTTTGGAGATACAAGACAAAACTACTTAGTGAGGTAGGTATCATCACGATATACGAGTTCAAGGACCCGGATACACCTGGAAAGGTTGTATACCTGGATGAGACTTCAGAAAGAGTCTTTGTGGTACCTGACCGCGCTAAAAACACATACACATGGAGAGGTGAATTGGTATTCCCTCCATCTAGAGCGAACATGAATACGAGTCAACAAGGGGCAGGAACATCCTCAGCCCATGGAAATCAAAGAAAGAGAAATAAAGAGAGACCGGAAGTAAGCTTTAATCACCCCATAGGGAGAGATAGAACAACCACGGACACTAATAGAGTAGATAGGCAAAGAGATCATGGAATACCAGGTGGTAGAGATGATTTTCCTCTACCTAGACCACGTGAACACGCAAGAATATTGAGACCCACTCAGTTAGTGAAATCCATGAAAAATTATTTTGATGGGATAGGAGATCCCTATGACCATGTTGCAGAATTCAAGCAAGTACTAAGAGCAGAACAAGTTGAAGACATGTTCACGCAATACAACGCATTTGGACTAACGTTAAAGAATACCGCTTTAACTTGGTTCCAACCTCTGCAACAAAGGCAATTTAGAGACATCCACCACTTTTTAGAGTCATTCATCACGGAATTCTCTAAAGTGGGATTAGACATGACACGTCTTCGTTGATTCATAGCTTTAAACAGACCCCTCAAGAAGTAGTAAGACTAGCAAGACGTAGGTTTAGACAATATGTTGAACGATGTCCAATGCAAGAGCTACCCTCACAAGCCAAGCAAGTGTCATTGTTTTTAGATGGCTTGTTGAGCTCTAAACTACGCTCCTACGTGTACCTAAAAGAACCCAGAACGCTAGAGCAATGTGTAAGAATTTGTATAGACATTGAGGACAACTTAGGAGACGAGTTGGAACTCTCAAAGATCTATAAGGACTCAGACTGTTCATCTCTAGCATCCACAAAATTGTCTAGCTCAATAGAAGACCTAGCAAAAAAAGTGGCCCAGAAATTAGGAGTTTCTAGCAAACCTAGGGTACTAATGAACAAGCGTTGTTACACCTGTGGTGGTGATCATATGGCAAATGTGTGTCCCAATGCACCACAACCTCAAGCCAACCCTAGTGGCCAATACTGTACAATTGAGAGAAGATACACGAATCATACGGCTCAGGACTACCCATACAACAAACAAACCGTGAGACAGAACTACCCGCAAGCATACCCGCAGCCAGGTAGGTATCAAGGCCAATACAATGCTCAGCCTTATTACTATAGGCCTCCTCAGAACTACCCATACCAGGCTCAACAGAGACCTCAACCTGTCTTAGCTCAATAGCCACCCCCACTAGCGAATGTCATCTCAGTCAAATACGCTGCTGCAGAAGAGAACCTAAGTAGGGCCTTAGTGCCTTCTTCACCTTTGCTCACAGAGGGTGACCCGAATTCGAACAGTTTTGACTCCACTCATGTAGATAGTCCACCTGCATATTACACAGAGTCACCAGAACACGTAGAAACATATCATTATGATAGTCCACCAGTGGAACCTAGTTGGGAGCCAGACTATGCTAATGTGATGTACACAAACCCAAATCCACGGCCCCAATTGAAACAACAAAGACCATAGGGCCCTAGAGGACCATGCTTTAGGTGCCAAGGAGATCATTTCATAAAGGATTGTCCACATCCCCCGATAGCAGGACAATCACAGTACTATAACATACAAGGCTTTTGCGCCGATTGTGGCAAAGAGCACATAATCAAAGATTGTCCTAAGAACCCAGTTAACGCTTCAAATGTGACACCGATCAACGTGATAGGTATTGTAAATAACGCAGATGGATCCAACCCTACATATGTGCCTATCCAAGCTATCACAAGAGCCCAGTCGCTCTTACAGAACCAACAGCTTAATCAGGAAAAAGTAGCTGGCACCAGTGAAGTTGCAGAATCTAGTAGCAAAAAAACAAAATCTTGGAAAGATTCTAGAGAAAGAATTAAGAGAAAATGGAGTAAAAAGATAACTGAGTTGGAAGGAAGTTTGAAGGAATCTAGAGCCAAAATTCTAGAATTGACTTCACAGGACTTGAATCAAGAGAATCCAGCTAAAAAATTAGGATCAGTTTTAGCGGAACCCATACCAGAAAATCTAGACATGATGTTTCGTGCATATCAGGCTAGATTAAAAGAGGGACCTCAGGTAGCTGAAATGAGCAAAAACTACCCTCGAGCTGATCTAGAAATTGAGAGAACTAAACTTTGCATGAAGATGGTAGAACTAGCACAAGCTTTGTTCGAAGCCTCTAGATATCTTAATTGGAATAACATGGCAAAACCGGAACTACATTTTCAAGGACTAATGGAGAGGCTAGAATACTTGATTGAAAGCAAAGAGAAAAAGGATCAGCCTAGGAACCCTATTGTCCCAGAGACACAGGAAAGGAATGCGCCATCCCTGTCTCAAGTACCCAACTCAGAAAGTCAAGACAATTTGTCTTCCATACATAAATATTCACATGAATTTTTGAGAGAGATCCAAGAAGAGAAATGGAGAAAGGAACAAGGAACCCATCCTCCTATTCAAGAAATAGATGACTTGCAGGAACAATTTCCCCAAGACATTCCCTCTATTTACGATGGTGTAGAGGAAGAACAACTGAGTGAAAACACAAGATTTGGATCGAATTCTTTACAAGAATTACCTCAGTTCACAGGACCTTGGGAAGCAAAGTCTATTAGTATGAGAGCACCCACGATAATAGTGAGGAATGAAGAATCAGTAATCCCTAGAAACATGGAAGTGATCAAGAACACTAAAGTACAATGTAATCTCACTCTAGAGGAGTTGTTAAAGGTTAAACCAGAACTGTGGAAACATGTAGCAAATCAATTCCCCGAGCTTGCTACTACTCCCTCTCAAATAGGATCACAAAATAAGGTACCAAAAATACCCGTGGAAAAGATTGGAGATGTAAGCGAAGGAGAGGAAGGTAACACTTATCTTGCGATAACCGGGCATCAGGGTTACACCACAAAAGCCATCTTAGATTCAGGAGCCGGAGTAGCCATAGCTACCACCGCTTTATGGAAACGTTGGGGTAAGCCAGCATTAAGACCCACCAGGATGAAGCTACAAATGGCTGATGGACACATAGAAAAACCATTAGGCTTACTAGAAGGCATATCTCTCACCACTTGTGGTGTAGAATTTGAGCATACTTTTGCCATTTGTGACTTTGCAAAAAACCATGCTTATGAGATGATATTGGGACGACCATTCATGCGTCAGTTGCAAATTGTACAAGATTGGGGAACTAATTCTTTGTACTTGCAACATTTAGGGGTGACTACCAAAGTCAATCTTAAAGACTATTCACATCGAGATGTACCCCCAATACAATGGAATACCATCCATAAGACACCCGTAGAGACGGAATCCGTGCACTCATTAGAATCAGATCCTTCTTGGTTGCATGAGGATACTCATTTATGGATGTGTAAAGTAGCAAAACAAGAGGAAGAAAGGTTAGAAGCCAGGACCTTAGGTGCAGAACAACATCCACGAACCCTTCAGGATCCAGCTTACGCACCTGTAGTATTCCCTGACGAAGAGTTTGAACCCCATGGTTGGGCAGAAATCCTAGCAACCATGGATGTAGCCATCAATGAAGAACAATGGACTCCCCACTGTGACGAGGATGGCTATGACATATCAGTTTTCACGATAGAGCCAATCATGTGCGATGCAATTTTAGAAGAGTGTGAACCTAACACTGATGCATTTGAGGATGCAAGCGATTTTGATTTAGAATCAATTATCATGGACCCACCCTTTGCATCAGAGGAAGAATATTTTTTCGAGGTAGAGATTCACACTCAGAGACACGAGGAAATTACGAATGAGGTGAGGTTAGCCACAGAAGTGACTAACAAGAGTGAAGGCAAGAAAAGAAAGAAGAAAGAAACCACGACAGAAAAAGAAGAATCTTTATTTGAAGTACCCGAGAACTTCAAGAAATATGAAATCGAAGATAGAAGAATCATGGTACGAATGCCTAATAGAAAAGCGAATGACGGACAAGTATATGATAACCGAGAGAAAACCAAGAAAATAATAGTTGCTATCGAAGGAGAAGAAGAAAAATGTACATACATAGGGCATGATTTGACAACTGAAGAAGAAGAAGAGCTAGTTGCCCTATTGCGCGAATATAGAGATGTTTTTGCGTGGAGTTATAAAGATTTGAAAGGAGTAGACCCAGATATATGTTCTCATAGAATCCCTATGACTCCAGATGCAAAACCGAGAAAACAGAAACCGTACACTGTACAATGATAATTACGCTGCGAAGATTAAAGAGGAGATAGATCGCTTGATAGAAGCAGGATTCATTTACGAAATTGAGCATACCGAATGGGTATCCCCCATTGTGGTAGTGCCCAAGAAGAATGGAAAATTGCGTGTGTGTATTAACCTTAAAAAAGTTAATGCCGCAACGATTAGAGATAGTTATCCTCTTCCTATCACGGAACATCTATTGGAAAGAGTTGCAGGCAAGGAAGTTTACAGCTTTCTTGATGGATTCTCAGGTTATAATCAAGTAGCCGTTGCTCCAGAAGATCAACACAAGACGGCATTTGCCACTGAATGGGGCATATTTGCATTTCGTGTAATGCCTTTTGGGCTCACAAATGCACCCGCCACTTTCCAACGACTCATGTGTCATGTTTTTAAGGAATTCTTACGCAAGAGTTTGGAAGTATATGTCGATGACATATGTGCTCATTCTAATATTAGGCAAACGCATATCCCAGAGTTAAGACAAATATTTGACAAATGTCGAGAATATCAGGTTTGTTTGAACCCAGAAAAATGCGTTTTCATGGTCAGACAAGGCAAAATTCTAGGACACATTGTGTCAAAAAATGGAATCTCTACGGATGAAGAAAAGGTGAAGGTAATTGCAGAATTACCTAGACCAACTAATGTGAAAGAGGTACAAGCATTTATGGGCCATTGCCGTTATTATAGGAGATTCATACACATGTATGCAATCATAGCCAAGCCTTTGTACTCTCTTTTAACCAATTTTGAATGGACAGATGAATGTGAAAATTCATTCAATGAACTTAAACGACGTTTGTGCTCAGCACCTATATTGACAACCCCGGATTGGAGTAAGCCATTCCATGTACATGTGGATGCATCCAATTATGCCATAGGATGCGTGTTAGCACAACCCACGAATGAAGGTAACATAGATCTCCCCATAGCTTACGCGAGCAGACAATTGAACGCAGCAGAAAGAAATTACACCACGACGGAACGAGAAGGATTAGGGATGATCTACGCAGTAAAGAAGTTTAGGCACTACTTGTTGGCCAACAAATTCAAGTTCTTTACGGATCATCAAGCCCTATTGTACTTAGTCAACAAACCATGTAACACAGGACGACTGATACGTTGGTTTCTATTACTCATGGAGTATGATTTTGAAGTCGTAGTCAGGAAAGGAAAGACACATCTTAGAGCTGACCACCTTTCAAGATTAACCTCAAGAGAAGCTCCTCAAGGAGTAGCGGATGATCTACCAGATGCATACTTGTTTAATCTTGAGATAGCACCAAAATGGGCTAATCCTATAGTCCCCATTCTCACATATGGACCCAAGAATCCTAGGATAAAGATCAAAGAAGGAGAGATTACCAAGTCTCAGAGATACCAAATAATGGCAGGAAGCATATATAAACAGGATAATCAAAAGATTCTTGCTTGTTGTGTAGATGAATCAGAACATGCGAATTGGTTGCAATTAGCACACATAGGTGCATTAAAGCAACATCATTCAAAACATTGAACATTACAGACTCTGCATAGATTAGGAATATATTGGCCTTCGATGGAAGCAGATGTCTACAGGTTGTGTAAGGAATGCAATGTTTGTTGTGAAAGACCACCAGTAGAGCATGCTACATTGTATCACATGTCTCTCACACCAGACTGGAGTGAACAATTAGTGACATACTTGAGGACGAAGACATTCCCTCAAGGCATGACCTTAGCTCGACAACGTAGTCTAGAGCAGGAAGCTCAAGATTATTCACTTATTGGCGATAACCTATACAAAAGAGGATGAGATGGATATCTAAGACAATGTGTTCATGAGAGCGATTATCTGAGCATACTAGAGACTGCACACCAAGGTGTTGCAGGAGGTCATTTTGGACCCGATAGGATAATCAAAGCCATCCTCTTTGCAGGATTATGGTGGCCCACTCTTCACATGGATGCTCATACCTATGCTAAGAGATGTGATGTGTGCCAAAGAACTCAGTTTCCTACTCGTAGAGATGAAATGCCATTGAAACCCATGATGGGCGGACGTGCATTTTCTAAGTGGGGTATAGACTTTGTAGGACCCATTAACCCCCCTGCAAAAGGTACACATGCTGAATACATTATTGTTGCCACAGATTATCTTACGAAATGGGTAGAGGCAAAAGCCACGAAAAAGAATGATGCACACACAACTGCAAAATTCTTATTTGAAAATGTCTTTACAAGATATGGATTGCCTATAGAGTTAGTGAGCGATTGCGGAACTCACTTTCTAAACCAAGTCATTGAATATTTGTTACAAGATTTTATGGTGATTCACAAGAAATCCGCACCATATCATCCTCAGGCCAATGGTCAGGCTGAAAGCACTAATAAGATCCTTTGTAACGTACTGACGAAACTCGTGAACAACAAACGTTCAGATTGGGACAAACAGTTACACCACGCTGTTTGGGCATATCGAGTGGCCTACAAGACCGTACTCAATGCAACTCCCTTTCAGATGGTTTTTGGTCAGAATGCTATGCTTCCTTTGGACTTCTTGATACCGACCCTTAAGGTTGCACAAGAACATCAGTGGACCGGCCATGAATTATCAACAAGAATAATGGACTTGGAACGATTAGGAGAAACCAGGCTAAAGGCAGCAGTAGGCATATACGCAGCGAAGAAGCGGCAAAAAGCATATTTTGATGCACATGTGAAAGATAAAGGCCTAAAAAAAGGAGATTTAGTTCTAGTATATACGCTGAAACAACACGCACGTAAGTTAGAAAAGCGAGGTTATGGACCTATGATCATTAACAGACTCTCAACAAGTGGAGCAGTACAGTTAGCCACCTTAGAAGGAGACGTAATGCCTAATTACATTAGTGGTTGTAGAGTCAAGTTATATCAGGAACCTCTTACTGAGGATATGCTTAGACGACTCACGTTGGCAAAGAAGCGTAAGGAGGAAGAAAATAGAATACGAGCGGAAGCTCAGGCAGAAGCAATAGAACGCATTAAACGCATGAAGTTAAGAAGACAAGGACTAGGGAGAGAACATTATAACCATCTGGAAACTACACCCAGATATCCCATGGCCATGTGTCAAGTAAAGTCAACCACTCATCCTAGTATAGTGGACAGGAGACCATTCATTACAGTCAGGTTAGAGCACGGCAACCCTTGCCAAGAGCTCAGGGCTCTAATTGACTCAGGTGCTGCGACTAGTCCGATTAGATGGTCCCACTATAAGGATTCAGGAATAGAAATGCGGCCAATTGAGGCATACCTCATAGGGCTAGGAGGCATGGAAACCCCTTGCATGGGTGAGGTGGACCTTCCTCTCCTCATTAAGGATGTGACCATGACAGCGAAGCTACTAGTGTGCCATGATGACGACCTGATAGAACCCCTAATCCTTGGCCAAGATTGGCTATACGCTCACTCAGTAGACCTAAATCTTAGACAAGGCTCCTTACAGATTGGAACCTTAGAACAGAAGCGAGTGATACCGCTTGACTTCCCTAATTGCATTCCGATTGAGGTTTGTAACCCTAGACCCTATGAAACGCATGCGACGGAAGACCGAAAGATCTTGGATCAGACCAGTCACGTTATGTCTACACCAACCCACTCGGGCTTGGCTATGGACAGTGGTCAATCAGAAGGACGACAGGAGATCTTCCCTGGGGCTTCCTGCAAACTAGAAGGGGCAGCTACCCAACTGCTAGGGCAGATGAACACAATCAGCGGTCAGGTGGGTTGCATCAGCGGCCAAATGAGCACAACACCCTGCGGTGCTCATCCTTCCAAACTTGTTGCGGACTGGCCTAGATTAAAGATAAAGAATGAATCACTTCCTAATGGGCAGGTCACGCAAGTGTTGGATCTCCCTTCTTTTCCAAAGCAGAGCGTCCAATGGACCTCTCAAACCCAACCACGCACGAGTCAACCACAACAGAGGAACCCAGACCGACGACACCACCAGACAAGGCAAAGAAAGTAGCAGTATCAACATCACAGAGCAAGTGGCACGAGACAAATATGGGTGCCAAAAGGACAGCAACCACAGGCTAGTGGCAACACTACAAACGAGAACAGGACAAAGTTGCAACAGAAGCAGAGTCAGCATCCAAAGTCCCCTCGATCTTCTTACCCAAGTACAAATACTCGGCAGATTTGGATCGCCAAGAAGTATCTTATCAGTCGACCCACACCCATGCAGATTTGGGTACCCAAGCAATGTATTATAGCCCAACCCTCAAGCCATGTAATATATACCCCTCAGAAATCTTTCCATCCTTCAATACCACCAAACCCGATACCACTTTTTGTCCCTCAGCAGAAACACACCACCCACTCAAAGACTCTTAGGAAATGGATACCGAAACGTATCCAGACGTCTTCTTGTACCATCTTATCTAACAATTCTCCCACCCCGTTTAAACTCCACCCTTGTACTAATTCACCTTCAACCAAACCTTGTATAAATTCATACACCCAAACCCCACATCATGCATAATAAAAGCTCATCAAGAATTGTAGGCATAATCTGAACCATGTAGGTGTCGAGAGACCTGCATTAGCTCAGCAAAAAGATCATTGCATCAATCACTTCACGACACTTGGCTACACGGGTTACACATCGGTTATGGAAAGGGATTGCGGTCTCACCTTAATGGGATCATAATTAATTTCCATACTAATGTGCTAATCTTTTGTAGCAGATCTTTTCCATTAGCTCGTCAGTCATCATGCAAACTGAAGCAGGACCATCAGAAGCTGGCCCAAGCACACCAATGGCCAATATTGGAGAATTACTCGCGGAATCTTATCCTACGATGCAACCACCAGAGTTTCAAGGTTTTCCAGGACCCATGCCAATCGATGATCCTCCTAGAGGATATACTGAGAAGATTCATCGTAATTCTCATTGGTTTCAAGGCCTAGCAGGACCATTAGCAGACGCTGATTTCATATTTGAGGCCAATTTGGCATTTGATCTTCGCACATGGACCAAGTACCAGTTCTTGTCAAGAGAATTTGAAGGACTACAGAATACACAAGATCTAACGCACGTTTGGGCACGAGCGGGATTTACAGAATATTTTAGTGACCCTCTGCCTAAACCTGATTTTTACAGATGTTTTTACTTGGTAACCACCTTAACGGCTTCAGAGAACAAGGATCTACCCGGCACATTCATGTTACCATCCTTGGTAAATGATCCTCCATTAAGAAGGTTTTATTTGTCTAAAGATTTAATTCGCGCAGCTCTGAAAATACATGGAACGCACACTCCGACGGAGCGAGAACGGCTAGTCCCAGAGCAGATGAAACGTGGTGACGTAACTAAGTGGGAGGATATTTCTGCTATAACACCTGAGCTCTCTAAGCCATTACGGATATGCATGCAGCATTTTGCTTTCCCAGCTCAGGATCGTTTTACCATGCCCCACAAAAGAATCTGGTTTGGTTTATACTTAGCATGTACTGGACCTCAAACGGTTGATCTAGCCAGCTGGATAATTGATCAGCTCTATTTGGCACAACATAGGTGGGAGCGAAAGAAGGTAATCAATGGATGCTGCGCCCTCACCAGGATCATATATATGTGCTTGGTGTATGACTTACCAATTGAGCGTGCCATGACCAGTGAGGAACTGAAAGCATTCAAAGGGACCACTAGGAAGGCTAGAAAGTCTAGCAAAGGCAGAGCCGGAAAGCGGATGAGAGGTACTATCCCGTGCCTACAAGTCCCATCTCCTGAGTAGTCACCAACAGCAGCCACTCCCACGGTACCACCAATTCGTATACGGTTATCAAGACCAGTTACGCCGGAGGGCACCACCAGTACTGTTGCACCTCAAGCAGCCACAACCACAGAAACTATCACCACAGCAGCTGAACTTCCCACCACTATTGGTGCGGAATCTTTCTCTTTTCCAATACCCCATTTAGAAGCAGGACAAGCAGAGCCACTGGACCAAACTTTTGATTTTGAGATGCCCGATGCATTCTCCAATGAGTTCCAGTTTTCAGAAGGACAATTGTTTTCTCAAGAATTTGAAAGGCCTAGCTACCCTACCACACCCAGGGATCAGCCACAAGGACAGATCGTGTCCAGCTCTGATGACGAAAGAACAACAACCGATGACGACGAAGGAGACGACGAAGCTAGCCAGGGAACTCAGGAATCCCAAGAGCATGAACAGACAGATGGCCAAGGCCAACAAACAGACACACATGGTGATACAAGTACCCATGAAGATGAAACTTACGAAGCAGCGGCTTACACACTGGCTATTAAGAAGCTGTATAGAACTATGGAAAAAGGTTGGGCACGCAAAAAACTGACAGAGAAAGAGAGTCAAACAATAATAGAACAAGAACTTGTCACAGGCAGATTCGAAGACGCATACATCAAAGGATTCAGAGAGTTAGTCAAATCAGTAGGCTCCAACGAAGCCCTCAGGTACTTGCAACGAAAGCCACTACCACAGTTTGACCCCCGCAGAGTATGACTACTTTCAAAGCCCGGCGAATACATTCGTGTACCAACAGGAGCACAGTCTACTGAACAAGCCAGGGAGGCACGCCTTGTCCCCGAAAGTTCGTTGGCTGTAGAAACCATCTTTGTAGATTCCCCACCCCGCGCTACAGCTGTACAAACCTCAATAGTCACTGAAGTACCGACCACCTCAACCGCTCCTCCATCACCGCCCATCCCTCCAGCCTCCCCTATTCACCCTCCTTCCCCCGACTATCATCTTCTATCGCTGGTGGCGTAGTAGAAATCGTCTTTACGACCACTAACCCCACAATTCCCGCACCCATTAGCCCTAGTCTACCCTCCCTCGTCTCACCTCCCCAACCCAATGTAACCCCTCTTTCCCCTTTCTACCAAGCTGCTCCAGCCAGCCCCCCTGTAAATTACCCCTCAACCTTTGTAAATCCCGTATTTACACCAGCACGAGTACCCACGATCACACCCATATTCACGGTCACCGCACTAGATACGTCCACTGACATGGACATCTCACCACCCACTGCACCATCACTCACTTCACTCACGGCACAAACATTTTTGGGCACATCACAATTTTCAACAATCACTACATCATCCACCTTCCCACCCCCATTCCCCATTCCCGTTGCATCTACACCAACTGCATCTTCATTTAGCACCCCATTAATACTATCACCCACTGTAGATAATGCATTCCGACAGATGTTCATGTGTATGACGCAAGTAAGAGATGAGTTCACATCTCTTGGTGATAATTATCAGCAGCTGCAGAGGACAACCAATGACTTACAGTCGCAACTTAATTTATTGTCTATTGAGAATGCCTCTCTGAACACCCGATACCAGGAATTACGCGAGGCATATCACAAATTGGAACTAGAAAGCGAAGAAAAGACCAAGGAAGCCACTGCTGACCTGGATAACTTACTAAGAGCCCAGACAGTCCGCAATGCAATGCTAACACGAAATATGGGCTTACTACGAAGACACCTAGCAGCTGCCAAGGAAGAAAACCAGCGCTTACAGGATCAGAACCGAGAAAACTTAGAAGCAGCACTCGACCACCCAGACCAACCACTCAGTCCTAGCAGGTTCAAAGCCATTCCTTCAGACTCGATGAGGATGCTGCTAGAAGATCATGTAAGATTGCTAGATGAATATGACCGCATGAATGAGGAGTTACAGAAACTCAAAGAAGATCATAAATTACTCCAGTTACGAGCACCGGCACACCCAGACATACCAGCACCTGTGGACCCCTCTCTTGACATCTTAGAGGAACTCAACGCATTACGGGCCCAGGTATCGAACCTTGAATCAAGGATTGCAGTATATGAAGCACCACCAAGGCCAGATTCCCCACCTGAGCTACCAGCTGAGGAAGAAACTGTCACCATTCCGGTGGAGGAAACGTTTGAAGAGGCGTACGAGCCACAACCCATCCCAGGCGGACGCGTCTCGGCCGAAGGTCAGATGACTTACGAACTTCCGACCCCCGCGTGGATGAAGACTATTGAGGAACTTGGAACAACGCACTCAGCTAGAGTAGAGGCACAATTACATGCCATGGCGATGATAGAAGAAAGAATATTACAGTCTCCATTCTTTGCTCATTTGGCCCCGCAACGATACATATCTGGGCACGAGCTACAGTATAAACCGTATTTTGTGTTAATGGCTGAATACCAGTTAGCCATTGAGAAAGAGACAGGTAAGAAACCATCGCATGCGACTCAATTCGAGGAGGCCGATCTACCACTGGATGCGCAGCAAGGAGTGATCTATCAACCAGAGTGGCACAAAGAGTTACTACAGCAGTATCCAGAAATGATGAGTACATGGGTAAAGGCACCTTTGCATTTGAAGTACAACCCGTGTTGGGGACCAGTGCCAAGACCCCGCTCCTGGACTGCCTTTGCTATTAAGGTACAAAACAATAAGCAGTGCCAAGAATGGTTGAATTACCCCTATTTTAAGCCACCCATTGAGTTACCAACAGTTGGCTACATGATGGCTACAATTCGCCACTGGCTCCCTAGATTAAAGCATATGGACGATATAGCGGCGCATATGACTGTCAAAATCTTTGACATGATGCAAATGATTTTTAAAGTCTTCCGACGCGTCAAGGCACCCCATGTCAACACCCCGGGCTTTGAGCATGGCAATTTTGACCTGGTATATGATATGAGTACAACGCCATCGCTACGGGCGTGTTATGCATGGCATTGCAGAATCAAGTACCTACCGGCGTGCTACAAGCAGACATTCGAAGAGATGTTCACAACCGGCTTCTGGGAATACCATTCAGAGGTATTCATAAGTAGGCCTACACATTTATTACACTTATTTGCCTGTGAACGAATGGTCTATTCCACACACTATCAGCTCCCGCCACCGGAAGAACCGCAACCAATCGACTGGGAGAAACTCGAGGCAGATCTGGCCCGAGGCATTCGTATCTCCGAGCACACCCTCGCTCAAGACCTCCTACAGAACTATATCCGGCAGACCTCACAACAAGGTTCTGTCAGGGACGACAGAAGTGAGAGGGACGGGGGTGTTGGAAGCAGCCAGAGGCATAGAAGACGCGGAAGCATGTAACGAAGGAGCAGGGAGCCAGCCGAATCTTTTTTCAAAGAATTATGTTTTCAAATACTTTCCAAAAACCTCCAACAGTGATTTTTATCACTATTGTAACATATGTAACATAGAAAACCCCATTTTGTAATCCATAGCTCCATTTTGTGCAAGCCGAGGAGTCCTCGAGCTTGAGGAGCTTAGTTAGAACAAGCGTATCAATTTTCGTTATTTTTAGACATCGTTTACCCTTCCAAATAGCATCTAGGACCTAATTTTTAACTATGCCGGTCACTAGATGTGAAACCGGTCAAAACTAGTCTAGAAACTATAAAAAGAGCTAGAGAGCTCATTTTTGAGGTTGGTTAGTGTTGGCTAGTGTGAGCTTAGAGCTATTTTGAGCTTGTAAGAGTGTTCTTGAGTAATAGAGCTAATTTCCCACCTTCCATTGTGTCTTGCTTGTCTCTTCATTGTGTGTGTGTATGTGTGTGTGCATCTTGGTGCTTCTCACCTTCACTCTCACATCATCTCACATTCACGATCTTCATATCACTCCTATCTCTTCCGCGGATTGACAATTAAGGAGGTGGAGCTTCTTAACGTGGTTCTTACCATTGTGCTAGAGCAACAGCATGCTAAAAGTCAAGCGTTCAATTTTCTTGTTCATGTGACTGGCAAGAAAATAGGGCTACTTGCAAATTCCATGATAATTATAAGTCTTAAAAAAACTTAGAGAATCCTAACGAAAAGCTTGGATGTAAAAATTCATGCATCCAAGTAGGATGACTTGGGATGCTTATATTTGATTCTATCCCAAGACGTGATAACAATCAAATAAAATCCAATGGAACTTAAACCAATCGAACTTTTAAAGTTCAAAAGATAGTTGAGATGTTCCAAATTTGTAAAACCATAGAGTTTTTGAAGTTTTCACTTTGAATTCATCCTAAGGAGTGATGAAAATCAAAGAAGTGATTAAAGCTTAACAATAATGGAACTTTGACATTCAATAAGTGGATGATAGATTCCATGATTGCATCTTTGGAAATGATGCAACTTGCTAAGCAAACATGGAAACTTTAAAGAACTCTTCCTTTTTGAAGGATTAGAGGGTTAATTTTTGGTTTCATTTAAGCTAATTGAAGCTTCAAGAGGAAACATAGGCCAATGATCTTTAGGAAATGAGATAAATTCCTAAAGACATGAATTGATTTGTGAACTTTTAATTTTGGAATACAAAGTTCCAAGATATGGATCTCCAATCCATGAACTTCCCTAAATAAGCTATAAAGTTCAAAATTATGAGTTCATAGTAGCATTATTGTATATTGGATCAATGATCAAAAGATGCTTGACCAATTATAATATTTTTTGTTTCAAACTCAAGAACAAGAATCAATATCACATAAATGAATGTTCAAGTCAAACTTTCATAGTGGAATGGGAAACCATATCATAAAGGTGATATTTATCCTCTAGTTTGATACTCAGGAAATGAACACATGTGAATCAGTAAAGCTTCTAGATATTATTTGAAAGTCTAATAATTTCTTTCAAATATCCTTCGAACATTGCAAAAGATTCCAAGATGAACCATTTGCTTAGGTTATTTGATTTCCTAGAATGAATCTCAAGTCCTTGAAGAATAACATTCTCCCTTGTAGTGAGAATGAATTAAGTTCCAAACCACCTGTAGTGGTACTTAAGTCCAATGGTTGATATCACCTAAAGGTGTATCAATATTGATAAGATTCTTAGCTTTAGAATCTGAAAGGCATTAGTACACCCTTGGACTTGAGTTAGGAAAAGATCTCTAAAATCCCATGGTTAAGCAAAGAAGCTTTTGATAGTTCAAGAGATCTTAAAGATAAAGAATAAGTCTTTATTGTTGTTGCAAGATCAAGCTTGACAAGGTTTTTCCAAGAAATTGCAATTGGGACTAGTATGAAATTTGCCCAAGTATTGGAAATCGAATTCCTTTTGAGAAATTTGCACTCAAGTTCCATTTATCCAACAGAAAAGTGCGAAAAGAATAAGCTGTTCCAAGTCTAAAAAGAGTGAAATATTCCAAGTATGTAGTCTGCAATTGTGTCAATGGCAATTAAGTCTTTGGAAGGTAAAACACAAAGTTTACCTATCCTTAAAAGGATTTTGGTAAAATCCAACAAAGCATGAGTGTATGCTTAGACTTAAACAGTATAGAGATTCTTGTAAAGTCCTAGCAAGGGTAGCTACTTAAAGCTTCAATAAGAAAGGAATCTAAAGACAAGAAGTAAACAACTATTTTTGCTACAAATTGGTCAAGTATAACCAATTGGACTTGAATTTGAGAAATTCAAGTACTTAGAATTATAACTGGTTTTTATTTGAAAACCCGAGCAAAGAAGGATAGATATTTTATCAATTGGTTTTCAGGTTCCCAAAGGAAAGCACAAGATCATGAAATGATCATGTGAAGGGATCAAAACCTAGAATATCAAGTTAGAGGTAATGCTCGAACCTTCAAAATTCTTTTAAAGAGTTGAAGTGAAAAGGTACTCTATCAAGATATGATAAGTATCACCCACACATTAATGTGAATATAAAATAGGGTGGTACGAGACACCATATTTTATACTCAGATTGATGTAGGAAAGATGGTATGGGACATTGGACCATGAATGATAATTATTTTTTACCTAGAATAAATCTTGAAGTTAGATTTGATCCTCAAGGGAATTAAAGACTTCATAGGAGAAATTTGAATTCAAGGAGGATAAAAGTATTATCTCAAGATACGTCAAGATCAAGAAGATACGAAGTTAGTAACTTCCAAGATTTTTTTTCAAAAAGACAAAGACTTGTTCTTTTTTGAATCATGAAAAACTTAAAGATAAAGTGTTGCTAATTCAGAAATATTTCATAAATTTTTTGAAGAAGTAGGACTTTGACATTGAAAAGATCCTTTCAACTAAGAATAAGATTGACTAAGTGAAGCACCAAGTTTCTAGTATAACTTGATAAATTCAATGCTCTGACTCAAAGCGATGCGCAAGAATTGCATTTCTACTAAGCAGTCATACAGATTGAATATAGACATGAACTTAGTCTCAAGTGAAGCATTGTTTGAGTTAAAGCTCATCAAGAGAACCTCAGTGGGTTGACACACTGATGCTAGATACCACACTAGTATCTTGTGGTTAGGTGATGTTTTGTATTTGCTCTGATCTTTTTGAGAATCCAGCTTATTTCTCTTAAAGATAGTAAAAACGCTTCAATACATTGCTAAAACAGATCTTTGCAAAGTTGAAGTCTTGGATCAAGATCTATTTTGTATTTTCTCTGATCTTTTTGAGAATCTAGTTTATTTCTCTTAAAGATAGTAAAAATGCTTCAATACCTTGCTAAAACAGATCTTTGCAAAGTTAAAATCTCTTCGAAGTTTGAATTGATTGAATAGAGTTTTAGTTCTTTCTTTCTGCTCACCAATTTTTTTTGGATTTGACTCAGATATGGTTCTGGTTCTTTTTACAAAAGTCAAGGGTCAGTCGATTAGAACTAGGTTAACTAAATTAAACATCCAGATGGATGTTTTGTACAAGAACCTCTTTCAATCTTCAAAAGATGATAATTTTAAGTTGACTTACTCATTTGAGTTTGCTTCAAGTTATGTAGCATAAATGAATTTCTAGAGTCCAGTATACTCTAGAATAAAGAAGTTAGGAATTGCTCACCAGATTGACAATTGCCAATAACTTTGAGTTAAAGTCTTTGAGAAAAGTGTCCTAAGTTGGACGATTTTCATTTTCAATTTGACGTGATCAAGATATAGTAAGGTTGAAACAAAGTAAATGGAATACTTTTTCCTACAATTTACATAGGATTTTCAAGCCCATTGGGATAGAGTAGTCCTCCAATCGGGTGAAGAAATCAAATAACTGTTGGATGGGAGTAAACCATTATACAAACATCCAAGTTAGATGTTTGAGTCAATCAAACTTCAAGTTTTCCAAATCAAATTCAAGTGAATCAAGAGCTCTCAAAGTCTTGATCGGGATAAGAATCCCACCTTAGTTACTAAGTCCATACACTAGTTATGCCCAAAAATGGACTAGTAATTGGAATCCATCCATTTCATATGTTTGTGCCTAGATCGTACATCGAGAAAGAGTGAAGTGGCTAATGATGTTTTTAGATCCACGCTTATAATTCATTCACTACTTTGTACTTTGAACAATTTATCAAAGTGCAAAGCTAGACAATGTTTGAAACTATTTGGGTAGCGATCCCACCACAGAGATGAGACATGTTCTTCTAGTTTTAGAACATGACCATGTTCTTCCGATTTAAGAACATGAGACTCAAGGGTTGCCTATGGTTACTATATATAGTTTTATTTTTGAGGATGAAAATCTTTTCCAAGGGGGGAAGAATGTAATAAAGTTCTATGATCTAGGGCTCGGCCAGTTTAGATAGATTTGAAATCAAACACCGTTTGGTCACTCATGTGTATGGCCAAAGACCTCGAGACTAGACTTAAGCATAAGTTCATGTGCTGTCTTAAACAAGTGATCCACTTATCCTAGTGGTTAAGTCTCAAGGTTGTGAAGGAGGAGGTCTTGGATTCAACCCCCATGGGGAGCATGGGGAGAATTTTTTGCCCAAGGAGCTCTAGAGCCTTCTAAATCAAGTTAATGTGAGTTAACTTGAGTCCAGTGGGAATTAACTTGAGTGGTGAGTACACCAACCACTAGTGGACTCTAGTGGAAGGTACTAATGCAGTGGTCGAGATCACTCCAGCCACTAGTAGACTCTAGTGGTAGATATTAAAGGAGTGGAGGAGATTGCACATGCACTTGTTGACTCTAGTTACATTTGTGGTCCTTGTTGATTCAAGCAACTATATATACATGCATAAGGTTGGGAGGAGATTCATCTCTCTAATACGTGGTGGTCATAATTCTTATTTTCTTATAGGATCACTATCATTAGATTTACATGCTTTTTGAAACTCGAATAGGGTTTATTGCTCTATAATTTGTGTGTCCAAAATGGTTTTTGCTTCATGCTTGATAGCTCATGCATATCTTGGTTGAGCAAGAAGTAGCTTATCATGAAAACTTCTAGTTGTGAAGATAACTAAGTATAGGGTATCTTTCACAACTACCATTGAGTGTGTGTGGCTCATATGCCTTTTGATTTATTTGGGCATTGGAAGTTACAAGGAACCATGTGTTTTGTGCTCACACAAATCACGCTGAGGTGCACTATCATTATGTTAGGGAGATCCTCTTTGCTAGAGAGATCCCTTTGGCTTATGTGCCCACATAGAATAATGTTGTAGAACTTTTCATAAGGGCTCTATCTAGGGAGAAGTTCAAAGCTTTTTGCAAAGCTTTGCACTTACTTCCTTCTATGGATTGATTTCATTTTACAAATCTTGGCACTCCCTTATACATGAGTGTTGGATGCTTGTTTATCACATCACTTCCAAGGGGGCTTTATTGATGTATTTTGGTAGTGATATGTATGAACACACATAGGACTATTGGGGCACTTTTTTTACTCTTTAGGAGCCCCCCCCCCCCCCCCCCTTCTATATATCCCTATAACCCAAATGGGCTACTTATCTTTGTAAATTCACTTAGTAATACACTCAGTAGTGTGCTCCAAGCTACTTGTTCTTCATTGTGCTATTTGCATGATTTCATAGTCCTCAAACTCTAATATTATCTCACTTGGGGTTTACTTATTATCTATAAAAATGTGTTTTTGTTTGTTCTTGATTTGAAGGGAATAAAAGAAAAAGAAAATGAAAAGGAGAAGGGAAAACTTCTAGAGAGTTCCTTTCAAAACTCCTCTTCATATGAATTCAAGTTTCCACATTTCAAATATAAAGGGAGTATTAGAATCAATAAAGAAGAAGTTGTGCGACTGGATGATGCAAGCATTATAGACATTTACACATTGTTAAACTTTTGTGTTTTATATATTAAATTTTATCTTTTCTTTATTTCATTGTAGTCACAATTCAAATTGATCAATTTATTGAAAGGAAAGTTGATCTCACAAAGGTATTCATCCATGTGGCACAACATGAAGACATTCAATAGTGCACGTGGAATATTCACCATAGCTAGATTTCAGGATGATGAAATGAAAAGCTTTATCAAGAAGCCATGTTAAGGTCCCCTCACCCTAAATGCAAAAATAAATGCATCTTTGTAAATAGATGAACTATAATTATGACTTTATCTATGAATTATGATGGCCATATTTTGTATTGGTGTCCCCAAGCATTGGCACAAGGTGTAGGTGGCCCACTTTTTCTTGGAGACTATTAAGTCAGCCCCAAATCCCAAAAATCTTTCATTGGAGCTTTGAAATCATTTTAATAACCTTTTATCTAATGAGTTTTTTAATATAAATATGGTTTTTGTTTATTGGGTGCATGTGAGAGAGAGAGAGAGAGAGGAATCAAAAATAGAAATACACACAAGTGCAAAGAAGGAGATTGATGCACAAACACATTCAATGGGTGGAAAAGCTCTCTATAGATAGATGATGAACAATGATCGATTATATGAGAATGAGCAAAGTGAGAGCTTTAAGTGAATCCCTAGGTACTATGTACCAACACATATGAGTTTATCATGTATATGTGGTTGCATGGGGAAGAAACCTCTAGTCAGCACTAGAGTAAAAAGTGTCCATGTATAGGGAACTAAAAGCTACTCAATGGACACATGAGTGTAACAAACCCTCTTAGAGAGAATGATGTGAACACATCTGGAGAGTGATAGATCAAAGCTTTGCGAAAAGCTTCAAAATTTTCATATGGAAGAGAACTAGTAAATATGTATGCCACATAATCTTGTGTAGGCACATATACCAAATCAACATCTCCAACATGAAGGTTCCCTTTGGTATGAAATTCCATGTGCTTTGTGTGCACATGAAACACTGGATTTCTTGCAACCACCAATGTGCTCCCACTGTCAGTGAGAATATGCATAGTTGCATCAATGCATAGATCCATCAATAAGCATCTCATCCATATACACTTCACTATAGCTATGAATATTTCCATGTAATCAGTTTCACAACTCGATGTGGCAATGGTAGGTTGCTTCTTACTCAACCAAGATATGCATGATCCTCAAGGAAAAAGAAATTACCACTAGTGGACACTCGTGTATCACAGGGATTCGCCCAAATCACTACGTGTAAAAGCATGCAAGCATGGATGAGCATCTCTACCATAAAGGATACCCAAACTCAAAGTGCCTTTGAGATATCTAAACACACATTTTACTGCTTGCCAATTCTTAGTCCTCGATCTATGCATAAATGAACTCAACATGGAAAATGCAAATTGTATGTCCTGCCTTGTGTTACATGCATATATCAAACATCCCACATCTTGATGCTAAAGAGAAGTATCAAATGCATCATTTGTATCCACAATTGAGAACCTACATCATATTTCCATTGATGACACAACCTCATCAAAAGTATACATATTTGGATTTCCTTTTGCAAACAAAAAAAGTATAGTAGCAAAGCTTTGAAAAGATTTCCATAATCCTTTAATTAATGTAGAAATGAATGATGCATCCATAATAAATGTTTGGCAATTGCTCTTTCAAATCCTTGATTTATGTAACATATACATCCACTGACTCATTTTCAATCATACATACATCTTCAAGTTGTTTTCTTAAGTATCCAACATGTGCTTCATTATGCACAACATACGAAGAAGCAAGAGTGAACCAAGATTATCTTGAAGTAGTGCATGTGTGGATGTGTGGAACAATATTTCAATTCACAAAAAGGGAAATCAATGCATGAGCTTGAGCATCTTTTCCATACCATCTAAGTTGCTCTTGCATAGGTGGAGAAAGCATAGTCACTATATGTAAGAGAGAACTTGAATCTATGAAACATGTTGTGTAATAGAAGAACCATTGGGTATCTTGTCAAAATCTTTCATTATGTTCCATAGTTTCTTTGCAAAATGCCTTTTGAATGAAAATTGTTCCATAACCATGACATTGGAGGAAGCTCAACAGTTGGCCTAAAAATCACCAAGTCAAAGTATTCAAATCTCAATAAAAGGATGAAGAATGTAATAAAAGGGAAACACAAGCATGGAAGTAAAGAAGAAACTATTCTACTAATTTTTCCCATCATAAATCCCTCCTCATATTAGGTTTTCCCCATTTTTTTACCCAAAATATATGTAAAAATGCCTATTTTTGTCATAATTTCCTATTTTTGTAGCAACCAAAGCCACAATATCAAATTTCAGCAGTACTCAAGCTTCATAGGCATGACTATAATAGATGCACAAAATTTCTCATTTTTTTGACACTATTTTGGTACTATACTTGTTTTGGTGTAAGCTCACATGCCAGAACAAAATGGTATTGTGGAGAGAAAGAATAGGATACTTGTTGAGATGATGCATAGTATGATGTCATCCAAAAAGCTTTCTCCCAAGTTTTGGTTTGATGTAGTACACAAAGTTAATCACATTTTGAATAGGTCTTTGACAAAAGATTTAAAGGTCATCTCACCTTATGAAGCTTATTATGGGAAGAAGCCCAATGTGAGTTACTCCAAAGTATTTGGTTCCCCATCTTATGTTCACATTGAGAAGAAAATCATGGTAAGCTTGATGTAAAATCCATTAAATCTGTGTTTATTGTGTTATGAAATTGAAAGCAAATGATATAGATTCTATGTTCTAGATACAAGTGATATCTTACTCTCACACAATGGATATATTTTAGAAAGTTAGATTTATGATAAGAAGGAAGAGATTCCAGATTTCATAAAAGTAGATGACTATGCACTTTTTAGAAGGAATTCAGATTCTTTTATTTAGCCATACAAGGGGGGTAATGAATGTTCTCAAACCCTAAAAGATGCACTTGATAAAGGTCTAGAGAGAGTTACATTACCTACATCAGTGCCTAGTCCATCATCAATACCTTTTGAAGTTTCAACTCAAGAAGTTAGAGAAGGTTCTAGAGTTCCAAAAGATAGAGATATTAAAGAACCAGAAAGGATTCCACCACTTTTCAAGGATACACCAAAGTGGTTATATCAAAACTGGAAGGACAATGGTATAAAGGAATAAATTTGAAGAACAAGAAGTCAAACAAGGAGACAATAAACAACCCAAGTAAATTATGCAAAACATTTTGAGATTCATAATATTTTAGCTCTTACTTCAGTTGAGAATGAACCAGCTAGTGTTCAAGATGCACTACATAGTCCTCTAAGGAAGAAAATTATGCAAGAAGAGATTGATTCTATTCATAAGAATCAAACAAGGAAGCTTTGTGAGTTACCTAAAGGTTTTGAAAACTTAGATGCCACTCCCAATCTTTATGTTAAAACTAAGAAAGATGTTTTGATTATTATTATCATATATGTTGATGATATGATCATGATAGGTCCCAAGGATTCAGACCATTAGTATTTTAAGGCACTACTTAAGCATACATTTGATGTAAATGACTTAGGTATATTGCATTATTAACTTGGGATTGAGTTCAAGTACCGAGATGAGTGTATCTACATGACACAATAGAAATACATTGAGAAATTATTGGAAAGGTTTGAGATGAGATATTCCAAGCCTATGCGAACACCTTTGGATGTTAATGTGTCATTACAGTTGGAAGCGCATTCACAACCATTTGATGCTAAATTACATAGTCAAGCTGTTGATTGCTTGATCTATTTATGTAATACACATTTAGACATTCATTTGTAGTTTCTCAAGTATCCAGGTTCATGCACAATCAGCAAAAGATTCATTGGAAAGCAATTAAGTGAATTTTTCAATATTTGAAGGGACCTTCCAATTATGCTATGGTATTTCTGAAGTCTTCACATTCCTTACTTAATGTTTTTTTAGATTCCGATTGAGCAGGTGATAAATTCTCAAGAAGAAGCACATGTGGATATTGTTTCTTTCTAGGAGATTGTCTTATATCTTGGTTATCGAAGAAATAGCCAATAGTTTCTACATCTTCAAGTGAAGCAAACTATAGGGCTACCTTTACAGCTACACTTCAAACAACTTGATTACAGAAGATTCTGAGTTATCTTGATGTTCATGTTCATCTTCCTGTTCAGATATTTTTAGAGAGTTAGAGTGTTATTTCTATGCAAAGAATCATGTTCATCATGCAAGGACAAAGCATATAGAGGTATATTACCACTATATTGTTGATATATTTAGTTAGTGATGTGTGTGAACACACTAGGACCACCGGGGCACTTTTTTCCTCTTTAGGAGGTTTTTTTGCCCAAGTTGTATATATGCCTATAATCCTAATGGGTCACTTATCTTTTTACATTCTAGTGGTAATACATTCTGTATTGTGTGTTGTGCTCCAATCTTCTTCTTCTTCCTTGTGATGTTTGCGTGATTTCATAGACCTCAAACTCCAATAACTGGTATCAAAGTAGGTCAATGCTTCATCTAGGGTGTCGTTGACACCCCTCCAATCACAATCTCAAAATCACACAAAATTTGGTGAGCATACTCAAGGTGATTAGGAGATCAAAACTGCTTCACCTTGTGGTGCCAAAATTGTTATCTGAGCTTGTTTTGGCATGTGAATGCACTATCACAGTGCTTGTGCAGGTAATTTTTTTTGTGCCACATATATATATATATATATATATATATATATATATATATATATATATATATATATATATATATATATATATATATATATATATATATATATATATGTGTGTGTGTGTGTGTGTGTGCGTGTGTGTGTGTGTGTGTGTGTTGGTTCACTAGTATAAGTGCCTCAAAGTCTACTATAGGTTTATTGAAACTTGTTAGGGTAGTTCTGTTCAACTTTTTTAGATATAATCATTTTTTTGCATCAAGGTATTTTAGTAAGTGACCATGGCTAAAAGTAGTGATGTATTCCATATGTTGGCTATTGAGGATAAGTTGGACGGTACCAATTACCCATTATGTGCTTATATGATGCATCATGTATTGGTTGTAAAAGGACTGTGGAACATTGTGCAAGGTGTTGAAAAATGTCCTTTTTCACCTGCAAACATAGTTGGTGAAGGTGATGCAGATGGTGTTGAAGATGGTAATATTGTTCATGTTCCTGTTTGTGTTGTGGTTCCTACTACACCTACTGCACAACAAATTTGTTGGGATGGTAGAGATGCTCATGTACATGCATTGATAGCCTTTTCTATCAAACATGCCATTATTCCTCACATTTGCTCTTGTAGAATAGTTAAGGATGCGCGGGATAAACTTACCACTTTATACCAGGCAAGGAATGAGGCTCGTGTTGCTTACCTCCAAAAACAGTTGGAGAGTGAGCACATGAATGAAGGAGATTCCATGGATAGTTTTTTGACAAAGATAAAAGATTTGAAGGAACAATTGATTTTTGCTAATGAAGTCTTACTTGACAGTTCACTTGTGCAGATTGTTCTGAATGGTCTTCCCGATTCATATCAGAGTTTTGCTTCTACTCTTTTTTTAATGATGAAAGACAATCCAAATGCCCTAATGTTTGAGGAGTTAGTCTCTGTTCTATTGCAAGAAGGTCAGTCTAGGCAAAACATGTCCATTATGAGTGTTGCAGATCAAGCTTTCTTGGCTAGTGAAAAGGGAAAAGGTATTTGGAGCTCTTCTACTAGTAAGCAAAAATCTACTAATTCAGCACAATCAAAGAAGGATGATGGAGAGGAGAAGAAAACAGAAAAGAAGAAATTGTTTTGCAAAGATTGTAAAGGAAATGATCATGTCATCAAGAGGTATGCAAAACTGGCTGCTAAAGAGGCAAGGAAGAAAAGGCTAGAATGGTTGTTGCAGAGGCCTCTACACCCAAAACAGAGTCGAACGAAGAATGGGCATTCACCACTGTTTGTAGTTATGACCCATCTTCTCATGAATAGTGTATGTTTGCAATACACTCAAATGTTTGGTACTTTGATAGTGGGGCAACCAAACATATTACCTCGTAGCATAGTTTCTTAACTTCACTCGAGCATACCCCTACGGGGAATAATATCACATGCACCAACAACTCCTCTTATTCTATCATGAAAGTTGGCAAGATCATTCTGTCTACTTCTGATGGTAGTTCTTTTACATTGTGGAATGCTTTACTTTTGCCAGGGATCAAGAAGAATTTGTTATTGGTTTCAGCTTTAGCCAAGATTGGCTTGGTTGTAAAATTTGTTGACGATAGATGTACAGTTCATGATCTATCAAATGTCAATGTCATTATTGCTTCTAGCATTTTATGTCGTGGACTGTATAAGCTCATAGAATATGAAAAATCTATGAATGATTCAACATGTGTAGTACAAGATTCTCAGGCTTTGTCAGATGCAAAGCTTTGGCATGCACGCTTTGGTCATCTTAACTTTTCTAGTTTGCTACACCTACAAAAATTTGAAATGGTTTCCTCTTTGCCCAAACTTGAGGCATTTGGTAAACATTGTTGATATATTTAGGTAATGATGTGTGTGAACACACTAGGACTGCCGGGGCACTTTTTTCCCTCCTTAGGAGGTTTTTTCCCCCGGCTTGTATATACGCCTATTGCCCTAATGGGATTTTTTTCTTTGTACATTCTCTAGTAATACATTCAGTATTGTGTGTTGTGCTCCAAGCTTCTTCTTCTTCCTTGTGTTGTTTGCGTGCTTCCGCAGATGTCTAACTCCAAAAATTGGTATCAGAGCAGGTCGTCTCTTCATCTAGGGTGCCGTCGACACTCCTCTGTTTGCAATCTCAGAATCGTACAAATTTTGGTGAGCATACTCAGGGTGTTTCCGAGATCAAACGGCTTCGCTCTGTCGTGCCGAAATTGCGATCTGAGCTCGTTTCGGCCTCCAAACGCACTATCGCAGTGCTTGTGTAAGCTATTTCATCTTTTTGTGCCAAAGGTATATACCTATTTCTGTTCGCCAGTATAAGCGTCTCAAAGTTTGCTACAGGTTTAGCAGAACTCGTCCGGGCAGTTCCGTTCAACTTTTTGAGATACAATCAATTTTCTGCATCAAGGTATTTTAGTCACCGACCATGGCTGAAAGCAGTGATGTATTCTGTATGTTGGCTGTTGAGGATAAGTTGGATGGTACCAACTACCCATTATGGGCTTATATGATGCGACATGTATTGGTTGCAAAAGGATTGTGGAACATTGTGCAGAGTGTTGAGAGACGTCCTGTTACACCTATAACAACAAGTACTGCGAATAAAGGTGCTGGAGCTGATGAAGATGGTGTCGAAGATGATATTGTGCAGATTCCTGTTCGTGCTGTTGTTTCTACTGCACCTACTACAGAGCACATTCGTTGGGATGGCAGAGATGCCCAGGCACATGCATTGATAGCTTTGTCTGTCAAATGTGCCATTATTCCTCATATTCGCTCTTGCAGAACAGCTAAGGATGCTTGGGATACACTTACCACATTGTACCAAGCTAGGAATGAGGCTCGTGTTGCTTACCTCCGAAAATAGTTGGAGAGTGAGCACATGAATGAAGGTGATTCTATGGATAGTTTCCTAACAAAGATCAAAGATATGAAGGAACAATTAATTTCTGCTGATGAGGTTATACCAGATAGCTCACTTGTGTAGACCGTTCTGAATGGTCTTCCTGACTCATATCAGAGTTTTGCTTCTACTCTTCGGTTGATGATGAAAGGCAATCTGAATGCCTTGTCATTTGAGGAGTTAGTCTCTGTTATGTTGCAGGAAGATCAATCCAGGCAGAACAGGTCCATTATGCGTGTTGTAGATCAAGCTTTCTTGGCTAGTCAGAAGGGCAAAGGAAAATGGAGTTCTTCTACTAGTAAGCAGAAATCTGCAAATGCCACACATTCGAAGAACCAAGACAAAGATGAGAAAAAATAAAAAAAGTAGAAATTGTTTTGTAAGTACTGTAAAGGGAATGATCATATCATAAAGAACTGTCCAAAACTGGCTGCAAAAGAGGCAAAGAAGAAAGAGGCTGGAATGGTTGTTGCAGAAGCCTCTACACCGAAAACGGAGTCTGCTAATCTTGTGCAGGAAGAAGAATGGGCGTTCACTACTGTTTGCAGTTTTGACCCATCTTCTCATGAGCAGTGCATGTCTGCAGTAGACTCAGATGTTTGGTACTTTGACAGTGGGGCGACCAAACATATTACCTCACAATGCAGTTTCTTCTCTTCACTTGAGCCTGCCCCTACAGGGAATACTGTTACATGCACCAAAAACTCCTCTTATCCTGTTATGGGAGTTGGTAAGATCATTTTGACTACTGCTGATGGTAGTTATTTCACTTTGTTAGATGCTTTATTTGTGCCAGGATCAAGAAGAATCTGTTATCAGTTTTTGCATTAGCCAAGATTGGCTTGGTTGTGAAATTTGTTGATGACAGATGTACAGTTCAAGATCTGTCAAATGGCGATGTTATTATTGCTTCTAGCATTTTATGTCGTGGGCTGTGTAAGCTCATAGACTATGAAAGATCTGAAAATGATTTGGCATGTGCAATAAATGATTCTCAGGCTATGTCAGATGCAAAGCTTTGGCATGCACTCTTTGGTCATCTGAATTTTGCTAGTTTGCTACTCCTACAGAAATTTGAAATGGTGTCCTCTTTGCCCAAACTTGAGGCACCTGGAAAACATGTTTGTGAAGGCTGTATTTTGGGCAAAATGCAGCATTCCTCCTTTCCAAAAGATGGTTCAGTTCGGGCTACATAGAAATTGCAGCTTGTACATAGTGATGTCTGTGGTCCTATGTAGACACCCTCTTTTGGAAATTACCTTTACTTCATGAATTTCATTGATGATTTTTCCAGGCATGCATGGGTATATCCACTCAAAGCAAAGTCCGAAGTGTTCATGTGCTTTAAACAGTTTTTGGTTTTGGCTGAAAATCTGTCAGCATGTAAAATGGGCACCCTCCATTCTGATCAAGGGGGGGAATATATGTCTTCTGATTTTAATGCATTTCTGGCTGAAGGTGGGATAAAACACCAGTGTACAGTGCCTTATACACCTCAACAGAATGGAGTTGCTGAACGAAAGAACAGGTCACTCATGGAGATGGCGAGGTGCATGGTCAAAAGTCAGGCTTTACCACATAGTTTCTGGCTTGAGGTTGTCATGTGTGCAACATATGTACTGAACAGCTGTCCCACTAAAGCGCTACAATCTATCACTCCATATGAGGCTTGGCATGACCGCAAGCCATCTGTTGCTCATCTACGTGTTTTTGGTTGTTTGGCATATGCACTAGTGCCTGAACAACATCGCAGAAAATTGGATGATAAGGCAATAAAATGTATTTTTGTTGGGTACAGTTCTGAAAGTAAAGGCTATCGTCTGTATCATCCATATACTAAACACATTATGATTAGCCGTGATGTTGTCTTTGTGGAAGATGCTATTCAGCCATTGCTTTCATGTACTAAGGAGACATCCGTTAGCTCCAAAGACATGTATGATACTTTGATGCCTCTTTTTACAGGTGGACAGTCTAGTGCTGGTCCTAATGAGGCAACTTCTCAGCCTTTGCAGGTTTCATATGATGATGTAGATCATTCCATTTTTGATGCAGATTTACATGATGCACTTGTTGATGAGAGAGTTGATATTGAGCAGGCAAAAACTATGCCAAAATGGCTGGTGCAGACTTTGCGTGACAGCAAATTAGATGCACCTTTGTCATATCGTACTCGTTCAGGCTCTCATAGTGCCTGCTTTGCATCAGATTACTATGCTATGGCTGTGTCTAGTCTCTGTGATGAGAATGAGCCTGTTTCTTTTGATGTTTCTTTTGATGAAGCACAGAATTCAGAAAATTGGATGGCTGCTATGCAATCTGAATATGATGCTATAATGAAGAATGGTACATGGTCTTTATGTGACTTGCCTCCTGGCAAGAAGGCCGTTGGCACTACGTGGGTATACAAGATGAAGCGTAAACCTGATGGTACAGTTGACAGGTATAAGGTTAGGCTTGTTGCAAAGGGTTATGCACAGGAAAGAGGCATTGATTTTGATGAGACCTTTGCACCTACATGTCATATGACTACTGTTCGGAGCATTTGTGCACTTGTAGCCCATCATGGTTGGAATGTACATCAGTTGGAAATTAAACCAACATTTTTTGAATGGTGACTTGCATGAAGAAGTGTATGTTTTTCAGCCCCGTGGCTTTGTGCAGAAAGGGCATGAAAACCAGTTGTGCAGGTTAAAGAAGGCATTATGTGGTTTAAAGCAAGCACCACGTGCTTGGTATGAGAAGATACATGCCTATTTGGTTGCACATGGTTTTGAGAACAGTCCAACTGAAAGCACCTTATATGTTAAGCGTGCTAATGATGTGCTTCTGATCATTGTTGTCTATGTTGATGACATGCTGCTCACTGGTCCTATTGAGAAGCATATTGCTGATTTCAAGGCTGATTTGCATGCCTCATTTGAGATGTCTGATTTGGGGCATTTGCATCACTATTTGGGCATTCAGTTTATGCAAGTTGATGGTGGAATGGCTTTGTGTCAAACGAAATATATTGACACATTATTGCAGCATTTTGGCCTTGAAGACTATAAGCCTATTGCCACTCCTATGGAGATAGGTTTACGATTGAGTCTTCATGATGCTGGAGATGCATTTGATGCTGTTCTCTATCAGCAGGCTATTGGATGCTTGATTTACTTATGCATTACTCGGCCAGATATTCAGTTTGCTATCTCACAGATGAGCCTGTTTATGCATTGCCCAGGAGTCACGCATTCGAGGGCGGTTAAGCCCATCTTTCGCTACTTGAGTGGTACTCGGCTACTTGGGTTGTTTTATCCCAAGGGGGGATCACTACCGCTAGATTTGCATGCTTTTTCTGACTGAGATTGGGCTGGTTGCTATGACACTCGTGTGTCCACCAGTGGTTTTTGCTTCATGCTTGGTAGCTCATGTATATCTTGGTTGAGCAAGAAGCAGCCTACTGTGGCCACTTCCAGTTGTGAGGCTGAGTATAGGGCAGCTTTCAGAGTGACTGTTGAGTGTGTGTGGCTCAGACGCCTTATGGATGATTTGGGTGTTGGCCAGTCTTCTACCACCACCATCTTCACTGACAGTCAGAGCGCATTGGCAGTTGCAAGGAACCCTGTGTTCCATGCTCGCACTAAGCACATTGAGGTGCATTATCACTATGTCAGGGAGAGGTTCTCTACTGGGGAGATCAGCTTGGCATATGTGCCCACATAGGAGAACATAGCAGACCTTTTCACGAAGGCTCTACCTAGAGAAGTTTGAAGCTTTCCGCAAAGCTTTGGGCTTACTTCCTTTTGTGGAGTGATTTCCACATAGCTTGGCACTTCCTTATACATGAGTGCCAGCTCCTTGTTCACCGCATCACTCCCAGGGGGGATTTGTTGATATATTTAGGTAGTGATGTGTGAGAACACACTAGGACTGCCGGGGCACTTTTTTCCCTCCTTAGGAGGTTTTTTCCCCCGGCTTGTATATATGCCTATTGCCCTAATGGGCTTTTTTTTCTTTGTACATTCTCTAGTAATACATTCAATATTGTGTGTTGTGCTCCAAGCTTCTTCTTCTTCCTTGTGTTGTTTCGCGTGCTTCCGCAGACGTCTAACTCCAACAAACATGTATGTGAAGGCTGTATTTTGGGCAAAATGCAGCATTCCTCCTTCCTAAAAGATGGTTAAGTTCATCCAATTGCAAAGTCAAATTCCTCAATGATCGATGAAATGGTAGAGGTTGTCACCAAGAAGTTGAACCTAAAAGCCACTGGGACTCCACCTAGAAAACTCTTGTAGTGTAGAGGAGATCATCTGTCATATGTGTGTAATAGAAGACGACCTACTCCATTAGAGCCACAAAGTCAATATTGTGAGATTGAATAGAAATGAACCAATCAATCAATTACCAAGTGCTTTCACAATAAGAAACCCATCAAAGATATCCTACATAGTAGGTTTTGCAAGAAATTATCAAGTCGCAAGCCCCATTGCACAACAACAATACTAGTATCCCCCACGATGTTGTTGATATATTTCAGTAGTGATGTGTGTGAACAAACTTATGACTGTCAGGGCACTTTTTTCCCTCTTTAAGAGGTTATTTTCCCCCAGCTTGTATATATGCCTATAACCATAATGGGTTAGTTTTCTTTGTACATTCACTGGTAATATATTTAGTATTGTGTTATGTGCTCCAAGATTCTTCTTCTTCCTTGTGTTGTTTGCATGCTTTCGTAGACCTCAAACTCCAACAACCGGTATCAAAGCAGGTCGTCACTTCATCTAGGGTGTCGCTTACACCCCTCCCCTCATAGTCTTAGAATCACATGAAAATTGGTGAGCATACTCGAGGGGATTAAGAGTTCAAATCATCTTCACTCTGTAGTGCCAAAATTTTGATCTCACTTTGTTTCAACCTCCAAATGCACTATTGCAGTGCCGATGTAAGCAATTTCATCCTTTTGTGCCAAATATGTATACAAGTTTTGGTTCACCAGTACAAGACCTCAAAGTCTACTAGAAGTTTAGTGAAGGTCGATAATGTAGTTATGTTCAACTTTTTGAGATACATGATGATGTAGATAATTTCATTTCTAATGCAAATTTACATGATGCACTTGTTGATGAGAGGGATATAGAGGAGGCAGAAATTATGCCTAAATGGCTAGTGAAGACTTTGCGGGATAGCAAATTAGATGCATCTCTATCATATCATACTTGTTCAGGCTCTCATGGTGCTTCCTTTGCATCAGTTGCTATGCTATGGCTGCCTCTAGTCTTTGTGTTGAGAATGAGCCTGTTTCTTTTGATGAAGTACAAAATTCAAAAAATTGGATGGTTGCCATGCAATCAAAATATAATGCTATTATGAAGAATGGTACTTGGTCTTTATGTGATTTTCCTCCTAGCAAAAAGGCCATCGACAGTAAATGGTATACAGGCTAAAATGTAAGCCCAATGGAATAGTTGATATGTATAAGGCCAAGCTTGTTGCAAAAGGTTATGCTCAGGAAAGAGGCATTGATTTTGATGAGGCCTTTGCACCCACATGCCGAATGACTAATGTTCATAGCATTTGTGCACGTGTAGCTCATCATGGTTGGAATGTACATCAGTTGGACATTAAAACTACATTGCTAAATGGTGATGTACATGAAGAAGTGTATGTATTTCAACCCTGTGGTTTTGTGTAGAAAGGGCATGAAAACAAAGTGTAGGTTGAAAAAGGCATCATATGGTTTGAAGCAAGCACCACATGCTTGGTATGAAAAGATACATGCCTACTTGATTGCACATGGTTTTGAGAATAGTCCAAGTGAGATCACCTTATATGTTAAGCATGCAAATGATGTGCTTTGATAATTTTTGTCTATGTTGATGACATGCTACTCACTAGTTTTAATGAGAAGCATGTTGTTGACATTAAGGCTGATTTACATGCCTATTTTGAGATGTCAGATTTGGGGCATTTGCATCATTATTGGGGCATTCAATTTATGCAAGTTGATGGAGAAATAGTTTTGCATCAGAAGAATATACTAATACATTATTGCAACATTTTGGCCTTGAAGATTCCAAACCTATTGCCACTCCTATGGAAACAGGTTAACTGTTGAGTCTTCATGATGCTGGAGATGCATTTGATGTTGTTCTCTATTAGGAGGTTGTTGCATGCTTGATTTACTTATGCATTACCTACCTTGATATTTAGTTTGTTGTCTTTGGGATGAGGAGGTTTATGCATTGCCCAAGTCTCAAGCATTGATAGATGGTTGAGCGCATCTTTTGCTACTTGAGTGGTTCCCAACTACTTGGATTGTTTTATCCCAAGGGGGGATCACTACCACCATATTTACATGCTTTTTTTGACTCTGACTAGGCTCATTGCTATTACACTCATGTGTCCACCAATGGTTTTGCTTCATGCTTGGTTGCTCATGCATATCTTGGTTGAGCAAGAAGTAGCATACTATGGTCACTTCTAGTTGTGAGGCTGAGTATAGGGAAGCTTTCACAATGACTATTGAGTGTGTGTGACTCAAATCCCTTTTGGCTAATTTGGGTGCTTGTCAGTCTATTGCCACCACCATCTTCACTGACAATCAGAGAGCATTGGCAGTTGCAAGGAACCCTGTGTTCCATGCCCACACTACATTGACATGCTTTTATCATTATGTTAGAGAGAGGTTCTCTAATGGAGAGATCAGTTTGGTATATATGTGCCCATAGAGGAGAACATTGTAGACCTTTTCACAAAGGCGCTACCTAGGGAGAAGTTTGAAGCTTTCTGCAAAGCTTTAGGCTTACTTCCTTTCATGGATTGGTTCCACATAGCTTGGCACTTCCTTATACATGAGTGCCAGTTCCTTGTTCACCGCATCACTCCTAGGGGGGATTTGTTGATATATTTCAGTAGTGATGTGCATGAACACACTTAGGATTGCTAGGAAACTTTTTTCCCTCTTTAGGACATTTTTTCCCCTGGCTTTTATATGTGCCTATAACCCTACTGGGTTACTTATCTTTCTGCCTTCACTAGATAATACATTCAATATTGTGTGTTGTGCTCCAAGCTTCTTCTTCTTCCTTGTGATTTTTGTGTGCTTTTGTAGACCTCAAACTCCAATAGATACTTGTACCGAGTTTTCAAGAACTAAGCCATTAGGACCACCATGTGCTAGAGAGATGACTCTCCTCCCAACCTTATGCCTCTATATATGGCTTACTCCAAGGGACTTCCATCACTTGTAGGTTGATACTAACCATCCAAGTGTCAGCCATGTAAATATATGTGCACCAAGTGTTTTATTTAATTGGAGTTATATCAAGTGGATGCTTCTAAAAGGATCTAGAGGTCTTGGGACAAAACACTCTCTCATAAATATCGTAGGAATTTCACCTAAAACCTCATCCTTTTCATCTTTGTATATTATCTTTGTGCATAGAATAGTGATCAATCTGAATCCTTGATGAGGAGACAATGCTTCAGCTTATGAGAAACATCTATTTGCATAAGTAATTAGGGGTCCCACTTAGTATTTATACTCCCTCTATTTTTCTTTCTAAGCACCTTGCCTAGCATGGAACCAAATCTATTTAGACAAGGATATAAATCTATTGAGAGATTAGGGAAGTCAATCTCAATGGGTATTTTTGACGTTTTTGAAATCCTTGGGGTGATTTTTTTCCACTTAAAAATTGAAATGAGGTAGGATTGAACTAGCCACTATCCCATATGGATGACTTCGATCACGCTATGAGAGCTATATATATATATATATATATATATATATATATATATATATATATATATATATATATATATATATATATATATATATATATATATATATATATATATATATATATGGATAATAGGACATTGTTGTTGGGAAAATATTGGATATTATGAACAAATAGGCCAGCGAACTTCCTAGTTGTATGGACCTAGGGTCATGGGAGATCCCATTCACAGTATGCTTAGATAGCTATTGTTGCCAATCCTCAAAATTTTCTCTATCAATAATCGAAGTAGATTTCATCAAAGTGGTTATCTAGAACTAGGCCGATTTCATATCCTTCACCTTGCGATTGCTTGTCCTTCCTACAATCATTAAATAGAGATACTACGGAATGATTGGAGTTTTGGATGTCATATTTAGAGGGGGAAAGAGAAGATCTATCGATCAAGCTTCCACCCCTAAGGAACATGAGGTTTCTTCATGCATGAAGTTTTGGTTTCTTGTGTGAGGTGAATGTTGCAGATAGCCATCCCTTGATGTATATTAGAGGGCAACAAATATCTATATGTATCCCTTTATTATTATAAAGGTGTATGCATTTCAAATTCAAAGGAAATTAAGATTCCATCCACCATGTAACTACTTTGCAGTATGCACTGAATTGTATATATGTCATATTCAAAGGCATACCTTATGTATTGAGCAAATACATTCATCATGTACCTACTTATCGATGTCATATTTGAAGGTTTACCTTATGTATTTGATAAAAGCATAGGTTAAAAGGGCCTACAAGTAATATAGAGTTCAAGCACACATTCAAAGTTCTACTTCTAAAAGGATCAGACAACCTTCATAAATGAAGGTAGGGCCTTCCCTATGAACATTGGAAACTATATCTTTTGATGTTCTCTCTCAAGGTACTCAAAAAAAGAGGCCCAATTGATTTATTCACTCAATCTTCTAAAAAAAACTATTACCGAGAGGAAACGTATCCAACAACAAAAGAAGGAAGTGGATTTTATCAAAACAAGATACAATTAGACAATATCATCAATGGATCTGAGAAAAACTATCTCTATTAAAGATTCATATGGAGCATGAAATCTCTTATCAAAACATCACCTCTGCCATGACGTAAATCCTTATGCACATTTAGGGATTCCATATGTCCCTAGATCTCAAAACAACATGGATGCCATATTTCTATGGAAGCAAAACCAATTAGATATTATATGTCCAAGTATATGTCTAGGGATCTCATATGTCCCAATATTTGACACAATTGGATGCCACATGTCCAAGAATATATCTAGGGATACCTAGAGTAAAAAAACTAAGTTTCTAAAAACATGGACAAGGTGCTAAGAATCAAGTGTGATATGTAATGAAGGTATGAGTTGTAGATCCTAGTAAAGACCATGGATAGATATAAATGAATAAGAATGGATCTATTGGAGAAAGAATTAGCCTTATCTCAAATTGATTTGCTAAGGGAACCCAAGAAAACCAAATGATTTAAATTGTTCAAAAGGATCAAATCTTGTATGGTCTGATAAAACATGCCAATAATAGATTAATGTTCAACTAAAAAATCTTTTAAAGGATATAAGAATAGTTGGTATGAGAATTGTGTTGGCGACACGACAAAAAGCTTGAAAACTAAGCTGCGGAATTTTGCCATGCCACAAGAACTAAGCTAGAGTGATATTAGAACACCTCTATAATCATCAGTAGCTTAGCAACCTTTTTGAAACTAAAAACTTTATAACTGTATTTAGTGAAATCTGAAGATTCACTTTACAGAAAACTTTACCTTTTCTTCAGGCTTCAATTCTGATCTGATTTACTTCAATCTTTAGAATTCTTTGTTTTCTTAATGTTAGTTATTCTTCTTGCCACTTATTTGTGTCAAAACTGTGTTTTGAACTTACCAGAATTTCACCGGGACTCCACTCGACTATCACCGTAATCTCACCGTAATTGTACCGGAATGTTACCGGAATCAACTGCAATCGTATTTGTAATTACTTCAAATAGTTGTAAATGAAGTAAGGAAGTAATACCTGAGCTTCCTTCAGTGAACAAACTTTATCTGAAGTTTGAACAAAAAACTTCACCAGTTCTGGATGCCTTTACGGTCAGACTTAGTACTGGGCGTACATGTCCCCTTTCACAAAACTCTTTTGATTAGTTTGTAGTTGAGACTACTGGCTTCAAGATGAGCTATCACTCATGAAAAAATTTACACTATACAGTGAGATCTAACTTATAGAAGTACCGTAAAACATGTACTGAGAAAACTGTAACTGTTAACTAACTTTCACAGTAACATTAAATCACTTAGATTTCTTCACACAAGAAGAATGCGCTTAGATCTTTCCACATAAATATGTGTTTTCTATTAGAGAAGATGTGTACAAAATGGCTTGGCCTCACTTCGCTCATAGCCACGGAAAACTCTCCTATGCTGAGTAGTTCTTCCTTACCATCTCTCTCTCAGATGAATACCTGACATTTCAGGTTCTCTTATTCATCTCTACATATGCACTCTTGCGTCTACTACATACATATATCTCTACTCTTATCTACATTCTCTCCTTTTTAAGCACTCTCTCAACTCTCTTATATACATTTTTGATTCGAGATTCAAAGACTCATAATTCTAGAAGTTTCTACGCTGTATATTATAGGCGTGAATTTGTCCCTTCACTAAGGCTTAATTTTCTGAATGCTTTGTTTCTGCTTCTCCTCGTCTTTCTTTAACCTTCATATGTTTTCATGCCGTTATGTCTAATTAGTGAGTGAATCTTCAACAACTCCCCCTCAATCACTAATTAACATTCTCTGATCTTTCATATATTCTTCTTTTCTTTTATTCCTGCCATTTCTTTGAATCTGCTTGTCTTTACTCCATCCAAGCTCTTTGTCAAGATATCTGTAGTCTGATCTTTTTTAGGAGTGAATAATATTTCAATCTCCTTCTCCATTACCTTTTCCCTCAGGAAATGATATTGAATCTCTATGTGCTTTGTTCTTGCATGAAATACTGGATTTGCTGCAAGATACAACGAACTCATATTATCTCCATGTATGATAGGTATACCTTGATCAATACCCATGCTTTTGAACAAGATCTGCATCCATATCACTTCTTTTGCTGCTTCCACAGGTCCTTCATACTCGGCTTCAGTTGACGATAAAGCCACTATATGCTGATTCTTTGAACACCAGCTTACAAGCTTATCTCCTAGGTATATCATATACCCATGTGTTGACCTTCTGTCATCTTGACTTCTTGCCCAGTCTGAGTCACTATATGCTCTCAGCTTTATATCTGATGTAAAAGGATAATATAATCCTTTCTTTATAGTTCTTTTGATATATCTAAGAAATCTTTGTCCTGCAACCCAATGTTGATCCTTCGGACAAATGCATGAACTGTGAGAGAACTCCTATTGCATAACTAAGATCTGGTCTTGTTAGCGTAGCATAAATCAAGCTCCCCACTAAAGATTGATATTTCCTCATATCTTTAAACTCTGCACCATCATATTTGCTAAGTTTATGATTTACCTCAAGTGGTGTTAAGGCTTCTCTGCGATTCTCCATGTTAAACTTCTTCAGTAAGTTTAGGAGATATCTTTCTTGCGAAACATATACACCATGATCCAGGTTGTTCCATATAAACTTCATCTGATATATATCCATTTAGAAATGCATTCTTTATATCCACTGACTTAGCTTCCATCCTTTTGATGCTGCTATAGCAATCAATGTTCTTATGGTTGACATCTTTTCCACCGTACTGAATATCTCATCATAATCTATGCCATGCGTCTGAGCATAACCTTTGACTACCAGTCTAGCTATGTATCTGGCTATTCTTCCATTTGCAAGCTTCTTAACTTTGTAAACCCATTTATTTCCAATCACTTTCTTACCATTTGGTTTTGGAAAAAGATCCCAAGTCTTGTTCTCCTCAAGTGCATTAAACTCCTCCTTCATTGCTTCTTCCCATTGTTTCTTACCTTTTGCTTCACTGTACTTCTGAGGTTCTTCATCTTCCTTTACTAAGTAAGCATAGTTTTTCTGAGTCAAATAAGAAGTGTCATAGGAATACTTTGTTGGTTTTTTCCTTAGCGTGTTTGAACTTCTTGGTTCATATTCTTCATGTGTATCTGAATACACTTCTTCATCAAATCTCAGTCCATCTTCATTTCTAATAGTTGATCCGATCCTGGATGTACTTGCCTGCATATGATCTTCATCTCCATTCACCTGCATATGTGATTTACCTTTTTCAATTCTTCTTATCTCTTCTTCAAATGTTTCATCATTATGATCTTTATCTGCATACCAGCTCTTTCCTTCATTAAATGTCACATCTATGGAAATAACAAACTGTTTGGTTAAAGGACTCCATAGTTTATAACCCATTTGCTTTTCATCATATCCAATGAACACATATTTTTCAGCTTTTGGTTCAAGCTTATGTCTAAGTTGTGATGGTACATAAGCATAAGCAACTGATCCAAACACTTTGCAATGATCAAGTGTTGGTTTCTTACCCCACCAAGCTTCATAAGGGGTCATTCCATTTAAAGCTGCACATGGTAATCTGTTTACAAGATATGTGGATGTATTTATAGCCTCAGCCCAAAGATAGTTTGGACAATTCTTCTCCTTTAACATTGCCCTGGAAAACTCAACCAGAGTTCGGTTTCTCCTTTCTGCTACTCCATTTTGTTGCGGTGTATATCTGCAAGTTATTTCTCTTTTGATACCTGCATTCCACAGATAATCATTGAATTCTTGAGAAAAATATTCTCCTCCTCCATCAAACCTTAGTCTTTTGAGTTTTTGTCCTGTAAGTCTTTCAGCATATGCATGAAAATGCCTGAAAGCTCCAAACACTTCTGACTTCTCTTTTAAAACATAAAGTGTTATCCATCTTGTTGCATCATCAATAAAAAGAACGTAATACCTTGAGCCACTGATAGATCCTTCTTTTGTTGGCCCCCATACATCTGTATGTATGAGTTCTAGCAAACCATCATGTTTGTAACTCTTCTTCTGAAATGGTAACCTGTGTGCTTTTCCCATGTGATAGGCTTCACATTTGTGAATCATATGTTGATTCTTCATATTTGGTAATCCTCTTTGGATTGTTTATCCATCATCATTTTGATTCCCTTTTCATTAAAGTGTCCTAGATTTAAAGGAATTTTTTGAGTAAGGATGATTTGTTTCTCTTTAGGAAGCATTATTGACCTTTGAGGCTAGTATGCTTAATTACGGTATTAACAAAAGTTGGCTCAAGGTAGTTCATAGTAGTACTCTTTGAAGAAATTGCCAAGCTAGATGAACTTGGGTAGAGACCTAGAAGAATGGTCAACCAAGTAATTACAAATCCTAAAGACATGATAAATAACTGTAGTCTTTGGTTCAATGGTCTTGAAGATCAAGATTTTCCAAAAGCATTGACCAATGGAAAGGAATTGTTTCATGAAATTCAAGAGGTTGATCCAACTTAAGAGCAAATCAAGATGTGATCCTCTCTAGTAAATGATGAGCTTTTGAAATTGAATATATTAACTATCACTCAAAATACTTTAACATATTCAAGAAAAGATGATGGATTGGTATAATTCCACCTAGCTTGCCAAGTATTGAGAAGATAGCAGATCTACTTGAGGTATAAAGTTTTGAGCATGTCTAGGAAGGGACAAAGTTCATCCCCCTTGCTGAGTTTAAATAATTTTCTAAGTCGTACAATATTGTTAGAAGTGTCAAAGGACAAAAAATCCAAAGAAAGGGGCTAGAAGGATCAAGGATATAGAATCATCATGAAGATTAGGCAAAGAATAGGCCTAATCAATTTTTCAATCATGAAGATCTGGCAAAGAATAGGGCTAAACTATTTTCAATCAAGAGTGATTTTTATCACTACACCAACATTTTAAATATCATTCTTGATAGTTCCAAATCCATTTTGTTCAAGACAAAGAGTCCTCGAGCTTGGAGTGTTAGAACTATCTTTATACCAATTTTCATATTTTTTAGACTCCATTTGACCCCTCAAATAAGCCCCGTAACTTAATTTTTAATTGGGCCGGACACTAGGTTTGGATAGGGCCAAAGCTGGTGAAAAACTATAAAAAGATATAGAGAGCTCATTTTTGAGGTTGGCTTGGTAGAGATTGAAGCTTTTGTAATAGATTTCTTTTGTAATTGAAAGCATTTCATTATTCCTCTCTTTGTTCTCGCCTTGTGTGCATGTGTGTGTGTATGTGTGTGCATGCTTGTGTGCTTCTCACTCACTCACTTGTGCACTTCACTTGGTCATGGTCATCATACCACCCTCATGTCTCTGCGGATTGATAATTATGAGGTGAATCTCCTCACATTGGTACTCACCATTGTGCTAGAGTGACACCAAATTTGGCATCGTTCCCAGGGAGCGAGCTTCTTCATCATTAAAGTTATTTTGTGGAATTGATTTCTCTGTGTGTACTCCATCATTTGATGTACTTTAACTTGGATTGGTTAGATGGAAGTTTCTACTACTACTTGCATATCAATTTTCATCATATTTGATTCAGGGATGGCAAGATCTTGTTGGAAGTCAATGTACATATGGTTCACATTCCAACAATTCTACATTTTGGACTTAGCATTTTTTGTACAGTTTGGGTAAAACTTTTTTAGGCTAGGTAGAAAGAGCTTGGCAAGAGCTATTAGTGATATGCTTCATTTTTCCATCAGAGGTCAGAACAAGGAGATAATCCAAACCCTAATTCAGCTCAAAATGGAGGAAAAGCAATCTATGAGGTCAAAACTTTAAAAAGCTCGGTCATATGGTCACTTTGTCCAAAAGCAAGTAAATTGGGCGATAAAATTTTAAAAATAAAGGAAAATTTAGTGAGGCAAGTTTTAATTGACTTTGAAAAGCAAAAACAACTATTAAACATTACGATCGTAGTTTTTTACCTAAAAGCTAGAATTTTTTGCAAGAATTTTGCCTAACTTTATTTTTGAGGACTCAACCTATATATGGACCATGTTGGGCACTATTTTGTAAGAGAGGACAATTCACAAGCTAGAGTTTGAAGTTCAGAAGCTTTGGAGGTGAAGATTTGGTAAAGGAGAGGCTACTCTCTTGGAGCAAGGAGTCTTCTACAACGTGGTGGCAGCTAACTTTTGTAAGTTAGCCTTATATTCTGTTTTTAGGGTTTTTGTACCCTAATTTTTGAATTAGGGTTTGCTATTTTTTAGATTTGTTGCAATATCTTGTGAGATTCAGGTTCCCTTCATTGCTCATTCGCTTCACACACTCAAATTATAACAACATAATCTGAATTGTGTATCATCATCTTCTTGGCTATTCTTCCATTAGTGAGTGCACCACATCATATGGTTGAGTAGTACTCCCATGTTGTAATTTGGACATCTATTTCAAGATGGAAAATACCAAGTGTGCAGGTACACGTATGGAGCAAAATCATAAGCTTAGTGCTTATGAAGGAGAGCCAATTGAAGACATCACAAGCTATCAAAGCTTGGTTGGAAGTTTGAACTATGCAACACTCACAAGGGTGGATATATGCTATAGTGTTAGCATATTGAGTCAGTTTATGCATAAGCCGAGAAGACCACATATGGAAGCGGTCAAGAGAGTCCTCAAGTACCTAAAGGGGACTATGAATGAAGGTTTTTTTTTATTCATATACTACAGATATTGAGCTAAAGGTCTACTCAGATGCAGATTGGGCCGAATCTAGAGATGATAGAAGAAGCACATCCGGGTATATATCATTTGCAGGTACAAAAATCATTTCTTGGTCATCGAAGAAGCAACCAACCGTGGCATTATCTTCTACCGAAGCTGAATATAGAGGTTTGGCTAATGCAACTCAAGAAATCATGTGGCTAAAGTCTTTGTACACAGATCTTGGACTTCATTCTTCAACACCTCACATTTTTGGTGACAACACAAGCTCACTACATCTAGCAGCTAATCCGGTATACCATGCTAGAACCAAGCATATTGAAGTCCACTACCATTATGTAAGGGAGAAGCTAATGAGCAAGGATATTCAAATATCCTATGTCTCTATAGATATGCAATGTGCAGACATGTTGACTAAAGATCTTGTTGGTACAAAGTTAAGTAGATTCAAGTTGATGATTGGCTTGCAGGAAATCAAGGACAATTGAAGACTTATTTGGATCAGCTTGGTCACTTAAAATGGAATATTATCTTCAAGGCAAAAATCTCTATGGTTACATATCTGGGGATGAGATGATGCCAATCCTCAGAAGCAAAGGACAACCAACGCAAGAAGAACAAGAGAGGTTAACAACATGGTGCTCAAAGGATGCTCTAGCAAGCTCATATATTGTTAACTCAATCTCTGATTTCTTACTTCCTCACATTAGGAATTGCAAGAAATCACAAGAGACTCAGAATGCTCTTAAAGCATTCTTCTCATCAATCACCAAGCCAAGAAAGAATCAACTATGCGTGGAGTTCACCACACTCAAGAAGATGCCCAAGCAAAGTGTGATTGATTTTGTTACCAAAATGAAGGACCTAGAAGATCAACTTGGAAGCATTGGAGAGATCATTGATGAGAAGTAGATAGTGGGGCAAGTGATCAATGGAATAAAGGTAGATGATAAATGGGAAGCTTTCACCACAACCATGGACCTCTACATGGACATCCAGGTTCCTGATTTCAGAAAATTGTTCACACATGAGGCAAATCTTATTAAGAATGGAGATAACTCAAAAGGTAATCAATCCTCTACTCTATATAGAGATAAGAACAAAAATAAAGATAACAAAGGCAAAGGTAAAAAGTCTGATGATGAAGGTAGTAACTCTCAAGCAAACTTTGCAGATAGAGGTAGAAGCTCAAGAGGAAAAGGCAGAGGAGGAGTACAAGGCATGGGAGATTTCAAGGCTCTTCTCTATGTGCCATATGTGGCCTAACTAATCATATTACTAAGAATTGTTTCAGGAATCCTAGAAATCAAAGAAGTAGAGGTTACAATAGAGGAGGCTATGGAAGTTCAAGAGGTAGATTCAACAACAACAATGGTTACAACAACAAATCATACAATAGTAGTAATTATCAAGGAGGATACAAAGGAAGGAGAGACTACAATAACTATGTAGATGATCAAACTCAAGAGGATTCATTACTTCTAATGAACATGAATATGAAGCAAGGTAAAGTAGATGAACATGTATTCTATATAGACTCAAGTTGCTCAAATCATGTAGTAGGGAATGTAGCTCTATTCTCAAACTTGGAGGACCCAAGGAATAGACATGAAGTCCAAACTAGAGATGACACAAGGCATCCAACGGAGAAGATAAACAATGTGAAGACTTTAGATGGAAATATGAATCTATTGACCAAGGTATTGTATGTGCCAACCATCACTAGCAACCTCATAAGTGTAAGACAATAGTTACACAATATAACACAAGAGCAATAGCAAAGAAGATAACAGATATAAGAGAATATCAATAATTTTTCTACTAATAGCAAGTACAAAGATGATGACATTGTCCACCTGTGCACTCTCAAGGTAGAGCTTAAATGGTGATCTAGACAACTCTAGATAGGGAGTTACAAGGTAGAGGTATCTTGGCTCGATTCAATGTCTCAGGTAGTGCAAAATTCATGTATATATAGGATAATGGGTGGCCTTCCATGGACATCTATACATGGGTGGTAGAGCATGGGTAGCCATCACCCGCAATGTTGCCATACACCGCTTAGGTCGCTTAAACCGACCTAACAAATATAAATGATTTTTTACTTCGAGAGGGAATATTCCCTTTATCATCATGCCGGGGGTGCCTCTAGACCCCCACTAGGAGGCTCGTTGGCCCCCTAGGACCCCCCAGGCAGGGGGCTCGCTAGCCCCCTGGGACCCCCCAACTTGGGCTGCTCCTCGCTATCTTTGACCCCACAATTGGGGACCTTGGTAACTCCCTTTCCTTACAATACCTTATATGGTCCAATATGACCTTCATCCAACATGTAAGTTGGGATTCCCATCAATTGGGTAATGCATGCTTAGCTTCTCCTCATAATGGGGGCCTTACAAAATGTGCATTAGTACATATAATCATGAGGCGTAGACATTGATCCACATCAGGGATTTAGGAAGATAGCAAGAGTAGAAAATTTAGGTAGACTATTTACTTTTGAGCTCCAAGATAGTAGGAACATTGCATTGTTCAATTATGGTATTCAAACCGTATCAGAGTTGGAAATTTGGCACAAGAGGTTAGCTCATATATGTGAAAGGACTTTGACGCAAATCAGTAGGGATCAAAGTGTGCTTGGTCTACCAAATATCTCCAAACAACACATGATTTATAAATGTAGTGCTTGTCAATTTGGCAAGTCTCAGAGACAACCATTCACAAAGAAGGGATACATTCATGGAGACCTATTGGAGCTAGTCCATACAGATGTATGGGGGACCAAGCAAGGAACTTTCAATCTCTAGATATAGGTATTATGTGTCATTCATTGATGATTGTAGCATATGGACAATACTTTATTTTATGAAGTATAAAGATGAAGTGTTCTCTTGTCTCAAGAAATATCTAGCACTTGTAGAAAATCAAACAAGTAAGACTTTCAAGTGCCTAATGTCAGATGGAGAGGGAGAATATTTCTCCCATGACTTTGATTCTTATCTCCAAGAGAGAGAAATCAAAAGAGAGATTACAACCATGTATGCTCCAGAGCACAATGTAGTAGCAGAGAGAAGAAATAGAACCATAGTGGAAGTTGCAAGATCAATGCTAAATGAGAAGAAGTTGCCCAATTACATATGGGTAGAGGTTGTATGCACAGCCACCTACCTGATCAATAGAATCCCATCAAAAGCATTGGATGGGATGACACCTTATGAAGCATGGAATGGAAGACAACCTAGCCTTCACAAATCAGAGGCAAATTAGATCCAACAGTAGAGAAATGCATATTCATTGGCTATGACCTTAATAAGAAAGGTTATAGGCTATATAATCCAAGCAATAAAGGTTTCATTGTAAGTAGAGATATTGTTTTTGATAAAAGCAAATCTTGATTTGAGGATGATTGTAGGAAAATCAAACCTCCCTATGACCTAGAGGAAGACTTTCCAACATTGTTAAAGAGAAATGAGCGTACACATGAAGAATCAAGTGATTCTGAAGAAGACCAGAAGACTCCAAGAAGGGAAATCAACTCTTGGAACTCCAAAGGCAAAGCCAAAGTGAAGGAATTGAGAGATGTGGTAGAATGATCTCAACAAACTATAAGGAGGTCTACTAGAGAGAAAAGGAAGCTAGAAAGGTATGGTTATGACACTTCTTTAGTCACGTAGTGTTCAAAATATATAGCACATGACTCAAACTCTAAAGAGTCATCAACATATGAAGAGGCCAAGAAGAAACTGGATTGAAGAGATGCCATGGAAGAAGAAATAGAAGCTCTACAAGAAAATCAAACTTGGGAATTGCTTCCCAAGAAACCTTCTACTAAGGTCATTAGCTCAAGGTGGATCTACAAAGGTAAATAAGAATTCCGGGGCTCAATTAACAAAATTAAAAGGTACAAAGCAAAGCTTGTAGCCAAAGGATTTGCACAAACCCAAGGTATTGATTATTAAGAGACATTCTCACCTATGGCAAAAATGCCCACAATTAGGGTGCTCATGAATGTAGCATCTTCCAAGAATTGGATGATATATCAAATGGTTGTAAAAAGTGCTTTTCTAAATGGTTGGATTCTAGAGGAGGTACTCAACCTCTTGGCTTTGAAGATCAATCTTATCTAGAATATGTATGTAGGTTAAGGAAAGCCTTGTATGGCTTGAAGAAAGATCCTAGAGCTTGGAATCATAGACTTGTCTCTTGCAGGATAAAGACTCTATGGTAAGCAAGGCAGATCTCTCCCTCTTTATTAAGAGGAACCACTCAAAGGTCATATACCTTTGTATATATGTGGATGACATAATCATTATAAGTAATGATGTAAATGGAATCAAGAGGATCAAAGCTCAGATGAAAGAAGAGTTCAAGATCAGTAATCTTGGTCTTCTCACATACTTCCTAGGTTTGGAAGTGGTATATACAGAAATAGATTGCAGGTACTCCCAAGGGGGTAAATCTGAAGCTAAGTGCGCATGAAGGTGAGTTAATTGAAGATGTGACTAGTTACCAAAGCCTTGTTGGAAGCTTAAATTATGCAACTTTAACTAGAGTGGATATATGTTGTGGAGTTAGTGTACTAAGTCAGTTCATGCACACTCCAAGGAAGCCTCACATGGAAGCAACCAAGAGAATCCTAAAGTATTTGAAGGGTATAATTAATGAAGGATTATACTATCCATATACATCTGATTTAGATGTTAAGATCTTCTATGATGCAGATTGGGCAGGCTCTAAAGATGATAGGAGAATCACATTAGGTTACCTTACTTTTGCAAATACCAAATTAATTTCATGGTCTTCTAAGAAGCAACTTACAATTGCTCTTTCATCAATAGAAGCTGAATACAGAGGACTTGCAAATGCTGCACAAGAAGCTATGTGGATAAGGACCCTATATTGAGATTTAGGGTTGAAGACCTCTACTCCACATATATTTAGAGACAACATTAGTTCACTACATCTTGTTGCTAACCCTATCTATCATGCCAGGACAAAAAATATAGAGGTTCACTACCATTATGGCAGAGAAAAGATCATGAGTAAGGAGATACAACTCTCATATGTATCCATACATCAATAATGTGCAGATATGATGATAAAACCATTGGATGGAAGCAAATTAAACATGTTCAAATCAATGATTGGACTGTAGGAAATCATAAAGGATTGAAGAATTAAGAATCTTAGGCTTGAGGGGAGCTGTTGGTACATTTAGGAAGCCTAAGTGCATTGCTAAAGTCATGGGACTACACATCCATTTTATCTCTTCACAAGAAGGAACTATATGTGAACCTATGCTAGTCATTCTTGGCATAGTTACATAGGATAAATGAAAAAGCAAAAGAAATAAGGAATCTCATGAGTTTAGGAAGCTAAAACCATGACTCATGTGGTAGGAAGAATCAATTCAAATAATCCATAAAGTGTATGATCACTTTTAGGTGAGGGAAAATTCAAATTCAAACTTGAATTATGAGTATAAATAGACATGTTTCTAGTCATAGGCAAAGTGATCCATTCTAAGAGGCATTGAGCTACTTCAATGAGCATACATTGAGCTCACATTACCTATGTGTAGTCCATATGTTCATTAGGATATACATCTTGATACATTTCTTCAAGAATCATATGTTCATTAGAATATACATCTTGATACATTTCTTCAAGTATATCTCTATCTACTATTCTCTGTAGCATCTTTATTATTACAACGATTTTGCATAATAGATTTCTTTATGTGTTCTCAATCATTTGATGTACTTTAACTTTGTTTTAGTTAGATTAAAGTGTATCATATGTTCATTAGGATATACATCTTGATACATTTCTTCAAGTATATCTCTATGTACTATTCTCTGTAGCATCTTCATCATTACAATGATTTTGTGGAATCAATTTTTTTGTGTGTTCTCAATCATTTGATGTACTTCCCTTGTATCATATGTTCATTAGGATATACATCTTGATACATTTCTTCAAGTATATCACTATCTACTATTCTCTGTAGCATCTTCATCATTACAATGATTTTGCGGAATTGATTTCTTTGTGTGTTCTCAATCATTTGATGTACTTTAAATTTGATTTAGTTAGGTTAAAGTGTCTAATACTTGCATATCAATTTTCATCACATCTTCTAGACCCTAAAATGTCGCGATGACCCCGCTTACTTGTTAAGATCATTTCTTAGTGTCTGGTATGGCTAAACTGATGAAATAACTTGCTTTAGTTAGCTACACAATCCAATTAGATGTGTGCAAAATCTCTTTGATCAATTCATACTAGGTTGTGAACTTTGAGCAAAACACTGAGTACTATTCCCAAAATAGAAGCTTTCTTCATCCTCTTGCATATGCAAGTTATCGGTTTTGATGCAAACTTCTAGGAATGATGCTCCAAAGCACTTTGTGGTTCCAAATGCATAAATGTGAAGCTTAAGGAGTCTATTAAACATTCCTGGAGTTAACTTGGTAGGTGGAAAGCAGGTTTTGTGCAACATCAGCTCATCTCTTGAACATACTTATCCATCTCCTCATAGAGACCATCTATCATGAATGACACCATCTATTGCAATAGACATGACTATCCTGATAGACATTGTTTATCACTATGGAAATACAATTTCGGCAAAAGAATTAAGGTCAATTTTTGAAAATTAGGGCTGATTTTGACATTTTTTCAAGCTCTTTTACCTACAGAATTATGAGTGCTATAAACAAATACATAAATATCCCGAGAGGTTCTGTTTGTTTGTTTGACCCCTAGGAGCCTGAACTGACATAACGTTCTCATCCAAAATCCATTTTTTGAGCTCTAGAGTTTTCCAAAAAGATCCAAAGGGACTATGAAGCCAAGCAAGCTCCAAAGAATTTTTCAGCAATACAAGGGGAAAAATGGGTCTTTAAAAATGCCTGAATTAGAATTGTCTATCAAAGGCATTAAAATTAAAGCTTGATCTAAACTTCAGACTTTTACAGGTCCATTAAGCATCATTCAAGGGTGTCCAAAGCAAGGTAAAGTGTAGAACAAAGAAAGCTTTGGAACGCATGTCCTGAGCATTCAAGTGTGATCAAGGGAGAAGTGAATTGAGGTTGGAAACACTCTTAATCCCTGAGTCAATTCTTAGCCTAGGTTAAGCACGACTAGTGGTATTAAATAATTAGGTTGATGATAAGCACAACATAAGTACAAGAAACTCTAATTACTCAATTGCAAGCATAGTTAGAATTGCAGCAAAACCTAAGGGAAAATAATATAAATTGCTTGACAAAAACTTCAAGTGCGATAAAAACTCAAGTGTTCCTTATAACGCAAATTAGTGGACAAGAAGTGACAATCCAAGTATAATAAAAAGAACAAGTGATTTATACAAAAGGACATCACAACACGATTGTACTCGAAAATTATGGTTAATCGATAAACACTATGTACAGGTAGACATCTAGGTTGGGATCGACAAAACACTAGATCTTCTAAGGCTAGTGTTAACCATACAACTAGATCGTGGGCTTAACAACTCAGTGATTATCCCTACATGCTGAGTTCAGAAACTAGTGACTTAGAGATGTTGTATAGCACGGAGAGACCAATAGGTAGTTCTAGTGTTGCATACCTATAAAAGCCAGAAGGACCATATTAGAATCAATTGGAGTATATTAGGACCAACCGATGTTAGAGAGATTCTCTCTCCCTACTTTGATGAGAGAAGACAAACCCTTCCGCATTTCCAAGATCTATGTTCATGCAGAGGAATATGGCTAAGGATGATATGATGTAACACAAGAGAAAAAGAATCATCGGATATCGATTTGTTATGGTTCATTGATTGTGTGGTATGGGCCATGAAAGAACATGTTCTTGCAAAGACCTAGGGAAATTGTTGTTTAGCTCTATTGGCAATGTGCAATTAATGAAGCCAAACAAGAGATGTGACCTTAGAGTAGCTCTGATGAAAGTAATTAAATGCATTTTTAGCCCGTTTGCCTTTTTGGAATTTAAAACCATACCTATTCTCTTGTATTTTTCAGATAAATGTATTGATGCCACAATCCATTGAAATGTTGAAGATTTCACCTGCTTCAACATGTTTGCAAAGTGAGATTTCACCTTCTTCAAAGAGACATGCTAAGTTCGATTCATGAATCTCTTATCAAATGTTTATACATGGAGCACTAATGGAGGCATGAGCTTCACAAGAACCGATACATTCAAGATTAAGCTTTTCTGTGTTATAAAAACTATTATGCAAAGCTTTTCTGTTACCTCAACACAAATGCGAATATATTTGTTTTGTGTTTTTTGAGTTTTTGTATTCTAGAGAGTGATTAGTTCCAATATTGATGCTCCTAATTTCTGAAGTTGATGGAAACTATTGTGATGAATTTGATGACTTGAATTTGAGTCCCATAATCACTCCATTTGTTTTCAAAGACATTATATATGTTGACATTCATGAAGATATAATTGATTTTTTTAAATTTCTTTTTGAGAGTACAATGAATTGGAAAGACACAATGTTGGCAGCAGTCAGGGAACCGAAGGAGCCACAAGACGAAGAGAGTCAGAGCGAAGGGACAGCACAAGCAAACATGGCAGTCAAAGAAGATCTGGCAAGTAGGCCATCTAAATTTTTCAGACATCAAGGAGTTGAGCACACAAGAAGAAAGAGCAAGTAGGGAGCTCAAAGGTATGTATGACAAATCAATAGAGAAAATCCCTACACAAATAGTGATTTTCATCACTAAAAACCATTGTAAATTGTAAATATCATTTCGTATTTTTGTAGCTCCATTTTATGCAAGCCAAGGAGTTCTTGAGCTTGAGGAGCTTTAGAAGTATTTACCTGCCAATTTTCATATTTTTTAGATCTCGTTTGAGCCCTCTAATACGCCCTGGAACCTAATTTTTAACTAGGTCGGACACTAGGTCTGAACAGGGCCAAAGCTAGTCAAAAACTATAAAAGGAGCTAGAGAGCTCAGTTTTGGGGGTTAGATTGTAATTGAAATGAACTTGTAAGAGCTTTTTGAAAGTAATCTAAGAACTCCATTGATTCTCACTCTTTGTCTTGCCGTGTGTGTGTATGTGTGTGCAAGTTTGTGTGCTTCTCACTCACGCACTTGTGCCTCCACTTGCTCGAGGTCTTCATACCATCCTCACGTCTTCCCGGATTGACATTAAAGGAGGTGCTACTCATCACTGAGCTACACCAAATTTTGGCGCCGTTGCCGGGGATCGAGCTTTGAGGACGAGCGTGTGATGGTAAGACGTAGATTGGAGACGTTGGCGTTGTAGGTAATTTCTTTACTTTTCCTATTTTTCTCTTTCTTACCTTACCACCATCATCACCATCATCATCATCATCATCTTCCACCTCCATGTCCATCATCGCAAAAATTTCAGTTTTTTGATCATATCACCTTCTCCACCTCATTTCCCTCATTTCACTTGTGAGAGAGAGCGAGAGAGCGAAATTGTGTGTGCTGTTTTTGCATGTTTCTTGACCTATCTTGCAGGTACAGGCCGCATCATCGTCCCCAGCACTCTGCGCAGGTACGAAATTCTCGGTAACTGTCTGTGTGTCGCCGACCTCTGTCAATCGCGACCGACAGAAAAAATGCTCAAATTGCCAAACAAAGTGCAAAACCATGATCTACAGGCCTAGAGCTTCCCAAAAATGTGCTTAGAATTTTGAAATTCATCAGATTCCTGTCAATTGCGATCGCTCTGTCAATCGCGATCGACAAACCACGACAGACAGACCTGTCAATCGCGATCGACCAGTCAATCGCGACTGACAGCCCACGACGGCTCTGTCAATCGCGACCGACAGAGTCAACGACCGATTGACCACGACTGACGGATCATACGCGTGACACGTGTCAATCGCGATCGAGTCATCAATCGCGATCGAGTCATCAATCGCGATCGACCCATCAATCGCGACTGACAGCCCACGACGCCTCTGTCAATCGCGATCGACACAGTCAACGACTGTTTGACCACGACGGACAGACCCTCGTGACCGACCTGTCAATCGCGATCGACCCATCAATCGTGACTGACAGAGTCAACGACCCCTTGACCACGACTGATTGACTTTTCAAACCACCTGTCAATCGCGATCGACACATCAATCGCGACTGACAGCCACGACGGACCTGTCAATAGCGATCAACACATCAATCGCGACTGACCTATCAATCGCGACTGACAGAACTTGCGAGCGCGTTAGAAGGGCAAACTTGGCCAATTTTCTAGGGTAAAGAATAGGGGGCTAACTTGGCCAATTTGTGGGACAAACACTCGGGGTTAGCATTGCATGTTGAGGCCGCAACCCAAGTAATTCAAGAATTTCTGCCTGCTTGATTCAACTGTTTGAACCCTGTTTTAATCCCTGAAGCCTGAACTGACATAACTTCCTCATACGAAATCCAATTGCTGTGATTCTTGTTTTGTTGGAAAGCTAACCATACCCGAGGTAGGAAAACTGAGGGATCCTTGGGATTGTTTTTTATAAAGGGCAAGAGATAAGTTGGTCAGTAAGTCACATGCATGAAAGTGGTCTAGTATGTCATTTGAATTTAAGTCTGGAGCTAATCTTGGGACTGATGCAGGTCTATTGAGAAGCAATTGAGAGCGTCCAAGCAAGGGCTTTGTGCAAGCTTGAGAATCAACTTCTCGAGCACTAAAGAGCAAGGATCAGCAAGAAAGGTCGGAATATTCTCAACTCCCCTTCGTCAATTCCTAGCTTAGGCTAAGAACGCCTAGAGGTAGGAGTAAGTCAGGGCGACGATAGGCAATCATCAAGTTGAAGAATACCTAAACTTTCAAGTTCAAGCTAAGAACATAATCTTTGTACTGTCGAGAACTTTAAAGGAAAAGAACTTAACGTGGAACGATCAACTTTGAGTGCAGAACTACACTCAAATATACCTTGCGACGTGATATCAGACAAGAATTTTAACAGAGGAATCAACTAAAAAGAATCAGGTAACTGATACAAAAGGACTCTGCAACGAGGTTGTACTTGGGCAAATTGGGGTTATTCAATTAGGCTTATGAACCTTAGATCAGGGCGACATCTAGTAAGGGATAGACAAAGCCTTAGGTCTTCAGAGGCTAGTGTCAACCACACTGCTAGGTCGTGGGCCCAGCAGTTGAGCCACCACTCATACTACCCAAGTTCTGAGACTAGTGAATCCGAGATGTCTCAAGGTATGGAGAGACCTATAGGAAGTTCAGGAGTGCCATACTTGCACAGGGTAGAAGGCCCTTACAAAACGCAGTTGGAATACCTTAGGACCAACCGATTAGGTGCCAGCATCTATGAGGATGGCCTAGGAAGATCTGTGGTACAGATTAAGAATCCTGATCAATCCATTGGACTAGAGCGCCCAGCTTTCAAGTTTGAAAACGGAGCATACTTGGACAAAGAAGGAACCATATACGTAGTCACCAGTCACCCAGATAGGACGGACGAATTTGGAAATGTGATCCCAGAAGCGGACTTAGGTGACCTAGAGCAAGGAAACATGGGTACAGAACCTAGAACCCCTCGAGGCAAATCGGTTCTCACTAGGATTATCACACCAGAGTGGATTCCCCAGGATAATAAGAGCATAGATTTGCTCCTCAATCGAGAAACTGACGAAGCCTTTTGGAGGTATAAATCTGATCAGCCAACTGATATAGGAACAATCATGATCCATGAGTTTAAGGATCCTGATAGCCCAGGCAGAGTGACCTACTTAGATCACGCTTCGGAGAGGATCTTTGTGGTGACAGAAAATGATAGGCATGCTTACACTTGGAAAGGTGAAATTATTTTCCCCCAACCAAGATCGAATGTGTCCTATGGTCACCCTGGTGCTGGAACATCCCAAGCTCATGGAATTCAAAGAGACAGGAGTAGAGATAGGCCAGAAGTAAGCTTTGCCAACCTAGGGGCAGAGAAAGAACGAGAATGGAAACGAATAGAGTAGAACCTGAGATGCTTAGAGCTCACAGGAATCAAAGAAATGCGGATGAGTTCCCTCTACCACGACCTAGAGAGCACACAAGGACTTTGAGACCGACTCAGCTAGTTAAGTCCATGAAGAACTACTTCGATGGCACTGGAGATCCATACGATCATGTGGCTGAGTTTAGACAAGTCCTGCGAGCTGAACAAGTGGAGGATCTATTCACGCAGTACAATGCCTTTGGTCTAACCCTTAGGAACACTGCCCTGACATGGTTTCAGCCACTAAACGAGAGGCAGTTCAGGAGCATAGACCAACTCCTAGAGGCTTTCATTATTGAATTCTCTAAAAGTGGCATAAGACATAATACCTCCTCACTGATTCACAGTTTCAAGCAGACCCCGCAAGAGACTGTGAGACTTGCAGGAAGGAGATTTAGGCAATATCTTGAAAGATGCCCTGTCCCTGAGCTACCCACACCAGCTAAACAAGTGGCTTTATTTTTGGATGGATTGCTAAGTACCAAATTAAGATCATATGTGTACTTGAAGGACCCTAGGACCATAGAAGAGTGTGTACGCATGTGTATTGACATTGAGGATAACCTAGGGGAGGAGTTAGAGCTTTCCAAGATATACAAAGATTCAGATAGTGCCTCTAGCCTCTCTTCCACGCAATCCACATCAATTGAGGAACTTGCAGAGAAAGTTGCTCAGAAACTAGGTGTCTCTAGTAAACAAATCCCAAGGTTCGCCCCTGTAAAAAGATGCTATAATTTTGGAGGCGACCATATGGCAAATGTATGTCCCATTATGGCTCAACCCCAAGTAAATCCTAGTGGCCAATACTGCACCATAGAACGGAGATACACAAATCACACAGCGCAAGATTACCCATACAACAAGCTAGCAGTTAGGCAAACCTACCCTCAGACATACCCCCAACAAGGAAGATATCAGAACCAATATCCACCACAACAGTATGCTAGGCCTCAACAAATCTACCAACCCTACCAAAACCAACTGAGACCCTAGCCAGTGCTAGCACAGCAACCACCTGCTCCTACTAATGTGATCCCAGTAAAATATGCAGCTGCAGAAGAGAACCTGAATAGAGCTATAGTCCCTGTAACATCATTGCTTTCTGAAAGTGACCCGAGTGACCATAGCTTTGATTCTACACATGTTGATAGCCCCCAGGCCTACTACATGCAGTCTCCTGAGCATGGTGAGTCTTACTATAGTGAAGAGCCAAATGAACCTAGTTGGGAGTCAGATTACACAAACGTCATGTATGCAAACCCCAACCCTAGGCCTCAACCTAAGCAAGTAAGACCCCCATTCCCTAAAGGACCATGCTACAGATGTCAGGGAGATCATCTCATTCATGATTGTCCCTTACCTCCACCTATGCAACCCCAGTCAGTAACAATTCAAGGCTTTTGCCAAGAATGTGGAAAGGAGCATCTCTTACGAGACTTCCCTAAGAATCCTAATAATATGCCAAAAATCACTCCTATTAACGTTATTGGGTTGGTGGTAGACTCCACAGGAAGTGTGACATCCACCGCACCAGTACAGGTAGTGACTAGAGCTCAGGCATTGCAGCAGAACCAAGGGCTAAACCAGGATAAGAATCCAGAGGCTAGTGAAACCGAGAGCATGACAAAGAAAAGGAGTAGAGCGTGGAAAGATAGTCGGGAAAGAATGAAAAGACAATGGGCTAAAAAGATGAGTGAACTTGAGGAAAGCATAAAAGAAACCAAAGCCAGGATAACTGAACTCACATCTCAAACTCCCTCCCACACTACCCCACCACCACCATTCCCATCGCCATCCGACCCGCCACCTTCCAACCCACCTCACACGATTCCACCACCCCCTAGAGTAGGATCAGTATTAGCTGATCCCACTCCTGAAGACATAGACATGATGCTTAAAGCATATCAGGCCAGAATCCAAGAAGGGCCAAATGTCACGGATCATGACAAGTGTTATCCTAGAGCTGACCTAGAGATAGAAAGAACCAAGCTTTGCGCGAAAATGGTCGCATTGGCTCAGACTATGTTTGAAGCCAGTCGCCTTTTCAATTACTCGGGCTCAGCCAAGACACAATTACACTTGGATGGACTTCTAGAGAAGTTAGAGGGCATAATTGCAAGATCTGCCAAGGAAGAAAAAAATCAAGAAAGAGATAAAGCAAGCAAAAACATGACCCATCCCCCATCAAAAGCTTATGTGCCCAATTCCACTGAACCAGACAACCCCCCCTCCCTAGAAAGAATAGAGAATCTAATGGCACAATCACAAAAGGAACTCGCCCCTCAACACCATGACAAGGCTAGTGAAAGAGCAGGTCTTCCTACCCAGAAAGCCTATGTGCCTGAGGCCTACGTGCCTAACTCTACGGAGCCAGACACCTCTTCTTCTATGAATCAATACACACCAGAATTCTTGCGAGAGATTCAAGAAGAGAAATGGGCTAAAGAGAGTGAAGTTCCTCCCCCCATTGAACTGGTGGATGACACACACGATCAATTCCCACAAGACCTTCCTTCCATTTATGGAGAACAGGAGAGTGCCCAATCTCAAGAAAGATTAGACTTCGAGTCTAATTCTTTACAAGAACTACCCCATTTCACAGGCCCATGGGAAGCAAAGTTCACCTGTATGAGAGCACCTATAGTCATGGTAAGAAACGAAGATTCAGTCATACCTAGGAACACAGAGGTAGTGAAGAACACCAAAGTGCAGTGCAATCTCACTTTGGAAGAGCTGCTTAAGGTTAGACCAGAAGTGTGGAAACATGTAGCCAATCAAGTGCCCGAGATAGCAAAACCTCGTTCCCAGGTAGGATCACATAGGATAGTGCCAGAGATACCCTTGGATAAGATAGGAGATATGTGTGAAGGTGAAGAAGGGAACACCTATCTTCCCATTACCTACCAGGAGTACACCACCAAGGCAATTTTGGACTCAGGTGCAGGAGTTGTAATTGCCACCACTTCCCTATGGAAGCGTTGGGGCAAGCCAGCACTCAAGCCAACGAGAATGAAATTGCAGATGGCCAATGGTCATATTGAAAGGCCCTTAGGATTGCTAGAAGGAATAACTCTCACCACCTGTGGTGTCGAGTTCGAGCATACAATTGCTATATGTGATTTTAGCAAGAACCATGCCTATGAAATGATCTTGGGACGACCTTTTATGCGACAGTTGCAAGTGGTATAGGATTGGGGAACCAATTCTTTGTATTTGCAGCACTTAGGTATTACAACCAAAGTCAATCTCAAGGATTACTCTCATAGAGATGTCCCTCCTATCCAATGGAATCCCATCCATAGAGCCAAAGATGATACGGAATCAGTGCATTCCATAGGATCAGGATCCTCATGGATGCATGAAGACACTCACTTATGGATGTGCAAAGTAGCAGTAGAGGAAGAGAAGAGAGAAAAGGCCAAAGAAATAGGCGCAAACGAAACACGTAGACCCATTCAAGACCCAGCCTATGCACCGGTAGTCTTTCGTGACGAAGAATTTGAACCCCACGGCTAGGAAGAAATCCTAGCAACAATGGATGTAGCCATCAATGAGGAACAATGGACACCTCACTGTGATGAGGATGGCTATGACATTTCAGTCTTCTCCATAGAGCCAATCATGGGAGAGGCAGTGCTAGAAGAATGCGAACCTAGCCCTGATGCATTTGAGGATGCAAGTGACTCTGATCTAGAGTCAATCATTATGGACCCACCTTTTGCATCAGATGAAGAATACTTCCATGAAGTAGAATTTCAACCCTAGAGGCATGGAGAGCTTACAAATGATGTAAGATTAGCCACACACGTGACCCCGAAGGAAGAAGGAAAGAAACGAAAGAAGAGAGAAGTCTCACCAAAAGAGGAAGAATCTTTGTTTGAGGTCCCGAAAAATTTTAAGAAGTATGAGATAGACGACAGGAGAGTCATGATAAGAATGCCTAAACGAGAGGCGCAATCAGGAGAGGCCTATGATAACAAAGAAACCACCAAGAAAATAGTAGTGGCCCTAGAAGAAGGAGAGGAGAGATGCACGTACATAGGCCAAGACCTAACAGAGGAAGAAGAGCATGTGTTAATAGCCTTGCTAAGAGAATACAGAGATGTATTCGCTTGGAGTTACAAGGATTTGAAAGGTGTTGACCCTGACATATGCTCACACACTATCCCCATGACCTCAGATGCTAAACTCTCTAAGCAAAAGCCCTATACATATAACGATAATTACGCTGCCAAGATTAAAGAGGAGATAGATAGACTGGTTGAAGCTGGATTTATCTATGAAATTGAGCACCCTGAGTGGGTATCCCCCATCGTAGTGGTGCCCAAGAAGAATGGCAAGCTGCGTGTATGCATTAACTTGAAGAAAGTCAATGCAGCCACAATTCGAGATAACTATCCGCTTCCCATCACAGAACATCTCTTAGAAAGAGTAGCAGGCAAGGAAGTGTACAGCTTCCTCGATGGATTTTCGGGCTACAATCAAGTAGCCATAGCTCCAGAAGATCAGCATAAGACAGCTTTTGCCACAGAGTGGGGTATATTTGCCTTTCGTGTAATGCCATTTGGGCTTACCAATGCACCAGCTACCTTCCAGAGACTAATGTGCCATGTATTTAAGGAGTTCCTGAGGAAGAACTTAGAAGTCTATGTTGATGATCTTTGTGCTCATTCCAACATTAGACAAACCCATATTCCTGAACTCAGACAAATCTTTGACAAATGTAGAGAATATCAAGTCTGCCTAAACCCAGAAAAATGTGTTTTCATGGTCAGGCAAGGCAAGATTCTAGGGCACATAGTGTCAAAGAATGGCATATCTACTGACGAAGAGAAAGTGAGAGCCATAGCAGAGCTACCTAGGCCAAGGAATGTCAAGGAAGTACAAGCTTTCATGGGACATTGTGGTTACTACCGCCGGTTCATTCACATGTATGCTATCATTGCAAAGCCCATGTATGGACTTCTGACAAACTTTGAGTGGACTGAGGAATGTGAGAATTCCTTCAATGAGCTTAAACGGCGATTATGTTCAACACCAATCTTAACCACACCGGATTGGAATAAGCCTTTCCATGTTCATGTGGATGCATCCAATTATGCTATTGGGTGTGTACTCGCGCAACCTACTGGTGAAGGTAATATGGATCTTCCAATTGCCTACGCTAGTAGACAATTGAATGCAGCTGAACAAAATTATACCACTACTGAGAGAGAAGGCTTAGGCATGATATATGCAGTTAAAAAGTTTAGACACTATTTGCTTGCAAATAAGTTTAAATTTTTTACTGATCACCAAGCATTGTTATATCTCGTGAACAAGCCATGCAATACAGGAAGATTAGTAAGATGGTTTCTCTTACTAATGGAATATGATTTCGAGGTTGTGGTAAGGAAAGGGAGGACTCATTTGAGAGCTGATCATCTTTCTAGGCTCACATCTGGAGAAGCCCCACAAGGAGTATCAGATGACCTTCCTGATGCTTACTTGTTTAACTTGGAAGTGGTACCGCAGTGGGCTAAGCCATTAGTGCCAGTATTGACATACGGACCTAACCATCCAGTAATAAACACGCAGGATAGAGAGGTAGTAAAAGCCCAAAAATATCACATCATGGCAGGAAGTATGTACAAGCACACAGATCAGGGGATCTTGGCCTGTTGTGTGGAAGAGGACGAGTACGCTAAATGGTTGCAATTAGCACATGTAGGTGCATTAGAGCAACACTGTTCAAAGCAACGAACCCTATAGACACTAAGGAGACTCGGAGTGCATTGGCCGACTATGGAAGCTGATGTCCAAAAGTTGTGCAAGGAATGCCCAATATGCTGCACTAAACCACCTGTGGAACATGCCACTCTTTATCAAGTATCCATAGTGCCAGATTGGAGTGAACCTCTAGTATCCTTCCTGAGGACGAAAACGTTCCCTCCAGACATGACTCTGGCTAGGAAAAGGAGTTTAGAACAAGAAGCCCAGGATTACTCACTTATTGGTGATAATCTATACAAACGTGGTAAAGACGGTTACCTGAGACTATGTGTCCATGAGAGTGAGTATCTCAAGATCTTGGACACGGCTCACCAAGGTGTAGCAGGAGGACACTTTGGACCAGATCGGGGGATCAAGGCAATACTATTTACGGGCTTCTGGTGGCCGACCCTTCACATGGATGCACATACCTATGTGAAACGGTGTGATGTTTGCCAGAGAACTCAGTATCCTATACGTAAAGATGAGATGCCACTGAAACCTATGATGGGTGGACGTGCATTCTCTAAGTGGGGAATAGACTTCGTAGGTCCTATTAATCCCCCAGCTAAGGGTTCCCATGCGGAATATATCATTGTTGCCACAGACTATCTAACAAAGTGGGTAGAGGTAAAAGCCACAACGAAGAACGATGCTCAAACAACTGCTAAATTCTTGTTTGAGAATGTATTCACAAGATACGGGCTACCTATAGAGTTAGTAAGTGATAGAGGCACTCACTTCTTGAACGAAGTGATTGAAAATCTACTCCAAGAATTCTTGGTAGTTCATAAGAAATCTGCCCCCTATCACCCACAAGCTAATGGGCAAGCCGAAAGCACAAACAAGATTCTATGTAATGTATTGACCAAGTTAGTGAATAATAAACGCTCTGATTGGGACAAACAGCTACACCATGCTGTTTGGGCATACCGAGTTGCCTACAAAACGGTACTCCAAGCCACTCCCTTTCAAATGGTGTTTGGTCAAAATGCTGTGCTACCTTTAGACTTTTTGATACCTACATTGAAAGTGGCACAAGAGCATGAATGGACGGGTCATGAACTCTCCTCTAGACTTTTTGACCTTGAACGATTAGGAGAAACAAGACTGAGAGCAGCTGCAGGGATATATGCAGCTAAGAAACGACAGAAGGCCTACTTTGATGCCCACGTTAAGGATAAAGGGTTGAAAGCAGGAGACCTAGTGCTCGTCTACACTTTGAAACAACATGCTAGGAAACTAGAGAAAAGAGGCTACGGACCCATGATCATTAACAGAATCTCAACAAGTGGAGCAATGCAACTAGCCACATTAGAAGGCGATGTTCTCCCAAGTTATATCAGCGGATGCAGAGTCAAGTTGTATCAAGAACCTCTCACAGAGGAAATGCTAAGTCGACTCAACACTGCTAAGAAACGCAAAGAGGAAGAAAAGCGAATTCGAGAAGAAGCTCAAGCGGAAGCCCTAGAGCGCATACGGAGAATGAAATTAAGAAGACAAGGTAGAGAGCACCCTAGGCAAGATGCATATGCAGACCAAGGATATGACGTGGCTATGTGTGAAGTTTCAGGTGTTAGCTCACATAGGATAACTGATCGACATCCTTTCATAACCTTAGATATAGGACAAGGAAAGAGTGCAAGGACTGTAAGAGCCTTGATTGACTCAGGTGCAGCCACTAGTGCTGTTAAATTGTCTTAGTGTCAAGAGTTGCAATTAACTGTCAATCCTGTGGAAGCATATCTCATAGGATTGGGAGGCGTGGAAACCCCTTGCATGGGCGAGGTGGAACTTCCCCTCTATATTCATGATGAGGCAATGACAGTTAGAGTACTAGTGTGTCAAGATGAGGACCTCACTGAACCCCTTGTCTTGGGTCAAGACTGGATCTATGACCAAGCAGTCAACTTAAACCTAAGAAGTGGACTTCTTCAGGTATGGGTGAATCAAACTCGAATTACAATTGAGTTGAATAATGGAGCACTCACGGAACTAAAAAAGACACGGACTCCTGGTCCCTCCAGGGGTGCACATGAAGTTGACCATGCTGTTCTTGTCCAAGGCTATGTGATGCAGAAGAATGAAGATCTCAAAAAAGGAGTCAGAACCACAATGGAACTCCCTTCTTTTCCAAAGGCCAGAAGGAGGTAGCAACTAAGGGCAGATCAATCACTGAAGATTCTCCAGGCGAGAGACCAAAAGAATGCGCGAAGCAGAACAACTCAGCCGATGAAACAAATGTGGGTGCGGAAAGACGAGCTGTCGACCGTAACTAAGTCGCAACAACGGTCTCAACTTCCTATTAGTAATCAACGACTTGATGCTAATAAAAGGACTCCTAAAACCTCTGTTGAGAAAGTGAAATCCATTTGGGTACCCAAGAAGTCGATGAAGGCTGACCCACAATCAAGACAAATTTGGGTGCCTAAGGCTTGCTTGCGAGCTCAACTAACCCCACACAATTCACATCATACACGATAGGGTTCACTCGCTCAAGCAGCCGCCACCCACTCTTGTCTGATACACTCGAACACACTGCCACCTAGAAGCACGCACAGACTCACTCGTAAATGGGTCCCAATGACACAACAACTCCCAGCAGAATTACTCATGCAACCCTCCCAAATCTCCACAAAACCAAGACCAAAAGCCATCCATGGTGTTTGGCAACCTAAGACTTGTAATAAACCCCCCGACCCCAATCTGTGAATTCATCTCCACTTACTAACTGCATTAGTCAGACAGTGCATCTTTCCATCTAGCTCCTAGGACTATCCAGGCATTAACTACACACACTATCATCGTGCACTCACTGACCACTGACTCATCATCTACCTCATGTTAATGTTGTAACGGGGACATCAACGGGTTTATTCTGTCCATTACAATGTTAACACATGGTTCTATATTCTCACAGAACCAACAAGCAAGCAGTACCATGGCAGAAGCTGGAGGTTCCAGTTCTCACGCCGGATCCATCGCACAGATTGTGGATATAGAAACACTCCTCCTCGAACCACATCTCACCGAAAGACCGCAAGAACTTCAAGCTGTGCATGTGCTCCCAATTCAGGATCCTCCTCAGGGACACACCTCTCAGGTGGGCAAACACGCTCATTGGTTCAGTGATGTTGCAGGACCATTGGGTGATGGAACCTATTTTTGGGAAGCTGAATTGGAGTTTAATGGTAAATGGGGACGCTACCATTTTTTCACGCGCAAATTTGAGAGTTATCAGAATGCCGAAGTAATGCGTTCGGTATGGACCAAAGCTGGCGTGGACAGTTATTTCAGGGCCCACTTACCGAAGCCAGATTTCTTACGTTGTTCTTATCTTATCAGTACCATCACTCCTAGCAGGGCCAAGGGAGGCGACAACACTTTTGTGTTACCCTCACTGTTGCCGGGCCACGAACTTAAAAGATTCAAACTGACCCTCAATCTGGTACGAGAAGCATTGGACATGCATGGTATGCACATTCCTACTGAAAAGGAAACAATGGTTCCAGGCAGAATGAAACATAAAGATCTCAATAAGCTGAAGGATATGGTAGTAATGACACCGACCATCGCTCTTCACCTACGGACCGTCATGCAGCATTTTGCTTTTCCCGCCCAGGAAAGATTCACCATGCCACCAAAGAAGATATGGTTTAGCTTGTATTTGGCAGAGACAGAAAACCTCCCTATCAACGTACCACATTGGATCATAGATCAGATCCACCTAGCCCATCAATGGTGGAACAAGAAGTAGAAAAATGTGCTCCACGGGTGTTGTGCTCTGACCAAGATAATCTATTGATGTCTAGCCTATGACGTGCCTATTCAGCGGGCACTCGTATGGTCCCGGGCCCAGGAGTTCCAGAGAAGGCTATCAGCGGCAGGTCCTCCATCAAAGAAGATGAGAGGGGGAGTCCAATTACCCTGCGCTCAACCAAGGGGAGCCACCACTACACCAGAGATTACCCCTCCCCAGACACGACGCATTAGACCATTCACCATTCGGCTACCAAGACCAAGTACAGAGGGGCCCAATCTGGTGTTTCCACCCGTCCCATCAGACTTGGAATTTCCACAGGGCTTTACTCTCAATGATCTCACTGATGAAGAAGTGGCTAGACTAATCTACGACTCTAATCTCGAAACGGAAACACAGCGAGCTCAGGAACCACAACCCCATACAACAACGTCAGCCCCCACCCGACCGCAAGTTGTAGAAGTCGACGTAGATGAACAAGAGACCGAACAAGAGGAAGAAGCCTACGAAGAACAAGAGTATGATGAACTTTCAGAGTTAGCAAGTGCCCTAGCGTATTCGGCACAAATAAAAAGACTATATCGAACCATGCAGCTAGTTCAAGAACAGCATAAAATGTCACTTGAAGCAGGCAAGAAACTCATGAACCAATTGCTGGCAGAGGAAGGCGTGGATGATATGTTCATCGAGTCCATAAACCTACACGCCGATGCAGTAGGTTTGGATGAAGCCATTCATGAGGCAATGGCCTACATTCACCGATTTGAGAAAGGAGTTCCCGCCCGTCCCATGGGATCCGGAAAACAAATTCATATCAACGTATCAGCACCAGGAAGTACAACGCAAACAGACGGACATCAGGAAGCACCACTGTCACCACCCTCCCCACCCCTCACTACACAACTCACTCCAACACGTGACACTATCGCCACCACGTCCACTATCACCACAATCGTCATGGGAATTCCACTCTCTCCGGGAATCCAATTCGGGGGAGTCGCTATGCCCACCTTCACCACTCTCTTCACTAACGTCACATCCACCCCACCCACGGTCCCCATCTACACGGTCACTCAAACATTTGACACTATGGAAACATCTCCTGCCACAGCACCACTCCCTTCCCCCATGCAACCTCCGTCCCCCATACCCCCTCCACCCACATCTCCACTTGACTCCACATCATTCACAACTCCCTTTCCCGTCCCCATTTCCCCTGCATCTTCATCTCTCCCTGCATCATTTAATGTAAATAGTATATTTCTAGCTTTAAATCAATGTGTCTATCAACTTCAGAATGAGTATCGAGCTCTCGACGATCGTTATCATCAAGTGATCACTACCAATCAGAAACTTCAGAGCCGCCTCACAACGATCGAGGAAGAAAATGCAAAACTCAACCAATGTTACACCACGCTCGAACATGCCCACCAAACACTCCTAGAAACTCCCCAACCATCACAACAGCTGGGCACCAAACAACTCGAGGCCTTGCTGGACGTATACCAAGCTGATAATCTCCGAGTCCAGCGTAACTTGGCACTCCTCAGAAAACACATGGCAACCGCCCTTGAAGAGAACAAGAGACTACAGCAGCAAAATGAAGCAAATCTAGAAGCAGCAATGGAAGGCTCTCCCCACGAAATGGATCCAGGGCAGTTTAAAGCCGTACCCTCAGAGACAATGAAGACCATCTTGGAAAGCTATGCAGATCTATTAGATGCTCATGATGAGTTGGAAAGGGAACGTGATGAGCTACGTGGCCAGCTCAAGGAACAGGAGGCTCCAACCAAGGTAATAGAACCGGCCTCGACTTCAGAGGAAGTGAAGGCATTGACAGAGCAGGTGGTTGAGCTCCAGAAAAAGTTACTAGAGTATGAAAGGCAACCCTCTCCAATCATAGAACCTGAGCCAGAAGACTTGGTTCCCATTGAGGTAGATGATTCGTACGAGGAACCATACGTTCCTATGCCAATGCCAGGAGGGCAACAGACCTCAGAGGGAATGGATACCTTAGAAGTGGAAGCACCTGAATGGCTTCAGTCGTTAGAGAAGACAGCGAACACCCACGATGAACGAGTAGCAATACAAATCCAATCATTAGCCAAATTAGAAGACACTGTCATCAAGTCCGAGTATTTCAGACGTATGTCCCATCACAGGTGGATAGGGACCAATGATGATCAGTATGTGCCATATTGCATATTATTGGCTGATTACAACGCAGAGATCCAACGACAATGTGGGAAGGCCCCCACCTTTGCCACCCAGTTTGGCCCCGACGATATACCAAAGAGTGCGAAAAGAGGATCTATTCATTAACCCACTTGGAGGATTCGTCTCTTGGAGACTTATCCTGAAATGGTACGAACCTGGAATAACATGCCCCTCTTTATTAAGTACAATCCTTGTTATGCCCCAGTCCTACGGAGACGCACATGGCCCGAATTCACCATTGCTGTCAGAAACATCAAAGGCTGTGCCAAGTGGCTAAATTATGTTTATCTAGCACCTCCACGAGGACCTCCCACTGTAAATTACATGATTTCTACTATCAGACACTGGAGCACTCGACTACGCAATACACCCGATGTGATGGCACAAATGTGTATGAAAATATTTGAATTAATGCTGATCACATTCAGGACATTTAAAAACATTAAGGATCCCCACTTCTCAGGAGCAGGCTTCGTTACAGGCAACCAAGACCTAGTTTACAACATGAGCACCACCCCATCAATAGAAGTAATATATGCTTGGCACGCCAGAATAAAGTACCTCCCCGCCTGTTTTAAACAGACATTTGAGGAGATGTTCATAACGGGATTCTGGGAATATCACTCAGAAATTTTTGTACCCAGGCCTTCACATCTCCTCCACTTATTCGCTGTGGAGAGAACCATACATTCAGAACAACTACGGGTGCCACATCCGGACGTACCAGGACCAGTGAATTGGGACGCATTATTAACAGATCTAGCACAGGGGCTCAGATTAGAAGAACATCACCTCGCTTCCGACGTCGTCCAATACTACGTTCAACGAACATCTAGACAAGGGTCTGTCAGGGGCGACAGACGCGAGAGTGGGGGGGGGTGTTGGCAGCAGTCAGGGAACCGAAGGAGCCACAAGACAAAGAGAGTCAGAGCAAAGGGACAGCACAAGCAGACATGGCAGTCAAAGAAGATCTGGCAAGTAGGCCATCTAAATTTTTCAGACATCAAGGAGTTGAGCACACAAGAAGAAAGAGCAAGTAGGGAGCTCAAAGGTATGTATGACAAATCAATAGAGAAAATCCCTACACAAATAGTGATTTTCATCACTAAAAACCATTGTAAATATCATTTCGTATTTTTGTAGCTCCATTTTGTGCAAGCCAAGGAGTCCTTGAGCTTGAGGAGCTTTAGAAGTATTTACCTGCCAATTTTCATATTTTTTAGATCTCGTTTGAGCCCTCTAATACGCCCTAGAACCTAATTTTTAACTAGGCCGGACACTAGGTCTGAACAGGGCCAAAGCTAGTCAAAAACTATAAAAGGAGCTAGAGAGCTCAGTTTTGGGGGTTAGATTGTAATTGAAATGAACTTGTAAGAGCTTTTTGAAAGTAATCTAAGAACTCCATTGATTCTCACTCTTTGTCTTGCCGTGTGTGCGCGTGTGTGTGTATGTGTGTGCAAGTTTGTGTGCTTCTCACTCACGCACTTGTGCCTCCACTTGCTCGAGGTCTTCATACCATCCTCACGTCTTCCCGGATTGACATTAAAGGAGGTGCTACTCATCACTGAGCTACACACAGACACGACCTCATAAGGTAGAGGCACCTATCTTTGGGAACTCTGAGGCATCCAGCCCTAGGCGGGACTTGAACCCTAACCATCTGCCTAGGAGTACAAGGCATATCCGCTAAACCACGCCCGATGGATGCGATAGGATAATTTGCTCTACAATAGGTGCAGCAGTAACCACAACACAAACAGGAATATGTAGGATATCATCATCTTCGACACCTTCTGCATCAGCTTTAGTACCTGCAGTTGTAACAATTGCAGGTGTGATAGGACGTTTTTCAACACCTTGCACAATGTTCCACAGTCCTTTTGCAACCAATACATGTCGTACCATATAAGCCCACAACGGGTAGTTGGTACCATCCAACTTATCCTCAACATCCAACATACGAAATACATCATTGCTTTCAGCCATGGCCGATGACTAAAATACCTTGATGCACAAAATTGAGTGTATCTCAAAAATTTGAACAGAACTACCCAGAAGAATTTTTCTAAACCTGTAGCAAACTTCGAGATTCTTATATTGGCAAACCAAAACTGGTATATACCTTTGGCACAAAAAGACGGAATAGCCTAGATAGCACTATGATAGTGCATTCGGAGGTCAAAACGAGCTCAAATCATGATTTTGGAAACACGCTAAGTATGCTCACCAAAATTCATGCGATTCTAAGACTACAACTAGAGAGATGTCGACAATGCCCTAGATGAAGCAAGGACCTACTCTGATATCAATTGTTGGAGTTAGACGTCTGCGGAAGCATGTGAACAACACAAGGAAGAAGAAGAAGCTTGGAGCTCAACACACAATATTGAATGTATTACTAGAGAATGTACAAAGATAAGCAGCCCGTTAGGGCAATAGACATATATACAAGCTAGGGGAAAGAACCTCCTAAAGAGGGAAAAAAGTGCCCCAGCGGTCCTAGTGTGTTCACACACATCACTACCTAAATATATCAACAATGATTCATTTCTATTGCTTGCTAAATGAGGGTTACTCCTAAGATTCATTAGAAAACATGAGAAATCTTTTTCACAGTTTCCCCTATGATCATTTTTATAGTACCGCATATTCCATGGAATCTTTGCCCCATACCGGTCCCAAAAGCTCACTTACCTAAGTTGATGAGACTGCTTAAGGAAAAGTTGCAGATGAGAATTCTAGAGTCATCCTTAGCTCCATATTCAAATAGATGGTTCATTGTACCTAAAAAAAATGGAAATTTAATGTTCATTCAAGACCTCTAGCCTATCAACAAAGTCATGATTAGGAATGTTGGAATTGGCCATTCAAGCTATGACCAATTCCAGCTTGCAATTGAGAGTAGATATATTACCACGATGAAGGCTCCTCTAGGATTAGTATGAATATGTACACTTTTCCACAAGGAGCTAAAAACTCAGTAGCACATATGATGAATGGTATGAATATGTTCTTGCATGAGTTCATTCCAAATATGATGATGCCTTTCATAGATGACATTCCCATTAAAGGATGTGAGGAAAAATTAAAAGATGAAACCTTAGACTCTCTAGGATGTAGAAAATTTGTTACTGGCCATATTTGTGATTGTGAACACATATTTAAAAGATTTGAAGAGGTTGAGCTAACATTTTCTATTGAGAAATCAATTTTTGATGTCAATGAAGTATTCATCATTGGACATCTATGTGGTCACTATGGTTAGAGGCCATATGCACCTAAAGTTGATGCCATAAATAAGATTTTTGAGACTTGTCACAATATTAGCAAAGTGAGAAGATTTCTAGAAGCTTGTGTCTTCTATGCCATCTGGATACCTCACTATCCACATTTTACTAATTGTCTTTATGATTGGTTGAGGAAGAATAGGAAGTTTCTATGGACTAAAAAACATTCTAAAGCCATGAGGAAATTGAAAAGACTACTATTTGACGCTCCTATCTTGAAACGAGATGACTATTCAGATAATAAACCCATTATTTTGACTATAGACACTAGTCATATAGGTGTAGGATGGGTTATAGGTCAAGAAGATGAAGAGGGGAAAAGATATGCAGTTAGATTTGGAGCTAAGATTCTGCATGAAACTCAACGAAACTACACACAAATCAAACGAGAGCTTTTGGGTTTATTCACAACTTTAAAAATTGATAAGGAATATTTCATAGGAGCCAACATGATTGTTGAGACAAATTGTTTGCCACTTATTGGAATGATTGCACATTGTTCATCACTTGACATTGCAATGCTGAGATGGACATCATATATTAAATTTATAAATCCAGTTTTAATTCATATTGCTAGAAATTCTAAGTCTCTTGCTAATATGCTTGCTAGAGCTAAGTTTGAAGATGATCTTGATCAACAGTTGGGCGGCGATAAAATCAGATGTCTCTATGCGTAGCTCGTGCGAGCAGTTTCAGTTCGATTGAGCAGGCAGAAGCTTAGCTCTTTATATTTGGTATTGGAGCACGAGTATGGGCATGCATCCTACGTTGGAGGATAGGAGATTTGAACCCATTCCATCTCAATGTAAGAAAGCCACTCTATCCAAGGCACCACACCTTTGAGGTGTCTTCTCCACAGTGCTGAGAGATAATGCAAGAAAACAGAAGTTGCAAGGCACTAAAACAAAAGAGGAGTCCTGAACCACATGAAGAAAAGGTGGGGGAGTGTTCTCCGGCTGGCAGAGTTGCATAGAATGGAGGTGGCAAATTCAATGGATTTTTAGTCGATTTTTGAGAGCAAAAAAAATAATGCTTACCCATATTAGAGGGCATCAACTAGAACAACAAAGAGGCATGTGTGCTAGAAGCAAGCAGATAGAAGAAGAAAAGATTCTAAATGCTGAATTGTTCGTTTTACATTCTTCGTTGCATTGATGTATTGTCCTCCTCCTCATGGAGCTACGAGAGAAAGAGGAAGACAAATATCACCACACAATGCATAGTCATGTGCAATGATCAAGAGGATCTCTTGGACAGGCATGTGGAGTCATGTATGTAAGAATGGAGTCTTGAGCTCATTTGCAGGGAATTCCTCGAGAAGGGGAAATACCGCCTTAAGCATATGTATGATTTTTTTTTTTTCAGGAATTAAAAGATAAAGATCCGACTCTTTGAGAAAGGCAAGGAAGGGTTTGAGCATCAAGCCCTTTGAGGGAAAATATCGGTATGGAGAGTCTGAGATATATACTCTCATCAAGAGTCAAGAAATCCCTCAAAATGAAAGAAAGCGTAAGCTTTAGGTACCTCCAAAGAAGCTATGTGCATGATTTTTGCATAGTTTACAGGTGTTATTTTTGACTAGTAGCCATTTTAGAAAAGCGAAATGAAGCAGGATTTTTCTTAGTTTGGTAGAAAAACTCATGCATACCTATAGTATAGTGTACTCAAGAAACTCAAAGATTGGCTCAGTATGATGGGAGTTTGAAGCTCCACAAAACCTCCTTCCATCACTGTTTGAGAAAAAATCTTAGCACTTGAATCTAAGAAATTCCCATTTTGGAAGAGGGAAAAAGAGGTGCACTAGCTATGGATAGATAGGAAAAACTATACATACTGAGAGTATGGTATATGGAATTCATAATGGAATCATTAGATTCATCAAAATAATAAATTGAGGAGAAATTTTGTACCCTCAAAAAACCCCTTTCTGCACTTTTTGAAAAAAAATTCAGATGTTAATTTTTGTCAAACTCCACTTTTGGGAGTAAGAATAAAGATCATTTAAGAGGCTTCCCATGGATTATTGTATATATACATGAAGTATGGTGTATGTATTACCATCCAAAATGAGAAAATCCAAGGAAAGACCACATTGGGAGTGGATTAGAAGCTTGCTAAAAGCTCCCAGTTAAGTTTTTGCATGAAAGTAAAAATCTTCATTTAGGCCTCTTTTGGGGAGAAAATTAGCATGCACTAAGGGAGGATTTGGAAAGGGAAAAATAGGCCCAAGCATCTTCATATAGTACTTTCTGAGTGTATGGAGAGAATTGTAGGATTTACTTGATGGAAGAATGCTTTTAGGCACTCCAAAAATCACATTTTCTCACTTTTTCCAGCCCCTCCAACAGTCCACTAGTCTGGCATGTCCCACTTGGAAATGCCATATCTTGGGCTAGAAAACTCTAAATTGGATGTGTTATGGCTGGTTTCGAAGAGGAAAAGATCTACTTTGAGTTAAGAAAAAGAAAAATTGGAAATTATGTATTTTTATAGGTCTGTGTAGGTGTACAAGGTCTAAACAATTTTTAGCAACTACCTTCCAGGAGCTATATCTTACAAACCGGGAAGGCGATTGAAGTAATTCCACTTTGAGCCACTTGCACATGATATATATTTCATTTTATGATTATCTGCAAGTCCTAAAAAAGTTTTTGCAGGTCTAAAGAAGGATCACATATGCATTTTTACTCAATTGCAAGCATAGTTAGAATATTGTTGCAGCAAAACCTAAAGGAAAATAATATAAATTGCTTGACAAAAACTTCAAGTGTGATAAAAACTCAATTGTTCCTTACAACGCAAATTAGTGGACAAGAAGCGATAATCCAAGTATAATAAAAAGAACAAGTGATTCATACAAAAGGAGATCACAGCACGATTGTACTCGAGAAATTGTGGTTAATCGATAAGCACTATGTATAGGTAGACATCTAGGTCGAGATGGGGAAAACACTAGATCTTCTGAGGTTAGTGTTAACCATACGGCTAGATTGTGGGCTCAACAATTCAGTGATTATCCCTACGTGTTGAGTTTAGAAAATAGTGGCTAAGAGATATTGTATAGCATGGAGAGACCAATAGGTAGTTTTGGTGTTGCATACCTAGAAAAGCCAGAAGGGCCACATAAGACTCAATTGGATTATATTAAGACCAACTGATGTCAAAGAGATTCTCTCTCCCTACTTTGATGAGAGAAGACAAACCCCTCGACATTTCCAAGATCTATGTTCATGTAGAGGGATAAGGCTAAGGATGATATGATGTAACACAAGAGAGGAAGAATCATCGGATATCGATTTGTTATGGTTCAATGATTGTGTGGTATGGGACATGAAAGATCATGTTCTTGCAAAGACCTAGGGAAATTGTTGTTTAGCTCTATTGGCAATGTGCAATTAATGAAGCCAAACAAGAGATGTGACCTTAGAGTAGCTTGATGAAACTAATTAAATGCATTTTTAGCACGTTTTTCTTTTTGGAATTTAAAACCATACCTATTCTCGTGTGTTTTTCAAATAAATGTATTGATGCTACAATGCATTGAAATGTTGAAGATTTCACCTCCTTCAACATGTTTGCAAAGTGAGATTTCACCTTCTTCAAAGACACATGCTAAGTGTGCATTAGGAGACATGGAGTTCGATTCATGAATCTCTTATCAAATGTTTACACATGGACAACATAGAGAACTAATGGAGCCATGAGGGTGCTAGCTTGAATCAAGGGCATTTATTCAAGATTATAAACACTATTATGCGAAGCTTTTCTATTACCTCAACACAAAACTATTATGCAAAGCTTTTCTATTACCTCAACACAAATGCAAAGATATTTGATCTCTGTTTTCCGAGTTTTTGCTTTGTATTTCAAAGACATTATATATGTTGACATTCATGACTATATGATTGATTTTTTTTTTGAGAGTACAATAAATTGGAAAGACACACACACCCGACCTCATAAGGTAGAGGCACCCATCTTCGGGAACTCTGAGGCATCATAGGAGCTTGATCATAGGGAGCCAAAAGTTTGAATTTGAATTCAAAATTTTGCTCAATCATTATAAAAGAGATCATCAAAAATTCGCGGTTAAGACTCATCATTCCCGAGCTCATTACTGTCAATTCTGAGTGTGTGTGAGGCCTACACTCTAGCCCACACCTATCCACACCATTAGGCAATGATCTTCATGCCAATGGAGTTGTATACAAATGTTCATTAATACATATATCTTCATTGTTCATTTCTGAGTTCTCTGTCATAGTACTTGAAAGTCTGTCAACTTAAGGAGTGCATATCTCAATCATTTCTTCACCAAATTCAAAGATTTAAAGCTTGTTGGAACCAGCTCAAAGTTCTCTACATGCTGTCCAATCTATTCAGCCATTTCAGAGAAAAGCTCGTCGAGGTGATCACTGGTCATTGTCTGCTACAGTCCTAAAAAATCGGGGGTAAAGGGTTACTTGCTAAATTGATTTCTCTTAGCATAGTTTATCTTTTTACATCGTTCCACTTGGAATAGTTAGCTTGCTAAGCTAATTAGATAACCCTAAAAGGAATTTTTCCAATTCCTACTGTGCTAATTTTACTGAGCAAAAGATCCAACAGGTGTCAAGACAAAAATAGAAGGTTTTCTTGATATCTTGAAGAACAAAGTTATCTGTTTTGATGTAATCATTACACACGTCATTTCCAAAGTACATAGGCTATCTTTTGGTGTCATTGGAAAGCTAAGGAGGTCCACTTATCAACTCTGAAGCATTCAAGGGCTGGTACAAAGCAGGATTTGGCAGTACCTACTAAATCTCTTTGAGTATTCATCCATCTTTCCCAACAGTGGTATCAGAGCAAACTAAGGTAAAATGGGAGATGGTTTCCCTTCATTTATTGATAAATTAGACAAGACAACTATCAGGCATGGTCTCTAAGGATGAATACATACCTACAAGGAAGGAGTCTCTATGGATACATCTCAGGAGATGAGGAATTGCCCTCATTCAAAACAAGAGGATTGCCAACAAAGGAAGAACATGAAAAGCTCAACACATGGTGTGCTAAGGATGCATTAGTAAGGTCTTATTTACTCAACTCCATCTCTGATTTTCTTTTTCCACATATTAGGAACTGTAAGACATCCCAAAATACTTGGGAGACCCTTGTCATTGTTGATGTATGAAACACCACAAGAAATGAATTAATGTGACACTAGAACACCTCTATGGTCACCATTAACTCATTGCCACTCCAAACTTTGAGAAATGATAGCCTAAAGTGAGAACTTTGCTTCTACAGAAATTCCTAGTCCCTAAAATTACATACCTTCAGTATTTTGCTAATTTCTCTTAGCTCAAATATTATTTCTCCAAGATCTTTTATAGGCTAAAACTAGAAGAGTAGAGCTTTCCAACAAGCTATCATACACATAAAACGGATCTCTAGAACTCAAGTTATGGCCCTCACAAGATGACCATGTATGACCTTCCAAAACTGGAAATTTTGCCTGTTTTAGTAAATTTCGCTGTCTAAAAATAAAAATTTGATGCATAGCATTGACTTGCAACCAAAAGTCGATGTCGGGCATCGACTTTGAGCTTTTTCAGCCACTTTTTCAGCACCAGAATTAGCCTCTTTTACACACACATGAACAAGACCACTTTATGTGGGAAGTCGATGCCAGGCATCAACTTTATGCTGAAACTCGATGCCAGGCATCAAGTTGCTCCACAGACCTCATGATTTTAAGAAGCTTCATCAGTAGATAAAAGTCAGATGTGAAGATAAGGACTTATCAGCTAGGATTCGATGCCAGGCATCGACTTCTCGCATAAAACTCAACCTTTCAACATACATTCGATGCCAGGCATCGACTTGCTTGGAAAACTTCAACCTTTCAAATCATTACATAGAAGACAAACACTGGAGATGGAAGAAGAAGACTTATACACAAAAGTTCAATAAACTCTTTCCATAACTATGAAAACTCAGGAATACACAGGTGCTTTCTCATGCAGAGAAGCCCGACTATTCTCAGTCATACAAAATGAGTTCTAAGTCACTCTCTCATTGTCTTCTCTCATCATGTCAGTTGATACAAACTAACTTATATAGATTTTCTTATCCTCGTGATTTTTAAAAAACTTCTAGAACTAAAGTGAACTAACTTTACAAATATAATACACTTGTGAATTTGTCCCTTCACATAGGCATGTAGTTCTCTTCCTAAGATTTGACCTTCAAATATATGTCCAATTAGTGATTGTTTCTCCAACAGCTCCCCCTCAATCACTATTTGACATTCTCTATTTCTTCATACATCTTCTTTTCTTTTACTCCTGCCATGCTTTTGAATCTGCTGGTCTTCACACCATCCAAGCTCTTTGTCATTATGTCTGCTAACTGATCTTTAGTAGAAATGTACTCCACTTCAATCTCCTTCTCCATTATCTTTTCTCTGAGAAAATGATACTGTATCTCTATGTGCTTTGTCCTTGCATGAAATACTAGATTTGCTGCAAGATAAAGTGAACTCATATTATCTCCATGTATTGTAGGTATACCTTGATCAATGCCTAAGCTTTTGAACAATGTCTGCATCCATATGACCTCCTTAGCTGCTTCCACAAGTCCTTTGTACTCAGCTTCAGTTGATGATAATGCTACTGTATGTTGTTTCTTTGAACACCAACTTACAAGCTTATCACCAATGTAAATCATGTATCCATGTGTTGATCTCCTGTCATCTTGATTACCTGCCCAGTCTGAGTCACTATAGGCTCTCAACTCCAAATCTGATGTAAAGGGATAATATAATCCTTCCTTTATAGTTCCTTTGATATATCTGAGAACTCTTTGACTTGCAATCCAATGTCGGTCCTTTGGACATTGCATGAATTGTGACAAAACTCCCACTGCATAACTAAGATCAGGTCTTGTTAGTGTAGCATAAATCAAACTACCCACAAGAGATTGATACTTCCTCATATCTTTATATTCTACACCATCATATTTACTGAGCTTGTGATTAACTTCAAGTGGAGTTGAAGCTTCTCTGTAATTTTCCATATCAAATTTCTTCAATAGATTCAGAAGATACCTTTCTTGTGATACATATATCCCATGATCTGTATAAGTGACTTCCATTCCAAGAAAGTATGATAACTTTCCTAGATCACTGATCTTGAATTCTTTTTCAAGTAATCTCTTTACCTCCTTGATTCCTTCACCTGAAGTACCTGTGATTATAATGTCATCTACATAAATACAAATGTAGATTGTACCTTCCTCTGTTCTTTTGATGAGTAGACTTGGATCTGCTTTTGAACTTTGATATCCAAGTTCATTGAGATACTTCACCAGTCTATAGATCCATGCTCTTGGAGCTTGTTTTAATCCATACAATGCTCTTCTCAACCTACAAACAAAATTTGGATATCTGGAATCTATAAACCCTTGAGGTTGTTCCATGTATACCTCATCTGATATGTATCCATTCAAGAATGCATTCTTTATATCCAATTGACTTAGGGTCCATCCTTTTGAAGCTGCAATAGCAATGATTGTCCTTATAGTTGACATCTTAGCTACAGGACTAAATGTCTCATCATAATCTATGCCATAGGTTTGGGCATAGCCTTTCACCACCAGTCTAGCTTTGTATCTGGCTATACTTCCATCTGCAAGCTTCTTCACTTTATAAACCCATTTATTTCCAATTACTTTCTTACCATTTGGTTTAGGAACAAGTTCCCATGTCTTGTTCTCCTCCAGTGCATTGAACTCTTCCTTCATGGCTTTTTCCCATTGCTTCTTACCTTTAGCTTCATCATAGTTATGAGGTTCTTCATCATCTTTGACCATATATGCATAGTTCTTCTGAGTTATGTAAGAAGTATCATAAGAATACCTTTCTGGTTGTCTTCTAGTCCTGCTAGATCTTCTTGGTTCACATTCTTCATAAGTGTCTGGATACACCTCTTCATCAAATATAGGAGCTTCTTCATTTCTTCTTTCTAATCCACTTCTGGAGGTACTTGCTTGCATATAGTCTTCATCTCTATTCACCTGCACAATTGATTTTCCTTTCTCACACCTTCTTACCTCTTCTTCAAATTCTTCAGTTGTATTACTTTGATCTGCATACCAACTTTTCTGTTCATCAAATGTAACATCTCTAGAAACAAGAAATTGTGTGGTTAAAGGATTCCACAACCTGTAACCCATCTGCTTTTCATCATAACCAATGAACACATATTTTTCTGCCTTTGGTTCAAGTTTATGTCTAAGTTGTGATGGTACATAAGCATATGCAATTGATCCAAACACTCTGCAATGAGCTAGTGTTGGTTTCTTATCCCACCAAGCTTCATATGGAGTCATTCCATTGAGAGCTGCACATGGTAATCTATTCACAAGATATGTAGCTGTATTTATAGCCTCAGCCCAAAGATAATTTGGACAATTCTTCTCCTTTAGCATAGCTCTAGCAAACTCAACCAAAGTCTTGTTTCTTCTTTCTGCTACACCATTTTGTTGTGGTGTATACCTGCATTCCAAAGATAATCATTGAACTCTTGGGAGAAGTATTCTCCCCCTCCATTAGACCTCAGTCTCTTAAGCTTTTGCCCTGTGACTCTCTCTACATATGCATGAAAATGCTTGAAGGCTCCAAACACTTCTGACCTTTCCTTCAAAACATATAATGTTATCCATCTTGTAGCATCATCAATGAAAAGAACATAATACCTTGAGCCACTGATAGATCCTTCTTTTGTTGGCCCCCATACATCTGTATGAATGACCTCAAGTACTCCATCATGTTTGAATCCTTTCTTCTGAAATGGTAACCTGTGTGCTTTACCCATTTGACATGCTTCACATTTATAAACCATATGTTGACTCTGCACATTTGGTAATCCTAGTACAGACTGATTTGCAACCATAGCTTTAATTCCTCTTTCATTGAAGTGACCTAATCTCTTATGCCAGAGATCAAGTTCTGTAATCACTCCTTCACCATGTGTGAGCAAAGCTTGACCAATGTTCCCTTGCACTCTTAAAGTAAAGAGTCTACCTTCTTTCTTACCAAAGACAATTTGATTATATCCATTCTCTGGATCTTCAACAAATACTCCTTCATTTGTAAACCTGACTTGAAAACCTTTTTCAACCATCTGTCCCACACTAATCAAGTTTTTAGGTATTGTAGGAACATACAAAACATTGGTTAGCAAATCTGCTCCACTCTTGCATTTCACTTTTCCAATTGAATGTACACTATGTCTTGTATTATCACCTGTTTGAACTGTATGACTAGAAATGCCTTTTTCCAATTCTGACATCAATTCTATGTTTCCTGACAAATGATTAGAACATCCAAAGTCAATGTAAAATACCTTTAGATCTTCTTTATCTGATGTGATGATCGAGTTCATCATCAATGATGTATGACCTTCATTCTGTGTGTCATTTGCATAGTTGTAGTAGGTGGTGTTGTAGGATTGATTCTGTCCCCAACTTCTTCCTCCACCTCTACCATAGCCTCATCTTTGATTTTGTCTACCTCTTTGAAAATTACTTTGATATCTTCCACCTCGGCCTCTGCTATTGTTGTTTTGATTTTGGTTTGATCCTTGTTGATTGTGCCAACAGTCATGAGCCAAATGATTACTCAATCCACAGATCCAACAAGCCTTCTTGTTGTTATTTTGATTACCTCTACCTCTTCCAAAACCTCTTGGTCTTCCTCTGCGAGTGCCTTTACCTCTTGCATAATAAACTTGAGAACTCGACTCTTCTTCATCCTTTGCTTTACCTTTATCTCCTTTCTTCTTATTCTTCATGTACATTGCAGAACTTTGTCCTTTATCTCCATCTCCCTTTAAGTCGCTCATCTGTGAGCATCAAACCAAGTAATTGATTCAAATCTGGAACATAATGATTTAATGAAAGTTCTATTGATAAGACAAAAGGTTTCCACATTTCATCCCCTCTCAAACCTGCAAGTAGTTGAGCAATCAATCTGTGATCTTCAACATCTTCATCTATGGATCCAAGACTATCTGCTAGATCCTTCATCTTAGTGATATAATCACTAATACTTTGACTTGGCTTCTTTTTGAATGTTGTAAACTCTGACCATAGACTTGCTTTCCTTGCTTTAGTAGTGCTTTGGAAATGATACTCCAATGCATTCCATATATCTTCAGATGATTCCAATCCTTTGATGTGTGGTAGCAAATGATCAGCCTTTTGCTGCAACCTGTGAGCTTAAAGGATAAAGGATAATACCTTTTGAAGTTCTTTGTGTATGAGGATACTTCGAAATTAATCTTTTGATGCCTTGTGTCTTCAAATGCTTCACCTTTCAAACTTTAATGGAAAACTTTCCAAAACTTCTCGTACCTTTGCCGCCTTCTGCTCTTTAGGACCTTTCTGCTCTGATACCACTTGTTCATGTATGAAACACCACAAGAAATGAATTAATGTGACACTAGAACACCTCTATGGTCACCATTAACTCATTGCCACTCCAAACTTTGAGAAATGATAGCCTAAAGTGAGAACTTTGCTTCTACAGAAATTCCTAGTCACTAAAATTACATACCTTCAGTATTTTGCTAATTTCTCTTAGCTCAAACATTATTTCTCCAAGATCTTTTATAGGCTAAAACTAGAAGAGTAGAGATTTCCAACAAGCTATCATACGCATGAAACGGATCTCTAGAACTCAAGTTATGGCCCTCACAAGATGACCCTATATGACCTTCCAAAACTAGAAATTTTGCCTGTTTTAGTAAATTTCGCTATCTAAAAATAAAAATTCAATGCGTAGCATCGACTTGCAACCAAAAGTCGATGCCAGGCATCGACTTCGAGCTTTTTCAGCCACTTTTTCAGCACCAGAATTAGCCTCTTTTACACACACATGAACAAGACCACTTTATGTGGGAAGTCGATGCCAGGCATCGACTTTATGCTGAAACTCGATGCCAAGCATCAAGTTGCTCCACAAACCTCATGATTTTAAGAAGCTTCATCAGTAGATAAAAGTCAGATATGAAGATAAGGACTTATCAGCTAGGATTCGATGCCAGGCATCGACTTCTCGCATAAAACTCAACCTTTCAACATACATTCGATGCCAGGCATCGACTTGCTTGGAAAACTTCAACCTTTCAAATCATTACACAGAAGACAAACACTGGAGATGGAAGAAGAAGACTTATACACAGAAATTCAATAAACTCTTTCCATAACTATGAAAACTCAGGAATACACAGGTGCTTTCTCATGTAGAGAAGCCCGACTATTCTCAGTCATACAAAATGAGTTCTAACTCACCCTCTCATTGTCTTCTCTCATCATGTCAGTTGATACAAACTAACTTATATAGATTTTCTTATCCTCGTGATTTTTAAAAAACTTCTAGAACTAAAGTGAACTAACTTTACAAATATAATACACGTGAATTTGTCCCTTCACATAGGCATGTAGTTTTCTTCCTAAGATTTGACCTTCAAATATATGTCCAATTAGTGATTGTTTCTCCAACAGTCATCTTATTTTTTCTTCCAACACAAGGGCTAGAAAAAATCAGTTGTGGATTGAATTTACCACATTAAGGTGCAACCTACTCAAGCTGTTTCAGAGTTTGTGACCAAGATTAACGATGTAACAAATCAGTTAGCAAGCATAGGAGAAGAGATTGAAGAAGAGCAGATTGTAAGGCAAGTGATCAATGGAATCAAAGCTGATGACAAATGGGAAAGTCTCACCACTGCCATGGACCTTTACATGGACATGCAGATTCCAGACCTTACCACTCTCATGGGGCAATTATTCACTCATGAAGCCAAGCTCAACAAGAATGAAGATACATCCAAAGGTAATAGCTCTTCTGCCCTATACACTGATAAAGGTAAAGCTAAAGATAAAGGCAAGAACAAGAAAGGAGAAGATGAAGGCTCGACCTCCCAAGCTAACTATGCAGGGAGAGGTAGATCATCAAGAGGAAGGGGCAGAGGAGGTAAGCAAGGTAGGGGGAGATCCTATAACACCTCACCATGTAACATTTGTGGTTTATCAAACCATACTACAGATGAGTGTTTCAGGAACTACAAAACTTAGAGAGGAAGAGGATATCAAAGAGGTGGATACTCACAGTCAAGAGGTAGATTCAACCATCACCAAGGCTACAACAACAACTACAACAACAACTACAATGGAAACTACCAAGGAGGATTCAAATCCAGAAAGGACTACAACAACTATACAGAAGAGCAAGTTGACTCTCTTCTGATCATGAACATGACTTCAACACTAGGTACAAATGATGAACACCTATTCTACATTGACTCATGATGCTCAAATCATGTGGCTGGCAATGTAGCACTACTCTCTGATCTAGAGGAACGAAAAGGTAAGCATCAAGTAAAAACAGGTGATGACACCAAGCATTCAGTAGTTAAAGTTGGAAATGTTAAGACGTGATGGAAATTAGAACTTGTTGAGTAGGGTACTCTATGTACCAACCATTACCAAAAATCTGATGAGTCGTGGACAGATTGTGGAGAAAGGTTTGCATGTTAGATTCAACCAATTTGGAGCATTTGTGGAGGATCCTAAGCAGGGATTCAAGAGGATTGCTAAAGGAGAAAAATCAGGTAGACTTTTTACTGTTGAGCTAGAAGACACAAAGAATATTGCACTATACAGTTATAAAGATCAAACACTTTCAGAGCTTGAGATTTGGCACAAAAGATTAGGGCATGTAGGAGAAAGAACCTTGAAGCAGATATGCAGGGATCAATGTGTTATTGGAATACCCAATGTTTCCAAACAACACATGATATATAAATGCAGTGCTTTTCAATTTGGGAAGTCTCACAGGTTACCCTTCTCAAGGAAAGGCTACATGCATGAGGACTACCTAGAACTTGTACACACATATGTATGGGGACCAAACAAAGACCCCTCAATCTCAAGATCAAGGTACTATGTGTCTTTTATTGATGATTATAGCAGGTGGACTGTATTGTACTTCATAAAGCACAAGGATGAAGTAATTAATTGCTTTAAAAATATCTTGCACTTGAACTTGAAGAGACTAAGGTTATATGGAGGAGGTGAGTACTTCTCCAATGAATTTGAAGAATTCTTGCAGGAAAGAGGCATTAAGAGAGAAACAACCACAAGGTATACTCCTAAACAGAATGGGGTGGCTGAGAGAAGAAATAGGTTGATTGTTGAGATAGCTAGGTCTATGTTGAATGAAAAAAAGTTACCTAATTATCTATGGGCAGAGAGTGTTTCCACTACCACTTACCTCATAAACATGTTACCATCTAAATCCCTTGATGGGATGACACCCTATGAAGCATGGCATGGTAAGAGACCCTCACTAGACCATTGCAGGATATTTGGATGTGTAGCATATGTACACATTCCTTCTCAGATAAGAGGTAAGCTAGACCCTAAGGCTAAGAAGTGCATCTTTATTGGATATGAAATAAAAAAGGTACAGGTTTTACAACCCTTCCAATAAGGGATTCATGGTTAGTAGAGATTTTGTCTTTGATGAAAATGATTCTTGGTATGAGAATGAATGCAGGAAGTTTAAACTACCCTATGACTTGGAAGAGGAGTTTCCAAGTCTTGCTAAGGAGGAACCTACTCAGAATGAAGACTCAAATTCAGATGATGAAGACATTATCAACCTTGAAGAGTTCAAGGCATGGAAGTCCAAGGGCAAAGTCAAAATGAAGAAGCTTGAAGACATACCTGAATCTTCAAATCAGTCAATCAGAAGATCACAAAGAGGGAGCAAAAAACCTATCAGATATGGGTATGATACATCTCTTGTTACCAAACACTCTGTTTATCTTGCCAAAGATTTGTCAATTGAAGAACCAGGATCATATGAAGAAGCCATAACCAAGACAGAATGGAAAGAAGCTATGGATGAGGAGATTGAAGCACTCAAGGAAAGTGACACATGGGAGATAGTACCAAAGAAGGACTCCATGAAGGTAATAGGATCCAGATGGATCTATAAACTTAAAAGAAATTCTGATGGGTCAATTAACAGGTACAAAGCTAGATTGGTAGCCAAGGGTTTTGCACAAACCCAAGGCATTGACTATGAAGAGACATTCTCTCCTGTAGCCAAGATGTCAACCATCAGAGTGGCAAAAGTATTTTTCTTGGGCTTGAGTTAGTCTATACTAACTCTGGAATATACATTAATCAGAAAAATTATATACAGGATATGTTGAAGAAGTTTCACTTGCAGGATGCCAAAGTGTCAAGTACTCCAATGGAGGTAAACCTAAAACTAAGTGCCCATGAAGGTGATGAAATTAATGACATTACAGGTTATCAAAGCATGGTGGGTAGCTTGAACTATGCTACCTTAACAAGGATAGACATTGCATATGGAGTAAGTGTGCTAAGTCAGTTTATGCACAAGCCAAGGATACCTCACTTAGAAGCTGCTAAGAGAATATTAAAGTATCTCAAGGGTACATAAAATCATGGTTTGTATTTTCCTTACACTTCAGACATTGATATCAAGATATATTCAGATGCAGATTGGGCAGGATGCAAGGATGATAGGAGGCCATTTCATTTGCAGGTGATAAGCCAATATCATGGTCTTCAAAGAAGCAACCTATTGTTGCTTTGTCTTCTATAGAAGCAGAGTATAGAGGACTGGCTAATGCCACACAAGAAGCCATATGGATCAAGCGATTGTATACAGAATTGGGGTTATATACTAGGTCACCAATAATCTTTGGAGACAATACAAACTCACTTCACCTCGCAGCTAATCCCATCTATCATGCCAGGACTAAACATATAGAGGTCCATTACCATTATGTGAGAGAGAGGCTATTAAACAAGGACATTCAACTAACCTATGTATCAACCAACATGCAATGTGCAGATTTGTTGACTAAAGCTTTGGATGGAACCAAACTCTGAAGGTTCAAAGCAATGATTGGATTGCAGGATATACATGAAGCTTGAAGATGAAGACCAAGCCAAAATGTTTGGCTTGAGGAGGATCTATTGGTGTAATTCACAAGCCTACACATTTGGCTTGATGGATACATTGAAGTCCATACACATATGGAGAAGCGTAGGAAATATTGCTAGTGGTTAATTACCACTTTACTTCTTTGTAAAAGTCAGATTTGACTTGGAATCTTTGTAAACACCTACCAAAAGAGATTCATGGAAAAAAGGTAGATTTTATTGATGGAATATCTCCTAGGATATAGGATCTTGATCATAGGGAGCCAAAAGTTTGAATTTGAATTCAAAATTTTGCTCAATCATTATAAAAGAGATCATCAAAAAGTCACAGTTAAGACTCATCATTCTCGAGCTCACTACTGTCAATTCTGAGTGTGTGTGAGGCCTACACTCTAGCCCACACCTATCCACACCATTAGTCAATGATCTTCATGCCAATGGAGTTGTATACAAATGTTCATTAATACATATATCTTCATTGTTCATTTTTGAGTTCTCTGTCATAGTACTTGAAAGTCTGTCAACTTGTGGAGTGCATATCTCAGTCATTTCATCACCAAATTCAAAGATTTAAAGCTTATTGGAACCAAATCAAAGTTCTCTACATGCTATCCAAATTTTAAGAGATTCTATTCAGCCATTTCAGAGAAAAGCTTGTCGAGGTGATCAGTGGTCATTGTCTACTACAGTCCTAAAAAATCGGGGGTAAAGGGTTACTTGCTAAATTGATTTCTCTTAGCATAGTTTATCTTTTTACATCATTCCACTTGGAATAGTTAGCTTGCTAAGCTAATTAGATAACCCTAATTTTTCCAATTCCTATTGTGCTAGTCATACTGAGCAAAAGATCCAGCAGGTGTCAAGACAAAAATAGAAGGTTTTCTTGAGAACTTGAAGAACAAAGTTATCTGTTTTGATGTAATCATTACACACATCATTTCCAAAGTACATAGGATATTTTTTGGTGTCATTGGAAAGCTAAGGAGGTCCACTTATCAACTCTGAAGCATTCAAGGGCTTGTACAAAGAAGGATTTGGCAGTACCTACTCAATCTCTTGGAGTATTCATCCATCTTTCCCAACAGCTAGAAATTCTAATTCTCTTGCTAGTATGCTTTCTAGAGCTAAGTTTGAATATGATCTTGATAATGCAACAAAAAAAATTATAAATTTGATAAATTATGATCCACAAGTATATGAGTATGAACAATTTAATGATGAAGATTATAAAGGGGAGTGGAAAGAGATTGGTAAATACCTTATTACTTTAAAAAATTCATCTACTTGGTCATCAAATAAATTCAAAGACATTAGAAAACGAGCTTTCAATTTCTTCTTAAAAGATGGATTTTTTTTAATACATGCTAGGGGCAAAGTTAAAATGTCACAAAGGGTACTAGGGAAAAAGCAACTTCAAATGCAAGTTATGAGAGATTTACATGATATATTATGGGATGGACGTAAAGGGTCTGTGGCTACATATAAAAAGATTAGAGAGTTTTATTGGTGGCCAGGAATCTATGTCAATGTAAGTGATTATGTAAAAACTTGTACTAAATGTCAAATTCATTCATCTATGGAACATCGAGATCCTTTACATCCTACCTATCCACCTTGTATTCACTATAAGTGGGTAGTTGACCTTGTGACAATGCCCAAAGGTATTAATAAGATAGACTATATTGTACTTGCAAGGGAAGATCTTACAAACCATGTAGAAGGCTGAGCACTACGATCCAAAACAACATATAATGTATGTAAATTCTTGCTTGAGGATGTGATTTCATGCTTTGGATATATTGAGAAAGTGTCACATGATATTTATATTGGATGTGAACTACCTTTGTAAAAGGATACCACATGGCATACATGGGGTATCACTTAAGATTTGGTAGAAGTGGGAGTAAGAGATTGATCTCATAACTCTATAGAGAGGAGCTCGGCAGATGGGCGGCGATAAAATTAGATGTCTCTCTGCATAGCTCGCACGAGCAGTTTCAATTCGATTAAACAGGCAAAAGATTAGTTCTTTATATTTGGTATTAGAGCACGAGTATGTGCATGCATCCAACACTGCACGATAGGAGATTTGAACCCACGCCATCTCCATGTAAGAAAGCCACTCTATCCAAGGCACCACATTTTTGAGCTATCTACTCCACGATGCTAAGAGATAATGCAAGAAAACAAAAGTTGCAAGGCATGAAAACAAAAGAGGAGCCCTGGACCACATGAAGAAAAGATGGGGGAGTGTTCTCTAGCTTTCGGAGTTGCACAGAATGGAGGTGGTGTGGAGAATGAGTTCTCCTATGAGCAACGAAAACGTGTAGTGAACCCTTGTATGTCTAGCACTTGGACAAATAGCTGCACATTAGATAGCTTTCTGCTCTCAATACAAAACTCAAATGAAACAATGCCTTTATTCAATCAAAGTAGACAAAGATAGCTTTCTAACAAGCTATAAATAACTTAATTTGGACAAGTTTTAATTAGGCAACGCAACTGATGAAGATGAACTACCTGTCCACACAAGTATGTTGAAGAATTGAACTTCACTCTCGGACTGATAACTCCTTGAATATATATCCTTTGAGGAATATATTTACGACAAAGAAATTAAACACAAATAGCTTTCTAACAAGCTAAAAATCAAGTAATTTGGATGCATTTTGGTCAGGAAACTCAACTGACCAAAATAGACCACCTGTGCACACAAGTTACTGAAAAACTCGACTTCACTCTCTGATAGATATCTCATAGAATATAAACCCTTTGAATGAGATATTTAGGGTAGAGAAAGTACATGCAAAGATCTTTCCAAGAAGCTTAAAAATCAACCAATTTGGATATGTTTTGGCCGGGAAACATAACTGACCAAAATAGACTACTTGTCTACATAGGTATGCTAAAAAACTAGAGTTCACTCTTTGATTGATATCTCCTAGAATATATAAGCTTTGAAGGACATATTTGGAATAGAAAAAAATTAAACAAGATAATCTTTCCAATTAGTGTTCAAGTGCAAGAAATTGTTACATATACACTGAGATATGATCTTCACAAGAGAGCTATGTACAAAATGACATGCGGCTGGAAGGAGTCTATGGGAAGACAAAATGACAAAATGACCAGATCTGACTATTGGGAGCTCTTGCCTCTTTCTCTCCTTTTTTATAATGTGCTCCCACACCACTTTTTATAACCAATGAGCATGTGAAGAAGTTTTTGCCTCCTTCTTAATTCACCACTTTGCCCACTACATGCCACTGACTACAAGGCACATATTGTATCTTTTACTCATCATGAATTTTGACTAGACTTTTTTTTTCTTTTCTCTTCTTTTCCTTTATCTTTATATTTGGTAAATTTATCCAAGCATAGCTCAAATGAAAATGAGCTTGTACATTTATCTTCAACACTCCCCCTCAAGCTCATTTGGGAGTCATCTTCAACCATGTCCTGCAAATTTATCACATCCTCGAAACCTTTGAGTTTAAAAGCATCCAAGAACTTTGTAAACATATCTGCAACCTGCTCTTTGGTTCTGATGAACTTTATCTCCACATCTTTACTCAATACCTTCTCCCTTACATAATGGTAGTGGACCTCTATGTATTTGCTCCTTGCATGAAACATAGGATTGCTTGCCAAGTAAATACTTGACATGTTATCACCCTATATAGGGATGGTTCCAACTTGCACTTCAAGATTAGCCAAAAGCTCTTTAATCCACATTGCTTCACGTGTGGCAATGCTAGTCCTCTATATTCAGCCTCCATGGATGAAAATGCAACAGTAGGTTGTTTCTTTGAGCTCCATGTGATAGGTTTGCTTTCTATCATGAACACATAACCTGAGGTTGATCTCCTATCTTCGAACCTACCCAATCAGCATCACTAAAGCCTTTGACCTGCAATTCTTCATCAAACTAACAAAGCATGATTAACTGTATGCTTTATGTATCTCAACACTCTCTTGGCTGAATTTAAATGTTCACTTGTCGGGCTTGCGTAAATTGAGAAAGTACACCAACAACATAAGATAAATCAGGTCTTGTACTGTTTGCATAGATTAATGATCCTACAATGCTTCTGTATGCCATTACATCTTCCAATGGTTCTCCATCATTTGAGCAAATCTTTGTATTTGTGTCCATGGGTTTGAGTGAGCGGTTTGCATTCACTCATTCCAAATCTGAAAAGAACATCCAACAAGTACTTCCTTTGCATCAAGTAGATGCCACTCTTTCCATAAACAACTTCAATTATTAAAAAATATTTCAGCTCTCCAAGATTTGAAATTTTAAAATCCTTACCAAGCTCCTTTTGATATCTTTAATCCATGTAACATCATTTCTTGTTATGATGAGGTCATTGATGTATATGAAAATATATACCTCTCTAGTTTCTTCCTTCTTCATGTACAATGAAGGACCTGCACTACTTGGGTTGTATCCACACTTAGTTAGATATTCTACCAATCTCTGATTCCATGTTGTTGGTGCTTGCTTCAAGCCATAAAGTGCCTTTTTAACCTGCAAACAAAGTCTCGATGGTTTTCATCTTCAAATCCAACCAGTTGACTCATGTATACCTCTTCTTGTAGTTCTCCATTGAGAAAAGCATTTTTATGTCGAGTTGATATAATGGCCATCTCCTTGAAGCACCAATTGCTATTAATGTTTTGATTGTTCCCATCTTTGCAATAGGGCTAAAAACTTCATCATAATATATGCCTTGTGTTTGATTAAATCCTTTGGCAACTAATCTAGCTTTATATCTAGCTAGTGAACCATCAAGATTCCTCTTTACTTTAAACACACATTTGTTTGGAACAATCTTTATACCTTCTTTCTTTACTAGCTCCCATGTGTGATTATCTTTGAGAGCTTTGATCTCCTCTTTCATATCTTGCTTCCATTCCTTTTGTGTGCAAGATTCTTCATATGTCTCAGGCTCTTTGTCTTTGATAACCTGCATGCATGTATGCAAAATGTTTCGCCATGAAACTATCATAACTCAGACTTTGAGTTGGATACCTTGTCCTTGAAGATATTCTTTCATTGCCTTTAGAAAGTTGCTTCTTTAACCTATTCAACTTTACCTTCGGAGTGATTACCTCTTCATATTCTTCTTCACTTGCATATATCTCATTGTTTGGAGTAGCACTTGCTTCTTCGACTCTACTATGAGCTGAATTTGGAGACAAAGAATGACTCCCCCTCCATGTTGAACATTCTTCATTTGATGTAGATGCCTCTGGACCTGAAACCTTTGTGCTTGATTGTTGAACTTCTCTTTGATTTGTTCCTACATAATCATCACAATCTTCTTCAAGAATCTTTTCCTTCCTTTATCTTCATACCATGGTCTTAGTTAATCAAAGATGACATCTCGCGAGACTCTTACTTCCTTTGTTCTAGGGTTGTAACACTTGTATCCTTTTTGCTCCGTCGAGTAGCCAATGAAAATCCATTTTTTTTACCTTGGTTCCATCTTTGTTCTAACTTCTTGTGGAATGTGAACAAAGCAAACATATCCAAACACTTTGAGGTGTGTAAGATCAGGCTTCTTACCGGAATATACCTCCTCTGGGGTCAAGTGATGTATTCCCAATGTTGTGCACCTATTCATCAAGTAAATGGCAGTTGTGGTAGCTTCAACCCAATAGTACAATGGTACCTTCATCTCGTTGAGCATGCATCTTGCAACTTCAACAATTTGCCTATTTTTCCTCTCAGCTACTCCATTTTGTTGTGGTGTATACCTACAAGTAAACTGCCTTTTGATCCCATTCCTTTGTAGAAAATCTGAAAATTCTTTGGAGAAGTATTCTCCTCCACTATCAGACCTTAAGGTTTTGATAGACCTTCCTGTTTCTTTTTCAACTTCAACTTTGAATCTTTTGAATATAGAAAACACCTCTGATTTTTGCTTCATACAAAATAACCATACCTTTCTTGAATGATCATCAATGAAGGTGACAAAAAATCTATTACCAGCCATTGATGCCTCTTGGGTTGGTCCCCATACATCCGTATGTATCAAGTCCAAGAAATTTTGGGCCACATAATTGCTCCTCTTGAATGGCTACCTCATTTGCTTTCCTAGTTGACAAGCTTCACATAACTCATATAGCCCAATGCTATTAAATTTTGGAAGACCTCTTACCACTTCATGTTTCCTCATGTCCATCAGCTTTGGAATGTTGATGTTTCCTATTCTTTTGTGCCATGAGTCGAGCTCTAAAATCTTGTTCCCATATTGAACGTACATGACCTTTCCATGTGGATGTTGGACGTCCAAAGTGAACATCCTTCCTTCTCTTCTACCTCGAGCAATGACCTTAAAGCCTTCCTTTGGATTCTTTATGAAGCACCCATTTTCATTGAATATGACATGGTAACCCTTCTCTACCATTAGTCCTACTGAAATCAAGTTCTTTGAAATTGTAGGAACATGAAGAACATTAGATAGTACCTTTGCACTACTTGTATCTCCAAGCCTTATATCTCCAATATGTTCAATAATGTGTTGAGTATCATCACCTGTTTCAACACATCCTTTTCCACTTGGTACCTATAGATTAGTGAACAAACTTCCTTGGCATTACATATGGTTACTACAACCTGAATCAATGTACCATTTTTTTTCATCTTCACAAGAGCTTTTATACTCATGTCTCATTGCAAGTAGTGTATCCTTGCTTCCTTCACTTGAGGTGATTGCATAGTTGCTTTGGCTCCTTTGATTGTCTCCATTTAGTCTTCCATTCTTCAGCCAACAATCACTAGCATAGTTTCCTACTTTACAAGTATGATAGCATGTTATACCTTTATGAGAATTGTATGAGCCTTGGCCTCTTCCTCTACTTCTACCTTGACCTCTTCCTTGTGTGTTGGCATTTGATGCATCCTTGTTGTCTTCCGAATTGTTTTGATTGTAGTTGGAGTTGTTGTGACCTCTTCCTTTTCCTCTTCAGCCTCCTTTTGAGTTCCTTCCTTTACCTCGACCTGCATATAACATTTGTTTGTGGCTGTCCTTTCCTTTGGGGCCACCAAAGCTAAGCTCTTCTGTGACAAGATGAGGGATTATTATTGAAAACCTGGATATGCATCTTTCAAGTTAATGGAAGTTATAAAAGGCTTCCATCTTTCATCTTCTCTCAATCCATTGACAGTATAACACACAAGATCGTCATCTTCAATCGTTGTGCCAATAGAAGCTAAAGCATCACTTAGCTCCTTAATCTTCAAAGTATATTTAGCTATGGATTGACACAAACTTTTCTTGATTAAGTTCAACTCATTCTTGAGTTGAAGTTTCCTAGCTTGGTATTTGTTGAATACATCCTTTCAAGAGCTTCCCAAGCATCCTTAGCTTTCTCTAGATGTTGAATATACCCTACCATGGCATTAGTAATGACTTGTGAAATTAGAAACATGACTCTCCTATTCCTCTCTTCCCATTCTTTTGCTTGCCTCGTTTGGACTTTAGTGGCCATAGCTTGATTGATTTGAGGTTGAGCATCATTGCCACTCATAATACCCCACAAGCCTTTGCCCATTAGGTAGTTGTTCATTCTAAACTTCCACATGGGATAGTTATCCTTATCTAATTTCTCTACTTGTTGACCCAACTCAGCCATTGAAGACTATCAAAAACTTTGAGAGTTACCTCGAATAGTTATATTGTCCTTTGGTCTTGCGTTTGTGAAGCTCCCCCTTGTTTTGTAGCTCCTCTTTTGCTCTGTGTTAACTCAAACTCTATTGGTGAAGCTTCAGCACCAAGTTTGCTCTGATACCAACTATGGAGAGTGAGTTCTCCTATGCGCAATGAAAACGTATAGTGAACCCTTGTATGTCCAGCACTTAGGCAAATAGTTGCACCTTAGGTAGCTCACTGCTCTCAATACAAAACTCAAATGAACCTATGCCTTTTGACAATCGAAGTAGACAAATATATCTTTATAAAAAGATATAAATGACTTAATTTGGACAAGTTTTGATTAGGAAACACAACTGATGAAGATGAACTACCTGTCCACACAAGTATGGGGAAGAATTGAACTTCACTCTCGGATTGATAAATCCCTGAATAATATATCCTTTGAAGAAGATATTTGAGACATCAAAATTACACACAAATAGCTTTCCAACAAGCTAGAAATCAAGTAATTTGGATGAGTTTTTGTCAAGAAATGTGTTAAACGCTTCTTAAACGCGAGACTAACTGTCAAAAACACATTTAAGCACCTAAGTGGGTTCTTGGGAGTGGTAGGGGTCTGTTAGACAGAGGCCCTGTACTTAGTTCCCAAAACTTACTGCTCACACTCAGCACTATACTAATGCTGAGAGATCTATCAAAGATTACCGTACTTAGATATTATCGTCACAGTCTTAGCTCAACCACTGGCATCGAATACGCAAGATGCTATGTTGCAGCTATGCATAAACTTACTGGAAATACCGGAAACAAGAATAATCGTTAACCTTTACCGACTGGATCTAAACAGTCAGGCAACACCGTAGACACAGAGAACTTGAGGGTTCAACCACACAGTACTGAAGGCTCAGTGCACAATTTAGAAAGATTCCTACTGCACTTAACTTTACCATAATATGAAGACAGATTCCAACATTGCAGACAACACAGTACAGATCTGAATACCAGAATGCTACTACAGTTGCTCAGATTTCACCAACCACTGGCAGAACATTCCAAGAAGAGGTAACACACAATGCGCGGGCTAACACCACAAATCACTAGAGATTCACAAACAACTTACTCAGACAACAGTCCACTATCTATTAGATGTAAATAGAACTCGCAACATCAACAAAGATCGATAGGTAACAAAACATAGATACACACAGTGCAATCGGAGCACGCAGAAATTAGACAACAGTGCTACAGCAGCGTTCAGGCAATCCCCCAGACGAACAGTGTGGTGATTCCACGAATCGTCTCACTGGTTAACAACAGAACGGATGTCGACGACAGACAAGACAAAAGGTGAACACGAACTCAGAATACAGGAAATATGCAAATGACACTACAGACAACGCCCGGTCAGTCACCCAGACAGACAGTCTGGTGATCCGTCACGTACCCGTCTCTGTGCATCTTCTTGATTTATATAACTTTTTTACAAACGTTTGTAACTACTTTTTCACTCGTGTGAACAAGATTCAGTTATACAATCTTCCAATCTGGCGGCCGCTAACACTGTGGCACGCACGGTGGACTCGAACCCACAAGTTTTTACAAAATTATTGCTCATCTGTGATTCCTTCTAAGTACATATTTCTAGCTAATCTAAAGGTACGGGCTATCTTTTTCTTGAGGGTTTCTAATAATTGTTTTAGGGTGTCCGATTCTAGTAATTGCGCATCTATTCGTACAGAGCTTAGAGCTATGGCTTCATTTAGCAAAATTTCTGCTTGGGTCTACAGAAAGGCTTCCTGTAAGTAAAACTCGTTGGCCAGTGCTGCATCTCTGGAAGTCTTCATTTCGGCCACCTGTTGCTCCATCTTCTGTATTCTTTCTTTTTGGTTTTCCAGTTGATTTTCCCGTCTCTCGATTTCCTGAATCTGAAAATTTATTGTTCTTGTATATGACTCTTTTTTGTGTCTGAGATCTGCAATTAGTTTCTGTGTCTGTTTCTCCTTGGTTAAGTAATGTTTGAGCATATTATTGACATCTGCTAAATTTTCATTGGTCCTCTGAAGCTCTTCTTCTGTTCTTTTAACCTGCCTCTGCTGTTCTTGACTCTGCTTCACTAATTCGTGTAGCTGATTTCTGGTTTCTTCCAATAGATTACCTAACGCGATCCTTGCATCTTCCTTGTCCTGGATATCTTGTTTCATTTTACTGATTTCCTCATTTGCAATCTGTAATAACTCTTCTTTCTTTGAGAGCTCCGCCACGGCTGCATCTCTCTGTTCAGTAATTTTCTGTTGATCGGCAATTTGAGCTTGGAGCTGGGCAATCTGGAAAAGCTGATGACTTTCGGCTTTAACTGCATCTATCTCTTCTTGCATTGGCGTGATGTCTGCTTCGAGAATGTCCACTTTGTGTTGTAGCTCATTGCGAATGTTGTCTGTGGCTTCTTTCATTTGGATTGGCAGTTGTTGTGATAGGTGAATGAGTAATTGACCCATGTTGGCCAATTCAGAAATTACGGGAATCGAGGGAAATGGAAGCTGAGGTCGTGGTTGGGATGAAGAGGCAGTGAGCAGTTGTTGGGAGTTCGGTGGAGAGTAGTTGAGGGAGGAGGATGAAGAATCAGTGGGTTCGGCAGGGTGAATGGGTTGGATGGGGATAATGGGGTCGATGGGTGGTTCCGGCGGGGGAGTGGGAATGACAGTCTGAGATTGTGTTACCTGATCGACGCTTTGTTGTGCAGTATCTTCGGCTGTGGACTCAACTGCCTTAAGCAGCCTTTCGAGTGCTTGTTTAGCCAATTGTTCTTCATCTGCTTGTTGTTCTCCTTCATACTGTTGTTGTGATTCTTCTTCGGTAGAGGATGTGTCAGCTTCAGTATGATTTTCCTGTTGTTGCTCCTGGGAAGATTGTGTAGAGGATTCATTCTGCATTGATGTTGTGGTGTCGTGGAATGTTTCCTCGTCCTGTTTTTCTTCTTCTTTGTCGTCATCCTTGTTTCCTTTGGCAGATCCTTGTGCTTCACTCTCAGAAGAACTAATTCTGATCCTCTTTCAACAGAAGAGTTGGTTTAGCTCTTCTTCATCTTCTTCCTCATCGTCCCACAGTTGTACTGATTCTTCATGTCACAGAACAGGCCCTCTGGGTGGTGGTTGTGCTGCGAGTATTGCCGGAAAGAGGAATGAAAGGATGTGCGGCAGTCTAGATCTCGGCATGCCTCCCTTGTTTACCTGTTTCATAATGGACACGCATTCTCGGTGAATGCGGTGGAAGAAGAAGGATGCGAAGTTTACTGGTTCTTGCACAGCTAATTCTATGGCGGAGTAGAAGGGGCGGGATATTCCATATGTGCGTTTCTGTAGGTTGAGAATGGCTACTAAAAACTGGAGGGCTGATCTTTCTGGTTCCGGTCGGCAGAGAATTGCATACTCGTTGGATGAATACCTAGGGAATAGCTCTACCATTCTACCGATTGGCAGACTCGGGCCATTTTCCCGACCTTGCGAAGGGAGTCGAAAGGCTTCTGCAAAGGCTTGGAATGTGATAAGTGTACGGGATGGGAGGGAGGTGATCGGCCAACTCTGCTCAGTGGCAGGTGTGTTGGCGATGGTGGAGATGATTTGGGCGAAGAATGGGTGGGACTCCACTAAATGCCAAGGCAGTTCAGTGAAGTTGTTAAGCCCACGAATGCGCAGGAACTCTCCTACGTCTGCAGGCAGTCCATCATGGAAGGCAGCGTAGTTAGCCAAAGCTTCCATGGCGCACACAACGACAGTAAACACAAGCACGCAGAGCACAGGGTAAGCACACAGAGCACAAATCACACAAACACAATAGCGTTTTTCGGCGAAACAGAAAAGGTTAAGTAGATGCGTCGCAGTGGAGAGCAATGAAGGATGATTAATCATCGCGCGGTATTGACATGATAATTCTTAACTTCGGTGTGCATGCGTGGGTAGCTGGCAAGAGCAGGGCGGCCGTGGACATAATTAGGTATCAAAACTCGGATATTTACAGATTTATTTTATTAAGCACGCAAAATAAAAGAAAAGAAAAGCAAAGAAAAGTGAAGGGAACGCCAAAAGACGCGGCCAACCGGAAAACGTTTCAGTGCGGGTTAGATGTGTGTTGATACGGCCGCAGCTTCGAACCGTTGATGACTTTCGGAAGAGGGATTCTGGTCAGCATAGTCAACCGAAAAGTTGCTGATCTCACTTGCTCAGAAATTCGGTAGGGACCAAACCATCGCAACTTGAATGTGCCCGCAGAGCGATTCGACTTTGCATTGTACAAGAATACAAGTTGTCCCACCAAAAAAATTGGGGTCTTTAGATATTGGTCATGTGTTCGAGCTTGTCTTAGTTGTACTGCTTGCATAGTCAGAAAATTGTGCCATCGATGCTCGTCTAATTCTTTGAGTGTATCCAACCGAAATGACAGTGAGTCTTCCGGTAGCAGTTTCTGAGCGATTGCTACTCGTAAGCTTGGTATAACTATCTCCATCGGTGCTATTGCTTCTAATCCATAAGCTAGTTTGAACGGGGTTAATCCTGTTGTTACCTTGTATGTAGTCCGATATGCCCATAATACTGCAGGTAGCAGTTGATCCCATCTTTTCGGTGCTTTTAAAATGAGTTTCCGAAGCATATTCAACAAAGTTTTGTTTGTACTTTCAGCCAAACCATTAGCACGAGGATAATAAGGAGAACTAAACTTATGCGTAACCTGGAACGAATGTGTGAGTACTTCCATTAAATTGTTGACAAAATGAGTGCCTTGATCTGTAACAAGTTCCAGTGGTAAACCGAAACGTGGAAAGACATCGGTTAGCAGACACTTTGCTACCGCAACAGCTCTAGCAGACCGTAAAGCCCAGGCTTCTGCCCATCTGATAGCATAATCAGTACATGTCAAAATATAACGATTGTTACTGAGGATTGCTGGTGGTGTAATAGGTCCAATGAAATCTAGACCCCCCTTCTGAAAAGGTTCTAATGGCAGGATAGGTTGTAGTGGAAAATAATGACGTGGTAACGGCTGTCCAGACCTCTGACAATTATCACATTTTTTTACAAATTGCAATACATCCCTGTACATAGTAGGCCACCAGAGACCACTTTGCAAAATTTTCCAGTGTGTTGAGTCTGTAGCAAAATGGCCACCGGAAGGAATTGAGTGAGCCAAATTAATGACTGAGTTTACTTCATGTGGTGGAATACATCAAAGTAAAATTCCAGTATGATCCACATAGTATAATTCTCCAGCAATCAACCGAAATCGGCGGCTAAAAACTGCAATTTTCCTGCGTATTGCCGTAGAAGTCTGAGATGGAAGGCATCCATCAGTGAGAAAGGTCAATATTTGATCATAGTATGTAGATAGCATAGGCGGGTCTGTAATTTCATCAGTCGTTGGTTCAGAGACATAAATCACCGGAGTTGTGTCATCTATACCTACCGGAGCTTCACCGGAATCTAAGCGAAAGAGAAAATCTGCTAAGGCATGTGAACTGCCTGGCCGATGAATGACTTTGTAGTCAAACTCCTGTAAAAGCAGAACCCATCTTGCTAAACGACCACCTAGATGTTGTTTCCGAACCAGATAAACAAGTGCAGCATGATCTACATGAAAAGTAAATTTACGGCCCAGCAAATAATGTCTGAATTTCTTGACAGAATATACTAGACCTAGACATTCTCTTTCTGTTACAGAGTAATTCTTTTTAGCAGGGGCTAATCTTCGACTTGCATAGTACACTGGTCTTAACCACTTATCGGTTTGTTGCATTAGAATGCTTCCTATTGCTATATCTGAAGCATCAACAAATACATGAAATGGGCGATCCCAGTCAAGAGACTGTAAGATGGGAACTTGTGTTAATAAACACTTTAAGCGATCAAATGCTATCTGACATTCCTGAGTCCACTCAAATTGTTGAGGAGTCTTGGTGATTAATCTGTTCAGTGGTATTGCCAAGTGAGCAAGCCATCGTAGGTGTCGTCCATGCCATCTTACTTGGCCCATGAAGCGCATTACTTCCTTCGGTGTAGTGGGCACAGGAGCTTCTAACACAGCTGAAATTTTATCTGGATCCACATGTATACCTTGTGTAGATACAATGTGGCCAAGTAGCTTTCCACATGAAACCGCAAACACAGATTTGTTTGGGTTCAAGCAGAGTCTGTAGTCTCTGCACTTTTCAAAGCAGCACCGTAAATGGAACAGGTGTGCTATCATCTTACCGAAAATTGAAAAATCATCAAGATATACTTGCATAAAAGAGGTAAGGTAAGGAGAAAATATTTCCTGCATACACCTTTGGAATGTACTTGGGGCATTTCTTAATCCAAACCACATAACAGTACATGCGAAAACACCCCAGTTGGTTATGAAGGCGGTCTTTGGTATATCCTGTTCAGCCATTCTAACTTGATTATACCCATTGTACCCATCTAAGAATGAATACATTTCATGTCCTGCTACTCTATCAAGCATTGTGTCAAGAAAAGGGAGCGGAAATGGATCAGGCACTCTCGCTGCGTTCAGTTTCCGGTAATCTACACATATTCGTAATTGCTTATTCTTTTTAGGGACAATAACAATTGGGGAGATCCATTCAGCATGCTCTACTGGTACAATAAATCTGACTTTGAGTAGCCTATCAAGTTCTGCCTTTACCTGTGATGCATAGTTCGGGTTCATCCGGTAGCTAGGTTGCTTAAGTGGTTTTGCTTCCGGCTTCAGCATGACCCTGTGTTGATAGATGCGCAGGTCCAATCCCTTCATATCTTTGTAATCCCATACAAATACATCAGAAAATTCGCGAAGTAGTTGGATTAGATCTGCTTGAAATAATTTCGGTAAGTTGTCCTTTATTTTAATAGGTCATGGATTTGCTTCATCTCCTAAATTGTAAGTGGTCAGTTGATCTTCTGGAACATAAAATTGTCGAGGCTTCTCTGTATTCTCTACTGGCTTAAACAGTTGTTGTAGATCAGCGTCATCTATGGTAGCCTTATCTTCTTTCATATCTATTTCTGTTACAGTCATCACCGTACAAACTGAAGGATTCCAATTATCTACAACAGATTGTAGATCAACAGTTCCTAGGGAGATCAAGTCAATGTTATTTTTCAAAAACTCTTCTTCTTCATCATTTGACAACCCATCTAGCATATGAACTGGTTCTGCAAAATACGGTCTAGCATGCAACTCGCAAGGTTGTATAGCATCTAATTTTACAACGTATTTACGATTATTATCCTTGAAAGTGAGTTCTTGTGCAGACCAATCCTGTATCACCTTAGCATGCTTCAGCCAAGGTCGGCCGAAAAGAAGGTTGTAATCAAGAGTGGATTCTGGTAAATCTAGTATGACAAAGGTCATTTTAAATGTTGTACCTTGTAAAGTGATTGGTACATTTCGTACGAGTCCTATGGGATGGACTCTTGATTGGCCGGCCATTCTCACAAAAAACTGAACTGGTTTGATTTCGGTCCACCCTAACTTTTTAAACAGTGCAGCAAGTAGCAATGTTGACTCCAGATCCTCCATCAATTAGTACCTGTGTGATTTTATGATTTTTATACCATACCATAATCAAAGGAATTGAATGATCGATCGTAGAATCAGGTTCCGGTTGCACTGTTGCTGTTGCTGGAATGCAAGAAGGCACAGGACTAAACTGCTGTTGAATTGTTGTCGAACCCCTGGTACTAGTGCAAGTAATTGGCCCAGAGGAAGAGTGATGGATGCTTTCGATAAAATTTCACAGGCCTTTTGTGATTGGGTTGTATTTTCCACAGATTCTGAAGATGATGCGCCTGCTGAAGATGATGTGCCTGCTGCTGAATTGGAATTCTGTTGTTGTGTTCCTTCTTCGGTTAACGGAGTCTGGGTTACCGGAATAGGATCTGGGAAGACTGGAGGCTCTGCGGTGGTCCATTGACTAGCTTTATCGTACATCCTTTGTTGTTCACGTATACCTGGTTCAAATATTCCTGCTGCTGGTTGCAGTTGTTTACCGGAGCGGGTCTGAATTACTGCAGCGTGTGTTTCTACTGGTGTAATTTGTACCATATTAGCCATTGGATTTTGACGTTCTTTCTTCCTCTGGTCATACTCAACTGCATCTTTACAAAATCTTCTAATGTGACCAAATTCACCACAGAAATGGCAGCATGGTGGTGGCAAATTGGGATTTTCCGATGGCAGTCCGGTCTGCCAGCGGTTTGCATTATAGTTATTATTTCTTTGTCCTCTATAATTTCGACATCCTTGTTGCTGGTTGTTTCTCATTTGCAGAGGAACATAGTGATTGGCTGGCTGCCCTGGTTCCTGTATAATTGCATTGGCAGTCGCTGTTCCCTGCACTTTGGCGTTATATGCGCAGTTTTCGGTGGTGTGTCCGGTAGTGTTGCAGATAGCACAAAACAACTGATTAAATGCACGTGGCACTAGTATGGCCTGAATTCTTGCAGGTAGTGCAGTACATCTGTCTGGTCGGATCTTCGACGATATTTCTATTTGCTTTTAACCACTCCAGATCTTCTATAAATCCGCCAACCTTGTTCTCCAACTACAAAGCCATTGCGATTACTGCATCTAGCGTCATGGCTCCTACACATCGTATGATCATAATCTGTTTAAGTTGTGGAGTCAATCCATTGATAAACCATTGAGTAATAACGTCGTCCGGTAGGTTGGCATGTGCTGGTGGTAACTGCCTCAAATGAGTCCTGAATAGAGTGGCGTATTCCTGTACTGTTTGATTTATCTTCTGTCTATTGTTTTGCAGGTAGTCAAAAATTTTGGTTGGATTCTTCTTTAGCCTGAATCTCTGCAAAAAGGCATCCCTTACTACTTCATGCCAAAATGGTTAATATCATATTCTGTAAGCCATCTAGCTGCTTCGTTGACCAATGTCGATTGGAAAACAATAGCCTTATATGCCGGATCAGGTGGATGGTTGAGTACTGCATAGCTTATCTCAAATGTGCGTACATGAGCATCCGGGTCATCTCCTGGGAATCCACCGAATTTGGTGTACGTTACTCCTGTTGGAGTCGGCCTGGGTAAACATAGTTGTTGTTGTTGTTGTTCGTTCATCGTGCTGATGGTTGTATGGTGACTATCTCCTGTATCCCGGGGCTGAATATCTGAACTATCGAAATCTGTATCGTCGGACTGTGCACTTTCCGGTTTGATAATCTTGTTCAGTATGCTTCGAACCTCGGTTTCGAACAAGCTTTCTTCCTTCTTGATGTCAAATGTAGGGAAGCTTACTCCCAATAGTGGTGACTGGGCTGAAGATTCACCAAGAAATGGTAAACCGTCACCGAAAAACTGCGATCTTTCAGTAACTGTTACCGAAATATCACTGGAATGTGTCAAATTTTCACCAAAGGAAGGTGTGTTTTCGCCTTCACTAATTTCTTTGGCTAAAGTGTTTCTAGTCATAAACAAATTTGAATCTTTACCCAATGTTGTTAAACTAACTTTAGGCTGCGTCCTGGTAGATTCTGGAGTTACTATATCTTCGACAGACTATGTCGAAATAGTACCGGAATTTACCAGAGGCGTGGCATGTTCCACCGGAATATGACCGAATCACTACTGCCGGTCTTTACTTTCTTGACAACTGGGTTAGACCTAGTTGTACTTATACCTCCCGGAGTCGTTTTTAGCAAATTAAGTACCCCAGGCTGGCGGTTCTTTGGATATGTTTCACCAGATCGAGTAACCGGCATGTATCATCTTTTGTACTAATCGCGTATTGTTACTGTTGATTAAAAATTTACAATCATGTTTCCATAACAGGTTTGCAACAATCTGATCTGTTGCCACCTTCCCATAGATAAATGGCAATCTTGATAACACTTTCGACAGATAAACGGCAATCTTGATGCCACCTTCCCACAGACGGCGCCAGTGTTAAACGCTTCTTAAACGCGAGACTAACTGTCAGAAACACATTTAAGCACCTAAGTGGGTTCTTGGGAGTGGTAGGGGTCTGTTAGACAGAGGCCTTGTACTTAGTTCCCAAAACTTACTACTCACACTCAGCACTATACTAATGCTGAGAGATCTATCAAAGATTACCGTACTTAGATATTACCGTCACAATCTTAGCTCAACCACTGGCATCGAATACGCAAGATGCTATGTTGCAGCTACGCATAAACTTACTGGAAATACCGGAAACAAGAATAATCGTTAACCTTTACCGATTGGATCTAAACAGTCAGGCAACACCGTAGACACAGAGAACTTGAGGGTTCAACCACACAGTACTGAAGGCTCAGTGCACAACTTAGAAAGATTCCTACTGCACTTAACTTTACCATATGAAGACAGATTCCAACATTGCAGACAACACGGTACAGATCTGAATACCAGAATGCTACTACAGTTGCTCAGATTTCACCAACCACTGGCAGAACATTCCAAGAAGAGGTAACACACAATGCGCGGGCCAACACCACAAATCACTAGAGATTCACAAACAACTTACTCAGACAACAGTCCACTATCTATTAGATGTAAATAGAACTCGCAACATCAACAAAGATCGATAGGTAACAAAACACAGATACACACAGTGCAATCGGAGCACGCAGAAATTAGACAATAGCGCTACAGCAGCGTTCAAGCAATCCCCCAGACGAACAGTGTGGTGATTCCACGAATCGTCTCACTGGTTAACAACAGAACAGATGTCGACGACAGACAAGACAAAAGACGAACACGAACTCAGAATACAGGAAATATGCAAATGACACTACAGACAACGCCCTGTCAGTCACCCAAACAGACAGTCTGGTGATCCGTCCCGTACCCGTCTCTGTGCATCTTTTTTATTTATATAACTTTCTTACAAATTGTTTGTAACTACTTTTTCACTCGTGTGAACAAGATTCAGTTATACAATCTTCCGATCCGGCGGCCACTAACAAATGCAACTAACCAAAATAGACCACCTATGCACACAAGTATACTAAAAAATGGGACTTCACTCTCTGATAGATATCTCATAGAATATAATTTCTTTGAATAAGATATTTCATATAAAACAAGTACATGCAAAGAGATTTCCAACAAGCCAAAAATCAAGAAATTTTGATATTTTTTGGCTGGAAAACTTAACTGACCAAAATAGACTACTTGTCTACACAGGTATGCTAAAAAACTGGACTTCACTCTTTGACTGATATCTCACATAATATATAAGATTTGTTGGAGACCTTTAAATCTCCAAAGGCTTGATCTATACTGATTTAAGAACACCTCTATACCAATCATAGGCCAAACTTTACACAAATGTTACCTTGATTTACAAAATCATTCACTATCACTTCTCTGAGTGAAGTTTATTCTTCTTCAAGAAGTCTGCTTCATAATTTAACTTCATTACCTACACAAAACTTCAAATTTCTTCAATCTAATAATGCACATGTATCCACGCTACCTTTGCGCAATTATATCATCCATTAGATCTTCAAAAGAATCATTAAAACTCTGATTTGATCATTAAAATCAAAGATATATCAGAAATTGTCTTCTTGAACAAGCGACTTTGAGATAGTCAACTTCTAAGGTTGATTTCTCACAGCACAAGTCCCGTTTTGCTAAATTCTTTTAGCCATAGCTTCCTTACCTTCTAACTTAGATTTTGAGTACTCATTCATCAAAAACTTTACACTGTGCACTGAAATCTATGCAAAACATTGTCACAAAAAAATGTGCTACTCTAAGAGATCTATCTACAGACTTTACATATACATGTTCCTATTGATCATACACACAAACTGAAAGGAATTAGACCATGAAACTTTGACCATAGCTTGATTAGCTTCTAGATTAGATGTGTACAAAATATTTCTTGATCTACATGATCAAGCTGAGAGAAATCAGAGAAAGACTCGAACACTCAGAAAGATGACTCTCTACACATCTATCTCATGAACACTTGGCTTCTAATGACTCTCTCACCTATTTCTTTACATTATTGACTTATATACATATGATTCTAGACTCATCCCACATCTATTACATTACTGCTTATCATTCTAATGATCATCTATCCCCATAGTACAAGAATTTTCATCTGTAATGTACATATGTATACAAGCTACATTTCTGAGATTTCTTCACTTTCTTCAATGACTTCTTTGGCTTCATTTTGTTTCCTAACTTGCTTCAAATTCTTCATAATCACCAATTGGGATTTCTTTGCTCCAAGAACTCCCCCTCAATCACTAATTATGATTATATCATTCTTCTTTATTCTTGCCATCTCTTTAAACTTCTGTATGTTAGGTCCATCTAAGCTTTTTGTCAACGTATCTGCAACTTGCTCTTTTGTTGGTATATACAAGATTTCAATCTCTTTGTCAAGTACCTTTTCTCTCAAGAAATGATATTGAATCTCTATATGTTTAGTCTTGGCAGAAAGCATCTATAGGAGTCAAGAGGGATGAATGCTAAATTTTGTATGTGTTGGTCCTATAGTGTATTTGTAAAACCAGAGAATTACTTCCTTGGCAAAAAACAATCAATTAATCCGTGACTTCACACTTAATTTAGTTCAAATCAGGTCTAAAAAATTTCAATATCCTATGTGCATGTTCACCTGCAAACATGTGCTCACATTGTGAAGAACATTTAAGCATTATGCACCCAAGCCAAGAATTTTACTAGAAACAACCACTTGCATTAATAAAGAGTAGAATCAAGAGAGATGCATTAGCAGGTAGAATGGGTTTGTGCAGCCTTGGACCCGATTTCTGTTAGTGGGTCAATGCATGCAGAATATTAAGCAACATTCATACCATTGTAATTCTAAACTCACACTCTTCCAGTGGTTTTGCAAGATCAAGGCAGATTCAACAAATTCCCTGCAATGCTCATAATCATTTTTTGAATCATGGAAGTAGTTAGCAAAATTTGGATCAATAGTTGGCCCTAAAAATCAGGAGCCACAGCCATCCCCTTCTTTGGCATGTAGTATATAGACAAATTTGAGCACTTTCAGAGCAAATGAAGATCTACATTTATGAAGTTATTTTAAAAAACCAAAAGCCCGAAAGCTCTGCCCATGGTGATGATGCATCAAAAAGATGATCCAAGAACAATTCAGGCACCAGCTTTCTACAACCTGTATAGTACATGAAAACAAAACAGCAAAGCTCTGCAACAATTAATGAAACACAACATTTACTATGTTGCACCCAACAATGCAAGAGATTGCACTTGAGTGAGAAACATATTAGGGCAACATGAGTACTAGCCAACCATCCAGTAAGGAAATGGTGAATCTTGCAACCTTATAGGGTTGTTGCATGCAGGTGTGGTTCCATTTAGAATATGCACAAAGATGTAGATATGGGACACAAGGAAAAACCCTAGCAAAAAACAAGCACTCAGACCTTTGTGAATTTCATACTTAAATAGTATAAGAGCCCATCGACAAGACAACCTTATAGTTCTCCAAATCTTACACATCTTATGTATGCCACATTAAAACTTATTGTGTTATCAAATAGGTGTAGGTGTGACAAAACATGAGACAAATGTTGAACTTTTGGTGACCCTAAGGAGTGCATTGTCTTATGGAGTTTCATGTGGGCATAGACATACAAAGGTGATAGGATCACTGAGTCAACCATAATGTCATTGCTACATAGCGTATAGTAAACATTTGGTCATTGCGCAAACATGCAAAACCGAATAAAATGTTTTCCAAGGTTATGTGGAAGCAATCATGAAAAATCAAGAATCAGGTCTCCAAGGGACTCATCAAATCTTAAAAGTAAAGTCCAGATATACCTTTATCTGCATAATGTCTACTGCAAGCATACAACTATGTAGGCTGCAATTTCAGTGCATAGTATCCAACACTATCTAGAGACATTCCATATGTATTTCAAGCTTCCTTCATACTAAGACCTCTGCAATGTTTTTCAAGTTCCAAACCACCTAGTCAGATAGCCAGTCAGCTGGTCACCACGTCATTGGAGTACCAAGCCTGAAAAACTCACTTCAGATATGCAAATCAAGGTACAAAAAATAATGTTCTTATCGTTCGCAGAGCATCCATTTGATATTTTGAAAAACAACATGGACTCCCAACCCTGTAAGTCTGCATCATACATGGCTCCTAGAGTAACACATACTGTGAACAAATGGGGCAATTAGTGAAGACACTCCCTAGGTAGGGAAGTTGTAAACCTTAACCAGAATTGTATTCAATACATCTTCACACTGGTTTTTTCTGCCTTATCAAGGCAATAGTCAGAATTGTTCAACAGCATATCATAGAATGAATGGTTGGTCCTAGCAAGGCATGCATATTAGCCCAATCGAGCAGCACCTCTTTATAAGCCATGTCCTTATGTAGTTAGTTTCACAAGCATGCTCAGTCCTTCCTTTCAGATCTCTACCAGACATGAATAGAGACAAATAGACGAATGGTAGTGAAGAAACACACATGAATATTTATGTCGCAATGATATCAACTATCTTAATGCCATTTCTTGGAATCAAGAACATTATTACAGCAGCAATCAACCAATTTAGTTCATATGACAAAGGAGATACCGTTCTATAAATAATAACTATGGCATCGAGTTCAATCACTTTGCATACAAACAGGGATATACCGTGTAAGAACTCAAAGATTAGCATGTAACCTACACAATGCATTTTATATTCCATTCTGAGGGAAACGACACCTCGAGTGTAGTTTTGCAAGAATTTTGTGAACAAGCATACGAATAGCAAGAGCAGATAGGAATAGCAAGCTTCATCATGTGGAATTACTAGACATAATTGTATAGATGGACCCGAGAAATAAACATCAGCATTATGACAATAGCGTCCAGAGTATGTATATAAGATAAATGGAGGAAAGCATGACATTGTACCAATTCTCTTCCAATCGCCACTATTTGAGAAGTTTACACAACAAGTTTGGAGGTCTTCAATATCCATCAAGAGGTGCATGTTGTACCATGAATTCATGAAGCGAGTGATGGCAGCACCACCATAGTTATGAAAAGAGGACTGCAATCGAAGTGAAGCACTTTCCTCAGCATATTTGTCATCCCCATGAGAAGGTCCAGGAAACAACCCAGCAGTGTAATGAACTGAGTTGGGGTTTATGGATACCAACAAATCCGAGATGAGCTTCTGATATTCCCGTACAAATATGAGCAGCAACATCCGTCAGTATTATAAGCGCATGACGACAACCACACCAATAAGCTTGTACACATTGTGCCTTAACACAATGAAATTTTAATCATGAAAGAAAAGCCTTAGAGACATTGAAAATAGATGCTTGACCTGAGCAAGAGTGCAACAACAGGTTACCATAACCATGAGTCGTATGGCTAGAACCATGTCTACAAGAACACATCCTTAAGAATGATGATATATGCTAGGTCTGGAAGCATGGTATCTTCCCATTCCATGGTAGGATAACAGCGGATTTCGGGTCACAGAAGCCATGCACAGTCTTGTTGTCTCGCCAGATTAGTGTGTTGGAGTGGAAGGATTGAGATATGCCATCCAAAGGTCAATCTTCAGTTGTCCATGTTGCCTCACCTACCAGATCCATGCTTACCAGAAGAAGGCTTGACAGCTGTCGCAGCAATGGAGAGGTGAGAATTCTCGGTTGCAGATAGTATAATATAGATAAGGCTAGAGGGAGAGTATGCAGTATGATCTTCAACATCTCGAACAACATCCCGCACGAATGAAATGACAGGGAAAATTGACAAATGCCCCAAATGGAGCATCTTCCAACATGGCATGTGGCCCAAGTTTGAGCTGATCAGATAGTTCAGATAGACCGCGAAGACGAATCCCCCGAAATGTGGTAATGGGGACAACGATGGAGTAGTTGGCGATGGAGCCAACAAAATCGCAGAGAGTTGTGGTGCATATGGCTCTGACTGTTGAAGTGATCCCTCTAGGATGGAGAGAAAGGGTGAGCGATCGGATTACTCAACCCTGGAGGGGGAATGAAAGGTACATAGGGAGAGTTGTACTCCCGCCATAGCCGGATGCAGAGGGGGAGCAGGAAAATGTTGGATGCTTCAAAAGCCATGCAGAGATATCACTCACCCCTAGCAGGAGAGGTGAGAAATCGCCATATGTGCGGGAAAGCAGGAGCAGAGGACGTCATTGATCATGACCAAGGGTAGCAAAATGAAGTGGACTTGGGGAATCAGAGGAGCTCACCTCCGCCATAGCCACAGAGCTCGACCCTAGAGGGAAAAAAAGAGGGAACGGGAGAGAATGAATAACACTCCCCCATCGCACTTTGCACACGAATCCGAGTTAATGCACCAGCAAATGGGATATGAATGAGAGAGGAGTGGAAATACCTTCCCCCTGCCATACCACGATTTTGAGAGAGAGGGTCGTAACAACCTATTCAAGTGCTTTAAAGATGAAAACAAATTCTCTTGCCTAGCATTTTAGACCACACACGGCCTCACTGATCATAAGGATTTCGAACTGTCATACTACCGATTGGAGAGAGAATTCACATGCAAAACACAGAAATCCCATTATTTGGGGGGGGGGGTTTCGGAAATTGAAGAGAGAGAGGGATAAAGGAGAATACCCATCTCCCTCTCCAAGGCCAACACCAAATTCAAGAAATGATAAAGATGGGGTTGATGCCCAAATATGTGTGTAGAGATGTGTGTGGATGTGAGAGAGAGGATGAGAGAAGGGGGGTGAGGGAGTGTTTTTGTGCAACAAACAAAAATAAAGATCTAAACTACTCAAAAATTGAGAAACAAGGGGTATCCTTAACCAACCGAAGGCCACACGGATCCACAAATCAGTCCAAGCGTGAGGTGCATCCACCAAGTGTAGGCACGGCAAGCTTGAAAAAACCCAACGGTTGAAGGTCGATCTTCCCCGGCCACGGTGCCAAATTT
>CM035408.1:94875223-94922723 GCA_020310875.1 Ceratopteris richardii | reverse complement strand
TGTGTCTATGTGTGTGTATATGTGTATGTGTATATGTCTATGTGTGTGTATATATATATGTCTATGTGTGTTTATGTGTGTGTACCTATATGTGTGTGTACGTGTGTGTATGTGTATGTGTATGTGTATGTGTGTATGCATGTGTATGTATATGTATGTATGTGTGTGTATACGTGTATGTGTGTGTATGTGTCTGTATGCATATGTGTATGTATGTGTGTGTATGTATGTGTTTTTGTATATGCATTTGCATGTGTTTACATGTGTGTGTATGTGTGTGTATGTGTATGTGTGTGTGTCCATGTGTGTGTCCATGTGTGTGTCCATGTGTGTGTCCATGTGTGTGTCCATGTGTGTGTATGTATATGTGTGTGTATGTGTATGTGTGTATGTGTATGTATGTATGTGTGTGTATGTATATGTGCATGTATCATGTGTATGTATATATGTGTATGTGAGTGTATGTGAGTGTATGTGTGTGTATATGTGCATGTGTGTATGTTTGTGTATGCATATGTGTGTATATGTGTATATGTATGCATGTATGTATGCATATGTGTATAAGCATGTGTGTGTATGTATATATGTGTGTATTTATACATGTGTGTATGTATACATGTGTGTATGTATACATGTGTGTATGTATACATGTGTGTATGTATACATGTGTGTATGTATACATGTGTGTATGTATACATGTGTGTATCTATACATGTGTGTATCTATACATGTGTGTATCTATACATGTGTGTATCTATACATGTGTGTATCTATACATGTGTGTATCTATACATGTGTGTATCTATACATGTGTGTATGTGTGTGTATGTGTGTGTATCTATATGTGTATGTATGTGTATGAATGTGTATGTATGTGTATGCATGTGTATGTATATGTGTGTATGTGAGTGTATGTGTGTGTATGCATATGTGTGTTTATGCATGTGTATGTAAATGTCTACATGTGAGTGTATGTGTGTGTACGTGTGTTTATGCATGTGTATGTATATGTTTGTATGTGAGTGTATGTGTGTATATGTGTATGTGTGTATATGTGTATGTGTGTATGTGTGTATGTGTGTATGTGATTGTACACATATGTGTGTGTATGTGTATGTGTATATGCATGTGTGTATGTATGTATGCATGTGTATGCATGTGTGTGTATGTGTGTATGAATATTTGTATGTGTGTGTGTCTATGTGTGTGTATGTATATGCGTGTGTATGTGTATGTGTGTATGTGTGTGTATGTGTATGTGTGTATTTGTGTGTATATATCTCATCTTGTGGCTTCTAAAATTATGCAAAAGAAGCTCTTACATAACACCTCTAGTAAGATGGAACCATATGATTGCAAGTATTACCACCAAGTTAAGGAAGTAGGAGCATGAAAACTATGAAAAGATCATAGAAGAATATGTCTTGCAGCAATCCTAGGTGCACTATTGAGGATGACCTCATCTACAAGGAGAAAATGTTGCACATGCACCCAGTTTTTTTGCTTGATGAAAGTAAGATATGTCAAGGGGAGGAGAAGAAGTATGAAAATGAAGCAGATAAGTGGTGCAATTTTTTTTTATGGAAACTGAACTTTTGTAATTACTTACTTTAGGTTAGAACCAATCCTTAATGCATTATTAAATTTTGTAATTCTTGACAGCATGATAACATTTGGATGTATTAAATTCATTTTTGGCAACCTAGTTAACCTAATAAACAAGTTAGAATATCCACACAAGTAGCATAGGGATATCTTGAACTATGCCAGCCATTTTGCTATGAACAAGATCACCCATTTTTTCGCTGATATTTTGTAGCCTTTTGTCATTGTGAATAGAGATCACTTTGAGAAATCTTGTGTCACTCTAGCATAATGGAAAGTACCAACATGAGGAGATTTACCTCATAAATTTCAATCCGTGGAGATGTGAGGACTAGTATGATGACTATGAGCAAGTGAAGGCACAAGTGTGTGAGTGAAAAGCACACTAACATGCACACACATACACACACGCACAAGCCAAGAACAAAGAGAGGAACAATGGAGTGCTTTCTATTAGTCAAGAAATCTCTTACAAAAGCTCAAATCTTTAACAAGCTAACCTCAAAAATGAGCTCTCTAGCTCTTTTTATAGTTTTTGACTAGCTCTTGGCCCTGTTCAGACCTAGTGCTCAGCCTAGTTAAAAATTAGGTTCCAAGGCTTATTTGAGGGCCCAAATGGAATCCAAAAATTATGAAAAATGATATATGACTACTTCAAGTACTCCTCCAGCTTGAGGAATCCTCAGCTTGAACAGAATGGGTTCTAACCTACCAAAAACAATATTTACAATGTTTGTGTAGTGATAAAAATCACTTTTGAAAAGGATTTATGTTAAAAATTTTGGATAGGCCTAGTTGTTGGATCTTCTTTGACTCCTTTGCCTACTTGGTCTTGCTTGGCTATCCCTTTGCTTTGACTCTTTGCATCGGCTCCCCTGTCTTGTAACTCCCTGACTTCCCTAGCTACTGCCAAGTTCCAACACCCCCCCCCCTCTCTCGCGGCTGTCGTCCTTGATAGACCCTTGTTGTAGGGAGTGTTTGATGTAAGATTCAACAACATTGATGGTGAGATGATGTTCTTGTAAGCCTAGTCCTCTTGCTAGATCTATCATCATTTGATCCCAATCAATTGGACCTAGAATATCCGGATGTGGCAGGCGTAGCTGATCTACATGTATGGCTTATTCTACTGCAAAGAAATGTAACAGGTGTATTGGTATGGGAATGAAAATTTTTGAATGGTATTCCTAGAACCCGGTAGAGAACATTTCTTCAAATTTTTGCTTGTAGCACACAGGTAAGTACTTGATTCGCACATGCCATGCATAAATTGTGTTGATGGAGGGGGGTTGGCTCATGTCCTATACCAAATCATGGTTCCCTTCAAAAACCTAGGGTTTGAAATGTATGGAGCACAATACAGATAGTTGACCCAATGTGAACACCCTTTCGTGTGGTGGACTTTGATTGTGGAAGCTTGCCAAGATCTATGATGGATAATAGGTCAATAACATGGGTTGTATTTAATATAGAGTGGCATGGTTGCCCATGTGCACATCATTTCAGGGTAGTGTGTTAGCAGTCACATATGCCAATTAGGTTTAAAAATTGAGCCTTCTCATGCATCTTCCGGTAGGTCAACTAGCTCGAACTGAGTGGCAAAGGTTTGCTCTTTTCTTGTTTGCCTTTTAATATCTACATTATAATCGGCGAACAACACAAAATAAGGCATGTATTACATTTTTCATGTGGTAATAAGCTATTCATGGGATAGGTGCTAAAAATAGGAGGATTTAAGGACTATGTCTTCCAAATTGGAGAGTGACTACATTTTTACGACTACACGATCATCATGGGTTTGTCCTATCTGCTTTACCCTCTTGAGCCAATCTGGGACTTCTATCTCAAAGATGTCTCGGCCCTTATCAATGACACACCCTCCGGATACTAGCATACGCTCATGTGGTTCTTCAAAACTTTCGTCGATTGGAATATCCACCATTGTTTTGGGTTCTGTTTCTTCAATTGGAGAGGGTGGACTTTCATACCATAATAGTCTTGATTGTAGTTATTCCACCTATTTCCTAAGGATTTCCACTTCCTCTGTAGGCAGAGGGAGGATGGCCAATACTAGCTGAGATGTTTTGATAGTGCTTAACTGTTTCTTGAGGTATGCACATTCTGATTCCAGCTTTTCATATGACTCTAAAAATTTGGCATGTTCCTCGGGTAGTATCCTTATGTCTGCTGAGGGAATAGCTCGATGCTTTGTAGGAATAATCTTTGCGCCTATGGTCCCTCCCATAGCAGCTTCAAGGTTATCTTGGTTTTGTTGTTGCATCTGCTTGTTCTCTTCCAATGTCGCAAACATGTGCTTCCTGAGAAGTCGCAGATTTCTTCAGAGTTTTTCATTGGTGAGATGTTTCCCGTATAGCATTGTCTCCAAGTCTTTGACAGATTGATCATCCACATTTGATGTCCTGGCCTCCAGTTCTATATGAGTTTGTTATAAGGTGTTGTATTCTGCCTGGAGCGCTTCATTGTTAGCCTCCAAAGCTATGACTTTTGCTTGCAATCTTTGTGGTTCTATTGGGAAGGCAACATTATGATCTTCTAATCTTTGGTAATCCGATTGTGGTTGGGATACACATTGAATTATTGTATTAAATGTATAATGTATAGTACGAGATGCAAGGGAGACAGGGTGGAGTGCAGGGCGAATGGGAATAGGGATAGGAATGGTGGATGTTGTGTCGAACAAAGAGGTGGGTGTGGGTGAAGTTGGTGGTATGGGGATGGGAGATAGTGAATCGTGGGGGGATGGGGGAGGTGTGGTGGGTGGTGAAATGTCCATGCGATCGGATAGTGTGTTACGTGTTGGAGCTACCATATAAGTGGGGATGGTAGGTGAAGTGATCGGTGTGTGTGTGTGTGTGTGTGTAGTGCAGTGGAAGTGAGTGCTTGTTGTCCTAAAATCATTGTGATGTGGCCGTGATTGAATTCTTCCATGAAAGAGACGTAATGGGGTGGGGCGATGGTGGCAACTGAGGTGTAGGGAAAGAGTGAGGAGGCAAATGGGAATTAAGGATCATGGGGAAGAGGCATGTGTGAATGGGTGTATGCAAGGATGCCTAGACTACCTTCGGTGGGCCTTGGGTGTCCTTCTATTCTAGCTATCAGTGGGTGTCCAATGATGGGTTCTACAGACCAAAATGGGGAAGTATACAGAGGGTTGGTAATCGAAGAAAAGAGGGTGGTCTGGGAAGTTGGTTCATGAAAAGAAAAATATGTGGATGAAATTGGAGTTTGGGTAATGATTGTGATTATTATAGTGGTTTCATTAGTGGTCGATGGCAGGGGTGGGGGTGATGGAGGAGATGGAGGTTTCTGGGGTGAAATGGGTGATGTTTGTACAAATGTTTCAGCAGTAAAATCGATGGTGGCCATAGAGGTAGCAGTTGGTTTGATGGTTGCTTTGAGTTTGGAGACAGGTATTCTTATGTTCTTGTCTGCCCATGGTCTTGTACCCACTCTGTGTTTTCCATACTGGATTGGTTGTCAGACTACTATGTGTACAGCCTCTTGAACTCCCAAGGATTCTTATAGTAATTTGAGTGTCGTGATGAAATGTGGGTCCACTCCTTTGTCTGCAAGCATTTGTCCTATCAAGGATTGGCCTGATGCGAATGAAATTTGGTGCCTTTCTTGCACCACCTTGATTCTGTCATATAACCTTTGTAACTAGGTTGTGTATGCAAGCGCACTTGCAAGTTTCGGCACTTCTATTTCCTCCTCTTGATGTCTTCCTTCCTAGTCATCATCACCTTCCTCTGATTCTTCATTCTCATCATCATCTTCCTCGTTCTCATCCTCATTGACTATGGTGATTGGTACTTGAGAGGTGGTGGCTTGTGGATGAAAACTTTCTATCTGTGGTTCCTCGCCTACTTCAAGATTTACTTCCCTTAAAATTTGCTCAAAGTCTTCATTGGTATGCTCTTCCAAGTGTACTCCACCAGGGAATTCAAGGTCTATGGGAACTGGCAGGAATATCAAGTTGGGGCATTTAGTGTTGCGTCTCAGAAGGCATAGTGTTAATTGGGCTACCCGACAAGGTGGGAGAGTGACGTTTTGGGTCAATGTTGCTCCTCGTGGTTGAGCACATGGTACTTGTATTGCTCCTCGCATTCTCTTGGAAGGGCTTCCTATGGATGTTTGACCTTTAAATTGTTGTACTCTATTCCACATTACAACCCTCTGGATTGGAATGTTGTAATCCAAACATCTGTAAATGATCTTGGTCAATGCACAACATCCATACAAGACTGACTTGCATGGCCATCGCTTGTGTGCCAAATGAATCTAATCAATAATCCAATGAGTCAGATTAATTGTAAAGTTCTGAGTCTCTGCAAGATACAAACTGAACCATATCTTCTTGGGTGGCATAATGAATCGGTCTTGAGCAAGGAAGGGTAAATGTTGCATGCACATCCTTAGGTGCACTGCAATACTAGGCGTCATAGCTACCATATCTTTGAGTTTGGTAAGGTTTCGATTCTTCATGTTGTCCGGTACTAGAACCTCCTTCTCAGTGGGTATGTGCATTCCTTTCATATCCAAAGCTTCCCTCACTAAGTTATTAGTTAACTTAAACCTCTTCAAGTCATTTCCCCTTGTTAGAGATGGGAGCATAAACATGCTCGAAGCTTGGGCATGCTTGCTAGGAGTTAGCGTGTTGACAAGGTAATAACATCTCATGAAGTCGGGTTTGGGAATTTGAGCACTGAAGTATGCATCTAATCCCACCTTCTGCCACATTGAGCATCGTTCTTTTGCATTCTGTAACTTTTCAAATTCTCATGTAAAGCAATGGTACTTGCCTCCCTTTCCAGTGAATTCTAGCTCTACCTCCCAAAGGTACGAGCCTTCGCCCAATGGTCCTACTACTTTGCTAAACCAATGAGAGGTTTTGCCTATAGGCATGGTATGGCCACTCGGTGGGTCTTGTATCGGTATGATCTGTATGGCGTGCAATTCCTTCGGTCTTTCAGTAGTCTCAAGCATGATGGGTAGGCTATCCATAACAACCACCTGCTAACTTGTGCTTGCTTGAGAGTTAGTCCCTACTACATCAGCCATGATATCATTGGTAATGTTTGATGCTTATCTGCTTGAAGAAGAAAATCACATTAGCATTGCATAGGAAACATGATCGTATCGTGTTCCCTCTACAACATATTCTTCATTGCGGTTAGAGGTTATTCAAGTGGTCTATTGTGTGTGAGTGAGAGTTAGGAGGTCAGCAATATCCTATATGCATACTCTGGTTGTGCAATGTACTCAAATGCATCTACGTCTGTGCATAGTAGTTTACAGGGTTGGGTCGGGTGGTTTGTTATAGATTTTAACTCTCCAAACTTTTTGCACGAGATTATAGCTTTTGGTAGTGATGACATGTAAAGGTCTCTGGACTATATCATCTTGGATTTGGGACATTTTGGGTACCCATTTCTAGACATTCCTAGATGTGATCTCATGTGTGGAGGTGTTGAATGCAACTATTTATCATGAAGTATATGATGTGAGTGATTATGAATGGCTATTCAAGCTTTGAGCTCACGTGAAGCTACTTGAGCGTGTAATCAAGTCTTGGGCACCCACATTTGTCCTGCACTGGGTTCAACCTTCATTGACTGCTTTGGGACCCAAATGGAAATGGTCTATTTTGGGAGATTCCTAAAATACTCTTTTTTTGTAGTCCTTGCCTGAGTAGTTGGTTGGGTGCATAATTGGGGTAATTTCTCTCAAGCAAAGGGTTGTCCACCCTTTTGTATCCAAATCTGCTTCACAACTTGAGTCATCTAGCTTCGCACTCTCCTTAACTAGGAGCATAGACCATCTGCTTCCTCTGCTTCTTGAACTCCTTGGTTCACTTTGTCTCGATCAATTTTGGAACAGAAGGGAGTTCCATCTGATCCTTGCCTTCTTTGTTGAGAACATCATCCCTCTGCATCATAGAGTTTTGGACAAGAACAACATCTTTATCTTCATGTGTACTCTTGGAAGGACCAGGAGTTGGTGCCTTTCCTAGTTCTTTGCGTGCATGATTTTCTAGCTCAATTGTGATGCAGTTTTGATCCACCCAGACCTGAAGAAGTCCATTTCTTAGGTTCAGGTTGACTGCATGATCATAGATCCAGTCTTGACCCAAGACAAGAGGTTTTGTGAGATCCTCATCTTTACAGACGCGCATCTTGACTATCATTAGAACATCTTGGGTGTAGAGGGGAAGCTCCACCTTGCCCATGCAAGGGGTTTCCACACCTCCCAATCCTATGAGATATGCTTCTATAGGATTGATACTTAATTTCAACTCTTGATAGTAAGAAATTCTAACTGCACTAGTGGTTGCTCTTGAGTCAATCAAAGCTCTTACAGCCCTCGCACTCTCTCCTTTTCCTACCTCTAGGGTCACAAATGGTCGTCGGTCAACTATTCTATGGGAATGTACACTTGATGCTTTGCACGTGGCCATGTGATATCTAGGAGCATCATGATTATCTGACCTAGGGTGATCTCTACCCTGTCTTCTCAGTTTCATTTGTCGGATGCACTCTAAGGCTTTTGCCTGCACTTCTTCTCGAACTCGTTTTTCTTCTTTCTTACATTTCTTTGCAGCGTTGAGCCGACTAAGCATTTCCTTTGTGAGGGGTTCTGGATATAATTTGACTCTGCATCCACTAATGTAACTAGATAGGATGTCACCTTCTAGAGTGGCTAATTGGAGAGCTCCACTTGTTGATATTATATTCATGATCATAGGTCCATAGCCTCGCTTTTGCAACTTCCATGCATGTTGTTTAAATGTGTATACCAACACTAAATCTCCTTCTTTTGTCTTTTCTTAGCTACATATATTCTAGCAGCTGCTCTCAATCTTGTTCCACCTAAGCGTTCTAGATCAAAGATTCTAGATGAGAGCTCATGGCCGGTCCATTGATGCTCTTGTGCTACTTTCAATGTGGGTATCAAGAGATCTAATGGTAGCACTACATTTACCATCTAAAATGGTGTGTCTTGGAGCATCATTTTATAGGTGACTCGATATGCCCAAATAGCATGATGTAGCTATTTGTCCCAATCAGAACGCTTGTTATTCACCAATTTAGTCAGAACATTACAAAGTATTTTATTCGTGCTCTTGGCATGTAGGTTAGCTTGTGGATGATAGGGAGCAGACTTCTTATGTACTACCAAGAATTCTTGGAGAAGGTGTTCAATGACTTCATTCAAGAAGCGCACGCCATGATCTCTCACCAATTCTATTGGTAAACCATATCTTGTGAATACATTCTCAAATACAAACTTGGTTGTGGTTTGCGCATCATTCTTTCTTGTTGCCTTAATTTCCACCCATTTAGTCAGATAATTGTTGGCAAAAATAATGTATTCACCATGTGAACCCTTTGCTAGGAGATTAATAGGACCGACAAAGTCTATTCCCCACTTAGAGAATGCACGTCCTCCCATCATGGGTTTTAGTGGCATCTCATCATTACATACCTAATATTGAGTGTGCTGACAAATATCACATCGCTTCATGTAGGTATGTGCATCCATGTGAAGTGTCAGCCACTAAAGACCTGCAAATAGGATTGTCTTGATCACACGGTCTGGTCCAAAGTGTCCCCTACTACAGCTTGGTGAGGAGTCTCCAAGAGATTAAGAAATTCACACTAGTGGACACATAGTCTTAGGTATCCGTCCTTTTCACGCTTGTATAAGTTATCTCCAATGAGTAAATAATCTAGTGCCTCCTCCTCTAAGCTCTTTCTTCTAGCCATTGTCAACTCTTGAGAGAATGTTTTCATCCTCAAAAAGTCTACTAATGGTTCGCTCCATTCCAGTGCTAAAGACACTTGATATAGTGTCACGTGTTCCATTGGTGGTATGAAAGCACATATTGGGCATTCCTTACACATCCTATGGACATCTCCCTCCATTGTTGGCCATTATTTGCAACCACTTTGCATGATTGTCCTCGTCTACACAGCAAGCCAGTATTCCTTGATTGGTGTGCTTATACATGCTGCCTGCCATGATGTGGTATTTTTGAGACCTCGCTACTTCTTTATCTTTGGCTCTCAATACAGGATCTTTAGGCCCAAATGTGAGAATAGGCAATGTGTTCTTGGCCCATTCAGGCACTACTTCTAGATTGATAGGTAAGCATCAAGAAGTTCATCTAATACTCCTTGAGGGGACTCTCCTAAGGTTATTCTGGAAAGGTGATCTGCCCTAAGGTGAGTCCTACCTTTCCTAACCACAACTTCAAAGCCATATTCCATTAGTAAGAGAACCATATTACTAATCTGTTGGTATTGCACCATTTTGTTCACTAGATATAGTAATGCTTGATGATCTGTAAAAAAATTAAACTTATTTGCAAGCAAATAATGTCTAAATTTCTTAACTACATATACTATGCCTAATCCTTCTCTTTCTGTGGTGGTATAAATTTTTTTAGTCGCATTCAATTGTCTATTGGCATAGGCAATGGGAAGATCCATATTACCTTCACCAGTAGGTTGCACCAGTACACACCCAATAGCATAATTGGATGCATCCACATGAACATGGGATGGCTTGTTCCAATCTGGGGTAGTCAAAATTGGTTATGAACACAATCATCTTTTAAGCTCATTAAAAGAGTTGTCACATTCGTCTGTCCACTCAAAGTTAGTCAAAAGGGAGTATAGAGGCTTTGCAATGATGGCATACGTATGAATGAAATGTCAATAATATCCGCAATGCTCCATAAAAGCTTGTACTTCCTTGACATTCTTTGGCCTAGGTAGTTCTGCAATAGTCCTAACTTTCTCCTGATCCATGGATATGCCATTCTTTGGCACTATGTGTCTTAGAATCTTGTCTTGCTTGACCATGAAAACACACTTTTCTAGGTTTTGGCAGACTTGATATTCTCTACGTTTGTCACAGATTTGTCTTACTTCACGTATATGTGTTTGTCTATTGTTAAAATGAGCACATAGATCGTCAACATAGACTTCCAAGTTTTTGCACAAGGAATCCTTAAACACATGACACATCAGTCTCTAAAAAGTAGATGGCACATTGGTAAGCCCAAATGGCATTAGTTGAAAAGAAAATATGCCCCACCCTGTGGCAAAATCCGTCTTATGTTGAGCTTCTAGAGCAATGGCCACTTGGTTGTAGCTTGAGAATCCGTCAAGGAAGTTGTAAACTTCCTTTCTTGCCACTCTTTCCAATAGATGCTCAATGATAGGAAGCAAATAATTATCTCTAATGGTGGCTACGTTAACCTTCGTCAAGTTAATGCATATCCACAAATTTCCATTTTTTTTGGGTACCAATGCAATGGGAGAAACCCATTCAGTGTGCTCAATTTCATAGATGAATCCAGCTTCTACAAACCGATCTATCTATTCCTTGATCTTGGTTGCATAATTGTCATTATATGTGTATGGCTTTTGCTTGGAGGGTTTTTCTTCTGATGTCATGAGGATCGTATGTGAGCATATGTCAAGATCTACACCTTTTAGGCCTTTAGCTCCATGCGAACACATCTCTATATTCTCGTAACAAGGCTATCAACTCCTCCTCCTTGTCCTCTGTCAAATCCATGCATTTTTCTTCACCTTCCTCTATAGTCACAACAATTTTCTTAGTTTTCTCTTTGTTATCATAGGCCTCTCCTGCTAGTGCTTCACATTTAGGCATCTTGATCATGACTTTCTTGTCCTCTATTTCATACTTCATAAAGTTTTCAGGGACCTTAAATAAAGATTCTTCCTCTTATTGTGGGAGTTCTCTCTTCTTTCTTTTCTTGCCTTCACTCTTGGTGGTTAATTGTGTGGCTAACCTTACCTCGTTCATAAGCTCTTCTTGTCCTTGAGGATGAGCTTCTACTCTGCATAGATATTCTTCTTCTAACATAAAGAAAGGCTCCATAATAATTGACTCTAAATTTGTTTCACTCTCTTATTCTAGTTCTTCCGTGTTAGGCTCGCACTCTTCTATAACTGAATCACACATTATTGGTTCTAACGTGAAAACCAAAATGCCATAGCCATATTCCTCATAGTGTGGTGTCCATTGTTCTTCATTGATGGCTACATCCATTGTGGCTAGAATTTCAACCCAACCATGAGGTTCAAACTCTTTGTCTGGAAAAACTATAGGTGCATAGTCTGAGTCTTGAATTGATCTTTGAGTTTCTTTTGCACCTACCTCTCTATCATTCTCTCTTCTTGTTTTGCAACTTTACACATCCATAAGTGTGTATCTTCATGCATCCATGAGGATCCTAATCCTATGGAGTGCACTGACTCTATATCATATGTGGCTCTATGGATGCGATTCCACTATATAGAGGGCACATCTCTATGAGAGTAATCCTTGAGATTGACTTTAGTGATCACACCTAAATGTTGCAAATACAAGGAATTAGTTCCCCAATCTTGCACTACTTGCAACTGTCTCATGAATGGTCTTCCCAAACTCATCTCATAGACTTGGTTTTCGCTAAAGTCACATATGGCGAATGTATGCTCAAACTCTACACCACAAGTAGTGAGAGTTATCCCTTCTAGAAGTCCCAAAGGTCTCTCTATGTGACCATCGGCCATTTGCAATTTCATTCTTGTTGGCCTGAGTTTTGGTTTGCCCCAATGCTTCCATAGGGAAGTGGTAGCAATTGCAACTGTTGTGGCTAAGTCCAAAATAGCCTTGGTTCTGTAACCCTGATGAGTGATAGGAAGATAGGTGTGTTCTTCCTCTCCTTTTCTCATGTCTCCTATCTTGTCCAAGGGTATATCTAGCACTGTTCTATGTGATCCTACCTAGGAATGGGTTTTTGCTCCTTTCGGTACTTGATTGGCTACATGTTTCCACAATTCTGGTTTAACCTTGAGTAGCTTCTCTAAAGTGAGATTGCACTGCACTTTGGTGTTCTTTATTACCTCTATATTCTTAGGTATGACTGAGTCTTCGTTCCTTATCCTGATCGTGGGTGCTCTCATATAGGTAGACTTTGCTTTCCATGGACCTATGAAATGCAAAAATTCTTGTAAGGAATTAGACTCGAAGTCCAATCGTTCACTAGACTGTTTATCCTCTTGCTCCCCATAAATACAAGGAATATCTTGTGGGAATTGATCATGTAGGTCATCCACAAGTTCAATGGGAGGAGGATTTTCACTTTCTCTTTCCCATTTCTCTTCTTGAATTTCTCTTAGAAATTCTTGGCAATACCAATTCATAGAAGAAAAGGTGTCTAGTTCAGTGGAATTAGGCATATAAGCTTCCTTGGGAGGAAAGCTCGTTCTTTCACTTGCCTTGTCCTTACCTTGAGAGGTGGCTTCCTTTGCACATTTTGCAAGTAAGCTCTCCAATCTTTCTAATATTCCGTCAAAATGCAATTGAGTCTTAGTTGAGCTAGAGCAATTGAAGAGGCGACTAGCGTCAAACATGGTTTGAGATAATTCTACCATCTTTGCATAAATTTTGGTTTGTTCAATCTCTAGATAAGCTCTAAGATAACTCTTTTCATGATCTGTTACATTTGGACCTTCTTGGATTCTGGCCTGAGATGCTTTAAGCATCATGTCTAGGTCCTCAGGAGTTGGATCTGCTAAGACTGATCCTACTCTAGGTGATGGTGGGGTTATCTAAGGTGGATTAGAATGTGGTGGATTAGAAGGTGATGCAGATGGTGGTGGTGATGTGTGAGAGTGTGCTTGAGAGGTGATTTCAATTATCTTGGCTTTCGTTTCGCTTAAGCTTTCCTCAAGCTTGCTCATTTTCTTTGACCATTGTCTCTTCATTTGTTCACGGCTATCTTTCCAGGCTCTTGCCCTTTTCTTGGTTAGGCTCAGTCTCACTAACCTTGGAACTCTTTTCTTGGTTTAAGCCTTGGTTTTGTTGTAATGCTTGAGATCTAGTGACCACTTGCACTGGGGAAGTGGAAGTCACACTACCATTAGAATGTACTACCAACCCAACGACATTGATAGGAGTGATCTTTGGCCCATTGTTTGGGTTCTTAGAACAATCCCTTATGAGTTGCTCCTTCCCACAATCTAGAAAAAAACCTTGAATTTTCACTGATTGGGGCTCCATCGGTGCAGGCATAGGGCAATCATGAATGAAGTGATCACCTTGGCATCTATAGCATGGTCCTCTAGGTGCTTGGGGTCTGATATGTCTAGGTTGGGGTCTGGAGTTAGGTTTGCGTACATGAAATAAGCATATTTTGGCTCCAAATCAGGTTTGCTTGGGTCTTTGTAATAGTATGTATCGTTATGCTCAGGTGACTGCATATAGTAAGCATGCAGACTATTGATATGAGTCGAGTCAAAACTATGATAGCTAACACAAGTTGGGGCCTTTGTTGAGCTTGGTAGGGTGGTTGGTAGACTTTTTGGGGCCTATCATACTGTTGCAGTGGGTATTGGCTCTCGTATCTACCTTGATGTGGATATGGCTAGGGATAATTTTTCCTAACCACTTGCTTATTATAGGGGTAGTCTTGTGCAGTGTGGTTAGTGTACCTCCTTTCTATGGTGCAGTATTGGTTGTTAGGGGTCACTTGGGGTTGAGTCATGATTGGACACACATTAGCCATGTGGTCTCCTCTGTAAGAAAATAACAGCACAATGGAATAGACCCATAGACAGAGTTGAGAGAAAAACACAAACAAAGATAGATGCAGACGGAGAGATAGAGAACTTAAATTCTCAGATTGCCGAGTGTAATGCAGTTACAATGATGGTGTTGTCCACCTGTGTGCTCCCACTGTGGAGCTTAGATGGTGATCTAGACAGACTCTAGATGAAGGGCTTACTAGTGTGCAATGCTATGTAAAGCTCAACCTGGTCCGTGCTTACATAGCTTTTACAAGGCGGTTCGGTATAGATAAACGTAGATGAAGGGCTTACTAGTGTGCAATGCTATGTAAAGCTCAACCTGGTCCGTGCTTACATAGCTTTTACAAGGCGGTTCGGTATAGATAAACGTAGTTGGGAGATACAAAATAGTCGATAAAATATAGGATCAGACAATATCTCCACGACCAGAAGTCCTACCGTCTCGGCCCTATGGGCCGGGGGGATAGGCCCCCCGGACCCCGCAGAAGGGGGCAAGCCCCCTCTGTACTCCCCCCATTAAGGTTCTATGAGGAAACCGCGTGATGCCACAGGGCCTTTATTTTCACCTTAAATGTCAACCCAATGGCCTGGAAGTTTATGCCCTACCTAACCTAATGGCTAGGCTCACAAAGATCATCTACAACCATCAACGGTCACACATAGACCTCATCTAACTTGGAAGTTAGGGTTCCACAAATGTCCGGGCTCTCATAATGGCTTCTCCTCATAATGGGGGCCTTACAACTTAGAGCACCATGGATCATTTGTGGTCACATGAGGGTGGAGTATTGAGCATATCTAACACCCCCCCTCAATGTCCACCCTACCGTGAACTACCTCCTTGGTCCAATCCCAAGCTTTGGAAAGTGTCGAAGAAGTTGCTCTCTCCCAAGAGCCTTGGTGAAGATGTTTGCTCCATTTTCTTTAGTAGGACAATAGCTTATCTCCACGACCCCGTCCTCAAACAACTCACACACATAGTGATACTGAATTTCTATGTGCTTGGTACGTGCATGGAAAACAGGATTTTTGGCAATGGCCATGCAACTTTGGTTGTCACACTTCAACTTTGTAGCCTCCTGTCCTTGTATTCCTATGTGCCATAGGATCCTCCTCAACCATACTGCTTCACATGCTGCAACACATGCAGCTTTGTACTCAGCTTCAGTAGAAGATAATGCTACATTCGGTTGCTTCTTACTAATCCAAGAGAAAATCCCTGATCCTAAAGAAAAGCAATATCCAGAAAGTGATTTTCTGGTATCAATATCTCCTGCCCAATATGAGTCATAATATCCGATCAGCGATGATCCTTCTTCATAAAGAATACCATAATCAGTAGTTCCTTTCACATACCTGAGTATCCACATGCTTGCCTTCCAATGATTTTGGCAAGTCTTATTAGAGAACGTGCTTACTACTCCAACACCATAAGAGATGTCTGGTCTGCTATTGCACAAGTAGATGAGACTTCCAGCTAATTTCCTGTATCTTGCAATATCCACTAGAGATGAAGTATCTTCAATAGATAATTTTTTGTTGACCTCCATAGGTGTAGAAATTTCCTTGCAATCATCCATGTCGAATGCCTTCAATATTTGCCTTGCATACTTTTGTTGAGAGATGAAAATCTTCTCTGGTTCTTGCCAAACTTCAAGACCTAGGCCATAATGCATTAGGCCCAAGTCTATCATTTCAAATTCTGAATTTAGGGCATCTTTTCTTTGTTGAAGAAGAGCATCATCATTTCCTATAATCACAAGGTCATCTACATAGGGTACAAGCACAATTTTCTTCCCTCTTCTCTTTAGAACATACAAGTTAGCATCAGAAGCACATTTTTTGAAACCTAGATCCAAGAGATACTTATCTATCCACTGGTACCATGCTCTAGGGGATTGTTTTAGCCCATATAATGCCTTCTTCAGCTTACATACCTTGTTCTCTAAATGGGGAGCTTCAAACCCTGGTGCCTGAGACACATATACCTCCTCCTTGAGGTCTCCATTCAGGAATGCTGATTTGACATCCATGTGATAGATTGGGTATGCTTATGTGCAGCCACAGCTAGTACTACTCGGATAGTAGTCATTCTTACAGTTGGGGAAAATGATTCACAAAAGTCAATGCCTTCAACTTGTGAGTAGCCCTATGCAACAAGTCTTGCTTTATACTTTTCTAGAGTACCATCAGCCTTGTACTTTAGCTTCCAGACCCACTTGGTGCCAATGACTTTATGCTTAGGGGTTCGATCCACTAGCTCCCAAGTTCCATTCTTCATGATATTGTTGTATTATGCTTGCATGGCAGCCCTCCAATTCGGATCATGGAGTACCTCTTCCACATTGCTTGGTTCCTTTGCTTCTTCTGGAATGAGATCAGCCATCAAGGCTGTGTTTACAATATGGGTGCTTTCCCGTCTCTATTCCTCTATTCTATGTGATCGCCTCGGTCCATCTGCAACCTGTTCTAGTGACTGTGGGATGGGATTTGTAGAATCATAGAGCTGCCTCACCCAATGTGGCAATGGCTTTTCCACTTGGGTGTCGGCAGGCTGGTGACTTTCAGACTCATCATCTGAAGATGACGCTTCCTTTTCTTGTGTAGAAGGGATAGCTCTTGGGCCAGGTTCATAGTGGATTGCCCCTTCGCCTGATGATAAAGTGGAAGCTCTCTTTTCCTCCTCCACTACATGTGGCTGCTCCTCCTTAAACACCACATCACGACTCGCCATGATCTTCTTAGCCTCAGGGTCATAAAGCTTATAAGCCTACCCTAAGAAGATACATTTGATGCTTTTTGGTTGAAGCTTGTTTCTCTCCCTATCTGGAACATGTGCATAACATTCACTTCCAAATACTTTGAAATGGGAAACAGAAGGTTTTTACCAGTGTAGGCTTCTTGTTGTGTCTTTCCATCAAGTGCCTTGGTGTAGCTTCGATTCAAGATGTAGACAGTAGTGTTGACAACCTCTGCCCAAAATTGATTAGGCAAACCCTTTCCTTTCAACATGCACCTTGCCATCTCCATGATGGTTTGATTCCGACGTTTTGCAACACCATTCTATTGAGGACTATGTGCCACTGTGAGTTGATGCTTGATTCCCTTAGTCTTGCAAAAATCTTCAAACTCTATTGATGTGAACTCACCACCACCGTCTATCCTGAATTTCTTCATCTTCCTCCCTGTTTCAGTTTCAACAAGCTGAAGCCATTCTTTAAACTTACCAAAATCTTGAGCCTTATCATGAAGGAAGTACACCCACATCTTCCTGCTATAGTCGTCGACAAGTAACATGAAGTAGGAAGATCCGCCCAAGGCCCGTGTAGGCATTTTTTCGCACAAGCCAGCATGCACCAACTCTAGAGGATAGCTTGCCCTGTTCTTGCTTTCTTGTGGAAACGCCTTCCTCTATTGCTTGCCCACCATGCAATCTTCACATGGTTCCTTCATTTCTGCAATCGATGGTAGGTGTGCAACCATACCCCTGTGATGCATCTCCTTTAGTACAGGGTATCCAATGTGGTCGAATCTCTCATGCCATAGCTTACTTGTGCCCACGTTTGTAGTGGATGTAAAAGCACACAACTCATACAGGTTGTTCCTCCTTATGCCAGTCCCAACAATGTTGTTGTTACCATCCATAATCTTAGCTCTTGTCTTACTGAAAGATACTTGATGACCTTGATCAGTTATAGAAGCTACTAAAAGTAGATTTTGTTTTATTTGTGGAACATACAACACATTTGAAAGATTTCTGATATTGCCATTAGAGTTAATGAAAGAAACCGTATCTTCACCCTTTGCAGGACATCTTGCATTGTTTCCTACATTTACTGTGATGGGTTCCTTTAGAGGCTGTAAGGAACTATAAAGGTCTTTTCTACTCGTCATGTGACGAGATGCACCATTGTCCAACACCCATGAGTTATTTGTTCCTGAATCTTCAGCCAAGGAGCACACCTCCTCTATCGTAACAAATAAATCAAGCTCTGTTTCTACTGTGTTGACAGACTCCTCGCCCCTACCACCTTTTGAAGGGCCACTCTTCTCTTCTGCCTTCTTGATGCGACAGTCTTGGATTCTGTGTCCCTTCTTCTTGCAATGGAAACACTCTCCCTTGAACTTCTTTTTGTAGTTCTTCTTTTTGTCTCCATCTTTTGAAGATTCTGTTTTGCCTCCTTTGGCATTTGTTGTGAATGCAGCATCTCCTTTGCTACCACCACTCCTTGCCTTGAGCCGCAGCTCCTCCTCCATGAGTAAGGCACTGAATTCTTCAAAAGTTAGTGGTTGAGGTTTGATTTGAGTGTTAAGAGCACTTACCAAACCATCAAACTTAGGTGGACAGATTCGAAGACAACGTCGAGCTAGCTCCTCACTTGACTTTTGAACACTTGCTCCTGCTATTTGATCTCATAGATTCTTTATGCGAGTGATAAACACCTCTTCAGTCTCCCCATCGGCAAACCGGTCTGCTGCAAGCTCATTCTCCAAGTTCTGAATCCGTGTCTGATTACGAGTTTCATATTGATTTCTCAATATGTTCCATGCTTCACATGCCTTCGTAGTATGGTGAATGAGAGTCAGAACATTATTAGAAGTACTTGTAACAAGAGCACAGAGTGCATCTGCATTTCTACGTTTCCAAGCACGTAGAAGATCAGCATCAGGAGGAATCATTCGGCCAGGATTATTTGGATCAGGTCTTTCTTGGGGCTCATGATCAGTCTCCAAAAGCTCATACGAATCAAGAATAGAAGTGATTTTGAACTTCCACAGGGTGTAGTTCGTACCATCAAGTTTACCTTCTGTGAAGGTTGGTGGTCGTATCCACAATGTTGGGATGAACGGCATCATTGTTGCTATTGCTTGTGCACCACCTACTCCTGTTGATGAACCACCTTGGCCCCCAATCGTAGATGATGATGCACTATTTCACATCTTCTCTCTTTCGTTGTTCAGACCTCTGCAACCTCTGCGTTTCTGCTTCTACACCACTCAGAGCCTCCTGAGCTCTGATACCATGTAAGAAAATAACAGCACGGTGGAATAAACCTATAGATAGAGTTGAGAGAAAAACGCAGACAAAGATAGATGCAGACTGAGAGATAGAGAGCTTAAATTCTCAGATTGCCGAGCGTAATGCAGTTACAATGATGGTGTTTTCCACCCATGCGCTCCCAGTGTGGAGCTTAGATGGTGATCTAGACAGACTCTAGATGAAGGGCTTACTAGTGCGCAATGCTATGTAAAGCTCAACCTGGGCCGTGCTTATATAGCTTTTACAAGGCGGTTCGATATAGATAAATGTAGTTAGGAGATACAAAATAGTCGGTAAAATATACGATCCGACAATATCTCCACGACCAAAAGTCCTACCGTCTCGGCCCTACGGGCCGGGGGGATAGGCCCCCCGGACCCCGCAGAAGGGGGCAAGCCCCCCTCTGCACTCCCCCCATTAAGGTTCCATGGGGAAACCGCGCGACGCCATAGGGCCTTTATTTTCACCTTAAATTTCAACCCAATGGCCAGGAAGTTTATGCCCTACCTAACCTAATGGCTAGGCTCACAAAGATCATCTAACTTGGAAGCTAGGGTTCCACAAATGTCCGGGCTCTCATAATGGCTCCTCCTCATAATGGGGGCCTTACAACTTAGAGCACCATGGATCATTTGTGGTCACATGAGGGTGGATTATTGAGCATATCTAACATCCTCCACATGTATAACATCGTTCTACTGGGGCAAATCTAGGTATCTGTTTGCTAGAGACTCCTAATTTCTAAGCTACCTTCTCTGCAAGCTCCCCGATAGATATGGATTGTTTGGAAGTGATGCTAGTAGACCTATCTAAATTGTTATAGATTTTTGAAAGCTCAAATTCCTCTCCTAGATTATCCTCAATGTCTATGCACATTCGTACGCACTCTTCTATTGATCTAGGGTCTTCTAAGTACACATAAGATCTTAGTTTGGTACTTAACAAACCATCTAGGAATAATGCCACTTGTTTGGCTAGAGTGTCACTTGTTTGGTACTTAACAAACCATCTAGGAATAATGCCACTTGTTTGGTACTTAACAAACCATCTCTTGAGGTGTTTGCTTGAAGCTATGTATCACTGATGAGGTATTGTGTCTTATGCAACTCTTGGAGAATTCTGTAATGAGGGCTTCTAGCAACTAGTCTATATTTTTGAACTCGCCTTGATGTAGTGGTTGAAACCATGTTAAGGTAGTGTTTTTGAGAGTTAGGCCAAAGGCATTGTATTGAGTGAATAATTCCTCAACTCTTTCAGCTCTCAACACTTGTCTAAACTCTGCTATATGATTGTAAGGATCTCAGGTGCCATCGAAGTAATTCTTCATGGATTTGACCAATTGGGTTGGCCTCAAGATTCTAGGATGTTTTGTAGGCCTTGGTTGAGGGAATTCATCTGCATTTCTTTGATTCATTGGGCCTCTATGCCTCTCGTTTTCAATTCTATTTGTGTTTTTTCCCATTCTTTCTCTTCCTATTAGGTTAGCAAATCTTACCTCGGGTCTATCTCTACTCCTTTCCCTCTGAGCTCCATGATCTTGGGATGTTCCATCTCCTTGGTGACCATAAGAGACATTGGATCTTGGTTGGGAAAGAAAAAATTTTCCCTTCCAAGTGTAGGCATGCCTACCAGGTCCCGTTACCACGAACACTCTCTCCAATGTGTTGTCTAAATAGACCACCTTACCTGGGGTGTCAGGATCTTTAAATTCATATATCATAAAGCTTCCTACTTCGCTAGGTTGATTGGTCTTAAACCTGTAAAAGGCTTCATCAATCTCTCTATTCCAAAACAACTCCACACCTTTGTTATCGTGGGGAACCCATTCTGGTGTGAGTATCCTGGTTAAGATTGACTTACGTCTCAAGGATCTTGGCTGTCTTCCTACATTCCCTTGATGTATGTCACCTATTTCAATCTCTGGGATTACATTGCCAAATTTGTCTGTCCTATATGGCTGGTTGGTGACTACATGCATAGTTCCTTGTTTATCTATGTAGGAATCATCTTCAAATTTGACCACTAGATGTTCTAGTCCAATGGGTTGATCTGGGTTTTTAATTTGGACAATGGATCTTCTCAGATCTTCCTCATAGATGTGAGCACCTAATCGGTTGGTCTTGATATATTCGAGTTGAGTCTTGTAAGGTCCTTCTGGTTTTTCTAAGTATCCCACTCTTGAGCCACCTACGGGTCTCTCCATGTTATAAGACATCCCAAAGTCACTCGTTTTTGAAATAAGAGTGTATGGGTAATCACTCAATTGTTGGGCCCATGAACTAGCAACATGATTGGCACTAGCTTCAGAAGATTTGAGGCTTTCCCTATCTTGTCCTAGATATCTTCCTGACCTAAGGTTCATAAGCCTTGGTGGTTATCCCAATTTTTCCCAGTAATACCTCTTTGTAGAGTCCTTTTGTAATAGTCACTTGTTCTTTTTATTTTCCTTAGGTTGTCACTTCTTTTCCAATAAGTTCTTGTCACAAGGAACACTTGAGTTTTAATTCACTTGAAGTTTGATCGATCGAGTTATTTCCTTTCACTTTAGGCTTTTCTGCAAATGTAGCCTATTTATGCTTGCACTTGAGTAATTAGGGTTCTTGTCCTTGAGTTGTGCCTAGTGTAACCCTACTTAATCAATACCTCTATCCGTACTTAGCCTAAGCTAGGAATTGATAGAGGGGGTTGAGAATGCTTCAACCTGAAGTCACTTATCCCTTGGATCACCCTTGGGTGCTCAAGATCTCGTTCTCAAGCTTGCATGATGCACTTGCTCTGAACACCTTTCGATGTTCTCAATGGATTTGTAAAAGTCCCAAAGTTAACCTAAGATTTAAATTTAATGGACATAACGAACCCTTTTTATTCATGTAAGTCAAAGACCCAATCCTCCCTTATCTTTATGAAAATTTTCCTTAGAGACCCAATCCTCCCTTATCTTTTTATTCATCACAATTGGTGTCAATTGCGATGGACGAGTCCGTTGCCATTGATGGTGTCAATTGCGATGGACAGAAATTTTTGGGTTTTTTTCATGAATACCTATCAATCGTGGGCATATGAGTCGTGATGGATGAGTTTTTTGTGGAGATGGGGAGTCAATCGTGATGGATAGGGGTGTCCGTCACAATGGAAACCTATCAGTCACAATGGATAGGAAGTCCCTCATGGGTTGTCAGTCGCGATGGACTAAACTTTTTGGATTTTTGCGCTTTCTTTTGTCAATTGGGCCTCTATACATCGTGATGCACTTGATTTTCACTGAATCTCACTGTCAATCGTCCTATTTGTGTCGATCACGATGGACAAGGTGTTCGTCATGATGGATACCATCTTTTGCGATGGACAGAGGTGTCCATCGAGGTCTGTCAATCATGATGGACAAGCAGTCCATCGCGATGGACACAAATCAATCGTGATTGATGGTGTGGATCGCAATGGACAAAAAAACACAATTTTTTTTTTAATTCTTATGGATTTGTGATGTGCAAGGCCTCTAGATTATGAATGTGCACTAGTCAACTGTTCTCTCAATTGCGATTGATAGAAATCAACATCTTGGGACCTATGCAGACATTTTCTATACTTGTTGGGGTTTCTATACCTATTATGGATGCTTGTACCTGTAAGAGCACTCAATAAACATGCAAAACACGAGCACAAAAAATTGCTTTCTCGCTCTCTCTAACAAGTGAAATAAAGGGAATGAAGTGGGGAAGGTGATATGACCAAAAAACTAAAAATTCAGTGAAGATGGATATGGAGGTGAGAGGTGGTGAGGATGATGATGGTGATGAAGTAAGGAAGAGAAAATAAGGAAAATTAAAGAAATTACCTACGACACCAACATTACACTCTACGTCTTACCATCACACACTCGTCCCCAAACCTCTCTCTCCGGCAACGGTGCCAAATTTGGTGTCACTCTAACACAATGGCAAGTACCAACATGAGGAGATCTACCTCATAAATGTCAATCTGTGGAGATGTGAGGACTACTATGATGACTATGAGCAAGTGAAGGCACAAATGCACGAGTGAGGACACTAACATGCACAAACATACACACACACACACACAAGGAAAGAATAAAGAGAGGAACAATGGAGTGCTTTTTGTTACTCAAGAAATCTCTTACAAAAGCTCAAATCTCTAACAAGCTAACCTCAAAAATGATCTCTCTAGCTCTTTTTATAGTTTTTGACTAGCTTTTGGCCATGTCCAGACCTAGTGTCTGGCCTAGTTAAAAATTGGTTCCAAGGCTTATTTGAGGGCTCAAACGGAATCTAAAAATTACGAAAAATTGATATGTGACGACTTCAAGTACTCCTCAAGCTTGAGGACCCCTCGGCTTGAACAAAATGGAGTCTAATCTACCAAAAACAGTATTTACAATGTTTGCATAGTGATGAAAATCACTTTTGAAAAGGATTTATGTTAAAAATTTTGGATAGGCCTAGTTGTCAGATCTTCTTTGACTTCTCTGCCTACTTGGTCCTGCTTGGCTGTCCCTCTTCTCTGACTCTTTGTGTCGACTCCCTTGTCTTGTAACTCGGACTTCCCTGGCTACTTCCAACATCTCGTAGCTTTCTTTTCTTTTCCACTTTGATCTTCCATCTTTGCTCTTTAGAAAGGTGTATGGTGAGAAGAGAGTGTCCCAAGGGATTATACAATTATGTAGTAGTCTTTTCCTTCCATTGGATGCCTAATACACATGTAGGGAGCTCCAAAATGAGGTAAGAAATTTCTCGATAGTCACTCAAAAGAAGTTTCCTATCTGTAGCTTCACTTCTTTTGTAGGCCAAAATTCCAAAATCTATAGAACTTTCTATTATGCATGTTCTGATATGTGATAGCCTAGGGGTGTCACTTATGCATTGACACATATCACTATCTAAACTTTTGCCATCTTTCAAGTCCAAAAACTCACTCCATTCGTATTATTCTTTAGGTTGTTCGCATAGGTTGTCATGCATTCCACTAGGTAAGTGCTTTCTCAAAAATTTTCTGATTTTTGATTGCCCATTTGAAGCATGTAAGTATCTCTCTTGAGGATTACAAGTTGAGGACAAAGAGAGTTCTAGCAAGTGCTTTCATCCCCTAGGGGGCGATAGTAAGGCATCTTGAAAACCCCGAAATTGGTTGCAATACATCCAGTCAAACACATAGAAAAGATATGAAATATGCATTATACGCATAAATGAACCTCATAGATCAACCTGGTATGGGTAGTGAACCACTACAAGAGTATTGGTAGACCGCTACATAGTTGGTGGTAGACCACTATGAAGGCATTAACCAACCACATACTATCACTCATGTCTATCCCTTGGTGGAATGGCATGCTTGTTCATTGACCTACATATAAATTACTTCTACACTAGTCTAGGTATGGAGTTGAGCTAGCATACCTCTAACTTGTAAGCCCTTCATCTAGAGTTCTTGCGGATCACCATCTAAGCTCCAACTATGGGAGTGCACAAGTGGATGATGAATCTTTGTATCTCGTTTACACTAATATTTTTTACCTTGAATTATCTTTTTCTAGTCATTTTCGAGATAGATTCTAGTGTATGTATCTTGTCATTTTTTTTCTTTCACATAGTACTACAAAATCTTTGGACAGTTTCTCTACAAAAGATTCTTTGAATCCTCATATGATTTGTCAACAACCTGGTCTACTTTGAGGACTTCTCCTATTCAATTTTTTTAGGAGTTTTATTGGTGTTAGTTGGATACCTACTATGGAAGACCCCAATAGAAATATCATGCACTAAGAGAAAATATGGCCATCAACTCAATCAGATTAGTACTTGTTATTGGGAAAACCTTGGTTAAAGTAAGCCAAAGCGTTAGACGACTAGACTTCCCAATCTATAATCTTCAAAAAGATAATAGAAAATATATTTTTTCCTCTAGATAAAATGATTCTCTGTGAGAAAGCAAATCTCCCATAGGTGGGACAGATAGTTCATAGGGTTGATGGACTCATCAATGATGAGGAAAATAAATTCCTACTCATGAATAAAGATATACTATTAGTCAATATTGTTGATGTACAATAGGTGGCTGATCTATACCATGTATCCCTTGGTCCTGTGTGTACTATAAATATCAAACCTGATCTATTTCTTGATGAGATTTTACAAATAAATTTTTCTTGCCAGCTTGTTTTGTCCAAGAGCCTACCTTGGATCAGAGTGGATGAGGGCTACTTACAGCTAATTAATTTGGGCATTGATTCCTCTCCTTGTATGAATCCTCTCTTTGTAGTATTAAAATGTGTGTTAAATTATTTTATGATTTTTGGAAAACCTATTTGGCCTTACTAACTGAGTTTATCAAAGTATTTTCTTGGGATTATGCTAACATACATGCATTAAACCCATGTTTTTATCAACATTGTATTATCTTTAAGATGAACAATAGACAAATTTTGCAACAATGTTTCCATATTTATTTTAACTATGCTAAGTTAGTCATGGAAGAAATTATCATGAGTGGCTATCTCCCATTGTAATCATCCTAAAGAAAAACAAGCAATTGTGTATTTGTGTGGACTACCATAAACTTAATGTTGTCATGATGTGATACTCATTCCTCTTTCCCTTTCTCTATAGTATATTGGACAATGTTGCAACAAGGGAAAAATAATCATTTCTAGGTGGGTATAATGGATATAACCAAGTTAGGATAGTTGGAAAAGATGTTCCTAAAACTACATTCACCATAAACTAGGAAGTTTACATGTGCACAATTATGTGGTTTTTTCTTCAAAATTATCCAAGTACTTTCTAATGCTAGACATAGGATATATGTTTAGCTTATCTCGCCAACTTTATGCACATCTTTTTGGATCATTTTTAATCTTGGGAATTGTTAATGAACATCTACACCAGTTTGGCATGTTTGGTCTCATTTTGAAGTTCTCAACAAGATTTGTAACTCCAAAGTATTGCAAATTCTTGATTATTTTTGTTTGAAATTGACTTATAATGGCACAAAAATAATATACTATCAAGAAACAAGTATAGAAAGTCTCAATGTGAAAATAAGGCATGCAGAAGGAAATTAAGGGAAGGTAACACATATAACATTCAATATCTAATGTGCATGCACGAAATAGACAAGCCTAGAAAAGTCATAAACATGAGTTTTCAAGAAGAAACTATCCATTCATTCAACAATGACTAAGATCCAACAAATTAACTCCTTTAAAAGTGAGGGGGACGCAATTTTATAGTGGCCCCATCTTGTACCACATTTAGTTATATTTTAAGTAAAATGATAGCTTGCTCTATGGTAATTATTATTCCAGAAAGCGATATATGCATTGTTCACAAAAATAATGAAGGATACAATCACTTTGAAGATGGAAAAAAAAAATCTCCTCCTCCTTTTGTGGGTTTCTCTTCATTGTGCATGTTTATTTTGTATACTTCTTCTACTAACATATGTCGAATGTCATCAATCCAGAGAAGGACGTAAGTCTGAAGTTTAGAAAGGCCTTTGAAATCCTTATGAGATAAATCATTTGTGAATAGGTCTAGAAATGTACCTAATCTAGACAAATAATCCAAGTTGACCTATCCTTCAAAGATTCTCTCGTTCACATAATGTACGCACCTCAATGTGATTTATATGATCCTAAAAAATACCGATGCACTCTAGTATTTAATAAAAATGTGTTCCTAAAAAATACCGATGCACTTTAGTATTTAATAAAAATGGTGATGGTGGACATTTGACCAACACCCAAATTATTCATAGGGCATCATAACCACAAACACTCAAAAATAGCTATGAAAAGTTCCCAATAATCATCTTGAAAACCAAAAGTGTCCACAATAAGTCCCTTTCTAATCATCCAAGATATGTGTGAGTGACCAACAATGAAGAAAGGAATACTTTGTGCATGCATGAATATCATAGACATTAAACAAATCAGGATCTTAAATAGCATCTAAATTTGGTGGTAATGACCTCCCTTGGGATAAGAGAATCACTATCTACTAGGTACCATTTCTAGTAACAAAAGAGGCAATAGATTTCTCACCAATTCTCGATACCTACCCTCTCATCTACGAGACATGTCAAAAACTTGTAATGCATGTGTCAATCAAGAATCCAATATTATTTTAATAAGTTAACAAGTCAAATTCATCACCAAAGTCATAGAGACTAAATCATAAATGAATCTCCATGGAAGTCATAATAGGTTTAGTCTTGATGGCCAAAACAATACAGTAAGATGTCAATGTATTTTGTTTTAGACAAAGGAATGAATCCATAAAATTGCTTCAACTAAATTTCTAAATAATGATCCAAAAGCCCCAAATATGATATTCCAAAAGAGGCATGAAAATCAGCCTCAAACTCAATAATATGTGTCTCATCCGGACCGATGAGCATGATAGCAAAAACATAAAAGACAATATAAAAATGCATATCATTTGCATGCTCTACATATAATATTCTTTTAGCTGGACCATTTTGAAATCCATATAATAATGAGTAAGGATGTATATTTTCATACTAAGTAGATGGTGCTTGTTATAATCTATTATTGCCTTCTTTAACTTTCACATGTTATTTTCGTTCTCTTTTTGTACAAAATTATGGAGCTAAAGATATAAAATTTTTCATTAAAAATTTCATTCAAAATTTTTGTTTAAATGTCCAAAAAACATGCATTTAAACTATTCTGATTATGTGCATATATGGTATGAAGATTTATCATACGATGCGCAAGAGCAAAGATCTCATCAAAATCAATTCCCTTCTCTTAAGAATGATATTTTTCTACATATCTAACTTTATAATAATAAATTATTCCGTCATGCATTTATTTTAGCTTAAAGACCCATCTTCTCCCAATAACCTTCTTTGAAGAGGTAAATCACATAAAGACCAAGTATCATTCTTCATAATGCTCAGCATTTGATTTCTAATAGCCATCATATTTTCTAAGTTTTATGCTTCATCAAAGAAAAAAAAATAATTTGCACCAAGAAGAATAGAAACAACCATAACATAGAATACCTATGCAAAAAAGGAAACATGAGAGCTAGAACAAGTAGGACAAGAAAAAGTTTCATTTATCTTACTATCTCTCAGAGTCTACACCAACCGTTTTGCCATATTTTTTGCCCCACCAATATCTAATCTCTCATGAACAAGTATTTTATGTACATTTAATCAAAAATCAAATTATCTAATCATCATTCAAAAGTTCACAAAGGTTGAGAAGTTGCCCCGCTAGAAACTACATTTGATTCCACTAGAGAAAAGAAGAAATAGAGTTTCATAAGATCCTTTGAGTTGATTGATGTTTCCCTCATACATTAAATTAAAGGTTTATTTTATCCCTCTACAAAAATTAAATCATGAATATTGAAAGTTTGTTTAGTATTTAAATCATACAAATGATAGTGTTTGAGTTATACCATACAACAATGCTTTGTTGGCCAAACATGGGGTGATAGATTGTAATGCTTTAAATGGACTTTTAAAGTACATATGAGATGTATATCACAACCTCAAGCAAATAATTAAAGTAATGACTTATTCTAGACCATGCTTCCTGCCATTTCCATGAAAGACCTATTTTTTCTCATAGAAACACCATTTCTTGCAGTTTATACAACACTATGCATTGGGTTCTTATCCCGTTTTTCTTTTCCTAGATATGAAATTAACTCAAACGGCATGTACTCCTCTCGTCCATCAAAATGAAGAGGCTTGTTTTACATGATGATGTATTATCAGCCATAATTAAGAAAATAATAAATTACATAAATACTTTACTTTTTTGCCGATGGATAGACCCATGCATGATTGGAAATTTATCTAAATAAGACATGAACTATAGTTAACTACCAAAATATGGTGTCTATGTAGACCACATACATCACTTTAAGCCACATGATTTTATGGTCAACTCTCAATACACCACCTTTGGGAAAGGAAGAATACTATATATTACAAGAAATAGATGCTTCGCATACACATTTAGAAGGTGCTTCAACTTTAGGAAAAGAGGACATGATATCATATTTTTGTAGATGTAGCAAACTAGCAAACTTCAAATGGCCAGGACATAGCATGCCAAAGTTTTGCATATGACATGGCTTCCAAAAATTGAACTACATATGCATGATTATTCATTAAATCTCAATATTTGTAAGATTATAGAGTCCATAGCACAACATATCAAGAGTGCTAATTTTATCATCTCTTCATACCTATCATCAATAAACTTGATTACCAAGCCAATCTCAAATAGTGCTTATACACATAAATAATTCCTCCTTGAATTCTAACATATGTAACATGATTCAGATGTACTATCATTTTTAGTAGCACCATTTCCAAATCCCATAACATGATAAGAGAAATTGTTAAGGTAGGCTCAAGTGAAATGAAGAAACCAAACTAGGAGATTATGTGTTTCCTTGAACCACTATCAAAATAACAAACAGTTTAGTTTAAAAAATCCATACAACTATCATGAGATGATCCATCATAGCTAGAATTTGTAGTAGATGCCCATTCTTCAATAGAACTTTCAATCTCGTTCTTCTTTAACTCCTTAGAAACCAATTTATGGTTTCTCTTTATAACATGATCATTGGCTTGATAATAGTTTCAAAAATATTTTTCTCTTTTTTTTCCTTACTTCTTTGGTTGTGTAGTTTTATTCTTCTTACTAGATGAAGATCTTATCCTTGCCATTTTGACTAGTGACAAAAGCATAATTTTCAACACACGTTATGGAATTTTTCCTTGTAGTTTTGACAAGGAATTTGGATTTCCCATCGATGTTGATTAGAGAGTAGATGGAAAACTTTGTATTTTCCATCAAAATCAATTAAAGATTCTAGACAAATGATCTATTTGGAAAAAATTCGTTTTTAGCAACAGAATTCTCCTTCAAAACTTTAATCTTTATAAAGAATTATCCATAGAATCACATTCAATCATGTGCTCATTCTCTATCCATTCTTGAAGATAAGCAACACAAACCTCATTTCTTTATTGATATAATGTGGTAGAGTATCTCAAATATCCTTTTCTATTTTACATGGGAAAATACAAGTAATAAATGCATCCTAATGAAAAAAGCAATCAATGCATGTGCCTATTCATCTTTTCCCTCCCATCAAAGTTGTTGCCCAGTGAATGTAGGTCCTAACAGTGCACCTAACATAGTTCGAATATGAACTTCAAGAGTTTTAGAAATAAAAATTACACCAAAAATACAATCTGCAACAATTTGCAACTTGTATCAACTACATTTGGTGTATTTGTAGCCATAAAAGGCCATATCCCAACACCTTCTTGCACAATGTTCAACAATCCCTTTGCAAAAAAAGCATTGTGCATCACCCATATACACAATGGCTAGTTAATCCTCAACAAGACATATAAAACACATCATTGTTTTCAATTATGGCTACTTTGTTCCATTTTGTCAAAAAAAATTACTTCTTGAAATTCTCGAACAAAGTATGCTAAAAAGCTCAAGCACACCTACTTAGGAGCTTCTATTGGAAAGTAAAAACTTGAGAAAATTCAATAAAGAAGAATACGTTTTCCTATGAAATGCTTGGGATAGTATGAATAAAGGCCAAAAGAAGTTCAAATTTATCTTTTATGGTAGCAAGGTCGTCAAGTTCTTATATAACATGCTTTTCCATGATAACTTTTTAACAAATATGAGAAAGTGAATACATGGTCTTGACAACACACATCAACAAGCCATGAACTATTCTAATATCAATTGTTGGAATTAAAAGAAGTGAAAATACACACAAATAACCTGAGGAAGAAGAAGAACTTTGGGAGCACAATAAATGGTGGTATTACTAGACATGGAATGCATAAAGATAACAATCCCATTAGTGTTTTAGGTATATATACAAGCTTATGGTTAACACCTTTTAAAGAGGGAGAAAAATGCTCAATAAATCCTAAGTGTGTTCAAACACCTCATTACCAAATTATACTAACAACATTGATATGAGTCTCCATGCTTGAATATTTCAAGAGACTATTCTTTGCATTTCATAAAGCATGCTTTAAGTGGATTCACATGGAAATTTGCACCAAATTCCAACAATTGTATGGCAAAGAGAGTTAATCATAAACTCAACAAGTGTAACATTATTGTTAAAATTTTCTTTCTCTTTTAATCTCTTTGATCAAACATTTTCTTTGTATAGGTTTACTTTCGTAGCACATTGTTAAATTTTTCCATTTCTAGATCTTGGATATTATTTTTTCCCTATGTGCACTAACCATGGGTTATTTAGAAACCTTTTAAATCAATAGTACACCACAAATATCATTGTATATAGACTTCCATCACATGCTCTATTGATAAAGATTGTACAAAATTTATCCCACGGAAATGGAAGAATACATAGTAAGAGGCAAATTTTTTTTCTTATCATCCATGTATATAGGCTTCCATCACATGCACCATTGATGACAATGTACAAAATATAGCCCACAAAGATGGAAGAATTCATATTAAGAGGAAAAAAAATGTCTTATAATAGTGACAAATGAGCATCAAACTCATCATGATGATTTTCAAATCTACATTTTCCTTTCATGAAAAGATCATATAGATTCCTCAAGTATACTTATTTGTAAGTATTATCCTTCTTCTAAATGCTACATATATTTGTCGATACATGTTCTGAAGTATCAAATATTAAACAATCAAATAGACATAGTTTACCAATTGGAAGCATCTCATTGAAAATAAATTTATCCATAGAAACATATAGTGGTCTCCATTATCTCCTCTAAATCATACATCTTGTATCTAATTCTTCTAGAACTCAAAGTTAGAGCCCTTCAACTTGCAAATCTCAAATTAATAATTGCCTTGAATACTATAGTCCATTATTGAACTACACAAATCCCTTGATCCACTACTTGTAGGTTTCGGGATAGAAATCCAAAATCCATTTTTCATCTATGGTCACAATATTAGTAACATACAATCAACATAGAAGCCTATTTTTCATGTGCTAGGAAGTTATCATAGTCTCTATGAATGAACTTTTTGTGGAAGATCATTGCACTATCACCTGAAAATCAACTATGAGAGAAAAAGTTGAATATGGGATGCCACTTTAACATTGATGAGTTTTAAGCAGCTATCATCTAGAATCTACTTCCCAGAATTATTGCAAGATCAAGTAAATTCTGAGAGACACAATAAATATCCTAAATAAATTGATGTGGATCGACAAATGTTGTGGTTTTCTTTCTTTCTATAACAATTTGCAACAAGAGTGAGCAAGTAGTATGGATGAACAAATTATGTTCACTTTCTTTACTTAGTTTTCTACAATGACAAAAGCTCATGAAGGACTCAACATGGCTAAAAATAAATTCTAAGTAGAAGAAAGAGTCATGCAATAATTGTTACATAGTTATCATTGATGAATCTTGTGGTACATATAATTGAAAGTAGAGTCCCTACCAAGGAATCTCTTGAACATCATATACCTTCTATTAAACATCTTCAAAGGTGGATTGGTACCTTCATGTTACAAGACTCAAAAATAAGAGATATCAAGATGCATGTTTGGATGAGAACTCATTAAGGTGGTGCTCCTCATGAAAAGGTGGTTTCTAGTTTATCAATTTATTAGATTCTCTATAAGCTATGATTATTAGCACTTAAGATTCTCCTTGACATGAACTAGAATAGCTTTCTTTTATTACTACTTTAAGACTCAACTCCTAGTTGCATAGGATTATGGATTCGTAAGAGATGTTGTCCAAGCCAATGGATCTAGCATTGTTTGAATCATCTCAATGGAAAAATTAGCATGGCTTCATTTTATTCCAAACCTTATGTCAAAGATCATTTTGTAAGAGGATCAAGATTTATCTTCATACTTGAAGCTTCAAGCAATGGTATTCTCATTTCACAACTTCATTTCATGTTTGGCCTAGAAAATCTATTGTAGCAATGAGTTATCTCTCATTTTACTAGTATTGTAACTTTGAATTTCACAACGAGACCATCTAAATCAATGTATTCAAAGTTGACATAGAAACACAAGTTTCACATGCATAACCACCCTACATGTAATGACCATGGATACTTCAGACAACATTACACATTATTAGACCATATAGAGCCACAATAATTCTTGGATCATGAATCATCAGCATGTATTTTTTATCAATAGTCTACAGTTGAGATCCTTGTGATTAGATATTCCACCACTAGAGCCGATACCAAATAGTATTATAACTTTTGAATTGATCTAGCACTTAACATAGGGAGTGTGGGCTTTGAAGATACTAATATTACACTGCTGTAAAATCTAGTACCTGATTCCATTGGATATCCACCTACTAAACATAAAGAGAACACACTATCTCACTATATATAATGGGGTGTATGGATGGTCAAACTCAACATACTGAAAACAAGAGTGTAGTCAATTCTTTTCTTCTACATTAGAAGGTTAAATGATCACATCCTTCAAAATTGATCCATCTCCAATCAAAGCATATAAAACTTTCCTCTGCTGATATTTAACTACTACCTCTTGCAACTACCAAAAATTTGACTCCCATGTCACTAAAACATTCTCTCACAAGACCTTGTATGGATATTTGTGTCACATTGTCACTCACCTCCCTTAAATTATAATCTCACATGATGCACCTACCCCATATCTATTGACATTTTTCATGGCGATGTCATCAAGAGCTTACCACATTGTAGATGCACAATATCCAATATCTAAGACTAGTCCAAAAGAAATTCTACAATATGTGTGGCAACTTGTCAACCAATCTAACTCAAAGAGCAAGTGTCAGGAGCAATCATGTGAAGTCCCACAAACAAATAAGGACTTTTATCCATTACAAAAGGTGAGTATGGAAGAAGTATCAATATTAGGATATGTATCATATCCTCTTGAGTAAGGACTACAATATTACGTGGATGGGACCTCTAGAGCCAAGACCCTAGTATTACTAGTGTCGAGAGGTTATACAAATCACAAAATAGTCAATTATACCTATCATGGTCTAAACAACGCCTTCGCTAAAGGATATGCATCACAATGTATGCTTCATATACTTACATCCTTTAATTAGGGAGAAGATTCTATGGATCCCAACACATGTAGGGACTATCAATATTGATTGTGTTATTTGCACATTATACGAGGTGATCAAGGAGGTACATTTTAGTGGATATAAAGGGAGATCTTAGGTGAAAGCACAAGTCCTATTGGCACACTTCCTTCAACGTAGATCATATGTTTACCTTGAAATGTTTTATTAATAAAGATTCCAAAGAGCTTCATCATAATGTTGCATCTTGGATTCTCTCACAGTACTATGGATGGTTTCTTGAGAAAAAAAATTCAACATACACAATTTAGATGTTCCAAACAATATAATATGGGGCATCTATGCCATATCTCAATGAATCTAGAGATATGTACTATGCCTTTAAGACTTCATAAATAGCTTCACCTTAACTGTTGCAATAAAATGAAATCGCCCTTTTTCCTCATGCCCTATTTGATATATTGATAAGATCAATAATTCTCTTGTCAAGATAGTTCGTGATGGTATCCCACTTGCAAGAACTTGTTTACATACTATGTCACATACAAATGGTATTGTTTTTCTTTGAAAGTTCATGCAGAGACTATAGTCATATCATATCCTACTACATAAAATGGCCTTTTGTTGCACATAAGATTTGTAGTAAACATTACGCTGTCAAGATTTTTACCTTCTACAGGTTTGATTTGTAGTAAACATTACGCTGTCAAGATTTTTACCTTCTACAGGTTTGAAAACAAGAGGTAAGATGTGTTCATGCTACCAAGGAGTCACAATAAGGTGGTTGGATTGTATGTGAAGTTGGAAATAACCTTTACTGAACAAGTAGGCATTTCCATGATGACACGAGCAACTATAGATGAATTGAAGACAATTCAAGCCTCTTTCTCACTGTTAGAGAGGCAATGCCATTGAACATTCCTTTAAAAACCCTCACACCAACTCGATATCAAGAGAGGAAAGGCCACGAAACAACCTCTTTGAGAAGAGGGTATGTGAAGACATAACCATATTAGACACATACAAATATGTCCATGATACATGCCCCACCTAAGTTGCTCACAACATTGGGCTATATGAGATGCAACAAACACTTCAGCCTCAGAGAAGAAATATGGGAACCTTAGCAAAGTTCATTTTCAATAGACCAAAACACTTTATACACTCTTCAAAACCCCATGGGAGAGCATTGGAACTCTCCGAATAACCTAGACTCACTCTTGAGATAAAGAGACAAAAAGTGCAAACAACCTAGAGTCACTAACTTGGAAGCCCCCAAACAATGTCATTGTGATCTTCAAGATTGGACTTGGTGATATATCATACAAAGATCTCAAACTTTGACACACGTCAAGACACACATAATGGAGACACTTTGCATTTTGACCCTATGATTATCAAAGTTGGAGATAGTCCTTATGCATTTTCTGGGTCAGCAAGGAGGGTATGTGGAGGCCCATGATGCAGATGGCAGAAAGTTTAGCCACTGATTTCATCTTGCCAAGTCAAGACTTATACAAGCTCGTACGAAAAACCACGAGCCATTAGGCCAAAATCCAAGGTGGATAGCAACCAAACTTTGGTGCATTGAAGTATACAAATTTCATTTTCTCACAGCCAGATAGCACTTCCAACCCCACTACCACAAAAGACATCTTCATTCATTTCCGCCTTGTGTTCACTGCAATAATCATAGCCACAAAAATCCAAAGCTCTGAAATTAAATGAATGAAATGTTAGAACCCTGATAATGGCAAAAAACAGGATTGATAAGGTGTTAAAGATTGTTGCCTAGGGCCTTATTCAACTTGATGCCTAGATGCTAGGTCACATTTATGGAAGCATATTATATGGAATAGGAAAACTTCTCTGTGAATGTGCACTTAGATTCCACTTTCCTTTCGCTAGAACTTTTCTCAGCAGACGAACATGTTTATAATTTAGCTCCAGCTATTAATACTGAACCTCATCCAGCTTCTTTACCCTAGACCTTCATCCATGTGACAAAGAAAAGACACATTCTCAAATTTGGGCGACCGTCATTGACTCATATCATGCCATACCCTAACCCATGGCAAGCAATGGAACCTTGACACGTGTTTTAAAAAAATGGTTGATCTAATAATATTTTAATCAGTTCTAGTATGTAGATAGATTTGCACATCTTTACAAGAAAGCAGTAGTCAAACCCTCCATTGTACTTTGTTACAGGAATTAAATTGCAATCCCCCTCAAGCTTTTTCAAGACAACTGTCTTTTCGCATACAAAAGCCTTGCCTCTAGCTTGTACTTCATATTTCTGAGGAACACCTTAATTTTGCTCAGCATGCCAGTCATTTTCATGGTGTTATTCGGAAATTATCTAATAAATAGAAGACCCAAAAAGTCTGGCTATACTTCGATGTTGGATGGCATGAACTACCTTTGATCATAAACATTTAATTAATAAGGCTCCTCTCTCCCATTTCAAGAGCTCCAAAATGTTTGCATTGTTTCAACAGAAGCAGTGAAGTCAAGAACTACATATGTTTTGATGGTTCTATGCATGAGTTCTCTTTGAAAAACATATTACTTATCCTTTAGTTGCCACCCAAAAAAAAACCTACAAAACTACCCAGCAAGAACCTTACATTTTTTTTGAAGTTGCACACTGCAGAGTCTGATTACTTAACAACTCGGACAATGAGCAGCAAGGATCCACCTTTTTATATTTACCAAGATATAGCTGGTTAGGGAGTTATGTTTTACACACTGAATTCACCAGCTGCGGAAGCCCAAGTATTTATTACCCAGAAATCCAATATAAGCCAGGATAAGGCTTCCCAATAAGGCAAATAGGCTGAAAATAGGCTACAAAGAATTTAATACGGCTACAAAAATACCTACAGTGTTATGTTCAAAACCTATCTTCGTGAACGCTTTACTGAGTTCCTCATATACTTGCAAAAGGAAAAAGTATAAATACTGCATTCTACCAGTAGATCCCAGCTCCCTCCTGGAACGTTTGGAAGAGTCTTCTCGGACATCTCTTTAGAGAACCATTCGCTCCTTTTCTTTTGAGTGACCCTTCAGAGTATGAGGTTTTGGGCAGATCATCACAAAAATCTTAGGGGTTTACCACTTACCAAAACTTTTAAAATCACTTAACTATTCTCGCAGATACTTCCTTAATTTGAACACCTGGTAGAAAGAAAACAGAAGATGAGAACATTAGTCATTAAGTGGTTCAATCGTCTCTCCTTGCCAAAAAAAAACAAGTTGTGAGAATAGAAAGAACACATTCTCTGTTCTTCAAGAAAGACCAGCCTCATAGATAGACTGTACATGATAAAGGTAATCCACACTTGCCAAACAAGTTGGGATCAATCAGTTTACCTTGTATGAATGTGTTCCAAGTAACAAACCTCATTAACACTCTAATGATAGTCATGCTCTGTTTGTAATCATCTTCAAATTAAAAGATATATATTTAAGGCTGTAAACAATCAAAAGAAATGTGATAAGCCATAAATATCATTCTCCAAGCAACACAAAACTTATCCGACTCGTTGATGAGTTAAATGACATCAAAAGAGACACAGCTTTCCATTTATCGTCAAAAGGAGGAAGATCTGAGCATTGCAATTGAGATGAAAATTAATGTAAATAGCAGAATGAATTCTAGCAGACCACAAATTCACCCCGAAATAAAGTGCCGCTATAAGCTCATGATAGTCAGCCACAAGACTAAAGTGATCAGATCCATTATGCATAGTATCAGCTATATACTATGGCATCCCCACTAATGTCATCATCAGCACTCTAAGATCCTTGAATGAACTGACTGCATGGCAATGAATTTCCTCGTCAAATTAGCTGAATTCTGTGGTGTGACAATATAATAAGTGGTCTTCAGCTTTTTCCCACACCTTTTCCCAAACCTCTAATGTAATAGTCAATTTTTTGAGACCTTAGTGGAATTTCTTCTCACACAACAATTTGAATGTAAGCTATCACCTTGCTATTCCAATCAACCCCGGCATGAGTTTTCATAGCAATAGGCTTGTCTCTTGAAAGTGAAAGAACACAATCATGAAGGAACAGCATGCTCCACATCCATAACTTCTATGAGTCGAATCTGATGCCCTTGAACCACTTCAGCCCCAAGGATGCTTTTGACATCACTAGAGATGCCCAATGTCCAGAATTTAGCTTAACAATCAAAAAATTGTTTCCTGAATTTCTTTTACCACACTAATTTAGAGTACTGAAGTTCCACCAAACACCCAAAGATCATGCAAAATAAATGTGGCAACTATGTCTTCACACTTCATGGAGATCTTTACATCGACTCTTGATTCAAATCTGAAATTTCTGAAAATCATTATTTTCTAGGATTACTGAAAACTTGCCGCAAGCAAAAAATATCCAGGATTTCTTGTAAAAGATACAAATTTTTTTCCCCTATTTCTTCATTTATATCTTTTAAAGAAAAGGTACTCTATTCATGAAGTTAAAAATGTACATGTAACCAAGAGGCTATGTATTCAAGAGCTCAGTTGAGCCCACTACAAGAATATATGAATTATGAGGACTCAGGGAAGCGCTACAGAGCGTTCTTTCAACCCTAAAGCATGCAAGAAGCAATCCAGTGGAATGTGATCCTTGAATATGTTCTTCTTCTCAAAAACTTAAAATGTTAAACAATTGCTAGACGAACCAGGTTGATATATTTCAGTAGTGATGTGTGTGAACACACTTGGGGCTGCCAGGGAACTTTTTGTTGGGTACAGTAACCAGTTATGAAAGTGAAGGGTATCCTCTGTATCATCCACAGACTAAACGTATTCTTGTTAGCCATGATTTTGTTTTTATGAAGATGCAATTCAGCCCTTACTTTCATGTACTAAGGAGACATCAGTTGGCTCAAAGGATGTGTATGAAACGTTGTTGCCAGTTTTTTTAGGTTGACAGTCAAGTGTTGATCCAAATGAGGCAATTTCTCAGCCTTTATAGGTCCCAAATGATGATGATGCAAATCATTCCATTTTTTTATGCAGATTTACATGATGCACTTGATGAGAGGGCTAACATAGAAGATGTTAAAACTATGCCTAAATGGCTGGCGCAAACTTTGAGAGATGGCAATTAGATACACCTTTGTCCTATCGTACTCATTCAAGCTCTCATAGTGCTTCCTTTGCATCAGATTGTTATGCAATGCATGCCTCTAGTTTTTGTCATAAAAATGAGCATGTTTCTTTTGATGAAGCACACAATTCAAAAGACTATGCAATCAGAATATGATCCTATTATGAAGAATGGTACTTAGTTTTTATGCAATCTGCCTCCAGGCGAAAAAGCCATTTGCACTAAATGGGTATACAAGCTCAAACGTAACCCTGATCGAACACTTGATAGATATAAGGCTAGGCTTGTTGCCAAAGGTTATGCTCAAGAGAGAAGCATTGATTTTGATGAGACTTTCGCTCCCACATGTCGAATATCCACCGTTCGTAGCATTTGTGCACTTGTACCTCATCATAGTTGAAATGTACATCAGTTGGACATTAAAACTGCATTTTTGAATGGTGATCTACATGAAGTTATGTTTTTCAGCCCCATGGTTTTGAGCAGGAAGGGCATGGAAACAAAGTGTGTAGGTTGAAAGAAGCATACTAAGGTTTGACGCAAGCACCACATGCTTGGTATGAGAAGATACATGCCTACTGCTAGCACATGGTATTGAGAACGCTCCAACTCAGAGCACCTTATATGTTAAGCATGCAAATGATGTACCTATGATCATTGTTGTACATGTTTAGAATATGCTGCTCACTAGTCTCATCATTGCAACGCAATGCGTTGTGGAACGTTCGTAATGCAACGGCACTGCATTGCGACATATGCAACACGTGTTGTTGCAAACAAATTTTTTTGCCCTCACCCTTGAGCCTAAAACGGGCTCATGAGGGAGGGCATTTCACAAATTTTATAAGCCCTTCCACCCAAAGCTCTCCCTTGTGCCATAAGGGCTGCAAGCCCTCAACCGAGAGAGAGAGAGAGAGAGAGAGAGGGAGAGGGAGAGGGGGGGGGAGAGAGAGAGAGAGAGAGAGAGGGGGGAGAGAGAGAGAGAGAGAGAGAGAGTTAGAACTTAGTACTTACACATTCAAGACTCAAGTTTCAACATTGCAACGACTCACCATGCCTAAACCAAAGCAAAATTGCTAGAAGTACGTATCTAGCCAAGGGAGGTTTGGATCGGGTGGGAGTGCGAGGGGGACATGTAACCTATGTGGCTACAAAGGGGGCAGTGGGGCAAATCATATCAAAGCCCACCTTGCCAGTGGCTTGGGCATTGCAACATGCAAGCGGCCCATGCCTGCTAACATCAAGGATGAGCTCCTTGAGTGGGTAGCTCAGAGGGAAGCCAAAAAGTATCCACAGAGCTCTCGATCCACCTCCACCTCTATCAGCTCATGTGATCCTCATCCACATGATGCTCAAGCACGACAGAGTCATGGGGGATCCTCTGGTGGAGGGAATGATGAGCATCGAGATGAAACATCATACCATCCATCTTGATGGATGAGACTCAGTCACTCGTGAAGGATGCTCGAGGATTGCTTTCTTCGGCATCGGTACGTGCTCGTTTCCAGAGGGGGCAGGAGGTTGAGGCCAAACAAGGTATAATGAAGCTTTTCATACAATGTGGCCTCTCTTTTAATGTTGCATGTACCATAGTCACCAGGGCACGTTGATGTGTCCCGGGAACGATGACGTCCCGAGGTCGGGGACGGGACCTGGACCGTCATGGGGACGGCAATCCGGGACGGCACTCAAAATATGCTGATTTTGAAGTCAATTTTAAATAAATACCATTCATATCTATTTTCTTAGCTTATAAGAACACAAATGAACAAGAAAATAGAATAAACAAGTCTTTTTAAGTGAAATATACACAACATGTGGTTTGCAACAAGTCTTTTTATGTGAAATATACACAACATGTGGTGTGCAACTGCGTCGTAACATGTGGAACTATAGATAAAGATTGAACAATGACTTATAAGTTATCATTAATCAAACTGTCACTTATATGGAAGACAACATCACCTTCGTTCTTTTGTATGTTCTGGACAAAGAGGCCATATGCAAGAGGGAAAGCTGAAAGCTGGATGTGTGTTTTAACTTTTAAGGGCAGCAAGTAGGTCTTTTTATGCTTATGGTGGGCCTTCAAAAGAAGGTTCTAGAGAGTTAAAATGGGCACATAAAACTCCTAAAGCAAAGTGTTCAAAACTGGGCTTCAAATGGGAAAAATAGAAAAAAAATTCCGTCAGTTTTTTGACAGTCGTCCCGAAATTGGCGTCATCACATGCGGTACCTTGTGACAGAGAAAAATTCGGGACGCCAACCGTCCCGGTTGGGCGTCCCTATATTTTTGGATGGGGGGACGGCATCCCTAGGGCCCAAGGACGCGTCCCCCTGTGTCTATGGCATGTACACCTGCATGGAAGGACGCCATAGAATTAGTGAGCACATTGGGATATCGATGGAGCGGTCCTTCATATGAGTTGAGGACTAGTGAGCTAACAAAGGATATAGTGGAGAAGAAGCTAGAGCCCATGAAGGGCACATGGGAGAAGTATGAATGCACTATTATGTGCAATGGATGGACAGACATCAGGAAAACAAATGTATATAACATACTAGTGCATTGTTGCAAAGGCACTATGTTCCTTCGTGCCATTCATGCATCGCAAGCTCGACTTACAATGACAGGTATGTATAGCTGGAATTTCAAGTTTCAATTTTAAGATATGCATTTTCATATGACATATATGATACTATGTATTATGTATGTACATGGCACATGCACATTGCATGTATATTGTATTGTATATAGTATGCATCATGATTCATGCATGTGCCATTGTCCATGGAGCCTGTGCCATGTATGGCATCATGCATGATGCATGTGTCATGCATCTATTGTAATTTGTGTAATTTGTACATTGTAAAGTGACAAAAGTCTTTTCATATATGTCATATGGCTGACTTGGTGTAATTTTTATGTCTCATAGGTGAGTTTATATATGGTCATATCCACAAGGCTATTTTGGATGTCGGTCAAAAGAATGTTGTGCACGTCATTATCGACAATGGGAGTAATTGTGTGGCCATGGACAAATTGTTAGAGGCAGAGTTTCCCTCCATTGTATGGACCCCATGTGCCACACATAGCATTGATCTTGAAAAGATCCTTTGGATTCATTCTATTTTTTCCACACGCCACAAGGTCTCTTTATTCACAGACCAAAATTATTAGCTATTTTCAGATCATTCAATGAGTTGGATATACTAAAGCTTGCTTCGAGTGCGATAGGCTTTGATGCAGACTCTTGTATCTATAGAGTGGACAGCCTCGAATGGACACATTACCCCCAGAGCAGATTTTGTACGGATTACGTGCTTGTCAAATTCTTTTTGGAGGGATGTAGAGATAGTGTTGCGCATCATACATCCATTACATTCTGTTCTTCGCATAGTTAATATGGAGGGGAGTACATTGGGACTCATCTATGAGTTCATGGATCGAGTTGGTGAGTCTCTTTCACATTGCCCACATTTGACATTGGACAGGTCTATATTAAGTTACTACTTGTTACTTTGAAATTTTCACACTTCAAACTCTTATTATCTTAAAAATTAGTCTCTTAAATTTTATAATTTTTTTGTCTATAGGATGAGAAGCTTAAACTTGTGTGGATTGATCGATGGATTGGTTTCATCTCTCGATCCATAGGATGGCACACGTATTGCAACCCTTATGGAGATCTCAGCAGTCCATCATGGATGAGGAGCTCTTAAGTGCATGGAAAACACACACACACATATATATACACACATACATAGATACATGCATACATACATACATATATATATATATATATAGAAGCCCCAATATCATGGTGGGAGATGTACGGTGCCAATGCTCCTCAGTTGGTAAGTACTAAGTCAAAAGACTTCAGTGTGACGTGCTAAATATTTATTATAATTTATGTACTGATTATTTTCTGAATTATGTTATATGTAATGTAGAGAGAGTTGGCTATTCGTATCCTTTCACAGGACTAGAGCGTATGTCCTTGTGAAAGGAATTGGAGCACATGGCCCTCTTCCATACAAAGAAGAGGAACATATTATCTACAGTGCAATTTGAGCGGCTAGTTTATTTCCACTGCAACTTGCGTCTTTTGGAGGTCAACGTAGATACAGTAGATATAGAGAAAATGAGAGATATTCTAGATATTCCTCCAGAGGATCTAGACTTCTATACTATGTTGTACCATGAGTTTGCCTTACCTAAGCATGATACCGAATCATCTCGGAGACACAGAGGACCTAACAGTAGTGGTGGAGCATCTACTAGCAATCGACCAAAGACCACTACTACTAGGGATGATGATGATGACGACGACGACGACGACGATGATGATGATGATGACAGTGATGATTTGTCATCTGACACCATGTTAGAGTGACAGTTTGATTATTGACATTTGAGTCTTTGGCATTTCACATTTGACATTTGATATTTCATGATATGTATTTACTATTGTGATGAGAGTCACTAGTGGACACTTGTGACAAGACACGACTCACTTTTGACTTCATATTTATCATTTGACACTTATGATTTATGCCATGAGTGACGAGTCCCGACTCATATGATTTATCATTTGTCATCGACTATAGTGATTCTCTATGTTTTTATTTTGACGTATCAATGTATGGTGTATCGTAATTCATCATTCATGCATGATGTTACATAGTTAAAACTTAAGTGTTATGTTATGAATCATGATGTTTAATGTTAAAAGTTAGAAACTTAGAAAGTTAGGTGTTAAATGTTCACTGTTATGATGTTAAATGTTATGATCATTACGTTGTTAGAATCTAGATGATGATGTTATGATTATTGATGTTAAATCTTATCATTTATGATGTATCATGATTCATGTGACATATGAGACATTATGTAATATGCTCATTGAAAATAATTGATGGATGTAACATGTTAAAACTTAAATACTATGAATCATGAATGATGTTAAAAGTATCATGATTCATGATTCATAAATACTCATTGAAAATAATTGATGGATGTAACATGTTAAAACTTAAATACTATGAATCATGAATGATGTTAAAAGTTAGAAACTTAGAAAGTTAGGTGTTAAATGTTCACTGTTATGATGTTAAATGTTATGATCATTACGTTGTTAGAATCTAGATGATGATGTTATGATTATTGATGTTAAATCTTATCATTTATGATGTATTATGATTCATGTGACATATGAGACATTATGTAATATGCTCATTGAAAATAATTGATGGATGTACAATGTTAAAACTTAAATACTATGAATCATGAATGTTATGAATCATGAAGCATGATGTATCGTGAGTCATGATAGAAGTTATAAATTAGAAGTAAAAACTTTCAACTTTCATATGGTAATATACTATCTAACCCATAGTGAGTAAGGCATCTAATGAGTGACCAATCATGAGTCATGAATCATGACTCACGACCAAATTAGATTGATAGATCTCTCTCTCTCTCTCTCTCTCTCTCTCTCTCTCTCTCTCTCTCTCTCTCTCTCTCTCTCTCTCTCTCTCTCTCTCTCTCTAATGAGTGACCAATCATGAGTCATGAGTCATGAATCATGACTCACGACCAATTTAGATTGATAAATCTCTCTCTCTCTCTCTCTCTCTCTCTCTCTCTCTCTCTCTCTCTCTCTCTCTCTCTCTCTCTCTCTCTCTCTCTCTCTCTCTCTCTCTCTCTCTCTCTCTCTCTCTCTCTCTCTCTCTCTCTCTCTCTCTCTCTCTCTCTCTCTCTCTCTCTCTCTCTCTCTCTCTCTCTCTCTCTCTCTCTCTCTCTATATATATATATATATATATATATATATATATATATATATATATAGTGTAATATGTATTTTATGGTATGTATAGTCATATCCCACCCTATTATATATCATAGGATCCAAATTACCTAAAAAATACATATATAATTTTGAAAAATAAATATCTTTATCGCAACACCGAGGTCCGAACATTGCCCCCGTTGCTAACCCGTTGCCGTTGTCGTTGCTAAAACATTGCTTTCCACTATGACTGGTCCTAATGAGAAGCATATTGCTGAATTCAAGACTCTTCTCTTGAGATGTCAGATTTGGGGCATTTGCATCATTATTTGGGCATTCTGTTTATACAAGTTGATGGGGGCATAGCTTTGTGTCAAACAAAATACATTGACACATTACTGCAAGATTTTGGCCTTGAAGATTGCAAACTTAGTGGCACTTCCATGGAAACAAGCTTACAGTTGAGCGACTGATTCTTCATGATGTTGGAGATGCATTTGATGTTGTTCTCTATCAAAAGATTATCTGATGTTTGATTTGCTTATAATAACTTGGCCTAAAAAGTCAATTTGTTGTCTCTCAGATGAGCAAGTTTATGCATTGCCTAGGTTTCAAGCATTCGCAAGCCATTAAGCGCATCTTTCACTACTTGAGTGGTACTCGACTACTTGGATTGTTGTATTCCAAGGGGGGATCAAGTTTATGCATTACCTAGGTGTCAAGCATTCGCAAGCCATTAAGCACATCTTTCACTACTTGATTGGTACTCGGCTACTTGTATTCCAAAGGGGGATCATTACTGCCAAATTTACATGCTTTTTTTGACTCAGATCGGGTTGGTCGCTATGACACTCAATGGTTTTTGCTTCATGCTCGATAGCTCATGCATATCTTGGTTGAGCAAGCGGCCTATAACGGCCACTTCTAGTTGTGAGGCTTAGAATAAGGAAGCTTTCACAATGATTGTTGGGTGTGCGTGGCTGATGCCTTTTGGCTTATCTTTATGTTGGTCAATCTTCTTGCACCACCATCTTCACTGACAATCAGAGTGCATCAGAAGTTGCAAGGAACACTATGCTCCATACTTGCACAAAGCACATTGAGATGCACTATCATTATGTCAAGGTCTGCCGGAGAGATCAGTTTGGCTTATGTCAAGCTCTGCCTAGGGAGAAGTCTGAAGCTTTTCACAAAGCTTTGGGCATACTTCCTTGTGTGGATTCATGTCTTTCCACATAGCTTTGGACTTCCTTATACATGAGTACCAAGGCACTTTTTTCACTCTCTAGGAGGTTTTTTCCCACGACTTGTATATATGCCTATAATCTTAACAGGTCACTTATCTTTGTACATTCACTTGGTAATATGTTCAGTGTTGTGTTGTTCCCTAAGCTTCTTCTTCTTCCTTGTGTTGTTCATGTGATTTCTAAACCTTGAACACCAACAAATCATAGCATCCAGAATTGCATCTGGCCCAAAATCCATGTCACCGTAGAATCTGTGAAAATGGGTAATGACCCAAAGTAAGTTTGAACTTCTCACAAATCGAAAAGTATTTTCTGCATGCAAACATGATTTCTCGACATTCCCAATAGACTTCTTATTTTCCAAGTCACTGAGAGGGCTCAAAAGAGCATCATGTGGTGAGATACCCAACACATGAGACACAACAGTAGAGTACGAGGGACTTTGACTCCCTAAACTATCGAGTCGGACATGTACCTAAAGAGGGAACACCATACCCCACAAAGGAGCATCGGCTCAAAAAGGTGCCAAAGACAAATTCGAATTCTTCCATCTCATCCCCCATCCAAAGATGAAACAATCCTAAAACCGAAATATCCAAAGCTGAAGATGATCTCCTCCAAATATAAATAAGTTGCAAGCTACTACACACCTTGTAAATTATGCAGAAAACACAACTCCACCTCTAAAAGTTAAAAGGACCACCTAATCCAAGCTAGCCCATGAAGAGGGCTCCAAAGTGTGTTGAATAATAGTGTTCGAAGTGTATTCTTTACATAGAAACCATATGCCTTGATTAACAAGCTTAAAACAAAGCAAAAAAGCTCAAAAACATATTTCCATGTTCTCGCAAGAAACCCGCCTCAATTTATGAGGCCCATATTTTTAGTTTTTCTAGGTGCGTTTAGGTGTCAAATGACATATAGTATGAGCCATTG
>CM035408.1:94577723-94870223 GCA_020310875.1 Ceratopteris richardii | reverse complement strand
CCTCTCAATAGGTAGCTTCTTCCAAGTATGTTGAAATAAAAATCCTCTTTTTACTTGTGGAATCCAAGGATATATCCAAAGCATAATCCATGTATACCAAAGATTTTGGGACCTATAGAGACGGTGTATTTTTCTAAAATTTATATAGACTTACTTTCCTTTGAAATCCATCATGCTTTGAATTTTGAAATGTTCCAAGATGATGTCATCTTCATCAAAAAATAAACCTGACTTTGGATTTGTATAAGGATTTAGTATACCATCTTCTCAAATACATATGAAAATATATTCCACATAGAATGTATTTGATAAAAGATTGTGAATCTCTTTCAACTACAAAACCTAATCTTCAAGTTGATCTCCAAAATCGTACTGCTATAATTTGTCATAGTGCTCACAAAGATATCATCAATAGCAATGTCACAAAAAAGATAAGTATTCCTTTCTTTGATAGATAAGAATTTGGGCTTTTATGAAATATAAGAGTTTGTGCAAGAGAAGGAACTAGTGAAAATGGAGCACATGAAAACAAGAATGTTTGGGAATGAGAGGATGTACACTCACATCAAAAACATCATATGTATTTAAATCAAGAGGAAAATCTAAGAAATAATTTGCACTCTCAAATGATTTTTCTTTCACTCTACTCACAAAATTGCAAGTTTTCTTAATACTTGGACAATCAAGCTCAATCAAATCTTTAAAATTTGTATGAAAAACAAAACTTCTTTACTTTTATGAAGCAAGGCACTCACTCTTCTCAAAAGTAATTTTCAAATTATCTTTCACAATGCAAAAAGAAAAATTACGTTTCTTGCAATATTTGGCACATATAGAACATCCAAGAGTTCATGAAGTCCACCACTCTCTGTCTCAAGACAGAATGTTCTCTATGCCACAAACTAGTAGAGTTTGATTTAGCACAAGTAAGCAACAAGTTTGTTTTTAAGAGACAAGATGATTTCAAAACAAATTAGGATGCAAAGTGATGTATTTTGAAGCACTACTATCAAACACCCAAACAACAAACTTAGTCTTTCCCATAGTTGCAACGCAACGCGTTGCGTAGCGTCTCCAACGTTCGCAACGCAACGGCGTTGCGTTGCGACGTACGCAACGCGTTGCGTTGCAGACAAAAATTTTTGCCCCCTCCTTTGAGCCCAAAACGGGCTCGCGGAAGAGGGCATTTTAGATGCGTTCTAGCCTGCAACGAGCACAGACCTGGGAGCCCTGAAGAGTTAGCCGAGAGAGAGAGAGAGAGAGACTCACCATGCCTAAACCAAAGCAAAATTGTTGGAAGTACGTGACTAGCCAAGGGAAGTTTGGATCGGGTGGGAGTGAGAGATGGACATGTAAACTATGTGGTTACAAAGGGGGTGGTGGGGCAGATCGTATCAAAGCCCACCTTGCCAAATTTAGTGGCTTGGGCATTTCAGCATGCAAGCAGCCTATGCCAGCTGATATCAAGGATGAGCTCCTTGAGTGGGTAGCTCAAAGGGAAGCTAGAAAGTATCCACAGAGCTCTCGGCCCACCTCCACCTCTATTAGCTCCAGTGATCCTCCTCCACACGATGCTCCAGCACATCAGACTCATATGGGATCCTCTAGTGGAGGGAATGATGAGCATGGACATGATACCGTCGATCTTGAGGGTGACACTCAGCCACCGGTGAAGGCACCTAGAGGATCACTTTCTTCGGCATCCGTACGTGCGGGTTTTCAGAGGCAGCGGGAGCTTGAGGCCAAACAAGGTATAATGAAGCTTTTCATACAGTGTGGCCTCTTTTAATGTTGCACGCACACCCGCATGGAAGGAAGCCATGGAGTTAGTGAGCACATTAGGATATCGATGGAGCGGTCCTTCATATGAGGAGTTGAGGACTAGTGAGCTACGCAAAACAAAAGATATAGTGGAGAAGCAGTTAGAGCCGATGATGGGCACATGGGAGAAGTATGGATGCACTACTATGTGCGATGGATGGACAGACATCAGGAAAAGGAATGTATATAACATACTAGTGCATTGTTGCAAAGGCACTATGTTCCTTCGCGCCATCGATGCATCAGAGGCTGGACTTACAGTGACAGGTATGTATAGGTGAAATTTCAAGTTTTAATTTTAAGATACGCATTTGAATTTTGCATATGCTATATATATGTATTATGTATGTAGTATGTACTATGTACTATGTACATGGCTGATTTGGTGTAATTTTTGTGTCACAGGTCAGTTTATATATGGTCATATCCGCCAGGCTATTATGGATGTCGGTCAAAAGAATGTTGTGCAAGTCATTACCGACAATGGAAGTAATTGTGTGGCCATGGGTAGATTGTTAGAGGCAGAGTTTCCCTCCATTGTGTGGACCCCATGTGCCGCACATAGCATTGATCTTTTGATAGAGGATCTTGGAAAGATCCCTTGGATTCATTCTATTTTTTCCACCTGCCATAAGGTGGTCTCTTTGTTCACAAAGAGACCAAAACTATTAGCTATTTTCAGATCATACAGTGAGTTGGATATCCTAAAGCCTGCGAAGACCAGATTTGCTTACATGTGCATAGTGATGGAGAGACTACTTCGGGTGCGGCAGGCTTTGATGCAGACAGTTGTGTCTACATAGTGGACTGCCTGGGATGGACACACTACCCCGAGAGCAGATTTTGTACGGATTACATGCTTGTCGGATTCATTTTGGAGGGATGTAGGGGCACTTGTGCGTGCCATACATCCATTATATTCTGTCCTTCGCATCGTTGATATGGAGGGGAGTACATTGGGACTCGTCTATGAGTTCATGGATCGAGTTGGCGAGTCCCTTTCACGTTGCCCACATTTGACATTGGATAGGTATTTATTAAGTTATTACTTATTACTTTGAATTTTTGACACTTAAAATTCTTATTATCTTAAAAATTAGTCTCTAAAATTTATAATTTCTTTGTTTATAGGATTGAGCAGCTTAAGGCTGTATGGAGGGATCGATGGGATTGGTTTCATCGCCCGATCCATGGGATGGCACACTTATTGCATCCCTTATGGAGATCTCAACAGGCCATCGTGGATGAGGAGCTCTTGAGTGCATGGAACACATATGTATATAGGCTTTATCCAGCTGATGTAGAGTTGCGACTTCAGTTGGAGAGATAGCTCTTGGTATTCCAAAATGGTGGTGGCCATTTTGGAAAGGATACAGCTTGTTTGAGATCTGCTCAGTTGCGGCCAGTATCATGGTGGGAGATGTATGGTGCTAGTGCTCCTCAGTTGGTAAGTACTAAGTCAAAAGTCTTTAGTGTACTGTGTGACATGTGATAAATATGTATTATGATTTATGTACTAATTATTTTTTGAATTATGTTGTAATGCAGAGAGAGTTAGCTATTCGTATCCTTTCACAGGACTACAGCGTAAGTCCTTGTGAAAGGAATTGGAGCACATGGGCCCTCTTCCATACAAAGAAGAGGAACAGATTATCTACAGCGCAGTTGGAGCGGCTAGTTTATTGCCACTGCAACTTGCGTCTCTTGGAGAGCGGCGGACATACAGGAGATGTGAGGGAGGTCAACGTGGACACAGTAGATATAGAGAAAGTCAAAGATATTCCAGATATTCCTCCAGAGGATCTGGACTTATATACTATGCTGTACCATGAGTTGACCTTACCTCAGCATGATACTAGATCATCTCGGAGCCGCAGAGGACCTAGTGGTAGTGGTGATGCATCCACTAGTAGCCGACCACATACCACTACTACTAGGGATGATGATGATGATGATGATGATGATGATGATGATGATGATGATGATGATGAGAGTGATGATTTGTCATCTGACACCATGTCAGAGTGACAGAGTTTGATTATTGACATTTGAGGCTTTGACATTTCATGTTTGACATTTGGTATTTCATGATATGTATTTACTATTGTGATGACAGTGCTGAGTGGACACTTATCATGACTCACTTGTGAGTCGTGACTTTATATTTATCATTTGCCACTTATGATTTATGCCATGCGTCATGACTCATGATTCATATGATTTATGATTTATCATTTGTCATAGTGATCTCTATTGTTTTATTTTGATATATGAAGTTATGAACGATGATATGATCATGTGACATGTATGTACTATGATGCCAGGTGTTATCATTTATATTATAAATCATGATGTTTATTGTAATTTGTTAAAAGTTAGAAGTTAGAACTTACTACTTAGAAACTAGAAACTTGAAAGGTAAGTGTTATGATCATTATGTTGTTAGAAATTAGAATCTAGAATCTAGATGATGATGTTATGATTATTGATGTTATGATTGTATTTGAATTTTGATATAATGATGATGTATTTGAGATAATTGTATTTGATATAATCTTAAGGCTGTGTGGAGGGTTATGATATAATCACGAGTCACGACCAAGTTCCAACTTTCAAGTTAGATTGATAATCTCTATTATTTATGATATATCTTATATTGTAATAAGTATTTTATGGTATATATAGTCATATTCCACCTTATTACATATCATAGGACCCAAAATATGTGAAAAAAAAATATAAAAATTTTGAAAAATAAATAACTTTATCGCAACTCCTAGGTCCAGACGTTGCCCTCGTTGCTAACCCGTTGCTAACCCGTTGCCGTTGCCGTTGCAAAAACGTTGCTTTCCACTATGTTTTGGAGGGGAAAATTTCCTTGAATGATATGCAATTGGATGTAGGTGTCCATCATCTCCATATTGGGATAGAATGGCCCCTAGGGCAAAGTGTGACTTTCTTATATTATGGTCCGGTTGTACGGTCTCTTTTACAACTTGACTTCCTCGTTTCCCTTCTCTACAAGGTTGGCTGCAACTCCGGAGTTCGTTCTCTTGTTGGGACAATTAACTCCAATATGGCCAAGGCTTGAAGGTGAGTTTGACGTCCTCCTTTCTATTGTTTGTGAATATAGCTCATGACTTGACTTGTCCAATAGAGAGGATCTTGGAGGATCTAACACTAGGCACTTCTCAATAGTCAATGTTGAAGGGGGACAACTGAAATTTGAAGAAAATATGGTGAAGGAAGGATAGCTCTTGCTTAGGTATGGATTGAAGTAAACAAATATCAAATTGCTAACCCATATACATGAATAATAGCACACATCAAGAAATTAACATGAAAACAAAATACACAAAGTATGTTCAAAAGTATTGTGCTCCAATCAATGTCATTGATGATGACGAACATGTTATTATAGCTCTAAATTTCTTGCCTAGATCATAGATGTCCTTTCTCATTCTTTATTAGTGACATTTTATTACTAATACTGTTGTTACTTTTAGAAAGTTGCAAAACTTGTTGTTATAGGAAGAACAATCTAGGATTAATCTTGACTTGCAAGGATCCATGCAAGATTTTGACTAGCCTTGGCTACTAAAGCAAAGTGAAGAAGTATCAAAGGTAAGGCAAAGATAAGAAGACTTTTGCTTCTAGTTCTAGTTCTAGCTTCCATGGTAAAGACCTAAGTGATCCTAGTGATTCTGAAGAGTGAAAGAACCATAGTGAAAAGAAACGGACATATAAGAAAGGCAATTGTATTACTATAAGAAACTTGGGCATTATATAGATGAATGCAAAAGTAGAAAAGCTAAGCTTATAAAAGGATTAGATGATGATGATGATGATCATACATCTAATGAAAAACAAGTTCTCAACTCAAACACAATAACTATGATGAAGACTGTATTTCCTATAGTTACTGTTGAAGAGTTAATTTTTGGAAAGACCATAGTGGAAAGCAACGTTTTCGCAACGGCAACGGCAACGGGTTAGCAACGGGTTAGCAACGAGGGCAACGTCTGGACCTAGGAGTTGCGATAAAGTTATTTATTTTTCAAAATTTTTATATTTTTTTTTCACATATTTTGGGTCCTATGATATGTAATAAGGTGGAATATGACTATATATACCATAAAATACTTATTACAATATAAGATATATCATAAATAATAGAGATTATCAATCTAACTTGAAAGTTGGAACTTGGTCGTGACTCGTGATTATATCATAACCCTCCACACAGCCTTAAGATTATATCAAATACAATTATCTCAAATACATCATCATTATATCAAAATTCAAATACAATCATAACATCAATAATCATAACATCATCATCTAGATTCTAGATTCTAATTTCTAACAGCATAATGATCATAACACTTAACTTTCAAGTTTCTAGTTTCTAAGTAGTAAGTTCTAACTTCTAACTTTTAACAAATTACAATAAACATCATGATTTATAATATAAATGATAACACCTGGCATCATAGTACATACATGTCACATGATCATATCATCGTTCATAACTTCATATATCAAAATAAAACAATAGAGATCACTATGACAAATGATAAATCATAAATCATATGAATAATGAGTCATGACGCATGGCATAAATCATAAGTGGCAAATGATAAATATAAAGTCACGACTCACAAGTGAGTCATGATAAGTGTCCACTCAGCACTGTCATCACAATAGTAAATACATATCATGAAATACCAAATGTCAAACATGAAATATCAAAGCCTCAAATGTCAATAATCAAACTCTGTCACTCTGACATGGTGTCAGATGACAAATCATCACTCTCATCATCATCATCATCATCATCATCATCATCATCCCTAGTAGTAGTGGTATGTGGTCGGCTACTAGTGGATGCATCACCACTACCACTAGGTCCTCTGCGGCTCCGAGATGATCTAGTATCATGCTGAGGTAAGGTCAACTCATGGTACAGCATAGTATATAAGTCCAGATCCTCTGGAGGAATATCTGGAATATCTCTGACTTTCTCTATATCTATTGTGTCCACGTTGACCTCCCTCACATCTCCTGTATGTCCGCCGCTCTCCAAGAGACGCAAGTTGCAGTGGCAATAAACTAGCCGCTCCAACTGCGTTGTAGATAATATGTTCCTCTTCTTTGTATGGAAGAGGGCCCATGTGCTCCAATTCCTTTCACAAGGACTTACGCTGCAGTCCTGTGAAAGGATACGAATAGCTAACTCTCTCTGCATTACAACATAATTCAAAAAATAATTAGTACATAAATCATAATACATATTTATCACATGTCACACAGTACACTAAAGACTTTTGACTTAGTACTTACCAACTGAGGAGCACTAGCACCATACATCTCCCACCATGATACTGGCCGCAACTGAGCAGATCTCAAACAAGACGTATCCTTTCCAAAATGGCCACCACCATTTTGGAATACCAAAAGCTATCTCTCCAACTGAAGTCGCAACTCTACATCAGCTGGATAAAGCCTATATACATATGTGTTCCATGCACTCAAGAGCTCCTCATCCACGATGGCCTGTTGAGATCTCCATAAGGGATGCAATAAGTGTGCCATCCCATGGATCGGGCGATGAAACCAATCCCATCGATCCCTCCATACAGCCTTAAGCTGCTCAATCCTATAAACAAAGAAATTATAAATTTTAGAGACTAATTTTTAAGATAATAAGAATTTTAAGTGTCAAAAATTCAAAGTAATAAGTAATAACTTAATAAATACCTATCCAATGTCAAATGTGGGCAACGTGAAAGGGACTCGCCAACTCGATCCATGAACTCATAGACGAGTCCCAATGTACTCCCCTCCATATCAACGATGCGAAGGACAGAATATAATGGATGTATGGCACGCACAAGTGCCCCTACATCCCTCCAAAATGAATCCGACAAGCATGTAATCCGTACAAAATCTGCTCTCGGGGTAGTGTGTCCATCCCAGGCAATCCACTCTGTAGACACAACTGTCTGCATCAAAGCCTACCGCACCCGAAGTAGTCTCTCCATCACTATGCACATGTAAGCAAATCTGGTCTTCGCAGGCTTTAGGATATCCAACTCACTGTATGATCTGAAAATAGCTAATAGTTTTGGTCTCTTTGTGAACAAAGAGACCACCTTATGGCAGGTGGAAAAAATAGAATGAATCCAAGGGATCTTTCCAAGATCCTCTATCAAAAGATCAATGCTATGTGCGGCACATGGGGTCCACACAATGGAGGGAAACTCTGCCTCTAACAATCTACCCATGGCCACACAATTACTTCCATTGTCGGTAATGACTTGCACAACATTCTTTTGACCGACATCCATAATAGCCTGGCGGATATGACCATATATAAACTGACCTGTGACACAAAAATTACACCAAATCAGCCATGTACATAGTACATAGTACATACTACATACATAATACATATATATAGCATATGCAAAATTCAAATGCGTATCTTAAAATTAAAACTTGAAATTTCACCTATACATACCTGTCACTGTAAGTCCAACCTCTGATGCATTGATGGCGCGAAGGAACATAGTGCCTTTGCAACAATGCACTAGTATTTTATATACATTCCTTTTCCTGATGTCTGTCCATCCATCGCACATAGTAGTGCATCCATACTTCTCCCATGTGCCCATCATCGGCTCTAACTGCTTCTCCACTATATCTTTTGTTTTGCGTAGCTCACTAGTCCTCAACTCCTCATATGAAGGACCGCTCCATCGATATCCTAATGTGCTCACTAACTCCATGGCTTCCTTCCATGCGAGTGTGCGTGCAACATTAAAAGAGAGGCCACACTGTATGAAAAGCTTCATTATACCTTGTTTGGCCTCAAGCTCCCGCTGCCTCTGAAAACCCGCACGTACGGATGCCGAAGAAAGTGATCCTCTAGGTGCCTTCACCGGTGGCTGAGTGTCACCCTCAAGATCGACGGTATCATGTCCATGCTCATCATTCCCTCCACTAGAGGATCCCATATGAGTCTAATGTGCTGGAGCATCGTGTGGAGGAGGATCACTGGAGCTAATAGAGGTGGAGGTGGGCCGAGAGCTCTGTGGATACTTTCTAGCTTCCCTTTGAGCTACCCACTCAAGGAGCTCATCCTTGATATCAGCTGGCATAGGCTGCTTGCATGCTGAAATGCCCAAGCCACTAAATTTGGCAAGGTGGGCTTTGATACGATCTGCCCCACCACCCCCTTTGTAACCACATAGGTTACATGTCCATCTCTCACTCCCACCCGATCCAAACTTCCCTTGGCTAGTCACGTACTTCCAACAATTTTGCTTTGGTTTAGGCATGGTGAGTCTCTCTCTCTCTCTCTCTCTCTCTCTCTCTCTCTCTCTCTCTCTCTCTCTCTCTCTCTCTCTCTCTCTCTCTCTCTCTCTCTCTCTCTCTCTCTCTCTCTCTCTCTCTCTCTCTCTCTCTCTCTCTCTCTCTCTCTCTCTCTCTCTCTCGGCTAACTCTTCAGGGCTCCCAAGTCTATGCTCGCTGCAGGCTAGAACGCATCTAAAATGCCCTCTCACGCGAGCCCGTTTCGGGCTCAAAGGAGGGGGCAAAAATTTTTGTCTGCAACGCAACGCGTTGCGTACGTCGCAACGCAACGCCATTGCGTTGCGAACGTTGCAGACGCTACGCAACGCGTTGCGTTGCAACTATGCTCCAAAATTAATTATGAAATCCATGATAAGGAACTCCTTGCCATAGTACACGTGTTTGATACCTAGAGTCACCATCTAGAAGGCGAAGCTCACAAAGTTGATGTGTATACAGATCACAAGAACTTAGAGTATTTTATGACCACCCGCATCCTCAATAGAAGGCAATCTGGATTCTCAATGGAGTAACTTTTTATCCAAATTCGACTTTGTCATCACATACCGTCAAGGACATCAACAATGTGAGTCAGATGCCCTGTCCAGAAGATCTTACCTTGCACCAAAGAAGGGTGAAGAGGCCTTTGATCAACAAGAAAGTGTATTACTCAAGCCTAAGCATCTCCAGTTCGAAGCTATCTCTTCAAGCCATCATGAAGATTCAGCCTTGAATCATTTGATCCGTGAGAATCTACCACAGGATGAATCGTTTTGTAATGTTAAGCAAAAAGCTCAAGAAGGAAAAGTCAAAGAAGTAAACGAATTTCAGGAAAAGGATGGGTTACTACTCTATAAGAACCTATTGTGTGTCCCTCCAAGTACTTCAACAACGTCATGACAACCTTGCAGCAAGACATTATGGAGTGAATAAAACAATAGAACTCATATCAAGGGATTTTTGGTGGCCTCAAATGTGGAAGGAAGTCAAAGAATATATCCTAACTTGTGATACTTGCAATAGATCTAAGGTACTCCGACATAAACCTCATGGCCTCCTGTAACCTTTACCTATTCCAGAAAGGCCATGGGCTTCATTGTCTATGGATTTCATCACAAATCTACCAAAGTCAGATAAGCATGTTGCCATTCTTTTTATTGTGGATAGATTTACAAACATGGCACACTTCATTCCAATTACCAAGGCAATCACAGGTGCAGCCATTGCTAGACTTTTTCTTAGATACATCTTTAGGCTTCATGTATTGCCTCATGATATTGCCAGTAATCGAAGTCCAAAGTTCATATCCAGCTTTTGGAACAGTCTTTGCAAGCTCCTTAGTGTTCAAGTTAAACTATCTACATCAAATTATCCAGAGACTGATGGACAAACAGAACGGGTGAATCAAGTCCTAAAGCAATATCTCCGTTGCACCAACAACTATCATCAAAATGATTGGTTTGAGCTTTTACCCTTTGTAGAGTTTGCATATAACAATAGTGTTAATGCACCTACTAAGCAGACTCCCTTCTTTGCAAATTATGGACAACATCCAAGGATGAATATACAACTCTCAAATCATGTCAAGAACCAAGCTGCCAGAGACAAGGCCCAATACCTGATGGACATTCACAAAGAACTCAAGGAAGAGATCCATAAAGCTCAAGAACAATATAAGTACTATGTAGATCAACATCGTGTTCAGAATCCATCGTATCAAATTGGGGATAAAGTATGGTTACTCAGAAACAATTTTTCTTGTAATCAGAAGCATATTTCCAAAATCTTGTCTACTATAGTAAGGGAGCACAATCTAGTGCTCGCCTGACACGTTGCCTCTCTCTGTCCCATAGCGAGCCTAACATCATAGAAGTGATCGGTCTACATCCATAGGGGCATCACATTACCCGTGCTCCTTCATCCACCACTAGTCCTCAAGTTCTAATGTCTTCCACAAAGGCTTCAAATCTTGGTAGGCATAGTCCTCACCAAAGATCCTCTCAACTATCTAGCTTTAGTCAAACGAAAAGTGCATCTTCAACTTCTATGTTTGTCCAAAACAAGAAGTATCATAATTAAACTTTATCATGCATAGCTTGGACAAATACCTATGATATCCCTACTCACGTCATCACTACCCTACAGTAAGTTCAGACTTTGATAAAGAATCTTTCTAAATATTTAACAAAGTCAATGAGCTGAGTTTCTATCCCTCCTTTCAAATTCTATGACTAGATTCCGAAGTTTGACACACTAGAAATTGAAAACCCATGGGGTAAACAACAATATACCACTTCCTTTTTTTAGAGAGGTGCCTATTTTTATTGTGTAGACAACGGATTGTGAACCCGTTCACAACATGGGATCATGAGCAACACGTTGCGAAGGGTTCACAATGCAATCTTAGCAACACATTGTGATGCAACTATGCATCAAAATCACCTCCCTTGCCATAGGTCCACATTGACCTCCCCAGAGCTTGAAAACTGAAGCCTAGTGGATGCCCATCCCATCAAGGGCATGGTGTCTTGTACCACCACACCCACACCATACAGGTGTGTGGAGGACCCCACCAAGGACCTAAGAGTCCAAGAGCCTCATCAAAGGAACGAATAAAAGATGAGCCCAAAGGTCCCATTGATAAACTCTTTTAGGGAGGTAACCCAAATTCCACTTCACACTTGGGCACACACTCCATACTTGACTAGACATTTCAACTATAGGCACTCATCTTGATGTCTTTTGAGTTTGGGGACGTGACACTTAAAGACTCGAGAGTCATAGTCATAGTCATAGTAATAATTATTTTTGTATGTGATGAAACTGTATGGGTATATGATTGGAGTATGGATTTTTTTGTCTGCTAACGTCTAGACATTTACATCTCTTGATTTTGACAAATTCAAATGTTTTGTTTAGGTGTTGTTATCAGATTCAAAGTGCATACAACCTTCCCGCAAACTTCAAACTTCATGCCTCAACCTCAAGGCTCAAAGGTATGTACTATGCAATGATGGCATATGCGTTGTGGCCTGAGCAATTGCGAAAGTGGGGAGTCATCAATCGCGAGTGGTCTCTAGGGGCATGAGGTACTATGCTCAAGCCCTATAGGCTATAGTATGTGCCAGGTGACATGTGCAACACATCATACATGTAATTAAATATGAAATTTGAATGACAATGCCACATGGCACACACTCGCATGATGCACATTGCAACCACATATATAGTTGTAGACTCTAGTATAGACTACAATATAATGTTAATGGAATCTTGATGGATTACTAATTCTGAATTTCTGATTTTTTATGTCTCTTAGCAAGATATATTTTTCAAAAAAAGCAATGGGTCATAAGTCAAAAGTGGGAGCATGTTCTCCAAGTTTACTTGTCAATGCAAATATTGCTGACACAAATTTGATGGAGGCCCTTCACGTATCCGTGCTCATATTTTGGGATTGTCAAGCTTTGGTGTTTCAGCTTGTGGTAAAGCCCCCAAAAATGTGAAGGAAAAGTGAAGGAGTCGATTGGACATGTTGATGTAGGCACTTCTAATGTGCAAAATGTAGATGACATTGTGGATGATGTTGGCATTAATCATGCATCAAATGATACACAAAATGTGCATGGACATGTGGATTTAGAGGAAAGTGGACAAGCTAGCAAGAATGTTTATCCCTCTTCTTCCAAGAAAGGGAAGATAAGCCAACAAGGCTTATCTAAAGCATGGAATGTGGAAGCTTCCAAAAGAGCAAAATTTGCTCTTCATCGCTTCTTTTATGTTAACGATATACCTTTTTCGAAAGTGAGAAGCCCCTATTTCAAGGAAATGGTTGCAACTATTGGACATGCTCATCAGCTTTTACTCCCCCTTCTTTTTATGCATTGTGAAAAACTGAATTGAATGATGAGATCAAAGTCATTGCAATGATCTCAATGTCATAAAAGAAAAGTGGAGAAAATATGGATCCACAATTGTTTCTAATGGAAGGTCTGATACTAGGCATAGACCTATCATCAACTTCTTGCTTCATCTATTCATGGGACCATATTTTTTAAATTTGTTGATACATCAAGCCCTCAAAAATCTAGTGAATTTATTTTTCAAACATTTGAAGGAGATCATTATTGAACTTGGTATTGAAAATGTAGTACGAGTTTGCATGGATAATGCATCCAATTCTGAAAGGGAAAGAGAAATGGTTGAAAATGAATGGCCACACATATTTTTTACGAGGTGTGCATGCAATTGTCTAGATCTTCTTTTTTAAGACATTGGCAAATTAAAGTGGGTGTCTAAAATAATTAAAAGTGCATGCAAGATTGTGAAATTTGTGACAAGAAAGGAGAAAGTTTGAGCACTTCTTAGATCCATTAGCTCAAGGGACTTGATAAAACCTGCCCCTACACATTTTGCATACTATTATATCATGTTACAAAATCTTTTGGTTGATAGCTGTTAACAAGGACTTAGGAAATTGCTTGTGGATGATAAATTTCTGAAACTAAAATGCTCAAAGTAAGCCTTATGCATTGAGGTGCATGATATTGTGTTTTCTAATGCATTTTGGCATAGTTTTGTGAAGCTATGTGCACCAATTTTGAAGATTCTCCATTTATGTTCTAGGGAAGGTGCAACCATGGGGCTTAAATATGAGCTCACGTATCGTATGGTTGAGAAATTGCAAAGAATGTATGGTGTTGATAAATCAAAATTGAATAAAATCAAAATTTTATGCATTAATAGATGGGACATGATGCATACACTACTGCATGTAGTGGGACTTATGTTGCATCCCATATGGAAAAATACGAATCAAGAAAGTGATGTTGAGGTGCATGAAAGATGGATAAAATCTTTTAAGTAGTATTGTAATGGAAATGTGCAATTGATGGATGACTTGATGAAAGATTCTAACAAATACAAGAATGATTATGGTTCATTTGCTTCACATGTTGTCCATGATCCTAGAAGAATGCAAGAAGGTGTGAAGTGGTGGCAGATATTTGGGAGCTTCACACCTAAATTGAAATCCCTTTCCATTAGAGTTTTCCATGTGAGAGGAATTGGAGTACTTATTCACTCGTATACAAAGAGAGGCGGAATAGATTGCTTGCTTGTGATGCTAATAAACTTGTTAACATATATACTAATTTGAGGCTACTATAAAAGGTGAAAGAAAAGGGATTTGAAAGAATGAAGATCACATTGGACATGCTCAATAAGGAAAAAGATGAAGATTGTCTTCTTGCTTTGCAAAATATGAGAGAAGCTGAAATCGGTCCTATGGATGATGGACCTAATGAATCTACCAATATTAATGCTGTTCAGCATTTTGCAATACTTCCCTAACATTGATTCACATGTTTGCGTGGCTCAGACTGTACAAGGACTGAATATTGTAAGCCAGAACATGTGATAACTCCAATAGCAGACTTATAATACTGCTGCTTTGAGCATTTGCAAAGAGGATGACAGAAATTGGCATGCCTTGTCATGTTATTTGTGCAACCTGATTATTCATAAGTGCAAATATGTATGTAATGTTAAGCTGTCGGTCAACTTTCCAGATCATAAAATTTATGATACAGATCTTGAATAATCAGACTGCACTTTTTTCCTTAATGTACTTATGAACAACACCTATGAAGAAACTGAAAACTAATAATTAATTAGCACTGTTTCAACACTACGTATGCAATAACTCTAAATGTATGTTTCAATTGTTACAAATTTTATGTAAAGTAAAACTTTCTTTTTAACAAAAGAGAGAAGGAAAGATGAGAAAAAACAGAAAAAACAGGGAAATAGATACTCACTCGAATAGGAGTCCCTCCATGTACTTATCCACTGGTTTAACCCCCCAGGTTATCCTCTCCACTACTGTCACCTAGACCATAGCTTCTGTATCCTAATCCTCCAAACTTGGTTGAGTTTAGTGAGCCTGCTCCAACTGGTGATTTCCACAAGGCATCCTGATTTGCCAAGCTACTGTACAGATCCCCAAATCCACTTTCACGAGCACCCATTCCAAGACTCACACCACTTGCTGAATACCCCATTCCAGAACTGCCAAAATCATAATCACGTCTTCGATAGTCTATATTACCAGAAATGTATCCATCATCTGCACTACCATAGCTGACATTACTGGCCGTAAAGCCAAAACTGCTGCTCGGACTTTGTGATGAGCCCCATGTTCCCAGGCCACTGCCATAACCAACCATGTTAGAGCTCCCACCATGCCTATAGCCTGCTGTTAAACCAGTACTGCCATATCCAATTGGCCCACTGCTCCAAAGGTTTCTACCAGGTGTAATATTTCCATATGCACTACCTGGAGGAGTGCTGCCATAACCACTTCCATTTCCACCATATATACTACTGGAGTTAAGAGAACCATGGCTAGTATTCCGACCAAAACTTTGAATTGCACCCCCATAACCATAAGGAGTATTTAATCCACTGCTAAAATTTCGATTAATACCATGATCTAGCTGTCCATAAGATGAAAAACTCATCCCAGAGGAAGGACTATACCTATTTTCGATTCGGGCACCAAAAGATCCTAGTGGGCTTGAGCTAAGTGATCCATATCCAGTCCCATAATGCCCACCACCTCTGACTACAGATCCATATCCACTCCCGGTACTTCGAACAGGAGAAGGAGACATCTCCTTGGGGATTGCACGCTTGACTTCTACCATCTTTCCTTTCAGCTCATGAAAGGAAGATTGCAGAGCTCTATCTACTGCATCTTCAGAATCGTACGTGATAAAACCAAATCCACGAGGTCTCTGAGTGCCATGATCATACATTACTACTACATCTGTTATATTACCAAACTGATCAAAGTATTTCCTGAAATCGTTCTCAGTAACAGAAGCTGCTAAACCACCCACAAATATTTTTTTGGTTCTGGCTTGATGCACTGGAGATAGACCAGCAGTGCTACTTTTAGCAGAATTTTGTTGTTCTTCACGAGGTACTGCCTTTTTAGCTTCCACCTAAAAATTGTGAAGCAAAAGCTGCTCTCTTTTTAATCAGAAAAAAGCTGCAAATCGAGCACGAATATGATCACATGCACGCATGAATCATAACCATTAACACAGATACAAATCCAAGTTCGGTTGAAAATGAAAATATGGTAAGCAAAGATACTTTTTGTTCTACATTCACAAGAATAAATACGTGTGTGGACGCAATGCTTCCACGGCAGCAGGAAAAACCATACCTGTCTTCCATCAATATTGTGTTTCTCTTGAATAACTCTATCAGCAACTGCAGGGTCAGCAAATACAACGAATCCAAAGCCTCTAGCTCTGCCAGTGGCCCTGTCCTTCATGATCACTGCTTCGACAACTTCACCATAAGATTCGAAATAACTTTTCAGCTTCTCTTCAGTTGTCTCCCAAGAAATGCCGCCGATGAATAGTTTTCCGACGTCTGAGTCCATCTCTAAAATGCTCTAGATGTCGAATAAATGTTTCAGATCTAAAAACATGCAATAGATCGGAGTGCTGTTCCTTTAAAACACACGGATGCGCTAAGACAGTAGTGGCAAGCTTATGATCTTGAGCTCGAATGCGACAGGGCGAAGTTGTTGCCTCTTGAAACACTAGAAAGACATCGACGAGGACCTCGATCTTGGAGGTAAATATAACGGGATGACCTCAGCGACAATGACGCCGAAATAGCGGCGGCGATCGTAGGACCGCAGGGAGCTCCTGCGTCAAAGAGGCAATGGAGCTCCAATGGGGCCTTCGATCTTGAGCCTACGCGCAGGCATCCGGCTGAATGGAGGGAGGGAGGGAGGACGCAACCGAAAACGTGAATGAATACTCGGGATGATGAATGAAGATGATGGCGTACGTGGGAAAAGAGAAAAAGAGAGATCCTTCAGCAATAATTTTGCCATCCTTCGCCCAATTTAAGAGCTCCAACATCCCCTCACTTTCCTTTATCCTTCAATTTTCTCATGTGTAGAGGAGAAAGAAGGTACCTCTTAAGTTTATATGTACAAGAGAAGAGTTCTCTTAAGTTTATATGTACAAGAGAAGAGTTCTCTTCACAGCAAAAGAAGGTATGCCTACTTAGGATCTTCTCAATGGTATTGGAGGTCTCAAGCACACCTCCATTGATCTTTGTAAGTAGTAGATATTGCTTAAAAGAATCATTGATCTCTCACCCTCAAAGATGAGAAGACCATCCAGAGTTTATGTAATTCTAATTGGTTCTACTATTCTTTTGAAGCATTTCTTTGACATAATCTTAACCTTTGTGTGAAACAACAAAGAAGAATGTTTAGAAAAATTCTTCTTCTCTAGTACATTCCAAGAGGAAACATTTCAAGTACATCACCATTGTTCCAAAAAAGAAGCACCATGAGTTGGACAAAAGAGCACATGTAAAGAAGCACCCTAATTCGGACATTGTACCACATGAAAAGACTATGACAAGAACTAGGAAGAAATTGATCAATGTATGTTTCAATCTTGAAGAGATTCTTCAACAAGTTGTTCATGTCTTGTTTCCTATTGTCTACTAACGAATATAAGTCCAATATGCCAATGTATAACTGAAATCTAAAGTTTTTCTCATATCTAAACAGAAAGTACTTCTCTAGTGGGATCTCAAGTGAAGGTACGATGAATAGAATGCTTGTATTCTATATATGTGCCCAACCATTCATAACAATTGCACCTAATCATGTGCATCCACATTCTATTGACATAGACAAGACTCACACTTGCATCTAGTGGATAGGTGTGGTATGTACATATGCATCCACATTCTATGACATAAACAAGTTTCCCACTTGCATCTAGCGGATATGTGTGGTATACACATATAAAGCTATTGTTTAACCACAAAAGAAAAAAGAAAGAGTGACCTTTTGAAATATCGTTTGTAAAGTGGACCTCATTGTTGATAACAAACAAATCCCAAAGATATTCCAAGTGATGCAAATATTTTTTGGTTCTAGGAAGAAAAATTGAACGTTTGAAACACCCCTATCATTATAATTTACCATGTGACTATCATAGTGTATGATATATTCTTGAGTATTTTTGTTGATATTTCAATAGTGATATGTGTGAACACACTTAGATCTGTTGAGGCACTTTTTCCCTCTTTAGAAGGTTTTTTTCACTCGGCTTGTATATACACCTATAACCCTAATGGATCACTTATCTGTGTACATTCACTTGGTAATACATTCTATATTGTGTTGTGCTCCAAGCTTCTTCTTATTCTTTGTGTTTTTCATGTGCTTTCATAGAGCTCAAGCTCCAACAATTGGTATGAGAGCAGGAAGTCGCTTCATCTAAGGCTTCATCAACACCCCACCAATCACAGTCTCAGAATTGCATGAAAATTAGTGAGCATATTGTAGGCAATCAGGAGTTCAAAAGGTTTTGCTTTGTGGCATCAAAATTTTGATTTGATCTCCTTTCAACCTTTGAAACTGCACTACAACAATCGTTGTGTAGGAAATTTTATCCTTTCATACCAAACATATATACAAGTTCCAATTCTCCAATACAAGCACCTCGAAGTTTGATATAGGTTTAGGGTATCTCAATAAGATGTTTTTTTTCAACTTTTTGAGATATTGTCATTTTTTTGCATCAAGGTATTAAGTCAATAGCCATGGCTAAAAGCAATGATGTATTCTGTATGTTGGTTGTTGAGACCCAATGTGGGCATATATGATGCATCATGTATTGGGAGCAAAAGGGATGTGGAATATGGTGCAAGATGTTGAAAAATGTCCTATTATATATGCAAACATAGTTATTGAAGGTAACACAGATGGCATTGAAGATGATGATCTTCAATCTCTTCATTGTGCTTTAGTTCATGTCGCACATACTATAGAGAAACTTAGTTGAGATGGCAGAGATGCTCATGCACATGCATTGATAACTTTGTATATCAAAGGTGTCATTATCCCTCACATTCACTCTTGTAAGAGAACAAAGGATGTTTGGGATACATTTACAACTTTATACCATGCAAGAAATGAAACTTCTGCTACTTACCTCCAAAAGAAATTGGAGAGTGAGCACATGAATGAAGGAGATTCTATAGTCAGTTTTTGACAAAGATCAAATATTTGAAGGAGCACTTCATTTTTGCTAATGAAGTCTTGCCAGATGTTCAATTGTGTAGACTCTTCTTAACAGTCTTCCATATTCATATCAGAGTTTTTCTTCTACTCTTAGATTGATGATGAAAGGCAATCCAAATACCTTGAGATTTGAGGATTTTGCCTTTGTTTTGTTGTAGAAAGATCAATCAATGTAGAATAGGTCAACTATGCATGTTGCAGATCAAGATTTCTTGGCTAATCAAAAGGGAAAAGGTAATTGGATCTCATCCACTAGTAAGAAGAAATGCACTAATGTTGCACAATCAAAGAAGGAAGACAAGAATGAGAAGAAAACAGAAAAGTATAAATAGTTTTACAAATACTATAAGGCAAATGATCATGTCATAAAGAGTTGTCTTAGAATTCCTATAAAAGAGGCAAAGAAGAAAGAGTCTAGAATGGTTGTTGCAAAGGCCTCTACACCTAGAATAGAGCCTGCTAATCTTGTTCAAAATGAAGCATGGGCATTTGCTATTGTTTGTAACTATGACCCATCTTCTCATGAACAACATATGTATGTAGTAGATTTAGATGTTTAGTACTTTGATAGTGGGACAACCAAACATATTATCTCACAGCATAATTTCTTCAGCTCACTTGAGCCTACCCCTATAGGGAATATTGTCACATGTGCTAGTTCACTTGAGCTTACCCCTATAGGGAGTAGTGCTAAAAATTCCTCTTATCCTATAATGGGAGTTGGTAAAATTATTGTGACTACTCCTCATGGTAGTTCATGATCTCTCAACATTAGCCAATATTGGCTTAGTTGTCAAATTTTTTGATGGCAATGTCTTATTTAAAAGCCTTCTTCTTGGAGTATTTTTTAGGACTTCATTCCTAGACTTGGTATCTAGAGAATTTAGGATCATTATCGGGAAAGATTTGTGAGTGTTTTTTTTTCTTTGGTTTCCATTTTTGGGAAAGCAGATCCATCATCATCTTCGCGAGCAAGAATTGTACAATCATGAAGGTAGTAGAGGATTGTGTTCAACAAAAAGGAGGTAGGAGAAGCCCCTTGAGAGAGCTCGTGAGCACCCCTCCCCTCCAAGGAGCTCTCATGCATGCACAAAGCCCACAGATGCCGCCCATGCACTGCCCGGAGGGCCTCAAAGTTGTCCACATTATCTGCATGTTGCGTGAGAAAGTGGAGGGAGGCTCCTTTCTTCCTTGTGTTGTGAAGGAGAAGGGAATTAGAATCCAACATATAGTCGAAGATTGTACCTACAGTCTCTAATATGGGATATCAAAAAGCTACTCCCGTGGATTTCTTGCTTGTAAGCTCCATAGAGGAGGAGAGAACAAGGGTAATCTCTCATCTACCTCTCCATAGAGAACATATCTACAACACCTACCTTCACCAAATTGGGCATAACTTTCCCATCCAACATCCAAATGGAGTGATTCCACTTGGTATTGAATCCTAACTCAGAGAGATATTCATTGAGTACCTGAAATACATCATTTGACTATATGCCACCTATATGAAGCTTCAAAGTTGAAAAGTAGGATGGTAGCATGGTTTTTTTGCAAGTATGATGATGATAAAATAAGAACATCTAGCATTCGTATAAGTTTATCGGTGCTGCAAGCACATTGATCATTATTCAGGGTGTGTAGTGCCCTTTGATTATTTTGGTTGTATATTGTGTGCTCGTTAGCACACTATCTTGAATGTGTAGAGCACTTGGTTGAAATTTTTCTAGTTTTCAATTTCCTGCCGAAATGTTGCCTAATATTTTTAAAAATTTTGCATGCATAGTTGATTGATGCATAAAAAGTAGAGAGCATATTAATAGTGTTGTTGTTTTTGTTCTTATTTTATACAGTTTCTTGTGACATGTTAGTTTTTGTTGCCACTCTTTACTCTGGGTGTACATAAAAACACATAGGTAAAAACCATTAAAAAAGGGAGAAAAAGAAGACAAACAAAACATGAAAAGGAATTTACACTTTCATAGTCATGGACTCTTGACCATCTTCACCTCGTAAGGAAGACACACACATGGCTTACCATTCAAGAGATACCATAAAAACCATGAGCACTAAGATTTCCCAACTAGAGAGTATGCTTTAGAGCATGTCTGGAACATGTATGTAGCTCCAAGAAAGATGAAGAATTACTTGAGGGTGAGATTTTAGGAATGGAGTTACATGTTCTAGGTGAGCATCAAAATCCAAAAGCTCCTAGTGAGAGTGTCCTATGGAGAGAAGCCTACGGAGAGAAGCCAGATGGAAGCTTAAAGACCTTAAGCTACTACAATATCATGGCTCCACTAGTGCACAAACTATTGATGCTATTGAATAGTGGCTCAACAAGTGGGACCAGTGCTTCCCCTTACGCCATATCATGGATGATAGGTATAAGATTTAGTAGGCTACCTATAATCTCATGGATGTTGCCCATAGATGGTGGCATAAAGTTGAACAAGACAAGAAAGATCCGACTACTTGGGAATAGTTCAAAATCTTATTTGATAATAATTTTATGCTACTAGAAGAGAGTTCAAGGGCACTAGATACTTGGGTTTTCATCAATCAAAAAAACCAAATAGTCCAAGATTAAGGAGACAATAGGGAGGTACTTCTTGAAGTGCCTGACTCTATTCCACAATTTCTCCAAGTTCACAAGTTCGTCTTGGGAATTAGAGAAACAATCTGACCTTTAGTGAGGAAGGAGAGGTGTGACTATTTGGCATAGGCCATAGAGATGGCTCTAGTCTACAAGGATGGTCATAAATACATGGGCTCTCAAGGCTAGAGATCCTCATGGGCTAAGATGAGTTGACCCTTTTCTTCCATTACTACTTGACTAATGCACAGCCTCAAAAAGAGGTTAACCAAGTGCATATGATCGAGACAATTTCAAGAGCTAAAAGAAAAGTGTCTCCACTAGTTGAGAGGGCTTATAACAAGTATATCCTTACCCCTCAATAGAAAGAGAAGGAAATGAAAGAAGAGTTATGCTATAGGTGCTTAGGACAACATCAATTTAAAGTCAGTCCTAAGAAGAAAAAGATAGAAGCAACCATAGTAGTAAACCCCACACAGCAAGGGAGTGATGCAGATGAAGATTTTGGAGATTTCCCATCTCAAATATCATCTCCTATAGTGGCCATGATAGTCACGGAGAAGGTGCCTTCTATGCCAGATGTTGTGCTTTCACTTGTGGCACAGAAAGGTTACCAATCCCCTGATACAAAACTCATTGTTATGAGAGGAGTTGTGGCAGGACAACATATCAAAGTCCTCTTTGACACTGGATCCACTCATAATGTCATCAACTCCTCACTTGTCAAACGGTTACACTTAGACATTGTGCAGTGAGAGAATGCCTACACAATGGAGTTAGCCGATGGGAAGGGTACTAAGGCATGGGATCGACAAGTAGTTGGTCTACCCATCCAATAGTCCTATGAGGACATATTGGATTTCAACGTAGCATGTATGACCTATTTTGATGTAGTCCTAATAAGAAGTTGCATGCTAGGAAATGATCAGTCATAGAATTTGCTTCACATGTTTACCCGTTTGAGCATGAGGGAAGGCAATTACTGATCCATGGATATCCAGATCTCCAAGGGACACGATCGATGACTACAACCAGTTGCTCAAGATTGATTGTAAGTATATTTATTTTCACTATTTTGTGTATTCATCTTGTGTAGTAATGGATTCTTGCAATTAAGGAAAGTCCAGTTGGAATGCTCATGTACTTTTAGATAAAGTAAGTGAAGATTTTTGGTGTGCAAAACAAGAGGAGCAAGGAGGATATGGAGGGAGAGAGAAGAGAAGACAGACAGACACATGCGTGGGAGCCTGGAAACCGACATAATGATCTCCGCTTGAGGCAATGCTCTATAAATGATGTATATATATGAATATAGGGGTAAGGTCACATGATCTTTACATCCCCAACAATCTCCCATTTAAGGTTCAATGTGACCATAAGTGGTAACACATATAAAGAATGATGTAGGACTATACAATAATGTACAAGAAGAGTCCGGATCTCAACCCATACCGATCAACCTACACCAATTGCCTCAAACAAGGTGTATCCATGCACCTCAAACTGCTCTAGACTCATATCGATAAGAATCGAGCTCGCATCTGGCTGATGCAAGAACTAATGGAGTTCTTGCAAAGCTCCCACTCACTCTATACATGTGTCAATCATCCAACAACTGACAACTCCAAGTGCAAATGCTCCAATAGCAACTGCAACATCTGGTCTTGAGCATAACAACTCGTACATCAGACTCTCGAATGCTGATGAAACATGTGCTATCCTGACTAACCTAAGTATGTCAGCCATGCCTATATCCAAGGCGTCCAGAGCACCATCATCAATACAAACATGTCCTGACATATGTGTGTCAACATCTGGCATGAATGAATCCAAGAATGACTGCATGATCACTGACTCAACAACATTTAAATTAGTCATCCTCTCAACCAAGGATGTGTCTAGCTGTGCACCATGAGAGCTAGTGTGCTCTGGCATACAATGTGTATCATAAGAGCTATCCTACTCTACCACACCAAGTGTATCATTATGCTCCACATGAGCTAACTGCACAACATGAATACTAAGATCAAATTGATGATCAAACTCTAACTGAGTATCATCACAATGCTCTAGATGAGCACCCACATCATGCTCTAAAGCATCCAATTGATCATCCAAAGTGTGCTCCATAGGGGCATCCACATGATCAATAAAATCATGCTTTATAGCATCATAAGCATCCAAAACATGCTCTATAGATGCAGCCATCTGAGCATCTGAATCCTGCCATACATGTGCATCATGAATGTCAACAAATCTATATGTAGGTAGAAAAAATGAGACATGACGAGTCTCACACTGCACATAAGGCTTAACTCCCACTGAGACGAGACTGTCTCTCACATGAAGTACCTATAGTGGATATATGTGCCTAATCCTAGCACCTTTGACAAGCATAAGTTGTCCCAACTGCAACTAAAAATGATGCTCACCAAGGAATGCATAACATTTGCTCTCTTGTAATTGGCTAATTGAAATCCAGCTCATAGGGAATGAAGGCACATAGCGTACATGTCTTAGTATAAGTGATGTTCCACTAGGTAGTATAAGACATACATCTCTTGCACCCTCAATTTCATATGTTATACCATCATGCAAGTGCACACATCCATGGCTCTCACTTGAGAATCGACAAAACCATTCGTGATGTGGAGTAATATGAAAATCGGCTACTGCATCAAGCAACCAAGCCATATGTGTGCTATCCAATGAGCAGGACAAATCCTGAGATGAACCATAGAAGAAATCGATATCACCATCACTGGCATAATCAACTGCCATAGACTCTCATGAAACCACTACCTAACCTGCATCACATGCATATCTCTGACATCCTCATCGCATCCGCCTAAAGCAACTTCGTAGAATATGGCCCTCATGGCCACAATGCCAACATCGAAGCTATCAATGTGATCTATGTCTCACATGAGTCAATGGACTCGCATACATATCATGTACTCTCTGCCATAATGCACTACTCGTCTCCTCATTATAACAGACTCATATATAGAATCCAAAAGTTATAATTGAATAGTGGAGTTGAACAATGCATCCATATCCATCGATACATGGTCGGACATGTCAGGAGGCCTCTGTGCATCTCTATGCACATACATGTGTAACCCTAGATGAACCAATGTATGCCACATCTGAGATTTCCATCTTGGAAAGTTAGTGCCATCAAACCAATAAGACACCATGTTGGCAATCAAAGAGACTATAAATATAGCAAGAGACTAGAAACAATACTTTATCCTCAATAGGATCACACCTTCATATCTATATGCATAACTCACATCATAAATATCTCGTTGGAGAAGAAACCATGTGAACCACATGTCACATAACCATGCATCTAGCATGCATATAAAACCATGAGCATAAGTGTTGTATAATTACATGGGTCTAAGAGGTAGAACCCTTGGGTTTCTAGGTGTGAAACCCTTTGGATTTATGGTTTATTTACCCCTTTTAGATGGGTCTTGAACCTTAGGGTTAATTTTTTAAGGTTGAGTACCTTAGGCTTGATTGGAAGATTCTCCTAGCCTACATGGATCCATCTGGTGCCCTCTTATGTTGTATCCCTCCACATGAAGCTCCTTCGGTTATTGACATGGCCCATTCTACTCCTTCTGGTGGTCATTTTTCGGTAGATCTTACTTACTGGAAAGTTCTACAAAGTGGTATACGCCTTTTAAATTGGCATATGGTCTGGATGCCATTTCACCCATGGACTTGGTGGTACCTAGTTTAAGGGTGGCACTGTGTCATAAGCTATTACCCGAAGAGTCCTTTCCTTTCCGGCTGGATGTGTTACGGTCCTTGATGAACAACGACTTGAAAGTTTTCTGATGCTACAAGAAGTGCAACTAAGGCAAGCTAAGGCACATGATCGATTTCTCTGGACTCCCGTTTTTACCAAAGGACAATTATTTATGTTCTATAATGCTAAGTCTAATCGTTTAGCGGGCAAGTTCAAGCTTCGGTGGTTTGGTCCCTACTGTATTGCAGATCAGCTTAGACCCGCTACTTTCTGATTATCCACTTTAAATGGTACTCTTCTTCATAAAACCATCAATGGGTCGAAACTTTGCCCGTATTATGCCTCGACTCTTTCATCTTAATTATTTGATGGTATTTTTTATTATTCATCTGGTTTATGTTGGTTTTGTTGCCTAATGTCTATTTCCATTATGCACATTCAGGTTGACCGTCTGACCGTAAACTTCCCAATTTTACTACATATCCAGTATTAGCCACCACACTCCACATTTGGATTCTCATGAATGCAGGTATGTCATCATTATGCATGCATGTTACCAATCACTGGTGATGATTGCATTTTCTACCCGCACTTCCATTCGGTGTTTTTACTTAATCAAGTTCTTCCACCTTTTTTCCGCTATTGTGTACTTTCACTGTGTGTTTTCCTTGCTGTATTTTGCATTCGCTTTCTATTGCTCACCATGGAAGCTCTAGCGAACATCACCACATTCCGTGCTGGCTTAGCTCCTGACTTGAGCGAGTTTCTGCGAGCACGCGGACTATTGGCATTCACCGAATTGCCATGGCATTTGGTCGACTGTCACCCGTTCTTTTCTCAAGTAATCGTTGCTATTGCCGATGTCCCCCAGACCGAGACCTGTTGGCTGATCACATGCCTCAACCCATGTGTAATAGTGACTCTAAACACCATGGCTGAGGGATTCCATCTCCCTCAAGATGGGAGTGTAGATGTTCCCCTGTTACCGATGACGACCATGAAACAACTCTTTCCACGCCAGTCTTCTAACGAATTTGCAATTCTATACCGACCTGAACTGGAGTGCTCTGCCCTACATTTTCTGGTGGCTACACTCAATCTTTAAAAACACACCTATGACATCTCTCGCCCTTTCTACTTTATGATCGACACCGCTACCCACGAAGCAGTTAACTAGTCGTTATTCTTCTTCCAGCGCATTCATTTGGAATGTCACACGATCTCTGGCAGTTCGCGAAGGGTGATATTCCTCGAACTAAACTCCCCCATCTTCTTTCCTTCCTTCTTCTGGCGGTTCACCCTATGCAGCCTCCTCTGATGCATACTCTCCTGTTCCATGAAGAATCAGCACAAGTTATGGAGGTGAAAGACAACGACGATCTCTTGCAATTCTTTCGGGGAAAGCGTCAAAAACTCAGCCCCTCATAGAGTCAAGCCCAACCATCATCAATCGTTAATCTGCAGGACACTGCCTCTTCTACGCCTATCCTTTCTGCCCCACCTTCTCCGAAGGATCAAGTTAATATAGACATGGTTATGGAAGATGTTCAACCTATTGATACAATTGTTCCACAACAGACCCCCTCTACTGAGAAAGTACTCGACACAATCACGGATGTTGTGAATCTAACGGAGCACACACAAACCGAGGAGTTGATAGTTCAGTCGGATGCTCAACTTGTTACGGTAACTCCCCTATCCCTCCTTCTTCACCAAAAGCTATGCCACCTCCTCTTTCCCCTTCCAAAATGCCCTTATCTCCTAGCCCTCCTCCTTTGCCTCATCATTCGGTAGCCATTTGCCATTCCCAACCTATCCATTCCTCCCCCGATTATTCTCCCCCTTCCTCTTCAGCAACCGTATCTGTTAATCCTTCTAGACCCATTTCTACCTCTATAGTATCTGACTCCTTTGCTCAGTTAGCCCAAATTGGGGACTTCCTTATACACCTCTCCAAGCAACTCCCTCATCAAATACATGATGCCCACCAGTCCTTGCATACCGAATACCAATCCAAAGTCAATTTATTGGAAGCATATATCGCACGCCTCCAGGAAGAGGTATTAGGTGCCAAAGTTGATGCAAGTTTATTACGAGAGTAGATTATGACTTTACAGGCACAAATGACCAAAAATGATGCCATTATGGCTGCTCGCGACGTTGAGATTCTTCAACTCAAACAAGTAGTGACAAACAAGGAGGCTGCTATGCATGCATTAGGAAACCAGTTAGACACCACTCGTACTCGGTCTATTATGGTAGAGAAGGCTTATCAAGTGCTGGCAGATAAGGCGTTACAAGTAGAGACCGAGCTTAAGAGGGTGACTGAAGAGCTCTTCCATAAAAGCCAGACACTGGAGGATGAAATTGGACGGACCATCAAACTCAAGAAGGATATTGAAGCTATTCAGAAAGAAAGACAGGATTTCTTTAGAACTATGCAGTTCCAACAGCAAGAATTAGAACGAAGAGAAAAGCAACTAGGTATACAGCAGGAGTGAATCTCTAGGATTGATGCAGAAATTGAAGAAGCAAAGTTACAAAGAGATGCTGTGTTGGCCAATGACTTCTATCTACAAGAGGTGTTTTTGCAAAATCAGGTTGATCTTTTGTTATCCCAAGTCATCGCTTCTAGCTCTGTGCAAACAGATGCCCACCTTGTAGAACCGCAAATTTTAAAAGATATGTTAGAATCTTTAAAGCAAAAAATTTCTTGCACGTTTAAACTAGCTCGAACCATGTACATACATGGAATCATTAATGATTCTTAGCCTTTGTAACTTTACTTGCTAGGTTCGAGTCCACCGTGCATGCCAATGTTAGGCCGCTGGAAAGGAATATCCTTCTATTTAGTAGTAGAATTGTAATTAGGAACAGATGTGCACCGAAAAGGTGTCATGCAAACATTGTAACTCTTTTTTAAATCAGCCTTAAAATCAGCAATATGCATGTCATGAGGAACATGTCATCAACATACACCACAATGATTAGAACACATCATTAGCATGCTTAACATATAAGGTGCTTTCAGTTGGACTATTCTCAAAGCCATGTGCAATCAGATAGACATGTATCTTTTCATAACAAGCACGTGGTGCTTTCTTTAAACCATATAATGCCTTCTTTAGCTTGCACACTTGGTTTGCATGCCCTTTCTACACAAAGCCACAGGGTTGGAAAACATACACTTCTTCATGCAAGTCACCATTTAGAAATGTTGTTTTAATGTCCAACTAATGTACATTCCAACCTTGATGAGCTGCAAGTGCAGATATGCTACGAACAGTAGTCATTCGACAAGTAGGAGCAAAGGTTTAATCAAAATCAATGCCTCTTTCCTATGCATAACCCTTTGCAACAAGCCTAGCCTTATACCGGTCAACTATTCCATCAGCTTTACACTTTAGCTTGTATACCCACTTAGTGTCAATGGCCTTCTTGCCAGGAGGCAAGTCACATAAAGGCCAGATACCATTTTTCATGATAGCATCATATTCAGATTGCATTGCAACCATCCAATGTTCAAAATTTTGTGCTTCATCAAACGAGACAGGTCCAGTCTTATCATAGAGACTAGAGGCAGCCATAGCATAGCAATCTAATGCAAAAGAGGCACTATGAGAGCCTGACCAAGTACAATATGATAGAGGTGCATCTAATTTGTTGTCACGCAAAGTCTTCACCAACCATTTTGGCATAGTTTTTGCCTGCTCAATGTCAGCTCTCTCATCAACAAGTGCATCATGTAAATCTGCATCATAAATGGAATGATATACATCATCACATGAAACCTGCAAAGGGTGAGAAGTTGCCTCATTAGGGCGAGCACTAGACTATCCACCTATAAAAAGAGGAAGAAAGGTATCATACATATATTTGGAGCTAACAAATGTCTCCTTAGTACATGAAAGCAATGGCTGAATAGCATCTTCCACAAAAACAACATCACGGATAACCAGAATGTGTTTCATATGTGGAAGATACAGACGATAGCCTTTACTTTCAGAACTGTACCCAACAAAAATAAATTTTACTTCTTTATCATCCAATTTTTTGTGATGTTTTTCAGGCACTAATGCATATGCCAGACAACCAAAAACATGCAGATGAGCAACAGATGGCTTGTGACCATGTCAAGCCTCATATGGAGTGATAGACTGTAGCGCTTTAGTGGGACACGTATTAAGTACATATGCTACACACATAACAACCTCAAGCCAAAAACTATGTGGTGAAGCCTGACTCTTGACCATACACCTCACCATCTCCATGAGTGACCTATTCTTCCGTTCAGCAACTCCATTTTGTTGAGGTGTATATGGCACTATACACTGATGTTTTATCCCATGTTCATCGAAAAATGCATTAAAGTTAGAAGACATATATCCCCCCTCCCCCAATCAGAATGGAGGGTGCCCATTTTACATGTTGATAGATTTTTAGCCAAAAGCAGAAACTATTTGAAGCACATAAACACTTCGGACTTTGCTTTCAATGGATATACCCACGCATGCCTAGAAAAATCATCAATGAAAGTCACGAAGTAAAGATAATTTTCAAAAGAGGAAGTCTGCATAGGACCACAAACATCACTGTGAACAAGCTACAATTTCTGCGTAGCTCGAATCGAAGCATCTTTTGGAAATGAGGAATGCTACATTTTGCCCAAAATATAGCCTTCACATACATGTTTACCGGGTGCCTCAAGTTTGGGCAAAGAGGATACCATTTCAGATTTCTACATGCGTAGCAAACTAGTAAAATTCAGATGACCAAAGTGTGCATGCCAAATCTTTGCATCTGACATAGCTTGAGAATCATGTACTACATATGCTGAATCATTCACAAATTCTTCATAATCTATGAGCTTATACAACCCATGAGATAAAATACCAGAAGCAATAATCACATCGCCATTTGATAGATCATGAATTGTATCTATCATCAACAAATTTCACAACCAAGCCAATTATGGCTAAAGCCAGAACTCCCTGGCACAAATAAAGCATTTGAAAAAGTGAAAGAACTACCATCAACACTAGTCAAAATGATCTTACCAACTCCATGATAGGATAAGAGGAGTTGTTGGCACATGTGATAGTATTCGCTATAGGGGCAGGCTCTAGTGAAGAGAAGAAATTGTGTTGCGAGGTAATATGTTTGGTCGCCCCACTATCAAAGTACCAAAAATCTAAGTCTACTATAGACATGTAGTGCTCATGAGAAGATGGGTCAAAACTGCAAACAGTAGTAAACACCCATTCTTCATCCTGCACAAGATTAATAGACTCTGTTTTTGGTGTAGAGGCATCTGCAACAACCATTCTGGCCTCTTTCTTCTTTGCCTTTTTAGCAGCGAGTTTTGGACAGTTCTTAATGACATGATCATTTGCTTTACAATATTTGCAAAACATTTTTTTTTTTATTTCTTCTCATCTTTGTCTTCCTTCTTCTATTGTGTAGAATTAGCAGATTTTTGCTTACTACTTGAAGAGCTCCATTTTCATTTGCCCTTCTAACTAGCACAAAGCTTGATATGCAATATGCATAATAGACCTGCTTTGCCTAAACTCATCTTCCTCCAACAAAATAGAAACTAACTCTTCAAATGTTAAGGCATTTGGATTGCCTTTAATCATCAATGGAAGAGTAGAAGCAAAACTCTGATATGAGTTAGGAAGACCATTCAGAACAGCCTGTACAAGTGAACTATCAGGAAGGACCTCATCAACAGAAATCAATTGTTCCTTCAAATCCTTGATCTTTGTTAAAAAACTATCCATAGAATCACCTTCATTCATGTGCTCACTCTCCAACTGTTTTTGGAGGTAAGCAACAGGAGCCTCATTCCTAGCCCTAGTACAATGTGGTGAGAGTATCCCAAGCATCCTTAGCTATTTTGCAAAAGTGAATGTGAGGAATAATGGCATGTTTGACAAACAAAGCTATCAATGCATGTGTTTGGGCATCTCTGTCATCCCAACAAATTTGTTGTACAGTAGGTGCAACAGAAACCACAACACGAACAGGAATCTACAAAGTATCACCATCTTCGACACCTTCTACATCAGCTTCAGTAGCTGTAGTTGTAACAGTTGCAGGTGTGATAGGACATTTTTCAACACCCTGCGCAATGTTCCACAATCCTTTAATGGGTAGTTAGTACCATCCAACTTATCCTCAATAGCCAACATACGGAATACATCATTGCTTTCAGCCATGGCTAGTGACTAAAATACCTTGATGCAGAAAATTGACTATATCTCAAAAAGTTGAATAGAACTACCGAGATGAATTCTGCTAAACATGTAGCAGACTTTGAGACGCTTATACTGGCGAACAGAAACAGTATATAGCTTTGACACAAAATGAAATAGTTTACACAAGCACTATAATAGTGCATTCAAAGGCCAAAACGAGTTAATATCACAATTTTGGCACCACATAGCAAAGCTGTTTTCATCTCAGAAACCCCCCAAGTATGTTCACTAGAATTCGTGCGATTCTGAGACTACAACTAGAGAGGTGTCGATGAAACCCTAGAGGCAGCAATGACCTTCTCTGATACCAATTGTTGCAGTTAGATGTCTGTCGAAGCACGTGAACAACAGAAGGAAGAAGAAGAATCTTGGAGCACAACACACAATACTGAATGTACTACCACTAGAATGTACAAAGGTAAGTAGCCCGTTAGGGCAATATGCATATATACAAGCCGAGGGAAAAAAAACCTCCTAAAGAGGTAAAAAAGTGCCCCGACGATCCTAGAGTGTTCACACACATCACTACCTAAATATATCAACATGTATTTAGTGATTGTGTGAGTGATCAGTGTGTAGTGTGTGAGAATGTGAGTTAATGTGAAGGCTATATGCACACTTGGGCAATGCATTAGCTCGACATGCTCCTAATAGTGTACAAGTACATAGACGATTGGTTCTCGTGGTAATTTATAATGCTTCATTCTCCAAAACTCCCTTATGGGATTAAAAGTTGTTGTTTAGGTTTATACATGATTCTTGATGATGTCTCTTCCTGGTTATGGGACTTTTTAGGTACCCATTTCCAAGTGTTTCTAGAAAAAAATTTACATTATGACTCAATAACAACATTTTTGTGTGTAAATTTTTGGGGGGTTGGCATGGACTATGATAGACTAGAACCTAAGAGCTCATACAAAAATATCTAAGCTAACATGTCTTGGGCACCCAAATTAGTGTGTTATTGTGGCCAATGTTCATCAACTCCCTTGGTCCCTAGATATGGAGTACTTTGGGGGATGGATTTCCTTGTTGTTATGCTTTGTCGACTCCTTGGATTTCTCATCTACTTCATAGATGATGGCTTTGATAGAGAGCGAGCATTTGCCTACTCACCCTTTCGTACCCAAATTTATTTCATCCGAGGAACTGCTTTTCTCCAAGGTTTGGTTGGTCTTCTTGATGCACTATTGTTTTGTTGCTTGCATGCCTCTTAGTTTGAGTTGATGATACAATGCTCAACTTTGGAGTAGAAGGGAGTTCCACTTGCTCTTGAGCATGTTCTTCAAAGGTCGAATTCTTATGCACCACAAAGCTTAGGAAACATGCAACATCTTTCTCTTCAAGATTAGTATGAGAAGAACTACGAGCTTGTGTGGGGCCTAAGTCGGTGACCATGCTCTTTTCTAAGTCTATAGTGAGACCTTGTTTGTTCTTGTTGTGCTTCATGAGCTTTGGATGATCTGACACCTTGGAGGCCATGGGAAACATTATACCTTGCTGGAGGGAAAATCAATTCACTCTTCCAAGTGTATGCATGCCTATCTTGCTCTGTTATCAATAACATTTTTTTCGATGTATGATCTAGATAGATAACCTTGCCTGCTGTCTCGGGATCTTTGAACTCATAGATTATGACTATGCCCAATTGGTTAGGTTGATCTAGCTTGAATCTCCAAAAGGCTTCCTCTGTTTCTCTATTCAAGAATAGTTCTATGCTTTTGTTGTCTTGAGGGATCCAATCTAGAGTGATCACTCTGGTCAAAACTGACTTACCTCTCAGAGTCTTGGGTTCTCATCCTACATCTCCTTGCTCTTGGTCTCCTATCTCATTCTCAGGAACGATATTTCTAAACTCATTTGTCCTATCTAGTAAGCTAGTAACCACATACATAGTTCCTTCCTTATCAATGTATCAACCCTCTTTGAATTTGACTGCTAGGTATTCAAGTCCAAAGGGTTTATCTAGATTTTTAAGTTGGACCACTAATCGCCTCATGCCATCCTCATAGATGCGAGCACCTAATCGGTTGGTCCCAATATATTCCAATTGCGTCTTATAGGGACCTTCTGATGTTTGTAGATAAGTAGTGCCTGAGCCACTTGCAGGTTTCCCCATGCTAAAAGACATTTCTGAATCACTTGTGTCTGAACTTAGTAAGTAAGGATAACCACTTAGTTGTTGTGCCCAAGACTTGGCTGTATGTTTGACACTAGCCTCAGAGGATCTTATGCTTTGTCTATCCTTTCCTAAGTGTCTACCAAATCTTAGGTTTATAAGCTTTGTCTTCTGGTCCCAAAATTGCCCTCTTTATTGCTCAAATTCCTTTGGAGCCCCTTGGTTTCCTAGTCCCACTTGAGGCTCAGCTTCAAATTAGTCTATCTAAAAATCAATGCGTTATTCTTAGAGAAAATAGTTGAGATGGTGTCATTTCAAAACGAGCTTTCCAACGAGCTACAAAGCTCAAAAAATGGACTTTTGATGAAAAAGTTATGTGAAATCAGGCCCCTAGGGGTTAGAATAGGGAAACACGATCTTACGGGGAAAATCACGATTTTGACTGAAAATCGCGATCTTGAATACCCTTGAAAACCACGATTTTCATTGAGAATCGTGATCATGAGCAATCCTCAAAACACACGATCTTGGTAGAGAATCGTGAAAATTGCAATCTCAATAGAAAATCGTGAAAAATGCAATCTTGGTAGAGAATCGTTAAAAATGTGATCTTGGTAGAGAATCGTGAAAAATGCGATCTTGGTAGAGAATCGTGACAAACGCGATTTTGAGTGATAATCGTGAAAAATGTAATTTTGAGTGAGAATTGTGAAAAACGCGATTTTGAGTGAGAATCGTGAAAAACACGATTTTGAGTGAGAATCGTGAACAATGCAATTCTGATTGAAAATCGTGTTTTCGTGAAAATCACAATTTTGAGAACGATAAAAAAATCGTGATTTTGACTGAAAATCATGTTTTGTCAAAATCGTGTTTTTGCCATGAAAATCACGATTCTGAGAATGACCAAAATATCACGATTTTGATTGAAAATCGTGTTTTTTTCACAATTGTGTTTTTGACATGAAAATCATGATTTTGAGAATGGCTAGAAAATCGCGATTTTGATTGAAAATCGTGTTTTTTCCTGAGAATCGTGTTTTTGCTTAGAATCATGTTTTTACCTGAAAATCGCAATTTTAGCTAAAAATCGTGTTTTTGAGAATCGCCAAAAATCATGCTTCTGAGGATGACTAGAGAATCGTGTTTTGAAAAATTTAGAGTATCACGATTTTGGGCACAACCAGAGAATCACGATTCTGACCTCTGAATCATGTTCTTTTCAGAAAGCTTTTAGGCAGGAAATAGAAAATTGCAATTTTCAAAAATTTTGAATTTTTCACAGAATTGGGATTTTCATCAAGAATTGCGATTTTATGACATTTTTGGGGGGAACTTTGAATTTCAGCGCGGAGACCTGTGCTTTGATCTTAGATTCATGGAAATCATAGAAACTTGCACACACAAGCACTTTGCCTCTCCCTCTCTCCTTCTTGTACACCCACAAATGAAAAATGAGGTGAAAATGTGGAAAAATGAGTGAAAAACGAAAAATTTCAGTGAAGATGAAGATGGTGATGATAATGAAGATGAAGAAGAAAAATAAAAAAAATAACAAAAAATATCTATTTTTTACCTTCCAACATCGCAAATCTACGATCTTACCATCACAACACTCGTCCTCAAAGCTCTCTCCCCAGCAACAATGCCAAAATTTGGTGTAGCTCAAGCATAAGCACCACCTCCTTTACTTGTCAATCCACGGGGATGTGAGGAATGGTATGAAGACTATGAGTGAGTGAAGGCACAAGTGCGTGAGTGAAAGCACACAAGCATGCACACACATACACACACACACGTGTGCAAGGTAAGAGCAAAGAGTGGAACAATGGAAGAACTTCGATTACAAGAGAAATCTAAATACAAGAGCTCCAATCTCTAACAAGCTAACCCCAAAAATGAGCTCTCTAGCTCTTTTTATAGTTTTTTGACTAGTTTTGGCCCTGTCCAGACCTAGTGTCCGGCATAGTTAAGACTTAGGTTCTAAGGTTTATTTGAGGGCTCAAATGGAGTATAAAAATTATGAAAATTGGTAGGATGATACTTCTAATACTCCTCAAGGCCGAGGACTCCTTGGCTTGAACAAAATGGAGTTGCAAAAATGTGAAATGATATTTACAATGATTTTTAGTGATGAAAATCACTATTTTTATAGGGATTTCTTCTGAAAATTTGACATGTACTTCTTGGAGCTCCCTACATGCTCCTCCTTCTTGTATGTCCACTTCTATGATGTGCTTCCATGCTTTGTGATTGACCTTGAGTTCCAACATCATGCACAATTAATCACATGTTGCATACTTGAGATAGCAACTTGAGGATGTATGTATTGCTGAAAACGAGTTTGTGGATGTGTATGCAACATGCATCAAGGACTTGAAAGAGCAATTGGAAAACATATATGAGATTATTATGGATGCATCACTCATCTTTACATTGTTGAAAGGATTACCAAGCCAATTCAAAGCTTTGCCACTACACTATGTCTGTTTGCAAAAGGGAATCCCAATATGTATGCATTTGATGAGGTTGTGTTTCTTCTTTTTCAAGAAGAGCCATCTAGAATGAATAGGTGTGGTTTGATTGAGGGAACACAAGCACCTTCTAAGTATGTTTAAGCTTTGGGTTCATCAAAACCAAAGCCTAAACGTTACTCTTCCACTAATGATGCTAATTTGCAAAAGAAGAAGAGATGCAAATATTGTTGAAAGGCTGGTCATACTATTGATGAATGTAGAAAGCTTTATAAATGCAATGAAAAGAAGGAGTCTGACATGTCTATTGCTGAAAATTCCTCAAATGCAAAGAATGATGAAGCCAAAATGTCTCAAGATTTTTGGGCACGTGTTGTTACATGTCATTATGATGCATCATTGCATTCTAAATGTAGGGTTGTGAGTGAGGCTGATTTGGATTGGTTCTTTGTAGTGGTGCTTCAAAGCACATAATTTCATGCGAAAGGTTTTTTGCATCGTTGAAAGATGCACCCAAAGGAGGACATTTTCTGTGTGCAAACAATGCCTCTTACCCTATCATTAGAGTAGGAGAAATTCAGCTCATGGTTGCAAATGGAGGTGTGATTCTCTTGAAAATTGCATTGTATATACTCGATATCAAGAAGATGTTAATGTCAGTTCCTTTGATTGCTAAAGTCGGACTTCATGTACACTTTGTTGATGATAAATGCATGGTTCATGATTTAAGTAGTTGTGATATTATTGTGATGTCTAATACGTTATGTAATGGTTTATATTGCTTGGATATATACAAGAGGACTGCTTCAAATGCCTTGGTTGTTCATATTTCTTCCATGGCTAAAATGGAGCTTTGGCATGATCGTTTTGGTCACTTGAACTTCAATAGTTTGTGTTACTTGCAAAAGAAGGACATGGTTATTGGTTTGCCAACACAACTCCATTGAAAAGCATGCATATGAAGGTTGCATTCTTGAAAAAATGCATCATCCTTCTTTTCCAAAAGATAGTCATACACACACTATAAGAAAATTGCAACTTCTTTATAGTGATGTATGTGGTCCCATCAAAACTTCATCTTTTGGGAGGCATGTATATTTTGTTACTTTCGTTGATGATGCTACTCGCCATACATGGGTGTATCCTATGAAAGCAAAGAATGAGGTATTTTCTTGTTCAAAGCATTTTCAACTATGGCTGAAAATTTTTCTTCAAACAAGCTTTTGACTCTACACACAAATCGTGGTGGTGAATACATGTCACACGAGTTTGATGCTTTTCTTCATGAAAGAGAAATTTCACACCAATGTATGGTCCCATATACATCTCAGAAAAATGGTGTTTCCAAGCATAAAAATAGAACACTCCTTGAAATAGCACGATGTTTGGTTAAAGGAAAGCATCTTCGCGAGAAGTTTTGGGTGGAAGTGGTCATGTATGCAAACTATGTGTTGAATCACTGTCCTACAAAAGCATTGAGAGTCATCACTCCTTATGAGGCCTAGAATGGACATACGCCTATGGTTAGTCATATGCATATGTTTAGTTGTTTTGCACATGCTCTTGTGCCATCACAAAAATGTCACAAACTTGATGACAAGGCAAAAAAATGTATATTTGTTGATCATAGTGCTGAAAGTATAGGATATCGTTTATACCATCCATTGACAAACACAATTATTATGATTCAAGATGTGGTATTTGCTAAAAGTTCAGTTTTCCCTCTACTTGAATGCAAAAATAGCAAATAATTAGCTCATAAGATGTGTTTAATACACTCATGCCTTTGTTCCAAAGTGGTGTCTATGGCCATGTAGACCATCCAACTGAGGCTCAAACAATTGAAAAATTCTAGAAAAATAAAGCTAAAAATGTATCGAATTTCAAGCCAAACATGGATGACATTTTTCAACCAAAAATGATTGTAATCACTAAAAATTTCTAGTCCCAACATTGTGACAAAATATGGCTAAAAATGAACATGAAATTTAGTTGAAGCATGATATACATATTGATAATGCAGTATACAAAGGACACATGTCTATCAGGAGTGTGCAAGATATGTCAAAGTGGTCGAAAATAGACTTTGTAGGATAGCAAATTCAGTTCACCTTTACTTGGTAGAACAAGATCAAGCTCTCGCCATGCATCAAGTAACTTTGTGGATTATTCTTTTATTACAACGATATGTAATGAAGAGCCACTTACTTTTGAAGACGCATGTGATGATCCACATTGGATGAGTGTTCTGCAATTAGAAATGGATTCTATACATAGGAATGGTACTCGGGAGTTATGTGAATTGCGAAAAATAAAAAATTCCATTGGTACATAGTGGGTTTACAAGATTAAGAGAAAGTCAGATGGTAGCATTGATCGTTACAAAGCTAGATCGGTTGCCAAAGGATATGCGCAACAATATGGCATTGTCTATGAAAAAACTTTTGCATGTACTTCACACATGGATACCATTTGTACCATGGTTGCATTGGCTACCCAACAAGGTTGGAAAGTACATTAGTTGGACAAGCCCCGTTTACCTAAACGATTTTCTTTAGGTTTACTTTAGGTAAACGCAGGGTCTTTTCCGGAGTGAACAGAACCTCAAAATTAGGTTGGTCAGATTCCCCCCATAAAATCAGCTTTCTTGAATGGTGATTAGCAAGATGAGGTTTATGTGAAGCAACCTCTTGGATTTCTTATAAAAGGGCAAGAGCATATGGTTTGTTGCTTGCATAAAGCCTTGTATAGCCTCAAGCAAGTTCCATGTCCATGGTATGACAAAATCCATAAGAACTTGATTGCTCTTGGTTTCACATGTAGTCCAATTGAAAGCACACTCTATGTATGTAAAGATGGGTTGATCTTATCGTGCTTGTTCTTTATGTTGATGACATACTCTTGACTTGGTCATGCAATGCAAAACTTGACATTCTTATGGCTGATTTGCAACATACTTTTGATGTCATTTATCTTGGTCTTTTGAGCTATTATCTTGGCATCCAATTTGTATCTATTGAGGGGGGATTCATTATGCATCAAGCAAAGTATGTTGAAAAGTTACTTCAATGTTTTGACTTTGAGGATTGCAAGCTAGTTTCCTCATCAGTGGAGATGGGATTTAGGTTCTCAATTGAGGATTCCGGTGATGCATTTGACACTCGGGAAGTTTATCAACAAGTTGTGGGATGTCTTATATATGCATGCAACACAAGGCAGGATATACAATATGCAGTTTCCCAGTTGAGTCCGTTCATGCATTGCCATAGAATTAAGCATTAGCAAGTGATGAAACATGTGTTTAGATATCTCAAAGGCACTTTGAGTTTAGGTCTCTTTTATGGCAGAGATATTCAACTATGCTTGCATTGTTTTATAGACTTCACATCATTCACTCCAGGGGGGTTTGTTACACATGTGCTCCTCGAGTAGCTTTGATGTGAACCTTTTCTGTATACAGGGACACTTTTACTCCAATGATAGCTAGAGGTTTTTTCCCCATGTTAACACATACACGATTCACTCATATGTGATGGTACTTTTTACTTAGGGTTATTCTTCATCTCTTATTTTAGTTCAATTCATCGTCAATAGAGAGAGCTATTCCAACCATCCATCCTTTCATGTATCTTCCTATGTTTGTGCTCCTTCTATGTGCTTTTTGTGTGTCTCTTGCACGTCTACACATACACCCAACAATTGGAGCTTCCGATGGTCAATCTCTACAAAAAATTATTAGAAACACATAAAAAGAACAATAACACAAGCTCTCTCTTGCTCTCTCTCTCAAAAGTGGAATGAGGGAAATGAAGTGGGAGATGGGGATATGACCTAAGCACTGAATTTTTTGTGATGAAGGAGACAGAGGTAGGAGGTGAGTAGAGATGGTCGAGACGGTGATGGAGATGAAAAAAGGAAGAATAATAAAAAATTTACCTACTTACCTATGATTCCAACATCAAGATTCTTTGTCTTATCGTCACAAGCTCTTCCTCGAATCATGCTCCTTAGCAACAACACCAAATTTGGTGTCACTCTAACACAACGAGAATACCAATATGAGGAGATCTACCTCATAAATTTGAATCCATGGAGGCTTGAGGATGGCATGAGACCTTGATCAAGAGGAATGCACAAGTACGTGAGTGAGAAGCACACTAACCTGCACACAAATACACAAAAGGAAAGAACAAAGAGTAGGAATCCTTTGAGTATTTACTCAAGAAATGATTAGAAAGTTCAATCTCCCACTAGATAACTTAAAAAATGAGCTCTCTAGCTCCTTTTATAGTTTTTGACTAGTTTTGGATTAGTTCAAACCTAGTGTCTCACCTACTTAAAAATTACGTTCCTAAGCTAATTTGAATTCTCAAACAAGCTCTCAAAGTTATGAAATTTGATACATGAGTTCTTCTAACACTCCTCAAGATCAAGGACTCCTTGACTTGTACAAAATGGAGTTATATCTACCAAAAACAAGTATTTATATTGAAATGGAGTGATGAAAAACATTGCTTTGTTGAATGATTATGAAAAAATAGTTAAGCCTATTCCTTGACAGATTTGCATTGACTACTATGTCTGATCATTCTTCCTTGGTCTTCTCTTTGACTATCTTCTCTTTGGCTTCCTTGTCGACTTAGCCTGCTAACACGATGGGAGGTGATGTTGGAGTTTGAGGTCTGCGGAAGCAAGTGAACAACATAAGGAAGAAGAAGAAGCTTGGAGCACAACACACAATACTTAATGTATTACCACTAGAATGTACAAAGGTAAGTAACTTGTTAGAGCAATAGGCATATATACAAGCAAGGGAAAAAAATACTCCTAAAAAGGGAAAAAAGTGTTGCGGTGGTCCCAGTGTGTTAACACACATCACTACCTAAATATATCAACAAATCCCCCCTGGGAGTGATGCAGTGAACAAGGAGCTGGCACTCATGTATAAGGAAGTGCCAAGCTATGTGGAATCAATCCACAAAAGGAAGTAAGCCCAAAGCTTTACAAAAAGCTTCAAACTTCTCCCTAGGTAGAGCCTTCGTGAAAAGGTCTACAATGTTCTCCTACATGGGCACATATGCCAAGCTGGTCTCTCGAGTAGAGAACCTCTCCCTGACATAACGATAATGCACCTCAATGTGATTAGTGCGAGCATGGAACACAAGGTTCCTCGCAACTATCAATGTGCTCTGACTTTTAGTGAAGACGCTGGTGGCAGAAGACTGACCTACACCCAAATCAGCCATAAGGTGTCTGAGCCACACACACTCAATGGTCAATGTGAAGGCTTCCCTATACTCAGCCTCGCAAGGGGAAGTGGCCACAATAGGCTACTTTTTGCTCAACCAAGATATACATGAGCTACCAAGTATGAAGCAAAAGCCACTAGTGGACACGTGAGTGTCATAGCAACCAGCCCAGTAAGAGTAAGAAAAAGCATGTAAAACTGTCGGTAGTGATTGGATTGCCTTTCATCATCAATCGAAGAGTAGAAGCAAAACTGTGATATGAGTCAGGAAGACCATTCAGAACAGCCTGTACAAGTGAACTATCAGGAAGGAGCTCATCAGCAGAAATCAATTGTTCCTTAAAAGCATTGATCTTTGTCAAAAAACTATACATAGAATCACCTTCATTCATGTGCTCACTCTCTAACTGTTTTTGGAGGTAAGCAACAGGAGCCTCAGTCCTAGCCTGGTACAATGTGGTAAGTGTATCCAAGCATCCTTAGCTATTTTGCAAGAGTGAATGTGAGGAATAATGGCATGTTTGACAAACAAAGCTATCAATGCATGTGTCTAGGCATCTCTGTCATCCCAACAAATTTGCTCTATAGTAGGTGCAGCAGAAACCACAGCATGAACAGGAATCTGCAGAGTATCACCATCTTTGACCACTTCTGCATCAGCTTCAGTACCTGTAGTTGTAACAATTGCAAGTGTGATAGGACATTTTTCAACACCCTACGCAATGTTCCACATTCCTTTTGCAACCAATACATGTTGCATCATATAAACCCATAATGGGTAGTTGGTACCATCCAACTTATCCTCAATAGCAAACATACAAAATACAGCACTGCTTTTAGCCATGGCTAGTGACTAAAATACCTTGATGCAGAAAATTGACTCTATCTCAAAAAGTTGAATAGAACTACCCAGATGAATTCTGCTAAACATGTAGCAGACTTTGAGACGCTCATACTGGCAAACTGAAACTAATATATAGCTTTGGCACAAAAAGATGAAATAGCTTACACAAGCACTGCAATAGTGCATTCAAAGGCCAAAACGAGCTCATATCGCAATTTCGGCACCACATAGCAAAGTTGTTTTCATCTTTGAAACCCCCAAGTATGCTCAATAGAATTCGTGCGATTCTCATACTACAACCGGAGAGGTGTCAACGAAACCCTAGAGGAAGCAGTGACCTTCTCTGATACCAATTGTTGCAGTTAGACGTCTGTCGAAGCATGCAAACATCAGAAGGAAGAAGAAGAATCTTGGAACACACACTGAATGTGTTACCACTAGAATGTACAAAGATAAGTAGCTCGTTAGGGCAATACACATATACACAAGCTGGGGAAAAAAACCTCCTAAAGAGGGAAAAAAGTGCCTCGACGGTCCTAGAGTGTTCACACACATCACTACCTAAATATATCAACATGGATTAAGTGATTGTGTGAGTGATCAGTGTGTAGTGTGTGAGAATGTGAGTTAATGTGAAGCCTAGATGCACATGTGGCCAATGCATTAGCTCGACATGCTCCTAATAGTGTACAAGTACATAAACGGTTGGTTCTTGTGGTAATTTATAATGCTTCATTCTCCAGAACTCCCTTATGGGATTAAAAGTTGTTGTTTAGGTTTATACATGGTTCTTGATGATGTCTCTTCCTAGTTATGGGACTTTTTAGGTACCCATTTCCAAGTGTTTCTAGAAAAAAATAACAACAATAACAACAGTTTTGTGTGTAAATTTTTGGGGGGTTGGCATGGACTATGATAGACTAGAACCTAAGAGATCATACAAAAATATCTAAGCTAGCATGACTTGGGCACCCAAATTTGTGTGTTATTGTGGCCAATGTTCATCAACTCCCTTGGTCCCTAGATATGGAGTACTTTGGGGGATGGATTTTCTTGTTATGCTTTGTCGACTCCTTGGATTTCTCGTCTGCTTCATAGATGATGGCTTTGATAGAGAGGGAGCATTTGCCTGATGACCCTTTCGTACCCAAATTTATTTCATGCTAGGAACTGCTTTTCTCCAAGGTTTGGTTGGTCTTCTTGATGCACTATTGTTTTGTTGCTTGCATGCCTCTTAGTTTGAGTTGATGATACAATGCTCAACTCTGGAGTAGAAGGGAGTTCCACTTGCTCTTGAGCATGTTCTTCAAAGGTCAAATTCTTATGCACCACAAAGCTTAGGGAACATGCAACATCTTTCTCTTCAAGATTAGTCTGAGAAGAACTACGAGCTTGTGTGGGGCCTAAGTCAGTGACCATGCTCTTTTCTAAGTCTATAGTGAGACCTTGTTCACGTACCCAAACATGAAGAAGCCAACTTCTTAGGTTTAATTTGGCTGGATGATCATAGATCCAATCTTGATCCAAACTAAGAGACCTAGTGAGATATTCATCATGGTATACTGGCAACTTTATCATCATAGGGACATCTTGAATTGATATGAGAAGTTCCACCTCACCTATGCAAGGGGTTTCCACACCTCCTGATCCCACAAGGTAAGTATCAATAGGGTTCATTTGCAAGTTCATGTCTTGACAATAGAAATATCATATTGCACTAGTAGCTTCTCCTGAATCAATCAATGCCCTAGTCATCTTGAATGTTGTGCCTCGTCCTAGATCAACTGAAATAAATGGTCGTCTAACAATGATACTAGGAGAGGTATTCCTCTTAGTCTACCATGTGGTATATATGGGCTTCATTGTGGGGAAGATCACTCTTGAGCCTTGGTTGTTCTAATCCTTGTCTTCTTAATTTCATGTTTCTAATATGTTCTAAGGTTTCTGCTTGTGCTTCTTCTCGTATCCTTGTCTCTTCTTCTCTGTGTTTCTTAGTAAAGTTGAATCATCTAAGCATTTCTTCAATCAAAGGCTCTTGATAGAGCTTGAATCAACAGCCACTAATGTAGTTTGTCAACACATCTCATTCTATCAAGAAATGCTCTTCTTCTTCAACACAAAAAGGTAAGAATCCTTGATCTGTTTGCTTGTACACATTTCTTGCCAGTATATTGTATCTTTGTGACCTGAGAACTTCTTCATCCTTTGTCCTAACCATTGGGCTTTCAGGTCCAAATGTGAGAATAGGCACAAGTATTTTAGCCCAATTAGGAACTACTTCCACATTAAACAAATAAGCATCATGAAGTTTGTCTGATACTCCTTGCGATAATTCTTCTGAAGTGAGTCTAGAAAGGTGGTCTTCCCTAAGGTGAGTCTTACACTTCCTTATGACTAATTAAAAATTGTATTCCATTATAAGAGGAACCATCTTTACTCATTCTTCTTTACTCATGTCATGTCCCATGTAGGTACATCTTTCTTCTCTATCTTCAATTGTTACCACAATCTTCTTAGTTTGCTCCTTGTTATTGTACGATTTTCCTATGAGAGCTTCTCATTTAGGCATTCTCACCATATTTTTCCTATCCTCTATCTTATATTTCTTAAAAATATTAGCCAATTTGAATAAGAATTCTTCCTCTTCTTGTGTGGAGGACTTTTTCTTTTGTTTTTTCATATCACTCTTGTCATCTACTTGCATAGTTAACTTCACCTAAGGTTTACGTCCTTCTTGTTCTTGAGTCCTAGCATGTATCAAATAAAGGTACTATTCCTCTGAAGTGAAAAAGGGTTCCATGATGATGGATTTAGAATCCTCATCATTGGCTTCGATTACTATTGATGTACTAGGATGAGATTCTTCAACAAATGGATCAAACAAGAGAGGTTCTATCATGAATACCAAGATGTCATAGCCATCTTCATCACAATGGGGTATCAATTGTTCCTTGTTCACCACCATGTTCATCGTGGCTAAAATTTTTGCCCAACCATGGGGTTCCAATTCTTTGTTTGGGAACACCATAGGTGTGTAGGTTGGGTCTTGAAGTGATCCAGTGTTAGCACCTAAATTTCTAGAATCTTTGTTAGCACCTTCTTCGGTTGAAACTTTACACATTTGTAAGTGTGTATCCTTGTGCATCCATGAAGAATCTGAGCTTATGGAATGCACATATTCCATCTCTTTTGGTGTCATATGGATGTTATTCTACTACAGGGGTGGTACATCTCTATGAGAGTAGTCCTTGAGATTGACTTTGGTAGTTACTCCTAAGTGTTGTAAGTACAAGGAATTCGTTCCTCAATCATGCACTATTTGCAATTGCCTCATGAATGGTCTAGCTAAAATCACCTCATAGACATGATTCTTTCCAAATTCTCATATGGAAAAAGTGTGTTGAAACTCTACACCACAGGTAGTGAGATTTATCCCTTCTAGCAATCCTAGAGGTTTTTCTACATGTCCATCTGCCATTTGCAACTTTATTCTTGTTGGTCTTAGAGCTGGCTTGCCCAACATTTTCATAGGGAGGTGGTGGCAATGGCAACGTCTACTTCTAAACCTAAGATTTCCTTCATTGTATGGACCTGATAGGTGATCGATAGATAAGTATTTCCTTCTTCTCCTTTGCTCATTTTGTTTTCTTTTTTGTGTAAGTTATTCTGAGATAATCCTATTGTTACGGATACTTTAAGTTTGCCATTACTTGTCATTTGATTGATCAAATTATGTTCTTTTTCTTTAGGGTTTTCCACAATTTACTCTAACTACAATTGGACTTGAAAAAATTAGGGTTTCTTGAACTTGATCAATTCCTAACATTGCATCAATTAATCAATACTCCTAAGCGCACTTAGCTTGAGCTAGAAATTGATTGAGAGGGTTGAGAGATCTTCCAACCTCAAGTCATGCGCACTTGAAGTAGTTCAAACATTCAAGATGCTCGTTTCCAAGCTTGTTATGCACTAGTGCCTTGCTTGGCCACAAACATAACTCAAAAACCTATAAAATTCCCAAAAAATCAGGCTCAATTTGACCAAATTTTGACAAATAGAAAAAATTGCTAAAAATCTTGTCTATCACGATAGATGGTGTCTATCGTGGATTGCTGTCTATCGTGATAGATGGCTCTATCATGATAGAAGTTATCTATCATCTATCATCTATCGTGATCTTTATATGTCACAATAGATGGGTCTATGGTGATAGATGAACTTTATCGTGGGGTCCTATTTGTTGCAATAGATGGGTCTATCGCGATAGATGGTGTGTGTTGTGTATCCTCTATTGTGAGATTTGTTCTGTTGTGATAGATTATCTCTGTTGTAGGGGCGTATTTGCCATGAATCATGATAGATGGTGTCTACCATGATAAATGGGGTCTATCGTACCTATTTGTCTGTCATGGTAGACAAAAAAGGGAATTTTTTTACTATCATGAAAACATAAAATACCAAACTTTTATGTCTATTGCAATAGACAAAATTCATCATCTTGGGCCACGTTTAGGCTTCTGTAGTACATGATGATGATGATGTGCTACACTTATGTGTTCCTTGAGTAGCATTGATGTGAAACTTTTCCCTATACATGGGCACTTTTTACTCTAGTGCTTGCTAGAGGTGTTTTCTCCATGTTACCACATACACTCACTCATATGTGGTGGTACTTTGTGCTCAAGGATATTATTCAGCCCTTACTTTAGTTTAGTTCATCGTCAATAGAGAGAGCTATTCTAGCCATCCATCCTCTCCATGTGTCTTACTGCATTTGTGCTTCTTGTGTGTGCTTTTTGTGTGTCTGTTGCACTTATAAATACACCCAATAGTGATATCAGAGCAGGATCAGTTCCTTTTCACATTTTGGTTTTTTGCATCATGGTATGCACACACGTTTAATAGTGCGAATCAACTTCAGAGCATAGAATAATGATTTTCAACAGCCAAGACATAATTCCATTAATCACACTAGGGTTTTACCCCCATTTCAAAGCCATTCGTGCATCACAATTGCCATCAAAGTGATAGATTGTGAGCTGAAATTTTAGCACTCATTTCAGCTTTCATTGAAGTAAAGATCTTATCACATTTTTGTTCTTTAGTGAAATGATGGGCAAAAATGACTTGTTTGGAATGCTTCAAGTTGAAGATAAGCTTGATGGGACCAATTATCCAATGTGTTCTTACATGATGAAACATGTTCTCGTTGCAAAACAACTATGGAACATAGTGACAGATGTAGATCCAAGACCCACATGTTCTTCTACTTCACCATCTACTGTCACAGATGGAGCTTCTTCTTCAAGTATAGTGGCTACTCCTTTTCCAACTACATAGGATCAACTTAGATGGTATGGAAAAGATGCGCAAGCTCATGCACTGATTGCACTTTCTGTGAAGGATCATATAATCCCACACATTGGATCATGTTCTACATCAAGACATGCATAGGATATTCTTGCTTCTTGGTATGTCATGTGGTGTAGCTCAAGCATAAGCACCACCTCCTTTACTTGTCAATCTGCGGAGACATGAGGACTGGTATGAAGACCATGAGCGAGTGAAGGCACAAGTGCGTGAGTGGAAACACACAAGCATGCACACACATACATATACGTGAGCGCAAGGTAAGATCAAAGAGTGGAACAATGGAATAACTTTGATTACAAGAGAAATGCAATACAAGATCTCCAATCTCTAACAAGCTAACCCCAAAAATGAGCTCTCTAGCTCTTTTTATAGTTTTTTGACTAGTTTTGGCCCCATCTAGAGCCAAAATTAGGTTCTAAGGCTTATTTGAGGGCTCAAACGGAGTCTAAAATTTAGGTTCTAAGGCTTATTTGAGGGCTCAAACAGAGTATAAAAATTACAAAAATTGGTAGGATGATACTTCTAATATCCTCAAGCTTGAGGACTCCTTGAGTTGAACAAAATGGAGTTGAAAAAATGTGAAATGATATTTGGAATGGTTTTTAGTGATGAAAATCACTATTTTTATAGGGATTTCTTCTGAAAATTTGCATGTACTTCTTGGAGCTCCCTACATGCTCCTCCTTCTTGTATGTCCACTTCTTTGAAGTGCTTCCATGCTTTGTGTTTGACCTTGAGTTCCAACACTCCTCCCCTCTCGAGTCTGTCATCCTTGACAGACCCTTATTGTAGTGTTTGTTCCAAGTAGTGCTTTGAGAGCTAGTGTCCATTATGTATGAACAAGAGCCGTCTCTCGTCGAAATGTAGTAAGGTTGGTTGTCCGATTCTTCATTTGTCACTGCGAGCCTTTGCAAGTTGTAGTCCCTTGGTACGTGCTCCTTCTTTGGATTCAAGTAAGAATGTGTCATTATGAGCTTCCAAAAATTGCTAGTTGCTCTAGAGAGGTTGTCAAGGTTGAGTTGGAGCAATTGTTGGCTTCAATTTACTTCCTAGGTATTGATGTTGTCCCTGTGATGTCCTCTAGATCCAATGATGATGTTCATAGTAGTCATGCCAAGTACTCATAACCCATTATGAATGATTGGTAAGTGTGTTAGTGCATGGGTTGAAGAAAGTATGTGCCTTGTGCATGGCCTTGTAAGGTGGCCCTATGCATGCTTACTTAGAAAATGCATTGGAAGAAGTATGGTGCAAAAATTGGAGGTTTTGAGCTAAGTGCTCAAGGGTATGTTGACGAAGAGGTTTCCTAACCTATCATGGTGATGATGTTGCCCAAGTAAGGATTCTTACCATGGTGAATGGTCGATCGATGTTTATCTCTTCATGTTGTACACCATCAGTGTGATGGGCCATCTGCTAGTCTTTCGTTGTCGATGAATGTCCGCATTGATGGTCCACTGATGAAATTCTTTGAGTGCCTAGTCCTGTCTCCTCTCTTCAAAGCTACATTTGCCAAATATTGAGAATTGAATTTTTTTATATTCCTTGATAAACAACATTGCGTAACTACCCCAAGCTTAGTTTCACATATTCTCTTTAGCTCACCATAAGCAGGAGTCTTCTCATCCAGTATACATACAAGGATTTGCAGGGTACTAGAACTACCCCTTTCAGATATCTCCTTGGATGCTCTCGTACATACAATAGTTAAGCATCACTCAAGTTACGGACCTTCAAGCTATTCCCTCCTATCATGGTAAGGTGAAACAATAGTTGTGGATGCCATGTTCATGCCAAATTCTTGACATCTCCTAGATAAGATAGCAATAATATCATCTGCTAGTTGAGACACACTTTTATCAAAATTGATAAATGCCCAGTCATCAATAGTTCCACCTTCAACTAAGCATGTTTCATTCATGTTCCATGAACCAAACCTCGAAAAAAGCTCTCTCTCTCTATCTTTCCCTTTCTTTTCTCTTTTTTTTTCTTTTTTTCTTTTTTTTTTTCTTCTTCTTCTTCTTCCTTTTTTTTTGAGGAACAACGGCACAAAACAAGAAGAAAGATGTTAGAAAATATAGCAATAGTTGACATATGTCAATGTGCCTTGTGCCTGGGACTCTCAAATGTGTCTATGCACGGCCGTGTAATGAGGCCCTAGATTAATGCATACTTTGGAAATGCATGACCTGAAGGGTGCAAAAGACAGGGTTGTGCAAGGAGCACATGGTTGTTGCTCGTCGAGGCTTTCAATGTTTCTTGTAGATGCTCATGTGGCCTTTGTTGGAGGTATCGATTGGATCCCCGAGTGATAATTGATCGTACCTCCTTATAAGGATCCATTTTAGAACTGTGTGGGGCTGCGTACAGGTTGGTGGTTGCTTAAATTTTGTAGCCCTCACGGTTGGTGCTTTGGTTCTGTGGGTGCTATTGGTGCTTTTGGCTTCCAAACACATATTTGTGATGTTTTTCTTCTTATTATTGTTAAAGAGGTGATTGGATCTCCTTTGGCTCTTTGTGCCTGGCTCAACCCCTTGCTTCTACTTGGCTTCTTTATTGAGACTTCTCATGTGGGAGAGCATAGATTGTTGTGTATGTAAGAGCTTCTTGGGTACCCATATTTGTAATTGTCCTTGTTGAACTGCAGCTAATTTCTTAGGCACCCAAACTTGTCGGATACCTTGTGGTTGAGCTTGTCCTAGCTTCTTTGTTCGTCTTCTAGCCTGGTTGGCTTGCCTGGATGGAAATTGTGGGGGCAAGGCCAATGGCTTTCCTCCTTTTTGTACCCAGATTTGATTCATGCTCGAAACTGCTTTCTTGTTGAATGGTGTCTTTCTATTTGATATAGCAATTGTCTTGAACTGTTGTGCTTGCCTTTGTGGTGGAACTAGTGTGGCTACATTAGTCTTTGAAGAAGAAGAGAGATCCACTCGCCTTCGGGCATGTTCTTCCATAATTGACTCCTTTTGCATCATAGAGCTTTTGACACATACAACATCTTCTTCTATAAGATTAGTCTTATAAGAACTAAGAGAATGTGTGACACTTGGATGTGTGAGCATGCAGTTCTCTAATTCTAATGTAATGCACTATTCATGGACCCAAACTTGAATAAGTTGACTTCTTAGGTTTAAGTTTACTGCATGGTTATAGATCCAGTCTTGACCCAAGACAAGGGGTTCTGTGAGGTCTTGATGTTCACACGCTAGCATTTTGACTCTTATTGGGACATCTTGAAGGTAGATGGGGACCTCTACCTCGCCCAAACATGGGGTTTCCACACCTCCTAGCCCTATGAGATAGGCTTCTATGGGATTGATGTTCAATTACAAATCCTGGTAGTATGAAAGTCCAACTACACTAGTTGTTGCACCTGAGTCAATTAATGCTCTCACAGGCCTTACCTTCTCTCTATGTCCGACCTGTAAAGTCACAAAAGGATGTTAGTTAATTATTCGAGAAGCACTTGCATCTGATGTTTGGCACACTGCCATGTGATATCATGGGGCTTCAAGATTGGCATCTAGGCCTAGTCACCTTAACTTATTTCTCTTAATGCATTCTCTAGCCTCTGCTTGTGCTTCTTCTCTCACCCTTAACTCTTCTTCTTTTCGCTTCTTAGCAGTGTTGAATCTCATTAACATATCCTTTGTAAGAGGTTCTTGGTACACTTGACCCTACATCCACTTATATAATTTGGCAAGATGTCTCCTTCTAGAGTGGCCAATTGAACCGCACCCCTAGTGGAAATTCTATGAATTATCATGGGCCCATATCCTCATTTTTCCAATTTATGGGCATGCTGCTTTAGTGTACAAACCAACACTAGGTCTCCCTCTTTCAATCCTTTATCCTTGATGTGCACATCAAACTATGCTGTTTGTCTTTTCTTTGCAGCATATATGCTTGTTGCCGCTCATAATCTCGTCTCACCTAAACGTTACAGATCAAAGATCCTAGAGGACAACTCATGTCCATTCCACTCATGCTCTTGTGCTACCCTTAAAGATGCGATAAGAAAGTCCAATGGTAACATAGCATTTTCTGCAATGTTCATTGTTTAGAATAGTGATTTCCTAGCCATCCTTCGTGGGCTTGTTGCAACCAACTGCTATGTTCATCGTCCTCGACACAACAAGCTAGTACACCTTCCATATCTTGTTTGTACATGTTTCCTGCCATTATTTTATAGTTTTGTGATTTTACAATTTTTTCTTTGTTTGTTCTCACATTCTTATTTGCGGGTCCAAAGGTTAGGACAGGTACCAACTTCTTTGCCCATTTAGGAACAACTTCTAAATTGAACAGATAAGCATCGGGCAGTTCATCAGACACTCCTTGCGTTGACTCTCCTGAAGTGATGTAAGAAAGATGGTCTACCCTGAGGTGTGTCCTTCCTTTCCTAACAACCACTTCAAAATTGTATTCCATTAGTAAGAGAAACCATCTTACTAAGCATCCTGTATTGCAAGGTTTATTGACCAAATATAATAAAGCTTGATGATCAGTGAAAAATTTGAACTGGTTGGCCAATAGGTAGTGTCTAAATTTCTTCACAGTATATACCATGCCTAAGCCTTCTCGCTCGGTTGTGGTATAGTTTCATTCACCTGCCTTTAGCTATCTTCTAGCATATGCCATAGGTAAATCTATATTTCCTTCACCTACGGGTTGTGCTAGCACACATCCTATTGCATGATTGGATGCATCTACATACATGGAATGGTTTATTCCAATCAGGAGTGGTCAGTATTGGTGTTGTCCACAAACGTCTCTTCAGTTCATTGAAGGAAGTTTCCCATTCGTCGTTCCACTCAAAATGTGTTAGCAAAGCATAAAGAGGCTTAGCTATGATTTCATACATGTGAATAAACCTACGGTAATATCCACAGTGGCCCATAAAGGCTTGTACCTCCTTAACATTCCTTGGTCTCGGCAACTCTGCTATGGCTCTTACTTTGTCCTCATCTATTGATATTTTGTTCTTCGGAACAATATGACCTAAGATCTTACCTTGACGTACCATGAACACACACTTTTCTAGGTTCAAACACACTCGATATTCTCTACACTTGTTGAAAGATCTGTCTGATCTCAGGGATGTGGCATCTTCTTTCTTGGGAATGAGCACATAAATCATCCACATATACTTCTAAGCTCTTTTGCAAGAACTCTTTGAAGATATGATACATGAGTTGTTGGAATGTTGCAGGTGCATTGGTGAGCCCAAATGGCATAAAACGAAATTTTGTGGCAAACGCCGTCTTGTGTTATCTTCTGGGGCAATGTCTACTTGGTTGTAACTTGAAAATCCATCAAGAAAGCTATAAACTTCCTTGCCTGCAACACACTCAAATAAATGTTCAGTGATTGGAAGCAGATAGCTATCTTTGATTGTAGCGGCATTAAATTTTTTATGGTTAATACACACTCACAACTTTCCGTTCTTCTTGAGAACCACAACAATGGGGGACACCCATTCAATATGCTCAATCTCATAGATAAATCTAGCTTCAATCAGTCTATCAATTTCTTCTTTTATTTTAGCTTCATAAGTGTCATTATATGTGTAGGGCTTTTGTTTGGTGGGCTTGGCATTAGCTATCATGGGGATCGTATGAGAGCGTATTCTTGGATCTACTCCCTTCAAGTCTCTATAGTGCCACGCAAACACATCCCTATATTCCCTTAATAGAGCTACGAGCTCCATTTCTTCTTCTGCACTTAGGTCGTCTCCTATGTATGTGCATTCTCTTCATTCTCTTCAATGGTTACCACAATTTTTTTGGTCTTTTCTTTATTATCGTAGGATTCTCCTATGATGGCCTCTCTCTTAGGCATTCGTACCAAAATTTTCCGTCTTCAACTTCATATTTCTTGAAATTTTTTGGTACTTCAAACAATGATTCCTCCTCTTCTTGTTTCACTGATTTTCTTTTGTCTACTCTCACTTCCATCCTTTGAATTTACTATTTTAATGCTTGTGAGAGGTTCTTCTTCTTTTTGGTTAAACACTCCTACATCTTCTAAATCATGCTTTTCTGAGTTAAAGCAACTATCCATCACAATGGACTCTGGATCATCGTTATTCTCTTCTTCTTCTATGACATCACTAGGGTCACACTCTTCTAGTAACGACTGACACATGAACACAGAGATATCATAGCCCTCCTCATCACAATGAGGTGTCCACTATTCTTCATTGACAACAATGTGCATGGTGGCTAAGATTTCTGCCCACCCATGATGCTCAAATTCCTCATCTGGAAAGACCAATGGTGTATAAGCTGGGTCTTTAACTTGTCTTTCTCCTTGAGAAGTTCCCTCTTCTCTCGCCTTAAGACGTTTTTCCTCTTCCTCTGCAAGCTTACACATCCACAAATGATTATCTTCATGCATGCAAGATGGATTAGAATTACTTTCATAATGCACAAAGATTGAATCTTCTGGCACCTTGTGGATAGGGGTCCACTGTAGGCATGGTAGATCTCTAAATGTATGGTCCTTTAGATTGACCTTGGTGGTGAAACCTAAGTGCTGCACGTACAAGGAGTTGGTTCCCTAATCTTGTATTATTTGTAGTTGTCGTAGGAAGGGTCTTCCTAGGATCATCTCATAAACATTATTTTTACCAAAGTCACATATAGCAAAGGTGTGGTCAAACTCTACACCACAAGTGGTTAGAATTAGCCCTTCAAGCAATCCTAGAGGTCTTTCAATATGGCCATTAGCCATTTGAAGCTTCATTCTAGTCGTTCTTATTGCGGGCTTTCCCCATTTCTTCCATACGGAGGTGGTAGCAATCACAACACCTACACCTAAATCTATGATCGCTTTGGTTGTGTAACTTTGGTAGGTGATTGGAAGATAAGTATGCCCTTCTTCACCTTCACTCATGTCTCCTATTTTGTTGAGAGGTATCTCTAGAACTTTTTGTTTAGAGCTTGCTTTTGGCATATTGGAATCAAGTTCTGGAACTTGATTCGCCACATGATTCCATAGATCTGGTTTTACTTTGAGCAGCTCTTCTAAGGTGAGATGGCATTGAACCTTAGTGTTCTTCACGACGTGAGTGTTCCTTGGAACCACTGAGTCTTCATGTCTTACCAATATTGTGGGAGCTCTGATCTGAAGAGATTCAGATTCCCATGGGCTTGTGAATTGTGGCAGTTCTTCTAAAGTATTAGATTCAAAATCTAATATTTCGTCTTCTTGTTGCTCTGCTTGATCTCTGTTAATAGATGGAATGTCTTTGGGAAACTGATCATGAAGGTCTTCAATCTAATGAATAGGAGGGGGATTACACTTCTCCTTAGCCCATTTCTCCTCTTGTATTTCTTGCAAGAACACTTGAGAGTACCGTTGAATTGAAAGAGGTGTTCCATCATCTATGGAATCACGAACATAAGCTTTCATTGGTCTTGAGATTTCTCTTTCAACAACTGGTTGAGACTGTGGAGGTAAACTTGCGGCTTGTTTACCAATTGCTGTAATCTTTCTAGTAAGCCCTGGAAATGCAAACTAGGTTTGATAGAATTTTTCTGATTGAACAATTGATTAGCCTCAAGCATAGCTTGAGCTAGTTCTACCATTCTCATGCACATTTTTGTTTGTTCAATCTCTAAATCTGCTCTAGGATAGCTCTTGTCTAGGTTTGCAACTGTTGGCCCTTCTTGAAGTCGAGCTTGGTAGGCCTTGATCATCATATCCAAGCCTTCTGGGGTTGGATCTGCAAGAATAGACCTTGGTTGTGGTCTATTTACAATGGGTGGTGGGGTGGGATGAGATGGAGTGGGTGGACTTTTGGCATGCGAGGGGTTTTGAGATGCAATGTCTTCTATTTTTGTTCTTGCTTCTTTCGAGCTTTCTTCTAGCTCAGATAACTTTCTATTCCACTTGCGATTGGCCTTCTCTTTGGTATCCTTCCATGTTCTTGTTTTTCTCTTACTAGGCTCTCTTGACTCACTTGACTCAGATTGTTCAGTTGGTTTTGCTTGTTGTAAGGCTTGTGCCCTAGTAACTGCCTGTATAGGAGCCACACTAACATTGCTTGCACGTGTATCGACAACTAATCCTACCACATTAATTGGTGTGACCTTATGCGCACTGGAGGGGTTCCTTGGAAAATCTCTTGGGAGATGTTCTTTGCCACACTCAGGACAAAAGTTTTGTACTGTGATGTTCTGTCCTTGTCCCAGAACCGATGGGTGGGGACATTCACGAATGAAATGATCGCCCTGACATCTAAAACATGTTCCTCTAGGGGCCTGTGGTCTTACTTGTCTTGATTGAGGCTTGGGGTTAGGATTTGTGTACATGACATTGGATTATTCTGGCTCCCAAGTTGTTTCCATAGGTGGTGCCTCATACTGATATGGATAAGTCTCACTATGCTCAGGTGACTCTTTGTAATAAGCTTGTGGACTATCTTCATATCAGTAGTCAGAATTTTGCGCATGATGGTCATTTTTTGAGACCAATGGGGTCACTTGCACCAATGCTCTATTAAGGTTCTCTTCTACCACTACATACTTAACTAGAATTACATTGGCAGGAGCTGGTGATTGGTTTCCTAGGACTGGTTGTGGCCTATATGGTGCCTGATATTGCTGTTGTGGTCTATTATGTGGCTGTTGATATTGGTTCTAATGCCCACCCTATGGGTAAGGTTGTTGATAATTCTAGCTAATAGCCTACCTATTGTATGGACAATCTTGAGCCATGTGCTTTGTGTACTTTCTCTCAATAGTGCAATATAGAGCATTCCTTTCTCTTATGTTTGGGTTTTGCATTGGGCATACATTAGCCATGTGGTCCCCTCCGCAAGTATAACACCGGTTCAATGAGGTGACTCTTAATGTTTGTCTATTTTGGACTCCTAGCTTCTTGGCAACTTGCTCAACTATCTCATCTATCTCAGTGGAGGTCCTGGAGGTATGACGAGTAGAGCTATCAAAATCCTTAGAGAGTTTTGATAATTCCAATTCCTCACCCAAATTGTCTTCTATGTCAATGCATATCCTCACATACTCTTCTATGTTTCTAGGCTCTTTCAAGTACACATATGATCTCAACTTTGTGCTTAGTAAGCCATCTAAAAACAAGGCCACTTGTTTGGCCGGTGTGGGTAGCTCTGGCACAGGGCATCTTTCTATGTATTGTCTAAACCTTCTTCATGCTAGTCGCACTGTTTCTTGGGGTGTCTGCTTGGAGCTGTGGATCAAGGATGATGTATTATGCCTGATGCCACTCTTGGAGAACACAATGAATTTATCTAGCAGTTGACCTATATCTCGATAGTTAGGAATGTTCAAGGGTTGAAACCTAGCTAAGGTAGTACCCTTAAGAGTCAAACCAAATGCCTCGAACTGGGTGAACAAATCCTCAACTTGTTCAACTCTTAACACTTGTTTGAACTTGACCACATGATCATAAGGATCTCCTCACCCATCAAAGTAATTTTTCATTCTCTTGACCACTTGAGAGAGTCGAAGGGTTCTTGGGTGCTCTCGGGGTCTAGGCAATGGAAAATCATGTTATGGCTAAATAGCATCTTCCACAAAAACAACATCATGGCTAACCAAAATGCATTTGATATGTGGATGATACAGATGATAGCCTTTGCTTTCAAAACTTTACTAAAAAAAATACATTTCACTACTTTATCATCCAATTTCCTTTTAGGCACTAGTGCATATGCCAAACAACCAAAAAGATGTAGGTGAGCAACAGATGGCTTGCGACCATGCCAAGCCTCATATGGATTTATAGACTGCAATGGTTTAGTGGGACATTTGTTAAAGTACATATGCTCCACACATAACAACCTCAAGCAAGAAACTATGTGGTAAAGCCTGACTCTTGACCATACACCTCGCCATCTCCATGAGTGACCTCTTCTTCCATTAAGCAAATCCATTTTGTTGAGGTGTATATGGCACTGTACACTGATGTTTTATCTCACGTTCAACCATAAATGCATTGAAGTTAGAGGAGATATATTCCCCCCTGGATCAGAATGGAGGGTGCCCATTTTACATGCTGACAGATTTTCAACCAAAACCAGAAACTAATTGAAGCACATAAACACTTTGGACTTTGCTTTCAATGGACATACCCATGCATGCCTAGAAAAATCATCAATGAAAGTCACGAACTAAAGATAGTTTCCAAAAGAGGGTGTCTCCATAGGACCACATACATCATCGTGAACAAGCTGTAATTTCTAAGTAGTTTGAATTGAACCATCTTTTGGGAATGAGGAACACTGTGTTTTGCCCAAAATACAACCTTCACAAACATGTTTACTAGCTGCCTCAAATTTGGGCAGAGAGGACACTATTTCAGAAGGCTTTGCATCTGACATAGCCTGAGAATCATGCACTACACATGCTGCATCATTCAAAGATTTTTCATAGTCTATGAGCTTATACAACCCACGACATAAAATGCGAGAAGCAATAATCAATTTGCCATTTGACATATCATGAATTGTACATTTGTCATCAACAAATTTCACAACCAAGCCAATATTGGATAAAGATGAGACTAATAATAGATTCCTCTTGATCCTTGGCACAAATAAAGCATTGAAAAATGTAAAAGATCCACCATCACAGTAGTCAGAATGATCTTACCAACTCCCATGATAGGATAAGAGGAATTGTTGTCACATGTGATAGTATTCCCTGTAGGGACAGGCTCGAGTGAAGTGAAGAAACTATTCTACAAGGTCAAATGTCTGGTTTCCCTACTATCAAAGTACCAAAGATCCAAGTCTACTGCAGACATACAATGTTGAGGAGAAGATGGATCAAAACTGCAAATAGTAGTAAATGTCCATTCTTCATTCTACACTAGATCAGTAGACTCTATTTTCAGTGTAGAGGCCTCTGCAACAAACATTGCAACCTCTTTTTTCTTTGCCTCTTTTGCAGCTAGTTTTGGACAATTCTTTATGACATGATTATTTTCTTTATAGTACTTGCAAAACAAGTTCTGCTTTTCTATTTTCTCATTATCTCTATCATCCTTCTTTGATTGTGCAAAATTAGCAGATTTTTGCTTACTAGTAGAAGGGCTCCATTTACCTTTGCCCTTTTGACCAGCCAAGAAAGTGTGATCTACAACAAACATAATTGACATGTTGTGCCTAGACTGATCTTCCTGCAACAGATCACAGACTAACTCCTCAAATGTTAAGGCATTTGGATTGCCTTTCATCATTAAACAAAGAGTGGAAGCAAAACTCTGATATGAATCGGGAAGACCATTCATAACAGTCTACACAAGTGACCTATTAGGCAATACTTCATCAACAAAAATCAACTGTTCCTTCAAATCTTTGATTTTGTCAGAAAAGTGTCCATGGAATCTCTTCATTCATTTGCTCACTCTCCAACTATTTTCGGAGGTAAGTAACACGAACCTCATTCCTTGCTTGGTATAAAGTTGTAAGTGTATCCCAAGCATCCTTAGCTGTCCTACAAGAGTGAATGTGAAGAATAATGGAACATTTGGGAGACAAGGCTATCAATGCATGTGCTTGAGCATCTCTGCCATCCAAACAAATTTGTTGTGTAATAGGTGCAACATAAATCATAGCAAGAACATGAATATGTAGAATATCATCATCTTTGACACCATTTGCATAAGCTTCAGTACCTATATTTGCAAGTGTAATAGGATGTTTTTCAACACCTTGCACAATATTCCACAGTCCTTTTGCAACCAACATGAAACATCATATAAGCCCATAATGGGTAATTGGTACCATCCAACTTATCCTCAATAGCCAACATATGGAATACATCTCCACAAAAGCACACAAACATCACAAGGAAGAGGAAGAAGCTTGGAGCACAACACATAATACTGAATGTATTACCACTAGAATGTACAAAGATAAGTAACTCATTAGGGCAATAGGCGTATATACAAGGCGGGGGAAAAAACCTCCTAAAGAGGGAAAAAAGTGCCCCGACGGTCCTAGTGTGTTCACACACATCACTACGTAAATATATCAACAGGTGAGTTGCATACACAACATTCAAGTCTCTTATTTACAAGCCTTCTTCTTGGAAAGTTTTTAGTACTTCATTCCTACAAATATGCATTAGTGCCAGAACAACAATGCAAGAAATTGGATGATGTATGTGTTGGGTACAATTCTGAAATTAAAGGTTATCATCTATATCATCCATAGATTAAATGCATACTGGTTAGTCGTGATGCTGTCTTTGTGGAAGATGCAATTTAGCCATTACTTTCATGTACAAAGGAGACATCAATTATCTCAAAGGATGTGTATGATATTTTGTTGCCTCTTTTGATAGGTGAGCAGTTAAGTTTTGATCCAAATGAGGCAACTTCTTAACCTTTATACATTCCACATGTTGATGCAAAGCATTCCATTTCTCATGTGGATTTACATGATACACTTGTTGATGAGAGGTTTGACATAGAAGAGGCTAAAATTATGCCGAAGTGGCTAGTGCAAACTTTGAAATATAGAAAATTAGATGCACCTTTGTCATATCATACTCGTTTAGGCTCTCATAGTGCTTTCTCTACATCAGATTGCTACGCAATGGTTGTCTCTAGTCCTTGTGATGAGAATGGTCTTGTTTCTTTTGATAAAGCAAAAAATTCAAAAAAATTGGATGGTTGTTATGCATTCAGAATATGATGCTATGATGAAGAATGGTACTTGGTCTTTATGTGATTTGCCTCCAAGCAAAAAGGCCATTGTCATGAAATGGGTATACAAGCTGAAATGTAAGCTTGATGGAATAGTTGATAGATATAAAGCTAGGCTTTTTGCCAATGGTTAAGCTCAAGAGAAAGGCATTCATTCTAATGAAACCTTTGCTCCCATGACTCTTCATAGCATTTTTGCACTTGAACCTCATCATGCTTGGAATGTACATCAATTGGACATTAAAACTACATTTCTAAATGGTGATTTACATGGAGTGTATGTATTTCAACCCCATGATTTCGGGTAGAAAGGACATGAAAACAAAGTGTGCATTGAAAAGGCATTATATGGTTTGAATCAAGCACCACATGTTTGGTATGAAAAGATACATGCCTACTTGCTAGCACATGGTTTTGAGAACAATCCAACTAAGAGCACCTTATATCTTAAGCATGGAGATGATGTACTTATGCTCACTGGTCTTAATGAGAAGCATATTGTTGAATTTAAGGTTGATTTGCATGCCTCTTTTGAGATGTCATGTTTGGGACATTTGCATCATTGGTTGGGTATTTAGTTTATGAAAGTTGACGGACCAATAGCTTTGGGTCAAACAAAATATATAGACACATTATTGCAACATTTTGGCCTTCAAGACTCCAAACTTATTACCACTCCCATGGAAACAAGTTTACACTTGAGTCTTCATGATGCTTGAGATGCATTTGATGTTGTTCTCTATGGATTCTTGATTTACTTGCGCATAATGCAACCTAATATTCAATTTGTTATCACACAGATGAGAAAGTTTATGCATTGGCCACATGTCAAACATTGGCAGGTGAGAGATTTTGTTTACTTGGATTGTTTTATCTCAAGGAGAGATCATTTATTGGAGTTCGAGGTCTGCAAAAGCATAGAAAAAATAGAAGGAAGAAGAAGAAACTTGGAGCACAATGCAACACTAAATGTATTACCAAGTGAATGTGGAAAGATAAGATACTTGTTAATGTTATAGGTGTATGTATAAGGATGAAAACCTCATGCATAGGGTAAAAAGTGCCTTGGAGGTCCTAAGTGTGTTCACACATATCACTACCAAAATATATCAATGAATCCCGCTCAGAGTGATGCATTGGACAAGGAGCTACACTCATGTATAAGGAAGTGGCAAGCAATGTGGAAAGAGATCAACCCACAAAATGAAGTAAGCCCAAATCTTTGCGGAAAGCTTCAAAATTCTCCCTAGATAGAGCCTTTGTGAAAAGGTTTAAAACATTATCATTTATGGGAACATTATCCAAACTCATCCATCCAATAGAGAACCTCTCCCTGACATAATGATAATGCACCTCAATGTGCTTTGTGCAAGCATGGAATATAGGGTTCCTCACGACTGCCAATGCACTCTGACTGTCAATGAAGATGGTGGTGGAAGAAGAGTGACCAACACCTAAATCATCCAAAAGACATCTTAGCCACACACACTCAACAAATGCTATGGAAGTTGTCCTATATTGAGCCTTACAACTAGAAGTGGCCAGGGTAGTCTCCTTCTTGCTCAACCAAGATATGCATGAGCTACCAAGCATGAAGCAAAAGCCACTGGTGAACACATAAGTGTCATAGCAACCAACCCAATTTGAGTAAAAAAAAAACATGTAAATTTGGAAGTAATGATCCCATTTTGGGACAAAACAATCCAAGTAGATGGGTCCACTCAAGTAGCAAAAGATGTGCTTAACTGCTTGCCAATGCTTGACACTTGGGTATTGCATACACTTGCTCATATGAGAAACAAAAAACTGAATATCATGTCAAGTTATGCATAAGTAAATCAAGCATCCAATAACCTGCTAATAGAGAATGACATCAAATGCATCTTGAGCATCCTGAAAACTCAACCATAAACCTATTTCCATAGGAGTGGTGGCAGTAGGTTTGTAATCTTCAAGGCCAAAGTGTTGCAATAATGTGTCAATATATTTTGTTTAACTTAAAGCTATTTCCCCATCAGCTTGCATAAATTGAATGCCCAAATAATGATGCAAATCCCCCAGATAATCTCAAAAGAGGCATGTGGATCAACCTTAAATTCAAAAATATAATTCTTATTAGGACCAATGATGAGCATATCATCAACATATAGAATAATGATCATAAGTACATCATCAACATGATTAACATATAGGGTGCTTTGTTACCATTAGTGTCCATGTGAAAGGTCAAATGGCCATCGGACACTTCTTTGTATATGTTCTTTAATAAAACATATATTGGCCTAGTCAACTACAGACTGTAAGTTCAACCACAACTGTAACACCTAAGAAGTCTGTGTTCGTGCTCCTTGTGTACCATGTTTTTTATGTGTATTCTATAGCCTCTACTCAAAGGATATCATCGTGGAACTCTAGAGAAGGAGAGCACACTGTGGTGCATCGCCATTGAAATACTTCACTGGTATCAAATCAGTTCGATGCAAAAGATTTATTCCTTTTGTGGAAACGAAGCAAGCACCCACTTGCCCACCCAAGGCTTTCTCCAAGGCTTACGACTAAGGCGGTGAACAAGGCATAGACCTTGGCATACTTTGTCATCCAAGTCACCAAAGTCACCGTTGGCTATGCGCGAGGGAGGACCTCAACGATCAAGGAAGATAGAGGTTCTTGGTACTTCTCGGGAGGTCACCCATCCCCCAAAACTCACTTAACCACAACAATCTCTTGCCACTAAGCTACACTCTTGTGGTGTCTGAAGAAGGGGAAAGAATAAGGTTAACATCACCTTGAACATGCTTTGGTCTCTCAAAACTTCATTCTTTGCTTTCAAAGCCTATTTTTGAAGCATTCTTGGTCTGATTTTTGGAGCCATTTTGGAGTACTTTCGTTCATAGGTCTCTTCACACAGTTTCAAGAACATCAAGAAGAGTCTTCTTTGTACTTCGCTAAAAATAAGTATTCACCTTTGGGGCCATGTTTTCAGCCACACTCATAAAACTACAGGTTTCTCAAAAGGTTTTCAGTTGTGGTGGGAGCAGCCACTGCAAATTATGCAGATTTTTGAACCTAAACAATAGAGTTGACATACACTTGTAGGTGTTGTTGGCAAGTTTTTTGGGCTATGCATTTAGCCTTTTAGTGTCATTTTACTACATATATTGAGAACATATACACTATGTATGCTTTTGTGGATACCGCTTATGTACATGCATGTGGTCAATGATATAGCGGTTATGTTTTTTGTATAAAACCTTTTACTTTTGATAAAGAGGGTCATGGTGAGGTTTTCTTAACTAGGAGACACCCAGATGTTGGGGTCTCTTTGGTGATGCAGGTGGAAGACTTACCCAACCTCGCCATAGGAGATGTATGATTGTTGTTCATAGGTGCTCGATAACCCTAGTTGCTTCTTTCAGAGGATAATCTAGCAAAATTTTTCCAGCTCTTTTGGTTTTGTCAACTATACAGTGGTCGATTTACTCCTTGATACACTTATTGGTGTGAGCACATTTATTCTCACATAATCCTTCTAGTTGGTCATTACTATTCATTAATGTTGATATATTTTGGTAGTGATGTGTGTGAACACTCTAGGACTATCGGGGCACTTTTTTCCCTTTAGGAGGTTTTTTTCCCCCGGCTTGTATATACGCCTATTGCCCCAATGGGCTACTTATCTTTGTACATTCTCAAGTAATACATTCAGTATTGTGTGTTTGTGCTCCAAGCTTCTTCTTCTTCCTTGTGCTATTCGCGTGCTTCCGCAGACGTCTATCTCCAACAATTGGTATCAGAGCATGTCGTCGCTTCTTCTAGGGCACCGTCGACACTCCTCCGTTTGCAGTCTCAGATTCGCACGAAATTTGGTGAGCATACTCAGGGTGTTTCCGAGATCAAAACAGCTTCGCTATGTGGTGCCGAAATCGCGATCTGAGCTCGTTTCGGCCTCTGAACGCACTATCGCAGCGCTTGTGCAAGCTATTTCGTCCTTTTGTGCCAAAGGTATATACCAGTTTCTGTTCGCCAGTTTAAGCGTCTCGAAGTCTGCTACAGGTCTAGCAGAAGTCATTTGGGCAGTTCCGTTCAACTTTTTGAGATACAATCAATTTTCTTCATCAAGGTATTTTAGTCACCGGCCATGGCTGAAAGCAGTGATGTATTCCGTATGTTGGCTGTTGAGGATAAGTTGGATGGTACCAACTACCCATTATGGGCTTATATGATGCGACATGTACTGGTTGCAAAAGGATTGTGGAACATTGTGCAGGGTGTTGAAAGACGTCCTGTTACACCTGTAACGATAGGTACTGCAAATACAGGTGTTGGAGCTGATGAAGATGGTGTCGAAGATGATATTCCGTAGATTCCTGTTCGTGCTGCTGTTTCTGTTGCACCTACTGCAGAGCAGATTCGTTGGGATGGCAGAGATGCCCAGGCACATGCATTGATAGCTTTGTCTGTCAAACGTGCCATTATTCCTCACATTCGCTCTTGCAGAACAGCAAAGGATGCTTGGGATACACTTACCACTTTGTACCAGGCTAGGAATGAGGCTCGTGTTGCTTACCTCTGAAAACAGTTGGAGAGTGAGCACATGAATGAAGGTGATTCTATGGACAATTTTCTTACAAAGATCAAAGACCTGAAGGAACAATTGATTTCTGCTGATGAGGTTATACCAGATAGCTCACTTGTGCAGACCGTTCTGAATGGTCTTTTTGACTCATATCAGAGTTTTGCCTCTACTCTTCGGTTGATGATGAAAGGCAATCAGAATGCCTTGTCATTTGAGGAATTAGTCTCTGTTCTGTTGCAGGAAGATCAGTCCAGGCAGAACAGGTCCATTATGCGTGTTGCAGATCAAGCTTTCCTGGCTAGTCAGAAGGGCAAAGGAAAATGGAGCTCTTCTACTAGTAAGCAGAAATCTGCAAATGCTGCACAATCGAAGAACCAGGATAAAGATGAGAAGAAATCAGAAAAGCAAAAATTGTTCTGCAAGTACTGTAAAGGAAATGATCATATTATAAAGAACTGTCCAAAACTGGCTGCTAAAGAGGCAAAGAAGAAAGAGGCTGGAATGGTTGTTGCAGAGGCCTCTACACCAAAAACAGAGTCTGCAAATCTTGTGCAGGAAGAAGAATGGGCATTTACTACTGTCTGCAGTTTTGACCCATCTTCTCATGATCAGTGCATGTTTGTAGTAGACTCAGATGTTTGGTACTTTGATAGTGGGGCGACCAAACATATTACCTCGCAGCGCAGTTTCTTCTCTTCACTCGAGCCTGCCCCTACAGGGAATACTGTCACATGCGCCAATAACTCCTCTTATCCTGTTATGGGATTTGGTAAGATCATTCTGACTACTACTGATGGTAGTTCTTTCACTTTGTCAGATGCTTTATTTGTGCCAGGGATAAAAAAGAACCTGTTATCAGTTTCTGCATTAGCCAAGATTGGCTTGGTTGTGAAATTCGTTGATGACAGGTGTACAGTCCATGATCTCTCAAATGGCGATGTGATTATTGCTTCTGGCATTTATGTCGTGGGTTGTATAAGCTCATAGACTATGAAAGATCTGTGAATGATTCGGCATGTGCAGTTCATGATTCTCAGGCTATGTCAGATGCAAAGCTTTGGCATGCACGCTTTGGTCATCTGAATTTTGCTAGTTTGTTACGTCTGCAGAAATCTGAAATGGTGTCCTCTTTGCCCAAACTTGAGGCACCTGGAAAACATGTTTGTGAAGGCTGTATTTTGGGCAAAATGCAGCGTTCTTCCTTTCCAACGTGCAACTCATCATGGTTGGAATGTACATTCGTTGGACATTAAAAGTGCATTTTTGAATGGTGATTTTCATGAAGAAGTGTATGTTTTTCAGCCCTATGGCTTTGTGAGAAAAGGGCATGAAAACTAAGTGTGTAGGTTTAAGAAGGCATTACATGGTTTAAAGCAAGCACCACATGCTTGGTATAAAAAGATACATGCTTATCTGATTGCACACGGTTCTGAGAACAATCCAACTAAAAGAACCTTATATGATAAGCATGCTAATGATGTGCTTCTGATCATTGTTATGTATGTTGATGACATGCTGCTCACTGGTCCTCATGACAAGGATATTGCTAATTTTAAGGCTGATTTGCATGCCTCATTTGAGGTGTCTAATTTGGGGCATTTGCATCACTATTTGGGTATTTAGTTTATGCAAGTTGATGGTGGAATGGCTTTGTGTCAAATGAATTATATTGACACATTATTGCAACATTTTGGCCTTGAAGACTGTAAATCTATTGCCACTCCTATGGAGACAGGTTTACAATTGAGTCTTCATGATGTTGGAGATGCATTTGATGCTGTTCTCTATCAAGAGGCTATTGGATCCTTGATTTACTTATGCATTACTCGGCCAAATATTCAATTTGCTATCTCACAAATGAGTAGACTTATGCATCACCTAGGCTTCAAGCATTGACACGTGGTTAAGCGCATCTTTTGCTACTTGAGTTGTACTTGGATACTTAGATTGTTTTATCCCAAGGGGGGATCACCATTGTGAGATTTACATGCTTTTTCTGACTCTGATTAGGCTGGTTTCTATGACACTTGTGTGTCCATTACTGGCTTTTGCTTCATGCTTGGTAGCTCATGTATATATTGGTTGAGCAAGAAGCAGCCTACTGTGGCCACTTCTAGTTGTGAGGCTCAGTATAGGGAAGCTTTGAGAGCGACTATTGAGTGTGTGTGGCTCAGATGCCTTATGATTGATTTGGGTGTTGGTCAGTCTTTGGCCACCACCATCTTCACTGATAGTCAGAGCACATTGGTAGTTGTGAGGAACCCTATGTTCCATGCTCGCACTAAGAACATTGAGGTGCATTATCATTATGTTAGGGAAAGGTTCTTTGCTGGAGAGATCAGCTTTGCATATGTGCCCACACAAGAGAACATTGAAGACCTTTTCACAAAGGCTTTGCATAGGGAGAAGTTTGAACCTTTCTGCAAAGCTTTGGGCTTACTTCCGTTTGTGGATTGATTCCACATAGCTTGGCACTTCCTTACACATGAGTGCCAGCTCCTTGTTCACTACATCACTGCTAGGGGGGATTTGTTGATATATTTAGGTAGTGGTGTGTGAACACTCTAGGACCACTGGGGCACTTTTTTCCCACTTTAGGAGGTTTTTTCCCACTGACTTGTATATACGCCTATTGTCCTAATGGCTTACTTATCTTTGTACATTCTAGTGGTAATACATTTAGTATTGTGTGTTGTGCTCCAAGATTCTCCTTCTTCCTTGTGCTGGTCATGTGCTTCCGCAGACCTCGAACTCCAACAATATTCTTCGAGTTATAGGCTCAAAAAATGGATATGGATAATGAAATGAAAGTAGTCTTGTTGTTTCCCACCTTGCCATCATCATAGGATACATTTTGCACACCTATGAGTGGTTGGCACTCAAAGTGGAGATGCATGTAATGTGCGTGATTCTTACCAAGGAAAGAATCAGCAACGTGGTAGGAGCAAGAACAAGGAAAAGAACGGTCAATGGAATAAGAGTAGAAGTAAATCAAGGAAGAGGGATATTGAATGCCATTATTGTCATATGAAAGGACACATGAAGAAAGACTATTATGCATTAAAGAATGCTAAAGGTAGAGGACAAAATGTTGATGGGCATGTTAAATAACTACCTTCACCATCTACTTCGACTATGAATATTGAAGAAATTAATGTTATTTCTGATGATGCTGATGTGTTGCGACTTGATAGTACTATGCCATCTGAGGATCTTATGGTTGATTCTCTTTGCCACATGCGGCTGCTAGATTCTGGTGCTTCTTTCCATGTGACACCACATAGAGAATGGTTCTCTAATTATGTAGCAAAGTCTCCTGTTACCGTGAGACTCGGTGACTCTTACCAATGTGACATTGTGGGGATTGGAGATGTGGTACAATTTATTGATGGTTCAAAATTTACTATGCATATTGTACGCCATGTACCTCAGTTATCACGTAGTTCGATGTTAGTTGGTCAACTTTATGACCTTGATTACAAGGTGGTCTTCTATGCTTGGTCCTTTTGCATCAAAGGGAAATATGGTTATTGCAAAAGGAAGCAAAGTTGGATCACTTTATCCTTTATTCGTATCATAGAAAGAACACTTGTTAGCTATTATTGAACAACCTATGGCTCGTATTTGGCATGGTCGTTTGGGCCATATATCTCATAGTGGAATGGAAAATGTTTCTCATTTTGTCTACTTACTTGTGTTATCTTTCTCTAATTTTTCATTTTGTGAGCATTGTCAATATGGAAAGCAAACCAGAAATGTGCACGGAACGCACATTGACTCTTCAATTCAACCTTTAGATCTCATTCATACAGATGTGTGTGGTCCTATGCCCACAAGGTCATTAGGTGGTTCTCTCTACTTTATAACTTTCATAGATGATGCTACTAGAAAAGTTTGGGTACATCCTATTAAATCAAAGGATGAGATATTCCATACTTTCAGAAAATGGCTTGATTCAATTGAGATTGAAAAGGGAACCAAGCTCAAAGCTTTTTTTTCAGATAACTGGGGTGAGTATACCTCACATGAATTCAACCTTTTTTGCCAGTCTAGAGGAACTCATAGAGAGTTTATAACTCCTTATACCCCATTACAGAATGATATTGCTAAAAGGATGAATAGAAATATTCAGGATAGAGTAGTCTCTATGCTGCATCATGCAAACCTTTCACAAGGCTTTTGGGCAAAAGCAGTAGTGACTGTAGTTCATGTGATTAACCTTTCACCTAGTACTGCCAAAGGTCTGAAAGTGGCATAAGAGTTATGGACAGGGAAGCCACCATATTATGATCATCTTTGAGTTTTTGGGTGTGAAGCATATGCTTATATGCCCAAGAATCTTAGAAAAAAGTTGGACCATAAGTCAAAGAAATGTATTTTTCTTGGATATGGTCGAGAAGGACAATTTGGATATCATTTATGGGATCCTGAAACATGGTTAGTGATCAGAAGTAGTGATGTCATTTTTAATGAGTCTAAGTTGCACAAACAACCCATCAAGGAGGTTGAAGTGAGAAGAGTGGTGTTTGAGGATACTAGTCCTCGAGTTAGCATGCATAAAAATGTTGCACATAGGGACGTTGTCGGAGAGATTTCTCTCTCCCCACTCAAATCATGAAGAAGACGTTACATGCAATGGCTAAGTGATCTTGCTTCACAAGTAGCAGAATCGTATGACACTCTTGAAGCTGATGAAGATGAACTTCAAAAAATACATAGGACAATGGTTTGATTTCTTCCATTTCACGGTTCATCTAAAGAAGATTATTTATTTGTGGGATGAAAGAGTACAACAGCAAAGTCAAATGAATAATTAAATTTGACACTCAAATGATGGGTGTTCTTCATTAAGAATTATGGCGATAGATTTTATGCAGAGAGTTTTGATAAACTCTAATAATAGAGTTGTCGTTGATAAAGAGAGGATGAAAAGAGCGCTCAACGAAAAGGAGGAAAAAGGGAGAAAGGCGGCAGTTCATGAGAGGAAGACCACACTTGTAGTTGGGGACGAGGAGAGAGATACTCGCGCAAAATTTGAGGAGGGCATGTATTTTGACGAAGGAGACTGAGCTTGACAGATTATTCGGAAAGAATCGTCAATGTCTGAGAAGACGAAGGGCGCTTATATCAACTGTCAGAAGAGATCTCACGCGGAGGAGGGGTCTGTTGGGGGGGAAACTTCCAATCCTCGACCGGTATCGCTTTTCTCCTGTGGACTATGAAGCTATGAAGGAATGGAGGGTGCATGGATTGATTGTTTGCAGAGTTCGTTCCTGCTGCACCCGAAGCCAAACGTGATCTTGCAATCAGAAATATTTGTTTTGTGGCAAAGCCAAACAAGTAAGCGGAGCTTATTCTGACCTATCTTTTTGGCGAAGGTGAATCACCACGTATTTTCTGACGCTCTGTAATTTTTACGGACTCTGGAAACTCGTTCTTAAATCTTGAATATACGAATATTTTGAAAACTCGCTCTATCATGTACAGGAATGCTCGAGCAACGGTTTTTCGGATCCAGATGCAGTAGTTATTGTCTCTGCCTTAGTTTAATTTGTATGTGTGCAAAGGATTTTCAGCAAGTTTTGCGTGAAGGATTTTCGCTGGTCTCTTGTGGAAGGATTTGTTTCATGTTTGTTCATGAAGCATGTTGTGAATAGGTCCTCGATCCGTGTGGAGAATCTAACTTTGCTGATGTATTCGCCTGCAATTCCTCAACTATCTGAGATAAGTTTTTGACAATATTTAATGCTTGCATTATTGAATCTGATAACATCCAATCATGTTTAACATCTTCGTGACTTTAACTGTTGCCTGGATTTGCTGATGGCTAATGCTTTATGACTATGCTTTCGCACATCTCTAAAACGTCTGTAATAGATTCAATCGGATAAATCTTGCGTTCACGTTTTGTTGAGGCTGATTATACTTCTATTTGGCTCCAGTGCTTACAACACCGTACAACATTCTGTTGAGTGCTGTTTCTCGCTTCCAATAATGAGGGTGTGAGGATGACGATATAGGTAAGAAGTTATAAAAGTAAAAGTTAATCTGTGTCGCTTTTAAACGTACAAAATTCTAAATCGAAAGTTATTCCTTATTTTTGGGTACGGATTTCAACTTCTGCGTTATTCTATGCATTGCAATTGAATGAAATACTAAAAGATCAATGATTGTCGCTTTTACATATGATGATTTTTGTTAAATAAAATCGGGATGATCAATTGTTTCGCTCTCTCTTAGGACATAGAGTGAATTCATGAGTAAGGAGTATTTTTTGCTTGCATACATGTTTGAAGTAAGCTGCCATTTTTGATCGTATTGCAACAGTTCCAAGATATTATCTTGGCAAGCAATCGTCACACGATTTCATAATGGTTAAGAAAAAAAAAACTATTGATTTGCTATGGTCAAGACATATTGTAAAGTCTATCAACTTGTGTGATGAGACATTTGTTTCCAAAGCACTTAAGGATATGATGAGTTATTTTGCAATTAGCAACTAATATTCTAGTTGCTTTTCAATTTCTTTCTGGAGTCTCTTCACACTTTAGCTTGCTCCAAGCACCCGGTGTGCACCGTATTTTTTGGCGGTTGGCCTGATCCACCGACCATTGCTTTTGTGCCGACAACGTTCAAGAGAATGTGCGATCGTATTAGTCTACAAATGTTCCTGTTCAGTAACCAGTGAGATGCTTTGCACGTGTCTCACATCCACTTGATCGATATATTCCAAGTTTAGATTTTTGTTATGATAATAGATGCGGGTGAGCCTTCTTGCTACAAAGAGACTATGCAGATAGAGGACCATGTCAAGTGGGAGCATGCCATGAAGAGTGAGTTGGATTCTATTCACAAGAATGGTACTTGGGATTTAGTACCTTTGGCAACATGCAGGAAAGCTTTACCATGTAAATGGGTATATAAGCTGAAATTCACATCAGATAGTGCTTCTCCAAAGTATAAAGCACAGCTTGTTGCAGAGGGTTTTAAGCAACAACACGGTGTTGATTTCAAGGAAATCTTCTCTCCAATGGTCAAGATGCCTACCTTGCACATATTGCTTGGATTCATTACAATGGAGGACTTAGAGCTAGCCCAAATGGATGTGAAAGCTACTTTCTTGCATGGAGATCTTAAAGATGAGATCTACATGGAACAACCAGAGAGTTATGTAGTTCGTGGCAAGGAAAGTCTAGTTTGTAAGCTCAAGAAGAGCTTGTATGGACTTAAACAGTCCCCTAGACAATCGTACCAAAAGTTTGATCCTTTTATGAAGTCTCAAGGTTATTCTCGAAGCAATGAGGATCATTGCCTCTACACAAAGAGATGCTAAGATGGCAGCTTCATATGCTTGATACTTTATGTCGATGATATGTTGATTGTTGGGAAGTTCTCTTATGACTTATCAATTCTAAAAAAGATGTTGAGTATGAAATTTAATATGAAAGATTTGGGGGATGCCAAACATATTCTTGGCATGCACATTACTTGTGATAGGAGTAAAAGATGCATATACTTGTCTCACAGTGAGTACATGGCCAAAGTACTTCACAAGTTCAATATGTAGGGTGGAAAGGCATTGAGTACACATTTACCCACATATGTGAAATTGATCAATGATGATTGCCCCAAATCAGATGAGGAAAAGGAATTCATGACCAAATTTCCCTATTAGTCTGCTATTGGTAGTCTCATGTATGCTATGGTAGCTACGAGACCACACATTGCATTTGCAGTGGGAGTTGTGAGTAGATACATGTCTAATCCTAGCAAGAAACATTGGGAAGTGGTCAAGATGATTTTGAGATATCTGAGTGGCACTAAGGACAAGTGTCTATGCTTAGGTAGTGGGAAAGCATTCATTATTGTTTACACGGATTCTGACTATGCCAATTGTGTAGACAATCGTAAGTCTACATCAGGGTACATTTTTCATTTTGCTGGAGGTGCTACCTCTTGGAGATCTCGTCTTCAAGAATGTACAACTGTTTCCATCACAGAAGCAGAGTATGTTGTAGCAAGTGAGGCACGTAAGGAAGCATTTTGGCTTTCTCGTGTTGCTTGTGATATGGGTTTACCTCAGCATGTACCACATTTGCTCAGTGATAGCCAGAGTGCCATTGTTTTGGCTAAGAATCCGGTCTATCATGCAAAGACCAAACACATTGAGGCGAGGTATCACTTGAAGGGCTTTGGTGTGCAGAGCAAGAGAAGCAAGGAGGAGATGGAGGGAGAGAGAAGAGACACGCGGACATGCGTGGGAGCCTCGAAACCCACATAATGTTCTCTCTTGAGGCAATGCTCTACATATGATGTATATATATGAATATGGGGGTAAGGTCACATGACCCTTACATCCCCAACAATCTCCCACTCAAGGGTCAATGTGACCATAAGTGGTAAACACATACAAAGAATGATGTAGGAGTATATAGTAATGTACAGGAAGAGTCCGGATCTCTACCCATACTAGATCAGCCTACACCAACTGCCTCGAACAAAGTGTATCCATGCACCTTAAACTGATCTAGACTCATATCGACAAGAGTCGAGCTCACATATGACTGATGCAAGAACTCATGAAGTTCCTGCAAAGCTCCCACTCGCTCTATGCCTGTATTAATCATCGAACGACTGACAACTCCAAGTGCAAATGCTCCAATCGCAACTGCAATGTCTGGTCTCAAGCATAACAACTTGTACATCAGACTCCTGAATGCTGACGAAACATGTGCTATCCTGGCTAAGCTAAGTATGTCAGCCATGCCTATATCCAAGGCATCCAAAGCACCATCATCAAGACCAACATGTCCTGATATATCGGTGTCAACATTTGGCATGAGTGAATCCAAGAATGACTGCATGACCATTGACTCAACATCTAAATCAGCCATGCTTGCAACCAAGGATGTATCTAGCTGTGCATCTTGAGAGCTAATATGCTCTACCATACACTGTGTATCATGAGAGCAATCCTGCTCTACAACACCAAATGTATGATCATGCTCCACATGAGCTAACTGCACAACATCAACACCAAGGTCAAACTGATGATCACACTCTAACTGAGTATAATCATAATGCTCTGCATGAGCATCCATATCATGCTCTAAAACATCCAACTGATCATCCAAAGTGTGCTCCATAAGAGCATCCACATGATCAACCAAACCATGCTCTACATAAGCATCATGAGCATCCAAAGTATGCCCTACATGTGCATCCATCTGAGCATTTGAATCTTGCCATACATGTGCATCATGAATGTCAATAGACTTATCTGTAGGTAGAAAAAATGAGACATGACGAGTCTCACATTGCACATAAAGCTGAACTCCCACTGAGATGAGACTGTCTCTCACATGGAGTACTTGCAGTGGATACCTGTGCCCAACTCTGGCCCCTCTGATAAGCATAAGCTGTCCCAACTGCAACTGAAGATGATGCTCACCAAGGAATGCATAATATCTGTTCTCCTGTAACTGGCTAACTGAAATCAAGCTCATACAGAATGAAGGCACATAGCGTACATGTCTGAGTATAAGTGATGCTCCACTAGGTAGCATAAAGCATATATCTCCTACACCCTCAATGTCATATGTCGTACCATCAGACAAGTGCACACATCCACGACTCTCACCTAAGAATCGACAAAACCACTCACGATGTGGAGTAACATGAAAATTGGCTAATGCATCAAGCAACCAAGCCATATGTGTGATATCTAATGAACAAGAGAAATCTTGAGATGAACCATAGGAGAGAGCGATATCACCATCACTCGCATAATCAACTACCATAGACTCTCCTAAAACCACTACCTGATCTGCATCATATGCATGTCTCTGATGTCGTCCTCGCATCCGCCTGAAGCAACATCGTTGAATATGGCCCTCATGACCACAATGTCAACATCGAAGTCGTTGATGTGATCTATGTCTCACATGAGTCGATGGAATCGCATACATATCATGTAGTCTCTGCCATAATGCAATACTCGTCTCCTCATACATAACATACTCATATATAGAATCCACAAGCTGTAATCGGATAGTGGAGCTGGCAAATGCATCCATATCCATCCATACATCGTTGGGCATGTCACGAGGCCTCTGTGCATCTCTATGCACATACATATGTAACCCTGCACGAACCAATGTATGCCACATCTGAGCTTTCCATCTTGAAAAGTTAGTGCCATCAAACCGAGAAGAGACCATGCTGGCAATCCAAGAGACTAGCAATGTAATAAGAGACTAAAAACAATACTCTATCCTCAATAGGATCACACCTGCATTTCCATATGCATGTCACATCATAAATGTCTCGATGGAGAAGGAACCATGTGAACCACCTGTCACATAACCATGCATCTAGCATGCATATAAAACCATGAGCATAAGACTGCTCACCAAGTCTCCAAAGTGATCAAGTAGATGTGAAAGAATCCTAGGAAAAATTCGACAGAGTATCCCTTGTAAACTGAGCAATCAAACAAGATAACCAATAACAAAAAACAGTGAATAATCTGTCACCACCTATCACTAATCTAATAAAAGATAATGGCAACTATATATGCCAAAAAACTAATGGCAATACATGCCAATACACTGGTGATGCACCTCCCACTCAAGAATGAATCCTGCAAGATGGTCCAAGCTATCACAAATAACTTGTGACCAAGTCCAAGTAAATGGAGATCAACAATGACCCAAAGCTATCACACAAGCTTCAAGATCCACTAGAGCTCCTTTCTAGCATAAAAGCCGATGAAATTTCGGCAACATCTCCTCTGTAAAATGGACTCTAGAACCAAAATGACCATATGGGAATCACCATACACATATGCCAAGAATCACACTGTCAAATAGATATCAATCAATGACCAAATGCTAATAACGGTGACAAACAAATGTGTAACTGAGGCTCCAATATGGATCATGTATCTGTAAAGAAAATAAAAGATACAAGTACCAACCAAGATCCACAATCAACTCTCACAGAATGATGTGCAACCGACAAGTAAATCTGTAACCAAGTGGCATAAGCAAGAAATACACCACAATGCCACTATACATCCATGATCGAAGTCATGATGACATAAACCTCAAAAAAGAGTATACCAGAATGTCATTTTACATGCCAAAAACGTGACAAGATCATGCTCTACTCTCATATGGAGGAGCTACCACAATGATCATACATGTACAATCCTTTGAAGCTCTAAAATTAAGAGCTTGCACACCAAAAATTCTCTCTCGAAGAAGTTTCAAAGCAAAATCAACCTTCAAGTGCTATTAGGGTTCTTATGACAAAAATGTGCTGCTCTGTGTTTTTCTATTTTAGAGGTGATAACCTCTGAATCTGAACTTTTGATCTTTAGGAAACTTCAAGATCTAATTCTTAGCTATGTAACGAGATAAAGAGCACCTCAATCGGAGGTGCGTAGCTCAAGATATGCACAAAACAAGCACCTGCTGTCAATTTCACTATCACCTATAACACTACTGCTCTGTATTTTGCAGTTTGGATGACCTTACACTCAGAATCTGAATCTGAGTTCTTCTACAAAGTTGTAGTTATCTTTACAGGCTACGCATAGCAAATTGAATCATCACGTTCCGATTTGTGGAACCCAAGTTATGATCCAAAAATTGACTTGCTGTCCTACTGAATGTAGATTCACCTTCTATAATAGTCTGAATTTTTTGAATTTTTGGTAGTCTAAAACTCTGAATCAAGTTCTGCACCCTTCTGCAAAGTTGTAGCTCTCTGTGTTAGCTACATACAAAACTTTAAAACGCATCAATCCGAGCTTCCTATCTCGAGTTATGACTGAAATACTGATCTGTTTTTGAGAGATGCCGACCTGCACTTCTACCCCTTATGACCTAAGCTTCCATTGAAGCTTCTTGCACACAAGCCTTCAACATGCTCTGATACCAATGAAGGGCTTTGGTGTGCAGAACAAGAGGAGGAAGGAGGAGATGGAGGGAGAGAGAAGAGAGGAGAGACGCGCACAGATGCGTGGGAGCCTCAAAACCCACATAATGAACTCTCTTTAGGCAATACTCTATATATGATGTATATACATGAATATAGGGGTAAGGTCACATGAGCCTTACATCCCCAACAATTGACCAAAATACTGAATAGCTATCAAAAGAGCAATACTCTATATATGATGTATATACATGAATATAGGGGTAAGGTCATTCTCCTTGTTTTCAAGAATGTGGCATAGCATGGGGATGATGCCAATGGCTTGAACATGTGGGAGGTAGGGGTGGATGAGAGGAGAGTCACTCTTGAGCCTTCCTTCTTGCTTCCATGCAAGTTGGTGAGGGTTTTTGGTCGTTCCTTGCTACAAGCTCAACACTTTTTGGCACCGTTGCCAAGGAGATCGGCCTTTCATCACTTGGAGAGCTCAAGAACATGTAGTAAAGTATTGTGCTATAATTTTTTTTGCTCAATGGCGTAGGATTTGAGTTCTTGCTTGGCACTTTCACCCTTCCATTGGGCCATTGGCTCCCAATTTCTTGTTTTTAGTAATGTGGCTTTTAGTTCATTTTGTTTGTTACACAAAAACATCCCCTAACCCCCTTCTCTCTCTCTCTCTCCCTCTCACACAAGCACACATCTTTACACTCACATTTGGGCATCAACCCCATCTCTGTCCTTTCTTGAAATTGATGCTTGGTTTGGGAAAGGGGGTGGGATGGTTACCTTCTGTTGTCCCTCCCTCTCGTCCATACAAAGAAGAACCCAACAAAATAAGAGTAAAAAATTAAGTGGAAAATTTCACCGCTATTTTCTTTCATCATTGCAAAATCAAAGAGCGAGTTTGTGCGCTCATATTGATGTGCCTTTCAAAATTTGTTTGGGGGACTTTGGAGGGCTTCGATATTGGTAGAGTTAGGTCCCTCCATTCTCTCTCTTCGGCCATCAAAGCTGATGGAGACTCTCTAGCTGGCCGTGCATGTTAGGTGGGGGAGTAATACCTCCTCCCTCTTTCTCTCTTTCAGAAGTGGACAACTAGGTCTGTCCCTCTCCTTCTCTCTCTTCATCAATGACATTGTGGCCATGCACATTTTTGGGGGGAATTACTTTCTCATTTGTGGGTGAGCCTTTACGGGCCTCTCGTTCCTGATGTGGAGCTATGTGGGGAAGATGAGCTCTTTCCCCTCCACTACACTCACTCAGGTATGAGCTCTGAGCTTCCCCTTATCGGAATCAAGCTAAGCTCCACTCTTCTCTTGTGGTACTTTTGTGTTGGAGTTATGCCCTTGCGGCTCCTTCTCTGCCTCAGATCGACAACTTCTCCATGCATCGTGGTGGAGTTCTGCTCGCTTGCTTCCTGAAGAAGAATCCATACACAGGTTCTCCATGCTGTCAAAACGTGCAAAGGGACCTCATAGGTTGCCCTCATCTCTTCATAGTTGGGGCATTATGGTAACTATTGATGATCTCCTTGGAGTTCCCTTGGAGATCCCACCTGCACGCACTTTGACCCCATCTCTTTGCTCCAGTACCCCACTAAACTCCTAGGCTATGCAGAACTTGGCTCAATGCACGTTACAGGTCTACATGGGCCTACATCGTCAACGCTGCAGTGTTGACCTATTTCATTACAAGGGTGCTTCCTACTTGGCAAGTACTCTAAATGTTGCTGGATTTAAGATCAGAGTTGTAAGTCTATCTGTTTGCGCTCTTCGGCTATGATGATTGGTCTAACTACCGATGTAAGCATGGAAGCAATTAACGAATAGGCATGAGAGAATGTCTCCTAGGTTGACTAGTGCTCATTTTTTTTCTGAGCTATTATGGTATATTATCTCAACCTCCATCAGAGTGGAGCTTACCAAAGAAGGCAGGGGAAAGGGAATTGTACTGGGTTCATGCATCAACCTCCCCCATTGTTATTGATCTCTATGTTTTCTTTTCAGGCCTATATTTGTGTGGGCAATCAAGAGCTTCGATTGGACTACCTTATATTTTCCTTTGTTGTTCTCGTGAGTACCTTTGCCATATTGATGTCCCTCTTGTGTATGCTTAAGGAGCACTGCTCCCTCTCCATAACTTGTTGCAGGATTGATCTCTATGATCCCTAGCCTTGGAGATTCCCTTTTTTGCTCATCACACATGAGTTTCCTTCCATTTCTTGGGTTTGAGGTTGTCCATAACTTCCCTTATCCCTTGTGTAGCTAAGTCTCAAGCTTTGGGATAAAATGCTACACTTGGAATCCCTTCTGCTCATGCCAACTATGTTCCTTTGTGAAAAAAAGACTGCTATCTTGCAAAAATTTGGGTCCCTTTACCCCTTGAGGTTCACCTTTTACTACTTTGCTTGGGCTCAAAGATGCCACAAGTCAGTAACCTTTGATTATACCCATGCTATCACATCCCTCGTTTAGACCCTAGGGGATCAATTCTGATGCCAACACATTTGTGTGCCAATGGAAATCTTGAGGCAACAATGCCTCTTTGTTTTTCAGAAAAAGGTTTAAGGCTCGAGGAGATTGTGCTTCATTGGATGTGGCCAAAATTGTTCCCTATGCCATTTGTCATTTCTTTGCAAAGTTGAGGTGGAATTATTCCTTGTGGCATCCGGTGTTATGATTTTTTTCTTGAAATAGCAATATGTATATCTGTTTGGTTTATTTGTGCTGGTGTTTGTTTCAGAATGTCTACTAGGCACGCATATGTCAGCATTAGTTATCTGTGAGAAATTGTGTATAAGTGTGAAATTTCATGACCCACCTGTAATTCAAAGCTAAGATCAGACATAGACTTTGTCTGATTTGTGGTAGGAAACATTGCAAGAATCTCGATGACACTAGGCATGCTAAAACATAGACGATTGACACAATCCTATGCATGATGATAATGCTCACCTTGTTACACTATCTAGGTTTAGGGCCAAGCTTATTTGCATTAGGGGAATGTGTGATATGACATTATTTCCTTCTTGTTTCCTTTTCCCGTGAATAATGTAACAGGGAGGCAGTGCAAACACTATAGCTACAATGGCCGGGCACATCCTTAGTATGTGGGAAGAAGTCGAAATGGTCCTTTACGTCCCTGTTGCATTCAAGGTATACAGATGGTTGCTCTATGCTTCTCCTCTCGCTTCCTAGAAGAGAGCTGTGAGGAAAAGATGTGGCTGAAGCAAGCGGAGGCTCTCAACATCATGGCTTTTTGGATGTTTCTAGTTGATTTTTTTGACTACTCTTGAGGATAATGTCAAATCATGCTACATAGATTTGGTTGTTCTCGTTTGACTACCTAGATGCCTGAACTAATTCATCCACTGACTCACAATTGGTCGCACATGATTCACTACTTTAAGGATAATTGATTACTTGGAGATGTCTTATAGGGATAAACCTCAAGGCTCCACAGATCCTTGATAGATGTGTTGTAGGCAAGGAGTCAAGTTTCACAAAAGAGCTCGTAGATTGCAATGTAATACATTCTTGCTTGTAGTCTGACTTCACTAGGTGAATTCATAAAAAATTCAAGGCTTTGACAACTCAATGACTACATGTTCCAAGTAAATATGTTGTTTTGTGGAATTATGTGTACAAAGAAGACTTCCAAGAATAGAACCTATTGTCTACACTACGAAAGCAAGAAAACATAAATGTTCATGAGTTAGGAAAGTAACGTGACTCCGTCAAACAACAAGACACCAATCTTGTTTTCATTTCCGATTCGGGTATCTTGAGGTTGTGTCCCTATAGCAGTGGCTTGGAGGGAGCCCCACGTATTTGGTGACTAACTTTTGGGATGAGTTTTAATACTGATATTTCTTTCATCAAGTTTATGATGCAGGTTTATGCTATTGATGGAAATCAAAGACTAGCTCTCCTGAACACAATAAGTGATGTCTAGTACCACTGAAAGTGTCTGCTCTCATTTCATAAAAATCTCAATTGATAAGTATGTTTTGATGTTTCTTAATCTCTCTATGCATCTTTGGGGGGTGCTCAATGTGATTGTCCCGTATGAGGAATGATATTATGTCATGACTACCATGTTGTGAACCTTCTTGGTCACTTTCTTAAAGTAGTTTCAGGGGAAGATCCTTCTCCAAGCTCACTCAGGTCTCATCAAGAATAGAAGCTCACTACTCAACAAGTAAAGATCTGCACTAAAAGAACCACACCTCACTTCAATTAGTACACCTTTTTAATTGATGTTTTGATGTCTGTATTTCTTTAACCAGAATGAGCAGCTAACACGTTTTCACTTCAAGAATAAAGATTCTCCTCTTTGAAGGCTTTTCTGGTTTGGTTTTTTTCAAATTTTAATATGATTAGATTGACTCCTTGCCTAGTCTCTTTGCAAACTTTAGATCCAATTAACATGGCAATGCGTTTGACTATATACAAGTGATCAATCACCTCAGTGATCCTCCTTGAGGAATCTGAGGCATCTCGATTGTTTTTGGGCCAAGGACATCTTGAGGACCCTGGGGTGAACATCTCATGATGAATTTTTTAGTGTTTCTTAAGGATCTTACTCCTGATGTGGTGTTGTTGATGGGCTACCATTTATCCCATAAAGTCTTAACCATAGGTTCTCGAAACTCTCAGTATGCCCTCTAATGAGGAGCAATCAAACTAGCTGCTATGAATAGGTTTTTCAGATGTGCAATATGGATCTATGGTCTGGTTAGGACTGTGTAGCCACCCTTCTAGGGGATTGAATCCATATTCCCTACAATCAGACTTTTCTTCTGATTGTCCCTTGGTTGTGTATAAGTCAAAACTTTGGTTTGTTCTATGATTATCCTATGACATTATGATTTATGAACGATAATGAATATTGACCCTTAATTAAGGCATAAACTAAGATTTGAAGATTGAAATGCATCTTAGTGCATTATGCTTTATTAAATCTTTGATGACCTTGGATAATGCATAAGGGTCGTAATGGTTGTTTTCCTAAAGGATGAATATCAACTTTGCAAGGATCTACACTAATTAGAGACAGAATTGTGGTAGTCATTCCCTTCTTGATGAATAAAAAATTCATGATATGCTTTATGATCATATATATATATGCTCAATTTGTCTCTGAGTGTTGCAGGCTCAAAGGAAGGTTGATGATAACTCCTAGTTTTGGGTTGTTCTATTGATCTCTATGCAACAAGGAAGTTGATGATTTGCTTGCTTTCTTCCTATATATGTTATCAATCTTCACTTGTAATTCTATAGACTCAAGTATGGAGGAATCTGTATGATAATGAACGTTGAGCTCGCATTGCTTCCTACTTTTTTGTCCTAATTGCCTCCATGTTTTCTCACAGTTACATGCATGCTTTCTTTTGAAATGCACTCACCTGATAAACAGTACACTGGATAACTCATACTTAAAGAAATCATGTCTACTCTATTGCTTCTCCTGGCAACTATACACTAAATTGGATGGGCCAGTAAGAAAGCACACCCACAAACAAGACTCGAAGACACCAAGCATCAAAGAGGAACAATAAACTTTTCACGCGGACTTCTCTCTAGAAGAGCAAGTCTTGAGTCAAAGATGTTCCCTGAAGTAACTAAATGTTATATTCTATATCTTTTTCAGAAGCAGTCTATTGGTTGTGTATGTTTCATTTCAGGTTTAAGAGCTCTTGGGTGATGCTCTATCTAACCTAAATGGGACTACACAGTGAGGAATATGTGGGCTGACTGCCCCTCAAGGGGATTGTGTCGCCCAGCTCTGAAGACCGAAGAATTGCAGATTGAAGTAAAGTTTGAAGACCTACTGCCTGAAGACTTATAGACTGTGGAATTGCAGATTTGGAGATCGGAAGAGTTTCCAAACTTGACTCCATTTTTGCTAGAATTCAGTTGTGTATGATCCTCTTATCTTAGCTTTGTCGAGGATGACAAAGTCTAAGAAGGGAGAGTGTTGGGTTGTAGGGTATGCGCACACCCTGAATTATGCATAAGAACCCTCCCTAGACCATGAGAAATAACCTTTTTGTATATATTTGAGTGTCACATATGAACACTCTCCTAGAGCACTTTTTAATATCTTCTTATACCATAGTGAAGAGGTCTCTCAAATATCTCACCGTTTTGGCTCTCTAGAACATTCGCACGTAAAAAACCAATGAATACACATTCTTGGGATTTGGTTGTTGCAAGAAGATATTTTAGAATATCCTAGAAGATATGTTAGTTAGAGAGAGATCCACTTTTTGACTTTTCAAAGGAGCACATGGGGAAAAGAGCTTAGCCTATATATAGAAGCTCATTTTTGTAAAGAGGAGAGCTTTTGGTCAATGTGCTCTCATGTAATATCTCTTATCAATGGAAGAAGGCTCTCATTTACTCCAAGACTTGTTAAATTTACATGTATTTGTGTCTTTGTGAGTGTGTGAGAGTGGAGTGTGTGTGCCTATGCATGTCTCTCCTTTGTGTGAGTAGAGTAATTGCATTTGCTTGTATTTTCCTCATAGACTAGGATCCTTGAATCCCTATTCTCCTTGTTTTCAAGCATGTGGCATAGCATGGGGCTGATGCCAATGGCTTGAACATGTGGGAGGTAGGGGTGGATGAGAGGAGAGTCACTCTTGAGCCTTCCTTCTTTCTTCCATGCAAGGTGGTGAGGGTTTTTAGTCGTTCCTTGCTACAACCTCAACAAGAAGCAAGACTAACTCCTGAAATGACAAGGCATTTGGATTGCATTTCATCATCAAACGAAGAGTAGAAGCAAAACTTTGATATGAATTAGGAAGACCATTCAGAATGGTTTAGACAAGTGATCTATCTCATATAACTTCATCAGCAGAAATCAACTGTTCCTTCAAATCCTTGATCTTTGTCAAAAAACTGTCCATAGAATCACCTTCATTCATATGCTCATTCTCCAACTGTTTTTGGAGGCAAGCAACACGAGCCTCATTCCTAGCCTAGCACAATGTGGTAAGTGTATCCCAAGCATCCATAACTATTTTGCAAGAGCGAATGTGAGGAATAATGGCACATTTGACAGACAACACTATCAATGCATGTGCATGAGCATCTCTACTATCCCAATGAATTTGCTCTACAGTAGGTGCAACAGAAATTGCAACACGAACAAGAATCTCAAGAATATCAGCATCTTGAACACCATCTGCACCAGCTTCATTACATGTATTTGTAGGTGTAATAGGACATTTTTCAATACCATGCACAATGTTCCACAGTCCTTTTGCAACCAATACATGTCGCATCATATAAGCCCACAATGGGTAACTGATATCGTTCAACTTATCCTCAATAGCCAACATACGGAATACATCATTGCTTTCAACCATGGCCACTAACTAAAATATCCCGATGTAGAAAAATGATTGTATCTGAAAAAGTTTAACAAAACTACCTTGATGAGTTTTTCTAAACCTGTAGAAGACTTTGAGATGCTTATACTGGCGAACCAAAAACTGTATATATCTTTAGCACAAAAAGACAAAATAGCTTGCACAAGCACTCCTAATCACCTTGTGTATGCACACCAAATTTTGTGTGATTAAGCTGAGACTGTGACCAGAGAGGTGTTGATGGTGACCTAGATGAAGCGGCGACCTGCTTTGATACCAATTGTTGGAGTTAAACATTTGCAGAAGCACGCGAACAACACAAGGAAGAAGAAGAAGCTTGGAGCACAACACACAATACTAAATGTATTACCACTAGAATGTACAAAGATAAGTAACACGTTAGGGCTATAGGTGTATATACAAGCCAAGAAAAAAAAAACCTCCTAAAGAGGAAAAAAAGTGCCCCAGCTGTCCCTGGTGTGTTCACACACATCACTACCTAAATATATTAACAATAATTGACCTATTTTGTATGGATTGATCTCCTTGCAACAAAACAGAGATTAACTTCTCAAATATTAAGGCATTTAGATTTCCTTTCATCATCAATTGAAGAGTAGAAGTAAACTCTAATACGAATCTAGAAGATCATTAAGGATAGCACGCAGAAGTGAACTATCTAGTAAGACTTTATCAATAGACATCAACTGCTCCTTGAAGTCTTTGATCTTTGTCCAAAAATGTCCATAGAATCTCCTTCATTCAGGTGCTCAATCTCCAATTGTTTATGAAGCTAAGAAACATGAGCCTCATTTCTTGCTTGATATAAAGTTGCAAGTGTATCCTAAGCATCCTTTGATGTCTTGCAAGAGAGAATGTGAGGGATAATGCATGTTTGATAGAAAAAGCTAGAAATGCATGTGCTTGGGCATCTCTGTCATCCTAATGAAGTTGCTCTATAGTAGGTGTAATAGAAATCGAAGCACAAACATGAATTTGAAGATAATCATCTTCAATGCCATCTACATCACCTTCAATAACTGTATTTGCAGGTGTAGTAGGACATTTTTCAATACCTTGTACAATATTCCAGAACCATTTTGCTATCAGTACATGATGGATCATATAGCCCACAATGGGTAATTAGTACCATCCAACTTATCCTAAACAACCAACATATGGAATACATCATTGCTTTCGACTGGTGTTGAAGCTCAAGATCAAGGACAAAGCATGGAAGTGCATCAAGGAAGTGGACACACAAGAAGAAGGAGCAAGTAGGGAGCTCCAAGAAGCACCTATCAAATTTTCAGAAGAAATCCCTACAAAAATAGTGATTTTTATCACTAAAAACCATTGTAAATACCATTTTCCATTTTTGTAACTCCATTTTGTTCAAGCCGAGGAGTCCTCAAGCTTGAGGAGTATTAGAACTACCATCCTACCAATTTTCATAATTTTTAGACTTCGTTTGAGCCCCCAAATAAGCCCTGGAACCTATTTTTTAACTAGGCCGGACACTAGGTCTGGACAGGGCCAAAACCACTCAAAAACTATAAAAAGGGCTGGAGAGCTCATTTTTGAGGTTAGCTTGTTGTAGATTTCAGCTTGTAAGAGAGCTCTTTTGCTATCGAAGATCTTCCATTGTTCCACTCTTTGCTCTTACTTTGTGCACGTGTGTGTGTATGTGTGTGTATGCTTGTGTGCTTTCACTCATGCACTTGTGCCATCACTTGCTCACGGTCTTCATACCGGTCCTCACGTCTCCACGGATTGACAATTATGAGGTGTATCTCCTCACGTTGGTACTCACCATTGTGCTAAAGTGACACCAAATTTGGCGGCGTTGCCGGGGAGAGAGCTTGGAGGACGAGCGTGTGACGGTAAGACGTAGAGTAGTGACGTTGGAAGGTAAAAAAAATCACCATTTTCAGTTTAGTTTCTGAGTTTTTCTCCTTCTGCATCTTCATCATCGTCACCATCTTCTCCCACCTTCATCTTCTTTGATTTTTTTCATTTTCGAGTGTACATTCACTTCGTATTTCACTTGCGGCTATGAGGGACAAGTGCAGAGGGTGTTTAGAGCAGACGCGCTGAAGAAACGTGCTTGAGAACCTCTCAAAACTTTAGAAATCTGATTCAGTATCGCGGAGTGACAAGAACAGCGTCGGGTATCGTGCAAGTGGTATCGCGGTTTGGAGATAGATTTTTGCATCTATAGGCTGATAGGAGTGACAAGGAGGACACAAGGTACTCATATTTGCAAAAAATTTTTGAATTTGGGTGTGAAAATCTCCAAGTATCGTGTCCGGTTGAGTTTTGGTATCGCGATAGCGGTCGCCCCGGTGGTATCGTATCGTGGTCCACCTAGTATCGTATCGTGCCAGTCTTGGTATCATATTGTTGACCGTGTAGTATCGTATCGCCTCCTGTCTTAGTATCGTATCGTCTCTTATTCTGGTATCGTATCGCTCGTGACAGTGGTATCGTATCGCCAACTTGGTATCGTATCGCCTCCTATTTTGGTATCGTATCGTTCCAAGAGTCAGTATCGTATCGTGCAAATTTTGGTATCGTATCATCTACTGAGTGGTATCGTATCGCTTGCAAACTGGTATCGTATCGTCCAGAGAATTCACTAGTATCGTATCGTGTAAATTTTTGGTATCGTATCGTTTGACACCTTGGTATCGTATCGTGACCACTTTCAGTATCGTATCGTCTAAGGTGGTATCGTCTCAAGTGGTATCGGGTAAGACAAAGGTATCGTATCGTGAAAATTTGGTATCGTCTCGCTTGTCCCGAGTTCCCAGAGAGATCCTGTTTCCCTGTTTTAACCCCTAGAACCCTGAACTGGCATAACTTTCTCATACAAAATCCGTTTGCTGTGATTTTGGTAAAAATAATACCAGGATTATTAGATAGGGTATTTTGAACTTGACCCTCAGGGAAACTAGAAAACCAAGGAGTTCCAAAGGATTTTGAGCAATATACGAGAACTTTGGGACTAGAAGCCAAGGCTTATGAACCTGAGATCTGGCAGACACTTAGGCAAGGATAGACACAGCATTAGATCATCTGAAGCTAGTGTCAACCATACAGCCAAGTCTTGGGCTCAACACCTTAGTGGTTATCCTTACACACTAAGTTCAGAGACAAGTGACTCAGAAATGTCTTTTGGCATGGAAAGACCCACACGTAGCTCAGGTACTGCCTATTTACAGACCCCAAAAGGTCCCTATAAGACCCAATTGGAGTATATCAGGACCAACCAATTAGGTGCTCGTATCTATGAGGATGGTCTAAGACGATCAGTGGTTCAACTCAAAAATCCTGACCAACCCTTTGGACTTGAACACCCAGTTGTCAAGTTCAAAGAGGGTGCTTACATTGATAAGGAAGGAACCATGTATGTGGTTACTAGCCTACCAGACAGGATAGATGAGCTGGGAAACATCATTCCTGAGAACGAGCTAGGAGACCTAGAGCAAGGAGACCTGGGACGAGAACCCAGGACCCCTAGAGGTAAGTCAGTCTTGACTAGAGTGATCACTCCAGAATGGATTTCCCAAGACAACAAAAGCATAGAGCTCTTCTTGAATAGAGAAATAGAGGAAGCTTTTTGGAGATTCAAGCTAGCTCAACCAAGCCCAATAGTCACCATCTATGAGTTCAAGGATCCAGAGACTCCAAGCAAAGTTGTCTATCTAGATCACATGTCAGAGAAAATGTTCTTGGTAACAGAGCAAGATAGGCATGCATACACCTGGCAAGGTGAGTCAATTTTCCCTCCATCAAGATCTAATGTTTCCCAAGGCCTCCAAGGAGCAGGATCATCCAAGGCTCATGAAACCCAGAGGGAAAGAACCAAAGAGAGACCTGAGGTAAGTTTTGCACATACTGTGGGTAGGGACCAATCAAGACATGAAGGTGAACGACCTGAGAGGGAGAGACATAGAGCACATAGGCATCAAAGAGATGAACATGATTTCCCATTGCCGAGACCCCGAGAGCACTCAAGAACTCTTAGACCTTCTCAAGTGGTCAAGGCAATGAAGAACTATTTTGATGGGTTCGGAGATCCTTATGATCATGTAGCCGAGTTCAAACAAGTGCTAAGAGCTGAACAAGTAGAGGATCTGTTCACCCAGTTCGAGGCATTTGGTTTGACTCTCAAGGGTACTGCCTTAGCTTGGTTTCAACCCTTGAATAGTCGCAACTATCGAGAGATAGGTGAATTGCTAGAAGAATTCATTGTCGAATTTTCCAAGAGTGGTATTAGGCATAACACATCATCCTTGATCCACAGCTTTAAGCAGAGACCCCAGGAAACAGTGCGACTTGCAGGAAGAAGGTTTAGACAGTACTTGGAAAGATGCCCTATGCTAGAATTACCCACAGCAGCCAAACAAGTGGCCTTGTTTTTAGACGGTTTACTCAGCACAAAGTTAAGGTCATATGTGTACTTGAAAGAGCCTAGATCCATAGAAGACTGTGTGCGCATGTGCATTGACATAGAAGACAACTTGGGTGAGGAGTTAGGACTGTCCAAACTCTATAAAGACTCTGACAATTCTACTAGTCATACCTCCAGAGCCTCCAATGAGATAGATGAGATAGCTGAGGAGGTGGCCAAAAAGCTAGGAGTTCAAAATAGACAAATGCCAAGGGTCACCTCATTGAAGCGATGTTATACATGTGGAGGAGATCACATGGCTAATGTCTGCCCAATGATGGCTCAACCCCAAGGAAACCCTAATGCTCTATATTGCACCATTGAGAGGAAATACACGAACCACATGGCTCAAGATTGTCCATACAATTGGCAGGCTGTTAGACAAAATTATCAGCACTTACCAACAGGGTAGGTATCAGAACCAGTACCAACAACCATATTATAGGCCACAACAACAACACCAACCTCAATACCAGCAGCAATATCAAGCACCAAACAGGCCACATCCAGTCCTGGGAAACCAACCACCAACTCCTACCAATGTGATCCCAGTTAAGTATACGGTGGCAGAGGAGAACCCTAATAGAGCATTGGTGCCACTAACCCCATTGGTCTCAGAAAATGACTCTCATGCTCATAGTTCAGACTACTTCCATGAAGATAGTTCACAAGCTTATTACATAGAGTCACCTGAGCAAAGTGAGACTTCTCCATATCAATATGAGACACCACCGATGGAGCAAAATTGGGAGTCAGACTACTCCAATGTTATGTACACTAATCCAAACCCTAGGCCCCAAGCGAGACAAGTGAGACCACAAGCCCCTAGAGGACCATGCTTTAGATGTCAGGGTGACCATTTCATTCGTGAATGTTCCCACCAACCAACTCTAGGACAAGGAAAAAACATCACCATACAAGGCTTTTGTCCTGAATGTGGCAAGGAACATCTCCCGAGAGAGTGTCCCAGAAACCCCTCTAGTGCACCCAATGTTACACCCATCAATGTGGTAGGCTTAGTGGCCGAGTCAAGTTCAAGTAGTAGTAATGTGGCTCCTATACATGCAGTTACTAGGGCACAAGCATTAAAACAAGATAAAATAGCTGAGCAGCCAGAGCCAAGTGACTTAGGAGAGTCTAGCAAGAGGAAACAAAGAACATGGAAGGATACCCGAGAGAAGGCTAATCGCAAGTGGAACAAAAAGATATCTGAAATAGAAGAAAGCCAAAACAAAAATAGAGGACATTGCATCTCAAAGCCCTTCGCATGCCGAAGCTCCATCCACTCCACCTCATCCCACCCCACCACCCACTGTAAATAACCCACAACCAGGGTCTGTTCTTGCAGATCCAACCCCAGAAGGCTTGGACATGATGTTCAAGGCCTACCAGGCTCGCCTTCAAGAAGGGCCAACAGCAGCAAACCTAGACAAGAGTTATCCCAGAGCAGATTTAGAGATTGAACGGATGAAAATGTGCATGAAAATGGTAGAACAAGCTCAAGCTATACTCGAGACTTGTCAAAAGTTCAATCAAACAAACTCTGTCAAACCGGATTTGCATTTCTAGGGCTTACTAGAAAGATTAGAGCAGTTGGTAAACAAACCACAAGTTTCTTTACCTCCACATGCTCAACCAGTTATTGAGAGAGGAAGCTCACCACCAATGGGAGCTTATGTTCTTAATTCCACGGATGCTAGAATACCTCCTTCAATTCAACAGTATTCTCAAGAGTTCTTGCGGGAAATACAAGAAGAGAAATGGGCCAAGGAGAAGGGTAACTCCCCTCCTATTCCTGAGATTGATGATCTTCATGATCAATTTCCCCAAGACATTCCGTCTATCTATGGAGATCAAACAGAGCAACAAGAGGATGAGAGATTAGATTTTGAATCTAATTCTTTACAAGAGTTGCCTCATTTCATAGGCCCATGGGAATCTGAATCTCTCTAGATCCGAGCTCCCACAATATTGGTAAGAAATGAAGACTCAGTGATTCCAAGAAACACTGATGTTGTGAAGAACACTAAGGTTCAGTGTCATCTCACTGTAAAGGAGCTGCTCAAGGCAAAACCGGAGCTATGGAATCATGTGAAGGATCAAGTTCCAGAACTTGATTCCAATATGCCAAAAGTAGGCCCTAAGCAGAAAGTACCAGAGATACCTCTAGACAAAATAGGGGACATGAGTGAAGGTGAAGAAGGTAATACTTATCTTCCAATCACCTATCAAGGTTACACAACCAAAGCAATCGTAGATTCAGGTACTGGTGTTGCTATTGCGACCACCTCCTTGTGGAAGCGATGGGGCAAACCAACATTAAGACCAACAAGAATGAAGCTTCAAATGGCAGATGGTCATTTTGAAAGATCTCTAGATTGCTTGAAGGGATAACTCTAACCACTTGTGATGTAGAGTTTGAACATACATTTGATATATGTGACTTTGAGAAAAATAATGTCTACGAGATGATCCTAGGAAAACCCTTCCTACGACAATTGCAAACAGTACAGGATTGGGGAACCAACTCCTTGTACTTACAACACTTAGGGGTCACAACCAAGGTCAATTTGAAGGATTACACCATCAGAGATGTACCACCCCTACAGTGGAATCCTATCCACAAAGCGAAAGAAGATTCTATCTCTGTGCATTCTGGAAGTTCACCTGATCCATCCTCGCTGCATGAAGATACTCACTTGTGGACGTGCAAGGTCGCAGAGGAAGAGGAAAAGCGCCCAAAAGCAAGAGAAGAAGGAGCTCCCCCAGGAGATAGACCAGTTAAAGACCCAGCCTATACACCAATGATATTTCCAAATGAGGAATTTGAGCCTCATGGTTGGGCAAAAATATTAGCTACTATGGACATCGCAGTCAACGAAGAACAATGGACACCTCATTGTGATGAGGAGGGTTATGACATTTCAGTGTTCATGTGTCAGCCCTTGTTGGAAGAGTGTGATCCTAGTGATGTCATAGAAGAAGAAGAGAATGATGATGATCTAGAGTCCATTGTGATGGATAATTGCTTCATCTCAGAAGAGCACTATCTAGAAGATGTAGGAGTATTGACTCAAAAAGAAGAAGAACCCCTCACAAGCATCAAAACTATAAATTCAAAGGAAGAAAGTGAAGGAGGTCAAAAGAAAAAGAAACAAAAAGCAGTGAAACCAGAAGAGGAGGAATCATTGTTTGAAGTACCAGAAAACTTCAAGAAATATGAAGTGGAAGACCGAAAAATTTTGGTACGAATGCCTAAGAGAGAGACCATCATAGGAGAAGCATATGATAATAAAGAAAAGAGCAAAAAAATTGTTGTAACCATTGAAGGGAACGAAGAACGAGGTACATACATAGGAGATGACCTAAGTGCAAAAGAAGAAGCAGAGCCTGTAGCTCTATTAAGGGAATATAGGGATGTGTTCGCATGGCACTATAGAGACTTGAAGGGAGTAGATCCAAAAATTTGCTCTCATACGATCCCGATGACCGCTGATTCCAAGCCCACCAAACAAAAGCCCTACACATATAATGACACTTATGCTGCTAAAATAAAAGAAGAAATTGACAGGCTGATTGAAGCTGGATTCATCTATGAGATTGAGCATACTGAATGGGTGTCCCCCATTGTAGTGGTGCCCAAGAAGAATGGAAAATTGCATGTGTGTATTAACCTTAAAAAACTTAATGCTGCTACCATTCGAGATAGTTATCCACTTCCAATCACCGAACATTTATTGGAGCGTGTTGCAGGCAAGGAAGTTTATAGTTTCCTTGATGGATTTTCGGGTTACAACCAAGTAGCCATTGCCCCAGAAGATCAACACAAAACAGCTTTTGCCACCGAATGGGGAATCTTTGCATTCCGCGTGATGCCATTTGGGCTCACTAATGCACCTGCAACATTCCAAAGGCTCATGTGTCATGTCTTCAAATAGTTCTTGCGAAAGAACTTAGAAGTATATGTGGATGACTTATGTGCTCATTCCCAACAAAGAAGATACCACATCCCTGAGCTCAGACAAATCTTCAACAAGTGTAGAGATTATCGAGTGTGTCTGAACCCAGAGAAGTGTGTGTTCATGGTACGACAAGGTAAAATCTTAGGTCACATTGTTTCTAAGAATGGAATTTCAACAGATGAGGACAAAGTAAGAGCAATAGCAGAGCTGCCCAGGCCAAGGAATGTTAAAGAGGTACAAGCCTTTATGGGCCATTGTGGATATTACCGTAGGTTTATCCACATGTATGCCATCATAGCTAAACCTCTTTATGGATTGTTGACAAATTTTGAGTGGAACGATGAATGTGAAAAATCCTTCAATGAGCTAAAAAGACGCTTGTGCTCAGCACCAATACTGACCACTCCTGATTGGAGTAAACCATTCCATGTCCATGTGGATGCATCCAATCATGCCATCGGATGTGTGCTAGCACAACCCACGGGTGAAGGAAACCTAGATTTGCCTATAGCATATGCTAGTAGGCAATTAAATGCAGCTGAACGAAATTATACTACAACGGAAAGAGAAGGTCTAGGCATGGTATATGCTGTGAAGAAGTTTAGACACTATCTATTGGCCAACAAATTCAAGTTTTTCACTGATCATCAAGCCCTATTATATTTGGTCAATAAACCTTGCAACACTGGACGCTTAGTAAGATGGTTCCTCTTACTAATGGAATACGATTTTGAAGTGGTTGTTAGGAAAGGTAGAACCCATCTCAGGGCAGATCACCTGTCTCGCATCACTTCAGGAGAGTCACCACAAGGAGTGTCAGATGAACTGCCTGACGCATATTTGTTCAACTTAGAAGTTGTTCCTAAATGGGCAAATAAGTTAGTACCAGTCCTAACCTTCGGCCCTGCAAATAAGAATGTGAAAACGGACAAAGAAGAAGTAGTGAGATCATAGAAATATCAAATTTTGGCAGGGAGCATGTACAAACAAGATATAGAGGGAGTGTTAGCTTGTTGTGTCGAGGACGACGAACATACTAGTTGGTTGCAACAAGCCCATGAGGGACTGCTAGGAAATCACTATTCTAAACAACGAACATTGCAGAATCTAAAACATTTAGGAGTGTATTGGCCTAGCATGGATAGAGAAATACAGGAATGGATCAAGAATTGTCCAACATGCCAAAAGAGACCTCCAGTGGAGCATGCCACTCTTTATCACATGTCATTAATTCCAGTGCGCCATTGCTGGAATTTATGAGATCGGGAACACTACCTAGCGAGGCTAGTCTAGCAAGAAGACGAAGCATGGAGCAAGAGGCTCAGGAATATGCCTTAGTAGGAGACAACCTATACCGAAGAGGAAAAGATGGTTATCTAAGATTGTGCGTTCATGAATCAGATTATTTGAAGGTCTTAGAAGCTGCACATAGTGGTATTGCAGGTGGACACTTTGGGCCTGACCGAGTAATCAAGACCATTCTATTCTCAGGACTTTGGTGGCCCACTCTTCATATGGATGCACATACCTATGTGAAGAAATGTGACACATGCCAACGTGCACAATATTTGATACAAAAAGACGAGATGCCTTTAAGGCCAATGATGGGAGGACGTGCATTTTCAAAGTGGGGTGTAAGTTCCTAAGCCCAAGGAAAAAATGATTATACGAGACTTTATTTTGTTCAAAACCCCTCGGAATCGGTCCAGTTGGATTACTTGGAGTCCAAAATGCTCTCGATTGCCACTTCTTTTGTATATGTACTAGTGCATATGCTTCCCGGCAAACGCACCAAAATGATGGGTTCCTAAGCCCAAGGAACAAATGCCCACAATTGCTTATGGTGTGCTCAAATCACCTCAAACTAAGTGACTTGCATTGCTTGAGCCCCTAATGTACCTTCAATTTCACTATCTAACACACACTTGTACGTACGTACTATCGTTCTCTCGAGTCCTTTTACTCCCATGCACTCACTCTTGCACACACACACTTTTTATCCAAAAGACATGGCAATAGGAAGATTTCAATCCTGGGCATCATGGTTTTGACATGAAACCAATTAGCTGACCAGTGGCCATCATAATCTTAGTCCTGCATGCATGATGGATATGCCTAAAAAGAGTCACCCAAAATGCCATGTGAGGAAACTATACCAACTTATGCAATGCTTCCAATAGTACTTCTCACCAAAATCCCCAAGATGGATGAATAAGAAGGGCACAGAAGCAGTCTGAGGTCCCAAAGAACTACTATTCTTGGTCCCGTTGAGATGATCTACACAAGGAGGATGATTGTCAATCTCCCCTTTCCCCTCCCAAAGCATTAATGAATCCCCCTTTCATTGAATAAGAGACAGAAAATTGCTATAGAATTGGGCACTCCAACAGATGCCAGTCTCCCCTTGACTTTTTGAATAGCCAACGATCTCACAAAGACCATAGCCTTCTGTACTCACCCCTTTCTGCTTCTCCTGTGTGTGATTCCTCCGGCCAATGAGCCCTTGAGACAAAGTGGACTGCTCATTCAGCAAAGATGGGTGGACTGCTCTCATCCTGCTAGGCATTCATCAAAGCCATTCTCTTCCGTAACAGCAACTCAAAGCGCTATGCAATCCAAAACAAGCCCTTCTTTGTGATTAAATATCTCCTTGTGTGCTTCTGCAGCACACACATATCCCATCCACCCTTGTTACCCCAATTGCTTGCCTCCTCTCGATGGCAATCTGAGAGGATATTCCCCTTTTTGCACTCCTCTCTTCTCTCTATAATCCCAAAAGAATGACAAGAGGTGAACTGGCAGTGCCCCTTTCCATCTTCAACTTCCCTGCCTCTTGTACGATCTCTTCTTCGAACCCCTTCTGTTGCTGCTGGAGGTGCGCGCATGTGCCACACCACATAAAAAACCAACCCCAAAGAAAAACATCTAATAAGCTTCTTCTCCTTCGACCTATAGCTCTAGAAAACACATATTCATCCTATTGACTATTAAGATAGGCCCGATTCTCTCATCGAGACCCGATGAAGAGCAGCCTCTGTCTCCTCCTCTATGTTCCTCCCCTCAAACCCTTCTTCTCCCTTCACTCATGATGCATGCCCCACCTTTAATGTTGCCTTCTCTCCTCTTCGTACCTGTCTGCTCTCCGGATCCCCCACATCCCACCCTCAGTACATTCTTAATCTCGCTCTGCAGAATATGGTATACACATTTTCGAGCTCACATACATTCCAGATGTGATGTATCACATAGCCTGTGAAAGGAAGCCTACACCATTCTACGATATGTGTCAATGGAAAGTGCGAACGATCCACACAACAGAACTACCGTCGTCAAGAAAGGATAAAAACCATATAGATAAGCAAAAAATCTACCGTCTGTGACGATGGTAAATCAACCCGGAATGAGGATCAAAAAGGTGACAATGATATTCAGAACTATGAGAGGGAGACAGAGATACCGAACAACATGAATGAGACCCGGGATCTAGCCTTTCAAGGACTTGATGCTGGCTGCCATTACTCCCAGCTCGTTGATACTCCAATCGCGTCGGGCCAGAAAGCACTCGTTCAGAATAGCTACAACATTAGCTAACATCAGAAGCCCCTCGAACAGCGTCCAGAGCCTTTCCGAGCTTCCTAATTTTTGTTTTCCCACTTTCGGCTGCCACACCAAAGGTCTTCTCCTTTCTTCCTGATTTATAGTCACTTGAATCACCTATTGCTTCATGTTCATGTACTTCAGTGGACAAGTCTGCAATTTTTGTAGCATTCTTGTGACCTGTTGGAAGGGAACCATCTCCACATCACTACAGTCATCACTGTCTAAGAGGACCTTTTGGCCTTTCCAATGTGCACCCCCAATCTTCCTTGGACTGTCTGCAATACCAAGTCCTTGGCGACCCTTCGTAGCTTTATCCTGAACAAGCTTATATAGATTCTCCTGGTCCTGCTCACGGAAGGATGAACGTGTTTTGGACACCTCAGCAAGTGAATTTCGCATACATGCTTGTGCCCCAAGAGCTCCAGCTCGCACAAAGCCAAATCTTGCTCCCCACCAATCACTTTCAGTTTTCATGTACGATATATCTTCAGAAGGCTGAATATCCTCCACTGTGCTCGTACAACCATCTTCAGAAAGCGTCTGTATCCTCACTTCTGTTGAGCTATACAATGCAGATGTCTCTGTAGGACTCTTCGAATTTTTTCTGAAACACCCTTCACTCACGCTTTTGTGAACCCCCCCCCAATCGAGCTCTCCTGAATACTGATCAGCTCTGCCAGATAAACCTGACGGAGTTCTTCCCTTTGATCATCGAAAACACCCCTTTCGCCATGTGTTTTCTTGAACACCTACTCCCATGCACATTGAGGGGGCATAACCCACCCCCCCCCCCTTTTCCTCGCCCTTCTCCTACTAGGTATGACAGACCACCAGCCTGCCCACACATGCACGAGAGAAAGAACGAGCAGAAATGCCTTTCCCCCGGCTCTGTATATGCGTACCTCCACACCCCCTTTTCCTAATCTCCAAACGAGTCCAGAGCATATGACAGGCAGCCCTCGAATGAGTTCAGAGAGGAAGAAGCCACCCTCCTAACAACAGACGCAGCGGCCTTCCTTATTCTCCTTGATGGATCCCACCACGTCTGCGATCACCACTCATATAGGCAAAACAACCCGAAGATGCATGAAGAAATTATTCTCCTCCTCTCGACCTAGACTTCAACAGTTTTTTCTCCCCTCCTACACAGTAAGAAACTCCCCCAGCAACTGTTTGGTTTCTAGTACTCAGAGCAAAATGTCGCTCACACAACAGAACCTCCCCTTTGATGCTTCCTCCCTGTGATGGCCACCTCGCACTCGACCCCGTCCGCCAATTCACGAAGATGAAGAAGAAGAAGCAAGAGAGAACGGCCTCCCCTTTTTCGGTTTCTCTTGTCAGAGGAAAAAACGGACCTGCCCCCTATAATTGAATGCACAATACCACATTTGGAAGCATTGCCCACGATTTGATTTGTTTTAGTCAGGCCTTTCCCCAAAATTTCATCATGAATTTGACTGCCCTTGTCCAGCGCTCCAATGCTAGCACAAGCTTCCAACACATTGGAAAAAATAGTGGCATTCGGTGTGAAACCTTGTTTCTGCATCAACTCAAAACAGCGTATTGCTTCTTTTCCGTAGCCATGCTGTGCATATCCTGCAATTAATGCCGTCCATGATACTACATCCTGATCTGGAAGCATATCAAAAACTTCTGGAGCCATGATCGGCATGTGACATTTGGCATACATATCAATCAATGCTGTTCCAATATATGAGTTACAATCCTCAACCTTTACTATCCTTCATGTCCTTGTTGGAGAGCGCCCCCAGCAACAATGTCGACCAACATAATCAAGAAGCAATTCTCTTATTTCTTCTTCCTGCAAAACCTGTGCACTGCTCAAATTACTTTGTTCTAATGGTTGATCACCTAAGCCTCTGTAGTGCTCCAATTTTCCTTGGCATTTCTTGACCACCTCAGAATGCGGAAGCTTAGTCCGTGCCTCTTTTCTGGATACAAAGAGAAGTGGAAATTCACCTCTCATGTCAACTTCCCAAGCACCCAAAATTCTACCACCATCTTTTCCATCTACAGCTCCTCCATGCTCAATCCCTTTTCTCCACATCCCTGCAATCAATATCTCCACATGCTTCTCGTCAATCATCAAATTCATTCTTCAAGTACCTGAAATCAAACAAATTCCCCTGCCAAATACAAACATATTAGTGCATAAAAACCAACCATTTTCTGAGCTAACATGGGGTATAGACTTTGTAGGTCCCATCAACCCCCCAGCTAGAAACTCCCATGCTGAGTACATTATTGTAGCCATAGATTACCTTACAAAGTGGGTGGAAGTAAAAGCCACAACAAAGAATGATGCTCAAACGACCGCTAAGTTCTTATTCGAGAATGTATTCACGAGATATGGACTGCCAATAGAGTTGGTTAGTGATAGAGGCACACACTTCTTGAACGAAGTCATTGAAAACCTCCTTCAAGAATTCATGGTGATACATAAGAAGTCTACCCCTTATCACCCACAAGCCAATGGACAAGCCGAGAGCACGAATAAGATCCTATGTAATGTGTTGACAAAACTAGTAAATAACAAACGCTCTGATTGGGATAAACAACTTCATCATGCTATTTGGGCATACCAAGTTGCCTACAAAACGGTACTCAATGCCACCCCATTTCAGATGGTCTTTGGACAGAATGCTGTGCTACCATTAGATTTCCTAATCCCAGCTTTAAGAGTAGCACAAGAGCATGAGTGGAATGGACATGAATTGTCCTCTAGGATCTTTGATCTAGAATGTTTAGGTGAGACGAGGCTACGAGCAGCAGCAGGCATCTATGCTGCAAAGAAACGGCAAAAGGCATACTTTGATGCCCATGTGAAGGACAAAGGGTTGAAAGAAGGAGATCTAGTGCTGGTTTATACGCTAAAGCAACATGCCCGCAAATTGGAGAAACGAGGATATGGACCCATGATCATTAATAGACTCTCCACTAGTGGTGCAGTTCAATTGGCCACTTTAGAAGGTGATAGATATCTTACCGAACTATATAAGTGGTTGTCGAGTCAAGTTATATCAAGAACCTCTTATAGAGGAAATGCTCATGAGACTCAACATTGCTAAGAAGCGAAAAGAAGAGGAGTTAAGGGTTAAAGAAGAAGCACAAGTAGAGGCTAGAGAGCGCATCAGAAGAAATAAGTTACGGCGACTAGGCCTAGATGTCAACACAAAAGCTCCAAAATATCACATGGACATGTGCCAAAAATCGGGCATAAGTACTTCTCGAATAATTGATCGACGGCCCTTTGTGACTATAGAGGTAGGACAAGGAAAGAGTGTAAAGACTGTGAGAGCATTGGTTGACTCAGGTGCAGCAACTAGTGCAGTTAGACTTTCATACTGCCAAGACCTGCAATTGGACATCAAGCCCATAGAAGCCTATCTCATAGGTTTGGGAGGTGTGGAAACCCCTTGTTTGGGTGAGGTGGAACTTCCCATTTACCTTCAAGATGTTCCAATGAAAGTCAAAATGTTAGTGTGTCATGATGGGGACCTTACAGAGCCACTTGTCTTGGGTCAAGATTGGATTTATGACCAGGCAGTCAGCTTGAACTTACGAAGTCAAATTCTTCACGTTTGGGTACATGAACAATGCATTACATTAGAGTTAGAAAATTGCATGCTCACAAATCCAGATGAAGCACCTCCTCATAGTTCTTCAAGGACTAATCTTAGCAAAAAAGATGTATGTGTCAAGGGCTCTATGTTTCAAAAGCACTCAATCACGGAAGAACAGGATCAAAGACAAGCGAACTCCTCCTCTTGTGCAAAGACTAATGTTGTCACCACAAATCAACCAAAGAGGCAAGCACAACGCTACATGACAACTGCTATATCCAATAGACGAAGATACTTTGAGAGGAAAGTAGTTCTGGACATGAAGAAGATCTGGGTACGAAAAGGCGAGCAACCACCAACCTTGCCAACACAATTCCCACCCAGGCAAGTCAACCATTGGAAGACAAGAACCAAGAACCTACAACATGCTCAAGCACGAAGAATCCAACAACTTTGGGTACCGAAGCAATCGATGAAGGCCGACCACAATAAGGTACAAATTTGGGTGCCTAAGAAATTAGCTGGAGCTCAACAAGGACGATTACAGATGTGGGTACCTAAGAAGCTCTTACATACGCAACAACCTATGCTCCCCACCATACAAAAGGTATCAACAAAGAAGCCAAGGAAAGAAAAAGGTAAGAATAGAGCACAAAGACCAAACGAAGATAAAATCAACCCTTCTGCAAAAGTAAGCAGGCAATCATCATGAATATGGGTTTGGAAGCCGAAAGCACCCGCCGCATCCACAAAACCAAAGAGCCAACCACACTGGATACCAAAGTTTGGATAGCATCCAAAGAAGAAGTGGCCTGAGGTGATCTCTACAGGGCCAAATACTATTCGGAAATGGGTTCCCATTAGGAGGATTACATCATTTCGAGATCCAATCGACACCTCCAAACAAAGAATGCATCAACTATGCGAGTAACATCAAAAGCCTCGACATGCAGCAACCATGTGCCTTTGGCATAACCTTGTCTTTTGCACCATTGAGGTCATGCACTTCCAAAGTATGTATCAACATAGGGCCACATTATACGGCCGTGCATAGACACAATTGAGAAATCCCAGGCACATGAAACACAATTTTCACATGTAAAATATGTTATCGATACTAACCTCTTTCTTCTTGTTTGATGCCATCGTGTGCAACAACCCAAAAAAAAAAAAAAAAAAAAAGAAAGAAAAGCAAAGAAGAGGACTATGTGCTTGAGAATGCTCATCAGCGAACTTTCAGCAAGGACATCCATCAACAAAAAGGACAAGCCGATGGTCAAACACCATGATGGAACTACAACACGAAGAGATGAAGATCAACGGACCCTTCACCATGGTAAGACGTGTATGCTTCAACAAAACTACAACCATGATAGATTAGGAAACCTCTTCGACAACATACCCTTGAGCACTTAGCTCAAGACCCAATCTCTTGCACCATACTTCTTGCCATGCATTTTCCAAGTACGCATACGTAGGGCCACATTACAAGGCCATGCACAAGGCACATATTTTGTTCAACCCATGCACTAATGCACTTACCCATCATCCATTATGGGTTACAAGTACTTGGCATGAAAACTATGAAAGCCATCTTTGGAAGAATCAGAGGACATCACGATGACCACTACAAGAGCAAGGAAGCCATCCACCATCGAGAGTTGCTCATAATCACCATTGACCACCTCCTTTGAGCAACTAGCCATTTTGGACAGCTCACAAATGCACCATGAAGAGGGAATACAAGGCAGAAGTACGTACAAAGGGACTACAACTTGCAAGAGCTAGCAGTGGCAAAGTGAAGAACCAAACAAACGACCAGGCTACATTGGGAAGATGGATCGCCCCTGTTGGATGTAAAGGACGCTACCTCTCAACGTACTACATGGAACGACCACTACAACAAGGGTCTGTCAGGGACGATAGACTCAAGAGGGGGGAGTGTTGAAGCTCAAGATCAAGGACAAAGCATGGAAGTGCATCAAGGAAGTGGACACACAAGAAGAAGGAGCAAGTAGGGAGCTCCAAGAAGCACCTGTCAAATTTTCAGAAGAAATCCCTACAAAAATAGTGATTTTTATCACTAAAAACCATTGTAAATACCATTTTTCATTTTTGTAACTCCATTTTGTTCAAGCCGAGGAGTCCTCAAGCTTGAGGAGTATTAGAACTACCATCCTACCAATTTTCATAATTTTTAGACTGCGTTTGAGCCCCCAAATAAGCCCTGGAACCTATTTTTTAACTAGGCCGGACACTAGGTCTGGACATGGCCAAAACCACTCAAAAACTATAAAAAGGGCTGGAGAGCTCATTTTTGAGGTTAGCTTGTTGTAGATTTCAGCTTGTAAGAGAGCTCTTTTGCTATTGAAGATCTTCCATTGTTCCACTCTTTGCTCTTACTTTGTGCACGTGTGTGTGTATGTGTGTGTATGCTTGTGTGCTTTCACTCACGCACTTGTGCCATCACTTGCTCACGGTCTTCATACCGGTCCTCACGTCTCCACGGATTGACAATTATGAGGTGTATCTCCTCAAGTTGGTACTCACCATTGTGCTAAAGTGACAACTGGCCAACGACTAAATACCATGATGTAAAAAATTGATTGTATATCAAAAAGTTCAACAAAAACACCTTTTCCACCTCTGTTAAACTTGTAGCAGACTTCAATCTGCTTATATTGGCAAACCAAAACTTGTATATATATTTGGCACAAAAGGATGGAATCATTTGCATTGTTGCTACAATAGTGTGTTCAGAGGCCAAAACAAGGTCAAACCAAAATTTTGACACGAGACAACGAAGCTGTTTTGAACTCCTAATTAGCTCGAGTATGCTCACCAATTTTTGTTCAATTTTGAGACTATGATCAGAGGGGTATTGATCATGACTTAGATGAAGCGGCAACCTTCTCTAATATCAAGTGTTGAAGTTCGAGGTCTACATAAGCACTCAAAAAACACAAGCAAGAAGAAGAAGAAGAAGAAGAAGAAGCTAGGAGCACAACACAACATTGAATGTATTACCGAGTGAATGTACAAAGATAATTCACCCATTAGGGTTTTAAGCGTATATACAAACCGAGGGAAAAAAACCTTCCGAAGAGAGAAAAAGTGCTTGAGTAGTCTTAAGTGTGCTCACACATCCCGATCGAAATATATCAACATCATTATCGCTAGATTTACATGCTTTTTATGAATTAGGTTGGGCTCATTGTTATGGCACTCATGTGCCCACTGGTGGATTTTGCTTCATGTTTGATACCTCATGCATATCTTGGTTGAGCAAGAAGCAACCTCTTGTGGCAATGTCTAAATGTGAAATTGAGTATAGGAAAGCTTTTAGAACAAATGTCGAATGTGTGTGGCCCAAACACCTTTTGGCTGATTTGGGTGTTGGTCAGTTTTTTGCCACCACCATCTTCATTGTTAGTCATAGCACATTAGCAGTTGTGAGGAAGTCTGTGTTCCATGCTCGCACAAAGCACATTGAGGTGCACTCTCATTATGTCAAGGATAGTTTCTCTATTGGAGAGATCAATTTTGCTTATGTGGCCACACAAGATAATGTTGTAGAACTTTTCACAAAGGCTCTACCTAGGGAGAAGTTTGAAGCTTTTTGCAATGCTTTGGGATTACCTCCTTTAGTGGATTGATCTCTTTCCACATAAATTCCTTATACATGAGTGCCAAATCCTTGTTCATGGCATCACTCCAAGGAGGGATTTATTGATATATTTTGGTAGTGATGTGTGTGAACACACTTAGGTCTATCGCGGTACTTTTCTCCCTCTTTAGGAGGGTTTTTCTCACCCGGCTTGTATACATGCCTATAATCGTAACATGTCACTTATCTTTGTACATTCACTTGGTAATATATTTTGTATTTTGTTGTGCTCCAAAATTCTTCTTCTTCTTTCTTGTGGCGTTCCTATGCTTTTTAGAGCTCAAACTACAACAATTTTCAATCTCTTGCCACTATTGATATCATAATCTCCTCTCATTCAACATTCATAAACATGGGAAGGGCTCTTTTTGTCAAATATGAAGGTAAAAGGGATCTTGTACTAGGAATTTTGGTATTTGATTGTATACTTTTTCTCAAATCCCATCCAAAATATCACAAAATGATAGATCCAAAGAATGGCGCAAAGGTAGAAATTTGAAGTTGAAAAGGGAATATAATATAATACTATGAGTGCAATGATTCAATGGGCCTTCCGCATTATCACAAATTGAGATTTATTAGGTACTACCAATCATCCTATTTTCTTGAAAGGCCTTGCACATGTTTTGTAATTTCTTATGTGACTTCATGTAAATTATTTTTCGTGATTTTGTTTATTGAGGTTTTCTATTTTTGCTATGAATACATTCCATTGTTATCTAATTTAGAAAATTGGATGGCTGCTATGCAATCAGAATAACATGCTATCATGAAGAATGGTACTTAGTCATTATGTGATTTGCCTCTAGACAAAAAGCTTGCCAGTACCAAATGGGTATACAAGCTAAAATGTAAGTCAGATGGAACTAGGATAAGGCTAGGCTTGCTGCCAAAGGTTATGCTCAAGAGAGAAGCATTCATTTTGATGAGACCTTTTCTCCCACATGCCAAATGACCACCACTCGTAGCATTTGTGCACTTGCAACTCATCATGATTTGAATGTGTTGATATATTTAGGTTCTGATGTGTGTGAATACACTAGGATTGTTGGGGCACTTTTTCCCTCTTTAGGAGGTTCTCCCCCCCCCCCCCCCCGGCTTGTATATGTGCCTATAGCCCTAACACGTTACTTATCTTTGTACATTCTAGTGGTAATACATTCAGTACTGTGTGTTGTGCTCCAAGCTTCTTCTTCTTCCTTGTGCTATTTGCGTGCTTCCGTGGATGTCTAACTCCAACAATTGGTATCAGAGCAAGGTCGCCACTTCATCTAGGGTGCCGTCAACACCCCTCCAATCATAGTCTCAGAATCACACTAAATTTGGTGAGCATACTCAAGGTGATCAAGAGATCAAAACGACTTCACTGTATAGTGCCGAAATCGCGATCTGAGCTCGTTTTGGCCTCCGAACACACTATCCTAGCGCTTGTGCGGGCTATTTCATCTTTTTGTGCCAAAGATATATATAGGTTTTGGTTTGCCAATATAAGCATCTCGAAGTCTACTACAAGTCTAGCAAAACTCATTAGGGTAGTTTTGTTCAACTTTTTCAGATACAAGGTATTTTAGTCAGTGGCCATGGCTAAAAGCAGTGTTGTATTCTGTATGTTGGCCATGGAGGATAAGTTGGACGGTACCTATTACCCATTGTGGGCTTATATGATATGACATGTATTGGTTGCAAAAGGATTGTGGAACATTGTACAGGGTGTTGAAAAACGTCCTATCACACCTGCATCTGTTACAACTACAGGTATTGAAGCTGATGCACAAGGTGTCGAAGATGGTGATATTCTGCAGATTCTTGTTTATGCTACGGTTTTTGCTGCACCTACTACAGAGAAAATTTTTTGGGATGGAAAAGATGCCCAGGCACATGCATTGATAGCTTTTTCTATCAAACGTGCCATTATTCCAGATACACTTACCACATTGTACGAGGCTAGGAATGAGGCTCGTGTTGCTTAGCTCCGAAAATAGTAGGAGAGTGAGCACATGAATGAAGGTGATTCTATGGACAATTTTCACAAAGATCAAGGATTTGAAGGAACAATTGATTTATGATGATGAGGTCCTTCCTGATAGCTCACTTGTACAAACTATTTTGAATGGTTTTCCTGACTCATACTAGCGTTTTTCTTCTACTCTTCGGTTGATGATGAAAGGCAATCCAAATGCCTTAACATTTGAAGAGTTAGTTTCTATTTTGTTGCAAGAAGATCAGTCTAGGTAGAACATGTCTATTATGCATGTTGTAGATCAAGCTTTCCTGGCTAGTCAGAAGGGCAAAGGAAAATGGAGCTCTTCAACTAGTAAGCAAAAATATGCTAATTTTGCACAATCAAGAAGGAAGACAAAGATGAGAAGAAATAAAGAAAACAGAAATTGTTATGCAAATATTGTAAAGCAAATGATCATGTCGTTAAGAGCTGTCCAAAACTGGCTGCTAAAGAGGCATAGAAGCAAGAGGCTCGAATGGTTGTTGTAGAGGCCTCTACACCAAAAACAGAGTCTGCTAATCTTATGGAGGATGAAGAATGGGTGTTTACTACTGTTTGTAGTTTTGAACCATCTTCTCATGAGTAGTGCATGTCTACAGTGGACTCAGATGTTTGGTACTTTGATAGTGGGGCAACCAAACATATTACCTCATAGTGCAGTTTCTTCACTTCACTCGAGCCTGACCCTACAAGGAATATTGTCACATGCGCTAACAACTCCTCTTATCCTGTCATGGGAGTTGGTAAGATCACTCTGACTATTGTTGATGGTAGTTCTTTCACTTTATTGGATGCTTTATTTGTGCTCGGGATCAAGAAAAATGCATTATCAGTTTTTGCATTAGCCAAGATTAGTTTGGTTGTGAAATTTGTTGATGACAAATGTACAGTTCATGATCTATCAAATGGCAACATGATTATTGCTTTTGGCATTTTATGTCATGGGTTGTATAATCTCATAGACTATGAAAAATCTATGAATGATTCATCATGTGTAGTACATGATTCTTAGGCTATGTCATATGAAAAGCTTTGGCATGCATGCTTTGGTCATCTGAATTTCGCTAGTTTGCTATGCTTGCAGAAATCTGAAACGGTGTCCTCTTTGCCCAAACTTGAGGCACCCAGTAAACATGTTTGTGAAGGCTGTATTTTGGGCAAAATGCAGTGTTAATCTTTTCCAGAAGATGGTTTAGTTTGGGCTACTCAAAAATTGAAGCTTGTACATAGTGTTGTCTGTGGTCGTATGCAAACACCTTCTTTTGGAAACTATCTTTACTTCGTGACTTCCATTGATGATCTTTTGAGGCATGCATGGGTATATCCACTCAAAGAAAAGTCCGATGTGTTTATGTGCTTCAAAAAAATTTTGCATTTGGCTGAAAATCTATCAGTATGTAAAATGGGCACCCTTTGTTCTGATCGAGAGGGGGAATATATGTCTTTTGACTTTAATGCAATTCTGGTTGAACATGGGATAAAACATCAGTGTCAATGCCGTATACACCTCAATAGAATGGATTTGCTGAATGCAAGAACAATTCACCGATGGAAATGGCAAGGAGTATGGTCAAAAGTCAGGCTTTACCACATAGTTTTTGGCTTGAGGTTGTCATATGTGTAGCATATGTACTTAACAGGTGTACCACTAAAGCACTGTAGTCTATCACTCCATATGAGGCTTGGCATGGTTGCAAGCCATCTGTTTCTCATCTACATGTTTTTGGTTGTCTAGCATATGCATTAGTGCCTGAACAACATCGCAAGAAATTTGATGATAAAGTAGTAAAATGTATTTTTGTTGGGTATTGAAAGCAAAGGCTATCATCTGTATCATCCACAAAAAAAAACACATTTTGGTTAGCCGTGATGTTTTTTTTGTGGAAGATGCTATTTAGCCTTTACTTTCATGTACGAAGGAGACATCTATTAGCTCCAAAGACATGTACGATATTTTTCTGCCTCTTTTTATAGGTGGAAAATCTAGTGCTAGTCCTAATGAGGTAACTTCTCAGCCTTTACAGGTTTCATGTGATGATGAAGATCATTCTATTTCTAATGCATTTACATGATGCACTTGTTGATGAGAGAGCTGATATTGAGGAGGCGAAAACTATGCCAAAATGGTTTGTGCAAAATTTACGTGATAGCAAATTAGATTCATCTCTATCATACCGTACTCCTTCAGGCTCTCATACTGCCTCTTTTGCATCAAGCTGCTATGCTATGGCTGCCTCTAGTCTCTATGATGAGACTGAGCCTATTTTGTTTGATGAAGCACAAAATTTTGAACATTGGATGATTGCAATGCAATATGAATATGATGCCATCATGAAAAATGGTACTTGGTCTTTATGTGACTTGCCTCCTGGCAAGAAGGCCATTAGCACCAAGTGGGTATACAAGCTGAAGCATAAACCTGATGGAAGAGTTGACAGGTATAAGGCTAGGCTTGTTGCAAAGGGTTATGTGTAGGAAAGAGGCATTGATTTTGATGAAACCTTTGCACCTACTTGCCGAATGGCTATTGTTCGTAGCATCTGTGCACTTGCAGCTCATCATGGTTGGAATGTACATCAGTTGGACATTAAAACAACATTTTTGAATGATGACTTGTGTTGGAACTGAAGGACTCACTAGGCAAGGAACCTTAAGAAGGGAGTCAGAGAGAAGAGAAAGTACAAGCAGACAGAGCAGTCAACGACGATCTGGCAAGTAGGCCAATATTTTTTCAAGACATTTATGCACATAAGAGAGGTGGACACAAGGAGAAGGAGCAAGTAGGGAGCTCCAGGAAATGTATATCAAAATGTTAGAAGAAATCCCTACAACAATAGTGATTTTCATCACTAAAAACCCTTGTAAATACCATTTCACATTTTTGTAGCTCCATTTTGTGCAAGCCAAGGAGTCCTTGAGCTTGAGGAGCTTTAGAAGTATCTACCTGTCAGTTTTCACATTTTTTAGACTTCGTTTGAACCTCCAAATAGGGTAGAGAACCTAATTTTTAACTAGGCCGGACACTAGGTTTGGACAAGGCCAAAACCTAGTCAAAAACTATAAATAGAGCTAGAGAGCTCATTTTTGAGGGTAGATTGTAATTGAAATGAACTTGTAAGAGCTTTTTGAAAGTAATCTAAGAACTCCATTGCTTCTCACTCTTTGTCTTGCCGTGTGTGCGCGTGTGTGTGTATGTGTGTGCATGTTTGTGTGCTTCTCACTCACGCACTTGTGCCTCCACTTGCTCGAGGTCTTCATACCATCCTCACGTCTTCCCGGATTGACATTAAAGGAGGTGCTACTCATCACTGAGCTACACCAAATTTTGGCGCCGTTGCCGGGGATCGAGCTTTGAGGACGAGCGTGTGATGGTAAGACGTAGATTTGAGACGTTGGCGTTGTAGGTAATCTCTTTACTTTTCTTATTTTTCTTTTTCTTACCTCACCACCATCATCACCATTATCATCGTCACCATATCCGATCTCCATCTCCATCATCGCAAAAAAATTTCAGTTTTTTGCTTATACCACCTTCTCCACCTCATTTCCCTCGTTCCACTTGTGAGAGAGAGCGAGAGAGCGATATTGTGTGCGTTGTTTTTGCTTGCTTTTTGAGCTTTCTTGCAGGTTCTTGCTGTATCATCATCCCCAGCACTCTGCACAGGTACGGAAACGTGTGGTCCTGTCTCTGTGTCGCCGACCTCTGTCGATCGCGATCGACAGAAAATTCGATCATTTGGTAAAACAAAGTTCACCACAAGCCCAAGCATGATGAGCACATTCTAAATCACTAAAAACAGTTGGAAAATTCCGTGTTTCTTTGTCAATCGCGACCGACACCATCGATCGCGATTGACAGCCATGACCGACAGACACTGTCAATCGCGACTGACAGACCTGTCGATCGCGACCGACAGACCCCACGACCGACTGACTGCCATGTAGGACCTTGTCAATCGCGACCGATAGACACCGTCGATCGCGACCGACAGACCCTGTCAATCGCGATTGACACCGTCGATCGCGACCGATAGAATTTCCACGATTGATTGACTTTTACGCATAGCCACGTGTCCATCGCGACGGACACATCCCCGATTGACTGAAATCACGGCGAAAAACCCAGAAAAAGTGTCGATCGCGATTGACACCATCAATCGCGATTGACAGAACTCACGACCGACTCTGTCGATCGCGATTGACACTGTCAATCGCGACTGACGTGTCGATCGCGACCGACAGGCCCCGACGGACACCTCTGTCAATCGCGATTGACAGACCTGTCGATCGCGATTGACAAGCTTTTCGGCCAAAAAATTAAGGTTTTTATTCTAAGCCTTGGGGATAGTTTTTGGGCATATTGGTCTAGAAATTAGTGATTTGTGAGGTCCCTACACATGTATTTTTGAGAAAAATCCTGTGACCTGTTAGCCTGTTGAACCCTGTTTTAGCACCAAAACCCTGAACTGGCATAACTTTCTCATACGAAATCTGTTTGCTGTGATTCTTGTTTTGTTGGAAAGCTCGTGGGGAGTACAACCAAAACTTCCATTGGTTATGTGAAAATTAATATTAGGATAATTAGATAGGGTATTTTGAAGTTGACCATTCCCCGGGGTAGGAAAGCTGAAGGGTCCTTGGGATTGTTTTCCATAAAGGCAAAGGGGATTTGGCCTGTGAATTACATGCATGAAAGTGACTTGTCTGTCATTTGAATTTAAGTCTTGAGCTAATTTTGGGACTTTTACAGGTCCATTGAGAGCAATTGAGAGCATACAAAGCAAGGGTTTCTTTGCAAGCTTGAGACTCGGGTTCTTGAGCATCATAAAGCAAGGGATCAACAAGAAAGGTCGGAATATTCTCAACTCCCTTTGTCAATTCCTAGCTTAGGCTAAGAACGACTAGTGATAGGAGTAGGCCAGGACAACGATAGGCATCAATCAAGTTGAAGACTACCTATGCACTCAAGTTCAAGATTAAACATAATCTCTTCGTGATGCGATAACCTTAAAGGAAAGAATCTAACCAGGAACGATCAACTTACAATGCGGAAATACACTCAAGTATACTTGATGACGTGATATCAGACGAGACTATAAACGCTGTAATCCACTAAAAAAGAATCAAGTAATTGATACAAAAGAACTCAGCAACGAGGTTGTACTTGGGCAATTTTGGGCTATTCATTTAGGCTTATGAACCTTAGATTAGGGCGACATCTAGGGAGAGATAGACAAAGCCTTAGGTCTTCAGAGGCTAGTGTCAATCATACTGCTAGGTCTTGGGCCCAGCAGTTCAACCACCACTCATACTACCCTAGCTCTGAGACTAGTGAATCAGAGATGTCTCAAGGCATGGACAGACCTACGGGAAGTTCAGGAGTGCCATACTTGCACAGGGTAGAAGGCCCTTACAAAACGCAGTTGGAATACCTTAGGGCCAACCGATTAGGTGCTAGCATCTATGAGGACGGCCTAGGAAGATCTGTGGTACAGATTAAGAATCCTGATCAATCCATTGGACTAGAGCGCCCAGCTGTCAAGTTCGAAAACGGAGCCTACTTAGACAAGGAAGGGACAATATATGTAGTCACCAATCACCCAGATAGGACTGATGAATTTGGGAATGAGATCCCAGGAACGGACTTAGGTGACCTAGAGCAAGGAAACAGGGGTGAAGAACCGAGGACCCCTCGAGGCAAATCTGTTCTCACTAGGATTATCACACCAGAGTGGATTCCCCAAGATAATAAGAGCATAGATCTGCTTCTGAACCGAGAAACTGACGAAGCCTTTTGGAGGTATAAATCTGATCAGCCAACTGATATAGGAACAATCATGATCTATGAGTTTAAGGATCCTGATAGCCCAGGCAGCATGACCTACTTAGATCACGCTTCAGAGAGGATCTTTGTGGTTACAGAACATGATAGACATGCTTACACTTGGAAGGGTGAATTCGTTTTCCCCCAACCAAGATCGAATGTGTCATATGGTCACCCTGGAGCTGGAACATCCCAAGCTCATGGAATTCAAAGAGACAGAAGTAGAGATAAGCCAGAAGTAAGCTTTGCCAACCCAGGGGGCAGAGAAAGAACGAGAGTGGAGAAAAATAGGGTGGAACCTGAGATACTTAGAGCTCATAGGAATCAAAGAAATGCGGATGAGTTCCCTCTACCACGACCTAGAGAGCGCACAAGGACTTTGAGACCGACTCAGCTAGTTAAGTCCATGAAGAACTACTTCGATGGCACTGGAGATCCATACGATCATGTGGCTGAGTTTAGGCAAGTCTTGAGAGCTGAACAAGTGGAGGATCTATTCACGCAGTACAATGCCTTTGGTCTAACCCTTAGGAACACTGCCCTGACATGGTTTCAGCCACTAAACGAGAGGCAGTTCAGGAGCATAGACCAACTTCTAGAGGCATTCATTATCGATTTCTCTAAAAGTGGCATACGACATAACACTTCATCGCTGATTCACAGCTTCAAGAAAACCCCTCAAGAGACCGTGAGACTTGCTGGAAGAAGATTTAGGCAATACTTGGAGAGATGCCCTGTCCCTGAGCTACCCACACCAGCTAAGCAAGTGGCTTTATTCTTGGACGGATTGCTAAGCACCAAATTGAGATCTTATGTGTACTTGAAGGACCCTAGGACTATAGAAGAGTGTGTACGCATGTGCATTGACATCGAGGATAACCTAGGGGAGGAGTTAGAGCTTTCCAAGATATACAAAGATTCAGATAGTGCCTCTAGCCTCTCTTCCACGCAATCCACATCAATTGAGGAACTTGCAGAGAAAGTAGCTCAGAAATTAGGTGTCACTAGCAAACAAATCCCAAGGTTTGCCCCTGTGAAAAGATGTTATACGTGTGGAGGCGACCATATGGCGAATGTCTGTCCCATTATGGCTCAACCCCAAGTTAATCCTAGTAGCCAGTACTGCACCATAGAACAAAGGTACACCAATCACACCGCGCAAGATTGCCCATACAATAAGCAAGCAGTTAGGCAACCCTACCCTCAGCCATACCCCCAACAAAGGCCTCAGCCCGTGTTAGCACAACAAACCCCTGCCCCAGCTAATGTAATTCCGGTAAAGTATGCAGCGGCATAAGAAAATTTGAATAGAGCTATAGTCCCGGTAACCCAATTGCTTTTTGAAAGTGACCCGAGTGACCATAGTTTTGATTCTACACATGTTGATAGCCCCCAGGCCTACTACATGCAGTCTCCTGAACATGGGGAGCCCTATTATAGTGACGAGCCAAATGAACCTAGTTGGGAGTCAGATTACACAAACGTCATGTATGCAAACCCCTACCCTAGACCTCAACCTAGACAAGTAAGACCCCCATTCCCTAGAGGACCATGCTACAGATGTCAGGGAGATCACCTCATTCGTGATTGCCCCATGCCTGCACCTACCCAAACCCAATCAGTGACGATCCAGGGCTATTGCCAGGAGTGTGGAAAGGAGCATCTCTTACGAGATTGCCCAAAGAACCCCAATAATATGCCAAAAATCACTCCTATCAACGTTATTGGGTTAGTTGTAGACTCCACAGGGAGTGTGACTTCCACTACACCAGTACAAGTAATCACTAGAGCCCAAGCCTTGCAACAGAACCAAAGCGTAGGCCAGGAAAAGAGCCCAGATGTTAGTGAAACGGAGAGCATGACAAAGAAGAGGACTAGAGCTTGGAGAGATAGTCGTGAAAGAATGAAAAGACAATGGGCAAAAAAGATGAGTGAACTCGAGGAAAGCCTGAGAAACAAAGGCCAGGATAACTGAACTCACAGCTCAAACTCCCTCTCACACTGCCCCACCTCCATCACCTCCACCATTCCCAACTCCATCCGAACCGCCACCTTCCAACCCGCCTCACCTAAACCCACCACCCCTAAGAGTAGGATCAGTCTTAGCAGATCCCACTCCCGAGGACCTTAATATGATGCTTAAAGCATATCAGGCCAGAATCCAAGAAGGGCCAAACGTAACTGATCATGAAAAGTGTTACCCTAGAGCAGAACTAGAGCTAAAACGAACCAAAATTTGTGCTAAGATGGTGGAATTGGCTCAAACCATGTTTGAAGCCAGTCGCCTATTTAACATCTCTAGTTCGGCAAAGACACAGTTGCACTTTGATGGACTGTTAGAAAGAATAGAGAAGCTGATTGCACAATCAAAAAAGGAACCCGCCTCTCAACAGAAGGACAGGGCAAGTGAAGGAGCAGGTCTTTCTGCCCAGGAAGCCTATGTGCCTAACTCTACAGAGCTAGACACATCATCTTCTATGAATCGATTCACACCAGAATTCCGACGCGAGATTCAAGAAGACAAATGGGCTAAAGAGAGTGAAGTCCCACCTCCTATTGAACTTGTGGATGATGCACACGACCAATTCCCACAAGACATCCCATCCATTTATGAGGAGCAGGAGAGCACCCAATCTCAGGAAAGACTAGACTTTGAGTCTAATTCTTTGCAAGAATTACCCCACTTCACAGGCCCATGGGAAGCTAAGTCTACTTGTATGAGAGCACCCACGGTCATGGTAAGAAACGAAGACTCGATCATACCTAGGAACACAGAGGTAGTGAAAAACACTAAAGTACAATGCAACCTCACCTTAGAAGAGCTACTCAAGGTAAGGCTAGAGCTATGGAAACATGTAGCCAAACAAGTACCAGAGATAACAAAACCTCATTCCCAGGTAGGATCCCAGAGAACAGTGCCAGAAATACCATTGGACAAGATAGGAGACATGAGTGAGGGCGAAGAGGGAAACACATATCTTCCTATCACCCATCAAGGATACACCACCAAGGCCATTCTAGACTCAGGCACAGGTGTTGCAATTGCTACCACTTCCCTATGGAAGCGTTGGGGCAAGCTAGCACTCAGGCCCACGAGGATGAAATTGCAAATGGCCGATGGTCACATAGAGCGACCCTTAGGGCTGTTAGAAGGAATAACTCTCACCACATGTGGTGTTGAGTTCGAACACACATTTGCTATATGTGATTTTAGCAAGAACCATGCCTATGAGATGATTTTGGGAAGACCATTTATGCGACAGTTGCAAGTGGTACAGGATTGGGGAACCAATTCCTTGTACCTGCAGCACTTAGGTGTTACGACCAAAGTGAATCTCAAAGATTACTCTCATAGAGATGTCCCTCCTATCCAATGGAATCCCATCCATAGAGCCAAAGATGATACAGAGTCTGTGCATTCCATAGGATCAGGATCCTCATGGATGCATGAAGACACCCACTTATGGATGTGCAAAGTAGCAGTAGAAGAAGAGAAGAGAGAAGAAGCCAGAGAGATAGGTGCAAAAGAAACACATAGATCAATTCAAGACCAAGCCTATGCGCCTGTAGTATTTCCTGATGAAGAATTTGAACCCCATGGCTGGGCAGAAATCTTAGCAACAATGGACGTAGCCATCAATGAAGAACAATGGACACCTCACTGTGATGAAGATGGCTATGACATTTCAGTCTTCTCCATAGAGCCAATCATGGGAGAGGCAGTTCTAGAAGAATGCGAACCTAGCCCTGATGCATTTGAAGATGCGAGCGACTCTGATCCAGAGTCAATCATTATGGATCCACCTTTTGCATCAGATGAAGAATACTTCCATGAAGTAGAATTTCAACCTCAGAGGTATGGAGAGCTTACAAGTGATGTAAGACTAGCCACACATGTGACCCCGAAGGAAGAAGGAAAGAAAAAAAAGAAGAGAGAAGTCACACCAGAAGAGGAAGAATCTTTGTTTGAGGTCCCAGAAAATTTTAAGAAGTATGAGATAGATGACAGGAGAGTCATGATCAGAATGCCTAAACGAGAGGTGCAATCAGGGGAGGCCTATGATAACAAAGAGACCACCAAGAAAATAGTGGTAGCCATGGAAGAGGGAGAAGAGAGATGCACTTACATAGGCCATGACCTGACGGAAGAAGAAGAGCAATAATTGATAGCCTTGCTAAGAGAATACAGAGATGTATTTGCTTGGAGTTACAAGGATTTGAAGGGTGTTGATCCAGACATCTGCTCACACACTATCCCCATGACCTCATATGCCAAACCTTCTAAGCAAAAGCCATACACATATAATGATAATTTGCTAAGATCAAAGAGGAGATAGATAGACTGGTCGAAGCTGGATTCATCTATGAAATTGAGCACACTGAGTGGCTATCCCCCATCGTAGTGGTGCCCAAGAAAAATGGAAAGCTACGTGTGTGCATTAACTTAAAGAAGGTTAATGCAGCCACAATTCGAGATAATTATCCGCTTCCCATCACAGAACATCTCTTAGAAAGAGTAGCAGGCAAGGAAGTGTACAGCTTCCTTGATGGATTTTCGGGCTACAATCAAGTAGCCATAGCTCCAGAGGATCAGCATAAGACAGCTTTTGCCACAGAATGGGGCATATTCGCCTTTCGGGTAATGCCATTTGGGCTTACCAATGCACCAGCAACCTTCCAGAGGTTGATGTGCCATGTATTTAAGGAGTTCGTGAGGAAGAACTTAGAAGTCTATGTTGATGATCTTTGTGCTCATTCCAACATCAGACAAACCCATATTCCTGAACTGAGACAAATCTTTGACAAATGTAGAGAATATCAAGTCTGCCTAAACCCAGAAAAGTGCATTTTCATGGTCAGACAAGGTAAGATTTTAGGACACATAGTGTCAAAGAATGGCATATCCACCGATGAAGAGAAAGTAAGAGCCATAGCCGAGTTACCTAGGCCAAAGAACGTCAAGGAAGTACAGGCCTTCATGGGGCATTGTGGTTACTACCGCCGGTTCATTCACATGTATGCTGTCATTGCAAAGCCCATGTATGGACTTCTGACTAACTTTGAGTGGACTGATGAATGTGAAAATTCCTTCAATGAGCTTAAACGGCGATTATGTTCAGCACCGATCTTGACCACACCAGATTGGAATAAGCCTTTCCATGTTCATGTTGATGCATCCAATTATGCTATTGGGTGTGTACTCGCGTAGCCTACCGGTGAAGGTAATATGGATCTTCCAATTGCCTATGCTAGTAGACAATTGAATGCAGCTGAACGAAATTATACCACTACGGAGAGAGAAGGACTAGGCATGGTGTATGCGGTTAAAAAGTTTAGACATTATTTGCTTGCAAATAAGTTTAAATTTTTTACTGATCATCAAGCATTGCTATACCTCGTAAACAAGCCATGCAATACAGGAAGATTAATAAGATGGTTTCTCTTGCTAATGGAATATGATTTTGAGGTTGTGGTAAGGAAAGGGAAGACTCGTTTGAGAGCAGATCACCTTTCTAGGCTCACTTCGGGAGAAGCCCCACAAGGAGTGTCAGATGACCTTCCTGATGCTTACTTGTTTAATTTGGAAGTGGTGCCGCAGTGGGCTAAGCCATTGGTACCAGTGTTGACATACGGACCTAACCACCCAGTAATAAACACACAGGATAGAGAGGTAGTAAAAGCCCAAAAGTATCACATCATGGCAGGAAGTATGTACAAGCACACAGATCAAGGGATCTTGGCTTGTTGTGTGGAAGAGGATGAGTATGCTAAATGGTTGCAATTAGCACATGTAGGTGCATTAGAGCAACACTACTCAAAACAACGAACCCTACAGACACTAAGGAGACTCGGAGTGCATTGGCCAACTATGGAAGCTGATGTCCAAAAGTTGTGCAAGGAATGCCCAATCTGTTGCACTAAACCACCTGTGGAACATGCCACTCTTTATCAAGTGTCCATAGTGCCAGATTGGAGTGAACCACTAGTATCCTTCCTGAGGACGAAAACATTCCCTCCAGACATGACTCTGGTTAGGAAAAGAAGTCTAGAACAAGAAGCCCTAGAGTACTCACTCATTGGTGATAATCTCTACAAGCGTGGTAAGGATGGTTACCTGAGACTTTGTGTTCATGAGAGTGAATATCTAAAGATTTTGGAAACTGCTCACCAAGGTGTAGCAGGAGGACACTTTGGACCAGATCGGGTGATCAAGGCAATATTATTTGCAGGTTTCTGGTGGCCGACCCTTCACATGGATGCACATACCTATGTGAAACGGTGTGATGTTTGTCAGAGAACTCAGTATCCTATACGCAAAGATGAGATGCCACTAAAACCTATGATGGGTGGACGTGCATTCTCTAAGTGGGGAGTAGACTTTGTAGGCCCTATTAATCCCCCAGCCAAGGGTTTACATGCTGAATATATCATTGTGGCCACGGATTATCTCACCAAGTGGGTAGAGGTAAAAGCTACGACAAAGAACGATGCTCAGACTACTGCTAAGTTCTTATTTGAGAATGTATTCACTAGATACGGGCTACCCATAGAGCTAGTTAGCGATAGAGGCACTCACTTCTTGAATGAAGTTATTGAAAATCTGCTCCAAGAATTTTTGGTAGTACATAAGAAGTCAAGCTAATGGCCAGGCTGAGAGCACCAATAAGATCTTATGCAATGTACTGACGAAATTAGTGAACAATAAACGCTCTGATTGGGACAAACAGCTACACCATGCTGTTTGGGCATACCGAGTCGCCTACAAAACGGTACTCCAAGCCACCCCCTTTCAGATGGTATTTGGCCAAAATGCAGTGCTACCGTTGGACTTCCTAATACCTACACTGAAAGTAGCACAAGAGCATGAATGGACGGGTCATGAACTCTCCTCTAGACTTTTCGACCTTGAACGATTAGGAGAAACAAGACTGAGGGCGGCTGCAGGGATATATGCAGCTAAGAAACGATAGAAGGCATACTTTGATGCCCACGTTAAGGATAAAGGTTTGAAGGCAGGCGACTTAGTTTTAGTCTACACATTGAAGCAACATGCGAGAAAACTGGAGAAGAGAGGCTATGGACCCATGATTATAAACAGAATCTCAACAAGTGGAGCAGTGCAACTAGCCACATTAGAAGGCGACGTTCTCCCGAGCTACATTAGCAGATGCAGGGTCAAGTTGTATCAGGAACCTCTCACAGAGGAAATTCTAAGTCGACTCAATACTGCTAAGAAACGCAAAGAAGAAGAAAAGCGAATTCGAGAAGAAGCCCAAGCAGAAGCATTGGAACGCATCCGAAGAATGAAGTTGAGAAGACAGAATAGGGAGCAACCTAGGACGGATGCCTATGCAAATCAAGGATATCATGTGGCTATGTGTGAAGTTTCAGGTATCAGCGCTCAAAGGATAATTGATCGACGTCCTTTTATAACCTTAGAGATAGGACAAAGAAAGGGTGCAAGGACTGTAAGAGCCTTGATTGACTCAGGTGCAGCCACTAGTGCTGTTAAATTGTCTTACTGTCAAGAATTGAGATTAACTGTCAATCCTATAGAAGCATATCTCATAGGATTGGGAGGTGTGGAAACACCTTGCATGGGTGAGGTGGATCTTCCCATCTCCATTCAAGACGAAGTGATGATAGTCAAAGTATTAGTGTGTCAAGATGAGGACCTCACTGAGCCTCTTGTCTTGGGTCAGGACTGGATCTATGATCATGCAGTCAACCTAAACCTAAGAAGCGGACTTCTTCAGGTATGGGTAAATCATAGCCGAATTACAGTTGAATTGGAAAAAGAGGCACTCAAGGATCTAGGTAAAACACAAACTCCTGGTCCTTCCAGGGGTGCACATGAAGTTGACAATGCTATTCTTGTCCAAAAATGTATGATGCAGAAAGAGGATTGTCTCAACAACGGAGTCAAGGATAAGACAGTACTCCCTTCTTTTCCAAAGGTCAGAAGGATGCAGCAGCCAACGGCAGATCAAATACAGAAGAAGCAGAACACTACCTGTACTGGAGGCCAAAAAAAGGAGCAAAGCAGATTGTTTCAGCCGATGAAACAAGTATGGAGGCGAAAAGGCGAACACCCTATTCCGACCAGGCCAACACCACGACCAAAACCTCTTATTAGTAATCAACAGCATGATACTAATAAGAAGCCTTTCATAAGTTCTTCTGTGAAAGTGAAGTCTATTTGGGTACCCAAGAAGTCAATGAAGGCCAACCCACAATCACGACAAATCTGGGTGCCTAAGGCTTGCTTGCGAGCTCAAATAGCTACACCAAGGCCAAACCCTGTACAACATGTTTCACTCACGCGAACATCTGAGGCCCAGTCTTACACATCACGCACTAACACGTATTCTTCCATGAGCACAAGTGGAATCACTTGTAAATGGGTTCCTAAAAAGCCCCATTTTTCAAGTAAATACCCTATCACACTCCCCCAGAGCCTCCACAAAGTCAAAATCAAAACCTATCCATTGCATTTGGCAACCTAAAACTTGTAATAAACCCCTAGACCCCAGTTGTAAATCCATGCCCACCTACTAACTACGTCACTCTCACACCACATCATTCCACTTAGCTCCTAGGTCTAACCAATCCCTAACTACACACACAAGCACCGAGCATTTACTAACCCACTAATCTCTCCCGAACCTCATGTTAATGTTGTAATGGGGACAAAAACGGTTCTATCTTGTCCTTTACAATGTTAACACATGTTTCTATATTCTCACAGAATCAGGAGGCAAGAAGTAACATGGCAGATACGGCAGGAACTAGCTCCCAGATAGGCACCAGCCCCCAAGTCGTGGATATTGAAAGTCTTCCCGTTGAGGAGGAATTGAAGGAACGCCCTGTAGCATTGAGAGCATTACACGCCATGCCGGTTCAGAACCCTCCACAAGGGCACACTATGCCAGTCAGTAAAAACTCTCATTGGTTCAGTGATGTGGCAGGACCCCTAGGTGAAGGCACTTATATGTGGGAGGCCGAGATAGAATTCAATGGGCACTGGGGGAGGTATCACTTTTTCACTAGGGAATTTGAGAGACTGCAGAATAATGAAGGACTGAAACCTATATGGAAGAAGGCAGGACTCTATGAGTACTTCAAATTCCAGTTGCCAAAGCCGGATTTTCTAAGATGCTCTTATTTGATTAGCACCCTTACTCCGAGCAAAGACAAAAAGGGATACAGCTCCTTTGTCCTCCCATCTCTCACAAGGGGCAATGAGCTCAAGCGTTTCAGATTAACTATCAACTTGGTAAGGGAATCTCTAGACATGAAAGGTATGCATATTCCTACGGAGAAAGAGACTATGGTCCCCGACAATATGAAGAACAGGAATCTGACAAAGTTAAAAGACATGGTGGCAATGACGCCTACAATCGCTATTCATTTGCGAATGTTCATGCAACACTTTGCATTTCTCGCCCAGGAGAGGTTCACAATGCCAGCTAAAAAGATATGGTTTAGTTTATACTTGGCTGATGCCTTTGATTTGACAATCAACATGCCCCACTGGATTATCGACCAAATCCACTTGGCTCATCAAAGGTGGTATAAAAAACAAAAGTCTGTACTGTACGGATGCTGTGCTCTGACCAGGATTGTGTACAGATGTCTTGCGTATGATGTACCAGTGCAAAGGGCACTCATTTGGACCAGGGTACAAGAGTTTCAGCGCCGATTATCCTCCGCAGGACCACCATCCAAGAAAATGAGAGGCGCCGTTCAGATGCCCTGCGCACAACCCCGCGGTGCAACATTGACTCCAGAGACCACTCCATGACTTCCAAGGCGGGTGCAACCCTTCACTATCAGATTACCAAGGCACAACACTGACGGACCTAATCTGGTGTTCCCACCCGTACCAACCGACCTAGAGTTTCCTCACGGATTCACTTTAGAAGACTTAACTGATGAGGAGGTAGCCAGAATCATTGAGGCTGTTAACGCAGAAGTCGAGGCAGAACAAGCTAGTGGACAACAAACTGCTACAGACCAACCCCATCCCAGACAACTAGAATTCGTCGATGTGGAGGGTGAAGAAGAAGAAGGACAAGAGGAGGAACATGATGGACAATCCGAGGAAGAAGAGCAGGAATATGATCAGGAAGCCCTGCAGGTACTTGAAGGTGCCCCCGCTTACACGAAGGCATTGAAGAAGCTCTATGATACCATGAACAGAGTGCAAGAGCAACATAGACTGTCCCTAGCAGCAGGCAAGGTCCTCATGAATCAAATCCTTGAGGAGTAAGGCGTAGACGAGCAATACCACGCCACGCTTGACATGATATCTGAGGCTTTGGGAGTACCTGAAACGGTGCATACCGCCCTTGCACAAGCACGAAGAAGGGAACGAAGATATGGCAGACGCCCCCCTCGAGCAGGAAAGCAGATGAATGTACTAGTATCAGAACCGCAAGGCACATCCACAACCACGGGCACCGCACACACTGTCCACGATACTGAGGAAACCCATGTATCAAGTGCACCTCCGTCACCCCCGTTGCCACCCCTGCCTCCAACTCCACCACATTCACCTCCCACAACCAGTGTAACCACGACCGTCACCGCCTCAGAGTCCACTACCCATACCGAAGCACAGACCGTCACACAACCCACACACCCTATCTCCACTTCCTTTGTCTATACGGCCACTGAAATAGTAGTTCCAACCGCGGCCACAGAAAATCTCAACCCCCCGATCACACTTTCGGGCAGTTCGTATTCACAATTGCACACACCACTGTACACTTTCACCACTATCACCGCACCCACAATTCCACTATTCACAATCACTCCCACTACTGCATCCACCATTGATCTTATGGACATCTCCCCCACCTCCGCACCTCTCCCTCCCCCCATGCATCCACCATCTCCCATTCCCCCACCTCCCACTTCACCATTTTCCAGCACCACATCCACACTTCCATTTCCCTTCCCCTTTCCCTTCCCTTCTGCATCCAACCCCCTTCCCGCATCCATCCCTATTAATAATGTATTTAATAATATGTATCAGTGTATGTCGCAACTACAACAACACTACCAGCATCTTGATAACCAACATACGCGACTCTTTCGAAGTCATGAGGAACTTCAACTACGCTTCATGGATCTCGAAAGGGAAAAGCGGCTACTACAACAACAGCATACCACCTTACAGGAACAACACGAACAGTTAGTAGCCAACCCACCCCAGTCAGATGCAGAGGAAAGACAACATATGGATGAATTGCTACACTCCCAGATAACGGAGAATCTCAAACTTAGACGCAACCTAGCCCTCCTACGAAAACACATGTCTACAGCTCTCGAAGAGAATAAACGGCTGCAGAAATAGAATGAAGAGAACTTGGAAGCAGCCATGGAAGGTTCCCCGCAGGAAATCGACCCAGAAAAATTCAAGGCCATTCCCTCAAAAAATATGAAAACTGTGTTAGAAACCCATGCCGACCTCCTGGAGGCCCATGCAGCGTTAGAACGAGAAAGGGATGATCTACTTAAGCAACTGGCGACTCAGCAGGAGTCACCAAGCAAAGCCACAGCCACAGATGACACATCCGAAGAGGTCACAAAACTCAGGGCAGAACTCGAAGAATTACGCAGCAAAGTCATGCAATACAAACGTCAACCCTCTCCCCTTATCGAGCTTGAGCCTGAAGATCTAGTGCCAATCGAGATAGAGGAAACTTTCGAAGACCCGTATGTTCCCATGCCTGCACCAGGGGGCAAGCAAACAGAAGAGGGCATGGACACCATAGAGATAGAGGCTCCTGAATGGATGCAGAGGTTAGAGAAAGTGGCCACAACCCATGATGATAGAGTGGCAGTTCAGATAGCATCTATGTCACACTTGGAAGAAGTAGTCATAAAATCGGATTACTTTAGGAATCTCTCCCATCATAGGTGGATCGGCACATCCGACGATTTGTATGTTCCTTTCTGTGTCCTAATGGCGTATTACAATGCGGAAATCAAGAGTCACACATCAAAAGAACCAACCTTGGCTACACAGTTCGCACCGGACGACATCCCAACAAGTGCCAAGCAGGGCAATATTCATCAACCGATGTGGAGGATTCGTCTACTGGAGACCTACCCAGAGATGGTAAGAACATGGAATAACATGCCTTTGTACATCAAATACAACCCATGCTACTGTCCTGTGTTTCGAAGAAGGTCATGGCCGGAATACACAAAAATGGTGCTGACAAACAAAGGATGTGAGAAATGGCTCAATTATGTTTACTTAGCACCACCCAAAGGCCAACCTACCATAGGATACATGATCTCGACGATTCGGCATTGGGGGGTCAGGTTTAAAAATGTACCAGATGTCATGGCCCAAATGTGCCTTAAAATTTTTGAACTCATGTTGGTTACCTTCAGGACTTTCAAAAATGTCAAGGAGCCCCATCTGTCAACTCTTGGATTTAATGAAGGTAATCAGGACCTCGTCTACGACATGAGTGCAACACCATCTATTAATGTTGTATATGCATGGCACGCGCGCATCAAGTATCTACCAGCCTGCTTCAAACAGACGTTTGAAGAAATGTTCGTCACGGGATTATGGGAATATCATTCAGAGATATTCATTCCCAAACCATCACATTTATTGCAGTTGTTTGCAGTGGAACAAGCTCTTCATTCAGAAAAGTTACGTATACCACATCCAGAGGTTCCCGGGCCGGTAGATTGGGATGCTTTACTCACGGACTTGGCCAAAGGGTTGCGGATTGCAGAACATCACTTAGCACAAGACGTTGTTGAGTACTACATCCAACGGCCCACCCAACAAGGGTCTGTCAGGGACGATAGACGCGAGAGAGGGGGGGTGTTGGAACTGAAGGACTCACTAGGCAAGGAACCTTAAGAAGGGAGTCAGAGAGAAGAGAAAGTACAAGCAGAGAGAGCAGTCAACGACGATCTGGCAAGTAGGCCAATATTTTTTCAAGACATTTATGCACATAAGAGAGGTGGACACAAGGAGAAGGAGCAAGTAGGGAGCTCCAGGAAATGTATATCAAAATGTTAGAAGAAGTCCCTACAACAATAGTGATTTTCATCACTAAAAACCCTTGTAAATACCATTTCACATTTTTGTAGCTCCATTTTGTGCAAGCCAAGGAGTCCTTGAGCTTGAGGAGCTTTAGAAGTATCTACCTGTTAGTTTTCACATTTTTTAGACTTCGTTTGAACCTCCAAATAGGGTAGAGAACCTAATTTTTAACTAGGCCGGACACTAGGTCTAGACAAGGCCAAAACCTAGTCAAAAACTATAAATAGAGCTAGAGAGCTCATTTTTGAGGGTAGATTGTAATTGAAATGAACTTGTAAGAGCTTTTTGAAAGTAATCTAAGAACTCCATTGCTTCTCACTCTTTGTCTTGCCGTGTGTGCGCGTGTGTGTGTATGTGTGTGCATGTTTGTGTGCTTCTCACTCACGCACTTGTGCCTCCACTTGCTCGAGGTCTTCATACCATCCTCACGTCTTCCCGGATTGACATTAAAGGAGGTGCTACTCATCACTGAGCTACAACTTGCATGAAGAAGTGTATGTTTTTCATCCTCGTGGCTTTGTGCAGAAAGGGCATGAAAATCAAGTGTGCAGGTTAAAGAAGGCATTATATGGTTTAAAGCAAGCACCATGTTCTTGGTATGAAAAGATACATGCCTATCTGATTGCACATGGTTTTGAGAACAGTCCAATTGAAAGCACCTTACATGTTAAGCATGCTAGTGATGTACTTCTGGTGATTGTTGTGTATCTTGATGACATGCTGCTCACTGGTTCTCATGAGAAGCATATTTGATCTGCATGCCTCATTTGAGATGTGTGATTTTGGGCATTTGCCTCATTATCTGGGCATTGAGTTTATGTATGTTGATGGTGGAATGTCTTTGTGTCAAATGAAATATATTAACACATTATTGCAGCATTTTGGCCTTGAACACTGTAAACGTATTGCCTGTCCTATGGAGATAGGTTTACTATTGAGTCTTCATGATGCTGGAGATGCATTTGATGTTGTTCTCTATCAAGAGGCTATTGGATGCTTGATTCACTTATGCATTGCTCGACCAGATATTCAATTTGCTATCTCACAGATGAGCAGGTTTATGCATTGCCTAGGGGTCAAGCATTGGCAGGCAGTTAAGTGCATGTTTTGCTACTTGAGTGGTACCCCACTACTTGGTTGTTTTATCCCATAGGGGGGATCACTACCACCAGATTTGAATGCTTTTTCTGACTCTGACTGGGCTGGTTGCTATGACACTCATGTGTCGACTAGTGGTTTATGCTTCATTCTTGGTAGCTCATGCATATCTTGGCTAAGCAAGACGTAGCCTATTGTGGCTACTTCCAGTTGTGAGGCTGAGTATAGGGCAACTTTCACAGCGACTGTTGAGTGTGTGTGGCTCAAATGCCTTATGGTTGATTTGGGTGTTGGCCAGTCTTTTGCCACCAAGATCTTCACTAACAGTTAGAGCACATTGGTAGTTGCAAGGAACCCTGTGTTCCATGCTCACACTAAGAACATTGAGGTGCATTATCATTATGTTAGGGAGAGGTTCTCTACTGGAGAGATCAGCTTGGCATATGTGCCCATGCAAGAGAACATTGCAGAACTTTTCACGAAGGCTCTGCCTAGGGAGAATTTTGAAGCTCTCCGCAAAGCTTCGGGTTACTTCCTTTTGTGGATTCATTCCACATAGGTTGACACTTCCTTCTACGTGAGTGCTAGCTCCTTGTTCATTGCATCACTCCCAGGGGGGATTTGTTGATATATTTAGGTAGTGATGTGTGTGAACACACTAGGATCGTCGAGGCACTTTTTTCCCTCTTTAGGAGGTTTTTTTCCCCGGCTTGCATATACGCCTATAGCCCTAACGAGTTACTTATCTCTGTACATTCTAGTGGTAATACATTCAATATTGTGTGTTGTGCTCCAAGCTTCTTCTTCTTCTTCCTTGTGCTGTTTGCATGCTTTTGCAGACGTCTAACTCCAACATAATGTACATCAATTGAACATTGAAATTGCATTTTTGAATGGTGGTTTACATGAAGAAGCATATGTATTTCAACCCCATGGTTTTTTGCAGAAAGTGCATGAAAACAAAGTGTGGAGGTTGAAAAAGGCATTATATGGTTTGAAGCAAGTACCATGTGCTTGGTATGAAAAGATAAATGCCTAATTGCTAGCACATGGTTTTGAGAACATTCCAAGTGAGAGCACCTTATATGTTAAGTGTGATGATAGTGCACTTTTGATCGTTGTTCTATATGTTTATAATACGTTGCTCAATGGTCCTAGTAAGAATCATATTTTCGAGTTTAAGACTAATTTGCATGCCTCTTTTGAGATGATTTGGGGGCTTTTGCATTATTATTTAGGCATTCATTTATGCAAGTTGATGGGGGAATATCTTTGTGTCAAAAAATATATTGACACATTATTGCAACATTTTGGCCCTGAAGATTGTAAACCTATTGCCACCCCTATGGAAATAGGTTTATATTTGAGTCTTCATGATGCTCGAGATGCATTTGATGTTGTTCTCTATTAACAAGCTATTGGATGCTTGGTTTACTTATGCATAACTTGTCATGATATTCAATTTTTTGTTTCTCATATGAGTAGGTTTATGCATTTCCCAAGTGTCAAGCATTGACAGGCGGTTAAGCACATCTTTAATAACTTGAGTGGTACTTGGCTACTTGGATTGTTTTATCCCAAGAGGAGATCATTACTACCAAATTTACACACTTTTTTTGACTCAGACTAAGTTGGTTACTGTGAAATTTGTGTGTCCACTAGTGGCTTTTGCTTCATGCTTGGTAGGTCATGCATATCTTGGTTGAGTAAGAAGTAGCATATTGTGGCCACTTTTAGTTGTGAGGTGAGTATAGGACTGCTTTCATAGTAATTGTTGAGTGTGTGTGGTTCATATGCCTTTTGGGTTATTTGGGCATTGGTCATTCTTTTGCCATCACCATCTTCACTCACAGTTAGAGTGCATTGGCAATTGTGAGGAACCCTATGTTCCATGCTTGCACAAAGAACATTGAGGTGCACTATCATTATGTCAAAGAGAGGTTCTCTACTAGAGAGATGAGTTTGGCTTATGTGCCCATAGAAGATAATGTTCTAGACGTTTTCACAAAGGCTTTGTCTAGGGAGAAATTTGAAGCTTTCTGCAAAGCTTTGGGCGTACTTAATTTTGTGGATTGATCTCTTTCCACATTGCTTTCCACTACCTTATACATGACTGCAAGCTCCTTGTTCACCACATCACTCCGAGTGGGATTTGTTGATATATTTTGGTAGTGATGTGTGTGAACACACTAAGGTCCATCGGGACACTTTTTTCCCTCTTTAGGAGGTTTTTTTCTCAGCTTGTATATACACCTATAACCGTAATGAGTCACTTATCTTTGTACATTCACTTGGTAATACATTTTGTATTGTGTTGTGCTCCAAGCTTCTTCTTCTTCCTTGTGCTGTTTGTATGATTCAAAGACCTCAAACTACAACAATTTTCAATCTCTTGCCACTATTGATATCATAATCTCGTCTCATTCAGCATTACGAACGTGGGAGGGGCTTTTTTTTGTCAAATGTGAAGTTAAAAGGGATCTTCTACTAGGGATTTTTGTAATAGATTGCATGTGTTTCCTCAATTCCCAATTAAAATATCGCAAATTGATAGATCCAAAGAATGCGGCAAAGGTAGAAAGTGGAAGTCGAAAAGGGAATGCATCCTTGTATGGGAGAGGGGAACATTCTCTAAATTTATAAGCCAATTTTGTGTTGTTTTCTGCTACCTTAGACTATGAGAGTCCTTAGATCAAAGTGTGGGAATGTTCATAGAACCAACTTCCTTGTGTAGCTCATATGGAATATAGTCTTCCTATGGTAAAATTACAAAAGGACTTTCAACACAAATCGACAAGGGTTGCCAACACCACTAGCTCAAAGAGGTGAATATCTTGCCTCCTTTAATACTATGAGGGCTTGCACATATTTTGCAACTTACTTCTTATATGACTTCATGTAAATTATTTTTTGTTATTTTATTTATTGAGGACTTCTATTTTTGCTATGAATTCATTCCGTTGTTATCCGTTTTTGTTAGAAACATAATGCTATGGGAAAACAATGAGAACGGCTTAAGATTTAGCCCCTAGACAATGTTGATATATTTAGGTAGTGATGTGTGTGAACACTCTAGGACCGCCGGGGCACTTTTTTCCCTCTTTAGGAGGTTTTTTTCCCCCGGCTTGTATATACACCTATTGCCCTAATGGGCTACTTATCTTTGTACATTCTCTAGTAATACATTCAGTATTGTGTGTTTGTGCTCCAAGCTTCTTCTTCTTCCTTGTGCTGTTCGTGTGCTTCCGCAGACGTCTATCTCCAACAATTGGTATCAGAGCAGGTCGTCGCTTCTTCTAGGGTGCCGTCGACACTCCTCCGTTTGCAGTCTCAGATTTGCACGAAATTTTGTGAGCATACTCAGGGTGTTTCTGAGATCAAAACAGCTTCGATTTGTCATGCCGAAATCGCGATCTGAGCTCGTTTCGGCCTCTGAACGCACTATCGCAACGCTTGTGCAGGCCATTTCATCCTTTTGTGCCAAAGGTATATACCAGTTTCTGTTCGCCAGTTTAAGCGTCTCGAAGTCTGCTACAGGTCTAGCAGAACTCGTCTGGGCAGTTCCGTTCAACTTTTTGAGATACAGTCAATTTTCTGCATCAAGGTATTTTAGTCACCGGCCATGGCTGAAAGCAGTGATGTATTCCGTATGTTGGCTGTTGAGGATAAGTTGGATGGTACCAACTACCCAGTATGGGCTTATATGATGCGACATGTACTGGTTGCAAAAGGATTGTGGAACATTGTGCAGGGTGTTGAAAGACGTCCTGTTACACCTGTAACGACAAGTACTGCAAATACAGGTGTTGGAGCTGATGAAGATGGTGTCGAAGATGATATTCCGTAGATTCCTGTTCGTGCTGCTCTTTCTGTTGCACCTATTGCAGAGCAGATTCGTTGGGATGGCAGAGATGCCCAGGCACATGCATTGATAGCTTTGTCTGTCAAACGTGCCATTATTCCTCACATTCGCTCTTGCAGAACAACAAAGGATGCTTGGGATACACTTACCACTTTGTACCAAGCTAGGAATGAGGCTCGTGCTGCTTCCTCCGAAAACAGTTGGAGAGTGAGCACATGAATGAAGGTGATTCTATGGACAATTTTCTTACAAAGATCAAAGACCTGAAGGAACAATTGATTTCTGCTGATGAGGTTATACCAGATAGCTCACTTATGCAGACCGTTCTGAATGGTCTTCCTGATTCATATAAGAGTTTTGCCTCTACTCTTCGGTTGATGATGAAAGGCAATCCGAATGCCTTGTCATTTGAGGAATTAGTCTCTGTTCTGTTGCAGGAAGATCAGTCCAGGCAAAACAGGTCCATTATGCGTGTTGCAGATCAAGCTTTCCTGGCTAGTCAGAAGGGCAAAGGAAAATGGAGCTCCTCTACTAGTAAGCAGAAATCTGCAAATGCTGCACAATCGAAGAACTAGGATAAAGATGAGAAGAAATCAGAAAAGCAGAAATTATTCTGCAAGTACTGTAAAGGAAATGATCATATTATAAAGAACTGTCCAAAACTGGCTGCTAAAGAGGCAAAGAAGAAAGAGGCTGGAATGGTTGTTGCAGAGGCCTCTACACCAAAAACAGAGTCTGCAAATCTTGTGCAGGAAGAAGAATGGGCGTTTACTACTGTCTGCAGTTTTGACCCATCTTCTCATGATCAGTGCATGTCTGCAGTAGACTCAGATGTTTGGTACTTTGACAGTGGGGCGACCAAACATATTACCTCCCAGCGCAGTTTCAATAACTCCTCTTATCCTGTTATGGGAGTTGGTAAGATCATTCTGACTACTGCTGATGGTAGTTCTTTCACTTTGTCAGATGCTTTATTTGTGCCAGGGATAAAAAAGAACCTGTTATCAGTTTCTGCATTAGCCAAGATTGGCTTGGTTATGAAATTCGTTGATGACAAGTGTACAGTCCATGATCTCTCAAATGGCGATGTGATTATTGCTTCTGGCATTTTATGTCGTGGGCTGTATAAGCTCATAGACTATGAAAGATCTGTGAATGATTCGGCATGTGCAGTTCATGATTCTCAGGCTATGTCAGATGCAAAGCTTTGGCATGCACGCTTTGGTCATCTGAATTTTGCTAGTTTATTACGCTTGTAGAAATCTAAAATGGTGTCCTCTTTGCCCAAACTTGAGGCACCTGGAAAACATGTTTGTGAAGGCTGTATTTTGGGCAAAATGCAGCGTTCTTCCTTTCCAAAAGATGGTTCAGTTCGGGCTACGCAGAAATTGCAGCTTGTACATAGTGATGTCTGTGGTCCTATGCAGACACCCTCTTTTGGAAATTACCTTTACTTCGTGATTTTAATTGATGATTTTTCCAGGCATGCATGGGTATATCCACTCAAAGCAAAGTCCGAAGTGTTCATGTGCTTCAAACAGTTTTTGGTTTTGGCTAAAAATCTGTTAGCATGTAAAATGGGCACCCTCCGTTCTGATTGAGGGGGGGAATATATGTCTTTAGATTTTAATGCATTTCTGGCTGAACGTGGGATAAAACACCAGTGTACAGTGCCATATACACCTCAACAGAATGGAGTTGCTGAATGAAAGAACAGGTCACTCATGGAGATGGCGAGGTGCATGGTCAAAAGTCAGGCTTTACCACATAGTTTCTGGCTTGAGGCTGTCATGTGTGCAGCATATGTACTGAACAGGTGTCCCACTAAAGCATTGCAGTCTATCACTCCATATGAGGCTTGGCATGACCGCAAGCCATCTGTTGCTCATCTGCATGTTTTTGGTTGTTTGGCATATGCATTAGTGCCTGAACAACATCGCAGAAAATTGGATGATAAGGCAGTAAAATGTATTTTTGTTGGGTACAGTTCTGAAAGTAAAGGCTATCGTCTGTATCATCCACAGACTAAACGCATTCTGGTTAGTCGTGATGTTGTCTTTGTGGAAGATGCTATTCAGCCATTGCTTTCATGTACTAAGGAGAAAATTTGTTAGCTCCAAAGACATGTATGATACTTTGATGCCTCTTTTTACAGGTGGACAGGCTAGTGCTGGTCCTAATGAGGCAACTTCTCAACCTTTGCAGGTTTCATATGATGATGCAGATCATTCCATTTCTCATGCAGATTTACATGATGCACTTGTTGATGAGAGAGCTGATATTGAGCAGGCAAAAACTATGCCAAAATGGCTGGTGCAAACTTTGCGTGACAGCAAATTAGATGCGCCTTTGCCATATCGTACTCGTTCAGGCTCTCATAGTGCCTCCTTTGCATCAGATGGCTATGCTATGGCTGCATCTAGTCTCTGTGATGAGAATGAGCCTGTTTCTTTTGATGAAGCACAAAATTCAGAAAATTGGATGGCTGCTATGCAATCTGAATATGATGCTATAATGAAGAATGGTACATGGTCTTTATGTGACTTGCCTCCTGGCAAGAAGGCCATTGGCACTAAGTGGGTATACAAGCTGAAGCGTAAACCTGATGGTACAGTTGACAGGTATAAGGCTAGGCTTGTTGCAAAGGGTTATGCATAGGAAAGAGGCATTGATTTTGATGAGACCTTTGCACCTACATGCCGTATGACTACTGTTCGGAGCATTTGTGCACTTGCAGCCCATCATGGTTGGAATGTACATCAGTTGGACATTAAAACAGCATTTTTGAATGGTGACTTGCATGAAGAAGTGTATGTTTTTCAGCCCCGTGGCTTTGTGCAGAAAGGGCATGAAAACCAGGTTTGCAGGTTAAAGAAGGCATTATATGGTTTAAAGCAAGCACCGCGTGCTTGGTATGAGAAGATACATGCCTATCTGATTGCACATGGTTTTGAGAACAGCCCAACTGAAAGCACCTTATATGTTAAACGTGCTAATGATGTGCTTCTGATCATTGTTGTCTATGTTGATGACATGCTGCTCATTGGTCCTATTGAGACACATATTGCTGATTTTAAGGCTGATTTGCATGCCTCATTTGAGATGTCTGATTAGGGGCATTTGCATCACTATTTGGGCATTCAGTGTATGCACGTTGATGGTGGAATGGCTTTGTGTCAAACAAAATATATTGACACATTATTGCAGCGTTTTGGCCTTGAAGACTGTAAGCCTATTGCCACTCCTATGGAGACAGGTTTACGATTGAGTCTTCATGATGCTGTTCTCTATCAGCAGGCTGTTGGATGCTTGATTTACTTATGCATTACTCGGCCAGATATTCAGTTTGCTGTCTCACAGATGAGCAGGTTTATGCATTGCCCAGGAGTCACGCATTGGAAAGCGGTTAAGCGCATCTTTCGCTACTTGAGTGGTACTCGGCTTCTTGGGTTGTTTTTTCTCAAGGGGGGATCACTACCGCCAGATTTGCATGCTTTTTCTGACTCAGATTCGGCTGGTTGCTATGACACTCGTGTGTCCACCAGTGGTTTTTGCTTCATGCTTGGTAGCTCATGTATATCTTGGTTGAGCAAGAAGCAGCCTACTATGGCCACTTCCAGTTGTGAGGCTGAGTATAGGGTAACTTTCACAACGACTGTTGAGTGTGTGTGGCTCAGACGCCTTATGGCTGATTTGGGTGTTGGCCAGTCTTCTGCCACCACCATCTTCACTGACAGTCGGAGCGCATTGGCAGTTGCGAGGAACCCTGTGTTCCATGCTCGCACTAAGCACATTGAGGTGCATTATCACTATGTCAGGGAGAGGTTCTCTGCTGGGGAGATCAGCTTGGCATATGTGCCCACGCAGGAGAACATTGCAGACCTTTTCACGAAGGCTCTGGCTAGGGAGAAGTTTGAAGCTTTCCGCAAAGCTTTGGGCTTACTTCCTTTTGTGGAGTGATTTCCACATAGCTTGGCACTTCCTTATACATGAGGGCCAGCTCCTTGTTCACCGCATCACTCCCAGGGGGGATTTGTTGATATATTTAGGTAGTGATGTGTGTGAACCCTCTAGGACCGCCGGGGCACTTTTTTCCCTCTTTAGGAGGTTTTTTTCCCCCGGCTTGTATATACGCCTATTGCCCTAATGGGCTACTTATCTTTGTACATTCTCTAGTAATACATTCAGTATTGTGTGTTTGTGCTCCAAGCTTCTTCTTCTTCCTTGTGTTGTTCGTGTGCTTCCGCAGACGTCTATCTCCAACAGACAATTTACAGCCCTTGCTTAGCCACCATCTAGAACTCTCTCTCTTGAGGTTTCGCTATTTGTATAACCATCATAAACAAGATACTAAACATAGGTCTCTTGGGCTTAATATAAAACGATAGGCTTGAATCAGCTTTTGTAAATGTTGATTTGCTTATAATCATCATGTTCTTTACAAACACTAGACCATGTATATATAAATGTAATATAGTTTTTTAAAAGGAGATAACACCAAACTTCATCAAAAGACAAATTGTCTTTGGAGTATCTCCTATGAATTATAACTCTTATTAATGATATACCTCTATTCATGGTTCTATACCTCATTGTATATGAGCTATTTTTGAGTACTCAAACATTTAGGGGATCTAGTATCTTTAGTTATTTCCTTTCCAACCAAAGTTTCTCATCAATTTTGGTGGTTTATGTTGGACTTTGAGTTATGTGGAAGCACATGAACAACACAAGGAAGAGGAAGAAGCTTGAAGAACAACATAATATTAAATGTATTAGCAATGTAACATACAAAGATAAGTTACCCATTGTGGCAATAGGCATCTATACAAGCAAGGGGAAAAAAACCTCCTAAAGAGGGAAAAAAGTGCCTCGATGGTCCCAAGTGTGTTCATGCACATCACTAACAAAATATATAAACAAATCCCTCCTAGGAGTGATGCGATGAACAAGGAGTTGGCACTCATGTATAAGGAAGTGCCAAGCTATGTGGAAAGAAATCAATTCATAAAAGGAAGTAAGCCCAAAGCTTTGTGAAAAGTTATAAACTTCTCCCTAGGTAGAGCATTTGTAAAAAAGTGTACAACATTATCTTGTCATCCTTGTCTTCGCTCTTTGATCGTGTAGCATTAGCAAATTTCTACTTACTAGTAGATGAGCTCCATTTACCTTTGCCCTTCTAACTAACTAAGAAAGCTTGATCTATAGCATGCATAATTGAACTATTCTTCTTAGATTGATCTTCTGACAACAAAATAGAGACTAATTCCTGAAAGGTTAAGGCACTTTGATTGCCTTTCATCATCAATCAAAGATTAGAAACAAAACTCTGATATGAGTTTAGAAGATTGTTAAGAATAATCTACAAAAGTGAATTATCTAGCAAGATTTCATCAATGAAAATAAAATTCTCCTTAAAGTCTTTGGCCTTTGTCAAAGAACTGCCCATTGAATCTCCTTCATTCATATGCTCACTCTCCAATTGTTTTCATAGGTAATCAACATGAGCCTCATTTATTGCCTAGTATAATATTACAAGAGTATCCTAAGCATCTTTGTTGTCTTGTAGGAGTGAATATGAGGGATAATGACACGTTTAAGAGACAAATCTATCAATGCATGGGCTTGTGCATCTCTTCCATCCCAATGAAGCCTCTGCACAAGGTGCAACAAGAACCACAACATGACCAAGAAATTGAAAATCATCATCTTCAACACCATCTACATCACCTTCAATCACTATATTCACAGTTGTTGTAGGGTGTTTTCCAACATTGCACAATATTCCACGGCCCCTTCTCTACCAATACATGATGCATCACATGTGCCCACAATGGGTAATTAGTACCATTCAACTTGTCCTCAACAATCAAGATACACAATACATCATTGCTTTTAGCCATGGCCAATGACTAAATACCTTGATGCAAAAAATTGATTTTATCTTAAAAAGTTGAACAAAAATATCCAAATGAGCTCTATTAGGCTTGTGCCAAACTTCTAGGCACTTAAACTAGTGAACCAAACTTGTATATATGTTTTTCAAAAAAGGACAAAATTGTTTGCATAGTCACTATGATAATGTGTTTGGAGGTCAAAACAAGATAACAAAAAAAATTGATGATACAAAGCAAAGCAGTTTTGAACCCCTAATCATTACGAGTATGGTCAATAATTTTTGTGTGATTTTGAGAGTGTGATCGGAGGGGTGTTGAAAAATCCCCTTGAGAAAGCGATGATCTACTCTGATGCCAATTGTTGGAGTTTGAGGTTTGCAGAAGGACATGAACAACAAGGAAGAAGAAGAAGCTTGGAGAACAAAACAATATTGAATGTATTACCAATAGAATGTACAAAGATAAGTGATCCATTAGGGTAATAGAAATATATACAATCCAAGGTAAAAAATTCCTCTTAAAGAGGGACAAAAGTGCCCCGAAGGTCCTAAGTGTGCTCACATACATCACTACCAAAATATATCAACATTTTATACCAAATATAAATCAAATGTCAAGTCAAAAAATTCGAGATACTTTTCTATTATAGGTTTTTAGCATATTTGATAGTCTTTTTTTGAATTATTTTTTCCCAGGCTATGCTCAAGCTTTTATGGTGATTGTTGTTTATGATGTATGCTAAAAGAGGCATGTCTTCTAGTTTGATTCACTTTCGTTCAAAGATTTTTTGGTCATTGAATCTATCTAGAAGATATTCCATGTTTTTCTTTGAAAGTTTGTAGGCAAGTTTCATCTAAAAAATTTGGTGAGATATGTTTGATCTTTTGAAGATTTTGGGAGGTCCCATCAACTCTCGTTGTTGAATTTGATGTTTAAAAGTTTATAAGTGCAACATTTTGGTATCAGAGCTTTCAGAAAATTCATTGGATTATCTTCTTTAGCAATGAGCTAATCAACGTGGTAGATTTGACTGCATTTATTGAAAAGTTATCTAATGGGAGAAATTATCCCATGTGGCAATTCATAATGGAACTATATGTCATTTTTAAAGACCCTTAGGGATTAAGAATAAGTACAAATGACAAGCAAGTGTTACTAGAGACACCTACATAAGAAGATAGAATAAGAGAACAAAAATGGATCAAAAAGTCAACACGGTAATAGTCATCATGTCATAAACAATTCAAATATTGTGCTTGGACATATAAGAGGTTTTAATACTAGTATAAAAGATTGTGAATCTTTAGAAATATTTTTTGAAACTATATAAAATGATTCAAACTCAATTTATTGGAGAGTTGACAAGAGTGAAGAAGAAGCCATAAGAATTATATAAAGTATCTCAATTATGTACAGTGATTCAAAACTCAACTTATTTGAGAGTTGACAAGAATGAAGACAAAAAAGTAAATGATAACATTCTTGAGATAAAATTGTTACACTTATGTGTCCCTTGAGTACCTTTGATGTGAATTGTTTCCCTATACATGGCCACGTTTTACTCTCATGTTGGCTAGAGGTTTTTTACCCATGTAATCACATATACATGATATACTCATATGTCGTGGTTCTTTGTACTTAGAGATTCACTTATAGCTCTCACTTCACTCATTTCATATTACTAATCATCTATCTACAAAGAGCTCTATCATCCATTGCATGTCTCTTTGTGTTGATCTCCTTCTTCACTCATGTGTACTTCTATTCATGGTTCCTCACTCAATAAAATGCCCAATAGTGGTATGACGACAAGTTTAGCTCATTCTCAACTTGATATTTTTTCATGACATAGTCATGCATGTTGGTGTAGGACAATCACCAATTGATGTTTTGACATGCAAATGAAGTCAAGATTTGAAGGAAAGATTCAAGTTATGAAGCAAGGAAGAAGTATACATTCAGAAGAGGAAGACATGTACACATATGTACAGATAGTTCAATTATGTCTTTAAGAAGTCATAAGGTTGTAAATTTTTGTATATATATGCTATGGAAGTGTCGGGGCAAATATGAGAGAGCACGAGAATAGAGAAATGAGAAGCTATAAGAGTGATTAGACATATGAGAAGTTAGTTGAACTCTCTCTCATCATTCAGTTGTAAACTCCTTCAGAAACGAAAGATTTTTTGCACCCGATGTTTCTGAGTTTTCTCTTCCTGTGTTAGATCTTTTGTGAAATGCTTTTGTACAAGTCTAAGGCTATAGGTGATCGACCTCTGTACAAATTTTTAGCTTCCAATTGTGATCAGGCTAAGAGAACTATGTGTAGGAACATTTGTATGTGAAGAAGTATTCACTGGTACCTGAAACAGGCGCAAAATTTGAAGTCAATGATTTGATCATTTCTCACTCCACAGTTTAAAGTTTTGAGCAAGCAAGCACTCAATCTTTAAGTTGGAAGGTAAGCTACTTGTGGCTAAAAGCATTTGCTTAAACAGGTTCTATTCTTGGAGAACCATGTCTTAGAAGTTATAGGTGTCTAAATCGACTTCTCAGAAATACAGTTTTAGACATAGGTGACTTGTCAAGTTGATTTCTCAAAATCTACTTAATCTTTTGGAGTAATTCAACTTGGAGGAGGTGCACAATCTGTAGGCAACACCCCGTGCAAAGTTTTATAAAAAACTTTACACATTTGCTTAGTCAATGAGAAAGATAAGTGCAGTAGACTTTCTATAGAATCATCCTCTTCACAGATTTTCCAAAATCCTTATAATTGAATGTTGATCCTCTAAATTGGTAAAGATTTTGACTTACTCTTGATATAGAGGTGCTCTAATTTCAAGGTTAGGTTGTTCTTTTGGAGATTAACACTCTCCATCAGTGGTATCAGAGCAAGAAGCATCAGAATTGAAGGAAGGAGGATTCCGACTGCTGCAGGTGCAAAGAATTCAACATCTGAAGGTTCAAAAGGTGAAAGCTTGAGGACAAAGCTTGAGAAGGAGATCATACAATATCAAGGAACTCAAAAGGAGTGTCATTCGAAGTAAAGGTAACCTTATACTTTATAAAGATTGAAGAATTCAATACACAGGTGAAGGAAAGATGGGAGACTCTTCAGATAGAGAAATTGGATAGAGAGAACTATCCTGCATGGTCAATGAGGATGGAAGCTCATCTTATGAGCAAAGACTTGATAGCTTACATTACAGGTGAAGAAGAAAAGCCTCAATTCAGAGATCCTAGTGTTCCAACTAGGGAGGAATTGTCAGATTTGAAGAATTGGATGAAGAGAGATGCTCAAGCTAGGAGCATTATCTATATGGCAGTCAATGACTACTTGCTACCTCACATTAGAGGTCTTGAAAGTGCAAGTGATATATGGAATGCTTTGGAGGAGCATTTCCAAAATACCACAAAGTCAAGGAAGGCATCTTTGTGGACATAATTTACCACTTTCAAGAAGAAGGCCTCTCAATCCATCTCAGATTATGTAACCAGAATGAAGGACATTGCAGATGCATTATGAGCTATTGATGAAGACATTGAGGAGGATAAATTGGTAAGACAAATACTCACAGGTTTGAGAGGTGATGACAAATGGAAGCCATTTATTTTGTCCACTGAATTATCACTTGATCATTTTACTCCTGACTTAAATCAGTTGCTAGGACATATGTTAACCTTTGAGCAGGATGTCAAAGGTGAAAGTGACAAGAGTACAGGTCATGCAATGTACTCAAAGGATAAGAAGAAAAATAGCAAAGGAAAGCAACAAGCAAATGAAGATGAAGGCACAACTAGTCAAGCCAACTTCCTAAGAGGAAGAGGAGGTGGCAAAGGTAGAGGAAGAGGCAGGAACAACAAAGATGGAGTCAAAGCTTGCTGGATTTGTGGTAAGACAAATCATTTAGCTAATGATTGTTGGCATAATAATCAGAGTTATGGTGGATATAATCAGAATTTTAATTCAAGAGGAAGAGGTGGCAGAAATCAAAGAGGTAATTTCAGAGGTAGAGGTAGTAGGGGTTACTTTGGAAGAAATGCAGGTAGAGGATTCCAAAGTCAACAATACAATAATACCTACTACAATTATGCTTCAGATCAGGAGGATTCAACATTGATAATGAATGCAACTTGTGAAAGGCAAAGTGAAAACCAAAGAGTCTTCTACATTGACTCAGGGTGTAGCAATCATCTGAGTGGTAACATAGCATTGATGACTGATTTGGAAAATAAGGTGACTAATCATGTTGTTCAAACAGGAGACAATACAAAGCACAATGTGAAGTCAATTGGATCAGTAAAGGCCAAGGATGGTAGCACCTTATTGAGTAAGGTCTTGTATGTTCCTACAATTCCTAAGAATCTGATAAGTGTAGGACAAATTGTTGAAAAAGGTTATGAAGTGAGGTTCACTAATGAAGGAGTGTTTGTGGAAGACCCTAGCAATGGGTATAAACAAATTGTTTTAGGGAAGAAAGAAGGAAGATTGTTCACATTGAAGATTGAAGGTAATGTTGGTCATGCCTTGTTCACCTATGGAGGACATAAGATCTCTGAGTTAGATCTTTGGCACAAGAGGCTTGGACATTTCAATGAAAGAGGTATCAAAGATATGATTAACAATGGTGTAGTGCTTGGATTGCCTAATGTTGTAGGTCAACATATGACATACAGATGTGAGGCATGTCAATTAGGTAAGGCTCATAAGAAATCTTATTCCAAGCATGGTTTTATGTATTCAGAGAAGCTTGAGTTGGTACACACAGATGTGTGAGGACCATCAAAGGATTTCAGTATCAATGGTTCAAGGTATTATGTGGTTTATGTTGATGATGCTACCAGATGGATCACTATCTATGTGATCAAAGATAAGTCAGAGGTATTCAATACATTCAAACATTATCATGTGTATGCAGAAAGAATTACAGGTCATAAGTTGAAGAGACTAAGGTCAGATGGAGGGGGAGAGTATTTCTCTAATGAGTTCAATGACTACTTGTGGAATGCAGGTATAAAAAGGGAGGTTACTTGTAGGTACTCTCCTCAACAAAATGGTGTAGCAGAAAGGAGGAATAGGACTCTTGTTGAGTTTGCAAGATCCATGATGAAGGAGAAAAATTGCCCAAATTATTTGTGGGCTGAGGCTGCAAATACAGCCACTTATCTGGTCAATAGGCTACCATGTAAAGCCTTGCAGGGTATGACACCATATGAGGCATGGTGGGGTAAGAAACCTACATTAGACCATTGCAAAGTATTTGGATGTTTGGCATATGCATATGTGCCATCACAATTAAGACACAAATTGGAACCTAAAGCTGAAAAGTATGTGTTCATTGGTTATGATGATAAGCAGATGGGATATAGGTTGTGGAGTCTATCCACGAAACAATTCATTGTGTCTAAGGATGTTACATTTGATGAGCAAGGTACTTGGTATGTAGGTACTATCAATATTAATACAGGTGATGAAGAAGTTGTGAGTCAAAGGAAAGGTAAATCAAAGGTACAGATATTTGATGAAGAGGAGAATAATGAAGTGCAGGTTGAAGTTGAAGAAATGCCAAGATTTGATCCTGAGTGTGAAGAACCAGAAACCTCAAGGAGTGGAGAACTTAGAAGGTCATCAAGACACAAGTGGTAACCTACAAGGTATAGCTATGATACTTCTTTTTTGGCTACCAAAGATTATGCTTACATGATAAAAGCAGATGAAGACCCTTCTACATATGAAGAGGCAAAAGGTAAAGAAAATTGGGAGAAAGCTATGCAGGAAGAATATGATGCATTGATGGAGAATCAAACATGGGATTTGGTTCCAAAACCAAATAGCCAGAATTGGATGTAAGTGGGTCTACAAGACAAAAAGGTTTACAGATGGAAGTGTGTCTAGGTACAAAGCTAGACTTGTTGTGAAAGGGTTTGCTCAAACATATGGTATTGATTATGATGAGACTTATAGTCCTGTGGCAAAGATGACAACTATCAAAACACTCATAGCAATTGCTGCATGTAAAGGTTGGAAATTGTGTCAATTAGATGTGAAGAATGCTTTTTTGAATGGTTATATTTTAGATGATGTTTTCATGGAGCAACCTCAAGGATTCAGAGATAGAAGGTATCCAGATCATGTGTGTAAGCTCAAGAGAGCTTTATATGGCTTGAAGCAGGCCCCAAGGGCATGGAGCTATAGGCTTGTAAAGTTCTTAAAGGAACTTGGATTTCAAGTATCTAAGGCAGATAGTAGCTTGCTTGTTAAAGCAAGTGATGATGGGTTCATTTACATGTGCATATATGTTGATGATATAATTCTTACAGGTACAGATGAGAAAGGCATTCAAAGCCTAAAGAAGCAAATGGAGAAAGAGTTCAAAATCAGTGATTTGGGAGATTTATCATACTTCTTGGGCATGGAGATTTCATACACTCAACATGGAGTGTATGTGACTCAAGAAAGGTATTTGAAGAACTTGTTAATCAAGTTTAAAATGAATGATTGCAGGGTAGCACCTACTCCAATGGAGGTGAATCACAAATTGAGCAGAATATGGTGGAGAAGAGTTCAAGGATATGAAGTTATATCAGAGTTTGGTTGGTAGTCTTATCTATGCTACATTAACTAGGCCTGATTTATCATATGCAGTTGGGGTTTTGTCCCAATTCATGCATTATCCTAGGAAAGAACATTGGATTGCAGGTCAAAGAGTGTTGAGGTACATTAAGGGTACACTCAAAGAGGGTTTGTATTATGGTTTTACATCAGATACAAACATCAAAGTATATAGTGATGCAGATTGGGCAGGTAATCCTGATGATAGAAGGTCAACCTATGGATACATGTGTTATGTGGGAGATAAGTTAATCTCTTGGTGTTCAAAGAAGCAACATACAGTTGCTTACCAAAAGCTTGGATGGACCAAAGCTACAGAAGTTCAAAGACATGGCAGACATAAAGAAGATAGAGAAAACCTCAATTGATGATGAGGGGGAGCTGTTGGTGCAGGACAATCACCAATTGATGTTTTGACATGCAAATGAAGTCAAGATTTGAAGGAAAGATTCAAGTTATGAAGCAAGGAAGAAGTATACATTCAGAAGAGGAAGACATGTACACATATGTACAGATAGTTCAATTATGTCTTTAAGAAGTCATAAGGTTGTAAATTTTTGTATATATATGCTATGAAAGTGTCGGGGAAAATATCAGAGAGCACGAGAATAGAGAAATGAGAAGCTGTAAGAGTCATTAGACATATGAGAAGTTAGTTGAACTCTCTCTCATCATTCAGTTGTAAACTCCTTCAGAAATGAAAGATTTTTGCACCCGATGTTTCTGAGTTTTCTCTTCCTATGTTAGATCTTTTGTGAAATGCTTTTGTACAAGTCTAAGTCTATAGGTGATCGACCTCTGTACAAATTTTTAGCTTCCAATTGTGATCAGGCTAAGAGAATTATGTGTAGGAACATTTGTATGTGAAGAAGTGTTCACTGGTTCCTGAAACAGGCGCAAAATTTGAAGTCAATGATTTGATCATTTCTCACTCCATAGTTTAAAGTTTTGAGCAAGCAAGCACTCAATCTTTAAGTTGGAAGGTAAGCTACTTGTGGCTAAAAGCATTTGCTTAAACGGGTTCTATTCTTGGAGAACCATGTCTTAGAAGTTATAGGTGTCTAAATCGACTTCTCAGAAATATAGTTTTAGACATAGGTGACTTGTCAAGTTGATTTCTCAAAATCTACTTAATCTTTTCGAGTAATTCAGCTTGGAGGAGGTGCGCAATCTTTAGCCGACATCCCGTGCAAAGTTTTATAAAAAACTTTACACATTTGCTTAGTCAATGAGAAAGATAAGTGCAGCAGACTTTCTGTAGAATCATCCTCTTCAGAGATTTTTCAAAATCCTTATAATTGAATGTTGATCCTCTAAATTGGTGAAGATTTTGACTTACTCTTGATATAGAGGTGCTCTAATTTCAAGAGTAGGTTGTTCTTTTGGAGATTAACACTCTCCATCAATGCACACTTTTAATTGTTCAGATTGGTTTCAGAGCATAGAAATAGAAGCTCAACACTTTGATATCATTTCAATGAGGTGTGCTAGGGTTTGATCGTATGTCTAAAGCCATTCATGCAGTCAAATCCACCATTGGAGTTACAATTTGTGAGCTACATTTCAACTTGCATTTTCGCTTTGTTGAGGTTCATATCTTGCTACTTTTGAGTTCTTTGGTGCAATGGCAAACAAGAATGACTTGTTTGGCATGCTTCAAGCTGAAGATAAGCTTGACGGGACGGGTTATCCATAACATGATGATGCATGTTCTTGTTGCAAATCATCTATGGAACATAGTGGAAGATATTGACAAGCAACCTGGCGATTCTTCTACTACACAACATCATCATAGATTTAGGATCTTCATAGATTTAGGATCTTCTTCAAGTACAATGACTATGTCTTCTCCTCCTGTGCAAGAGAAACTTAAATGGGATGGAAAGGATGCTCAAGCTTATGCATTGAATTCCATTTTTGTGAAGTGGCATATTGTTCCACACATCTGATCATGCACTACTTCAAGACAAGCTTGAGATGAGATACACTTGATTCTTTCTATGTCTTGCATAATGAAGAATGTGTTGCTTACTTGAAAAATCATCTTGAAGATGTATATATGGCTGAAAATGAGTCAATGAATGTACATCTTGCATGCATCAAGGATTTGAAAGAGTGATTGGAAAAATGGAACAAGTTGTAAAAAACTATAGAGTGACAAGATCATTTCAGATGCATCACTTATTTCTACACTACTCAAAGGATTGCCATATCTTTTTCAAAGCTTTTCTACTACACTTTTTTTGCTTAAGGGAACACAAGTACTTGCTATTACACAAAAAGGAAAAAGTAAGTTTGCTTCAACTTTGGGTTCATAAAAAACAAAGCCTCATTCTTCCTCTTCCACTTTTTATCACTTAATGGTGATATGCAAAAGAAAAAGAGATGCAAGTATTGCTGAAAAGCTGGACATACCATTGATCAATGTAGAAAGCTTGCCAAGTGTGATGAAAAGAAGAAAGAATCTGGCATGTATGATGATGAAAATACATCTAATGCAAAGAATGATGAAGCTAATATTGCTCAAGGTCTTTGGGCATGTGTTTTTATATATCATTATAATTCATCATCACATTCTACATGTATGATTGTAATGAGGTTGATTCGAACTAGTTCTTTTATAGTGGCACTTCAAAGCATATCACTTCATGCAAAAGATTTTTGCATCTTTGAAAGATGCACCCTAGGGTGGACATGTTGTATGTGCCAACAATGCTTCTTATCCTATTATTAGGGTTGGAGATATTCAACTTATGGCTACAAATGGAGATATTGTAACTCTCAAGAATGCATTGTATGTACCCAATATCACTTGATTTTGATTCCTACCATTGCTAGTGATAGACTTTATGTACACTTTGCTGATAACAAATGTATGGCTCATGATTCTAGAAATGGCAATGTTGTTGTGATGTCAAGGACTTTATGCAATGGCCTATATCACTTGGATACATATTGTTGGGGATAATGGCCCCAATGACTCTCCTTTTGTATATTTTGACCCTTCCATGTGAAATCTCTTTTTGAGAGCTTTCCAAACATATTTTTGTTATATTTTTTGGATCCCAAATTGGGGAATTATAGGCATTTGCATTATTTTTATGACTTTTCTTCATTGGCCATGTGTGAACATGCCCAAATGACTTAAAAGTCACTTGGTCCCAAATCTCTCATAACTTGATTGGGACTTCTTCAACTTCAACTTCTCCATCTTCTTCTCCAAATTTTTGCACAAGTTTTCTCTCTCTACTTTCTCTCTCCTCATGCAACAACCCACTCCCTGGTGTTTGGAGCAACCAAGCACACCACGACATAGCTCTCCATGGCCTCTTTCAACTAGTATAGAAGAAGAAGAAGAAGAAGAAGAAGAAGAAGAAGAAGAAGAAGAAGAAGAAGAAGAAGAAGAAGAAGAAGAAGAAGAAGAAGAAGAAGAATTCTTGCCTCAATCTGTGTGTGCTTCTCCTTAAGAGTGAGAGTGTGTGTGTGAGCTCTCTTCCTTATCTCCTTCCTCGTGACATGGTATCAGAGCCGGCGTGGCTGTAGAGAGCTCGTGGAGAAGGCGACGGTGAAGAATATGCAACAAGGCATGGAGAAAATGCAATTCACAAACGACCTCCGTTTGCTACGAAAATCGGCATGAAGGTAGAAGACCTCAAAATATTTTCATGAGTTATTGCTTTAGGGTCACTTGTTTTTGTCAGATCAAAGTTTTGGAGCCATCTCGACCTTCGTTTTGAGCCTGCAAGGTGGGGCCCACAGAAAAACCAGGTCAGTTTCAAAAAACTGTAACTTGGGTCATGTTCGGCAGCCTGCTCTACACACACACACACTATGGTACCCACCTACTCAAAGTCAGATCCAAACATATCCTCATTACTTATAATGGGATGATACACTGGCCTACATCAAGGGGATTCCAAATACAGAATTTCAAGTGATTCCGTGTACCGTTGATACACAAAAACTGTGTTTTTCTAAGATTGAAGTGTCACGTCATAATGCGAGAGTGTTCAAGCAGAAGTGCTGCTTGTAGTGTTTTGTAGTGTTGTGAATTGCTGCAGAAATGGTAAACGCAGATGGAATGAGTCAGCTTATGAGCGATAAGTTGGACAAGAACAACTTCCATGCTTGAAGATTCAGAATGATGAATTTCCTAATGGGAAAAGGCTATTGGAAGTACATCAAAGGAGAGAATGAAAATGCTCTACAGTTAATAGAAAGGAATCAGACTGCAGATCAGGTAAGAGCATATGAGGAATGGAATCAAGGAGCATGAAAGGTAATGCACTGGCTATCTATTGGCATACATGATAGCATGATTGTACATATACAGGATGCCAAGACTCCAAAAGAGGCTTGGAACAGTTTGCTCACACTGTATGAGACCAATACAAAGGCACAAAAATTGCAACTCAAGAACGACCTGCAACTCAAGACTGGAGAAAATATTCCAAATTTTGTTGATCTGGTATCATGCTGATTATTGAAGAAAAGAATCTTGGTGAGGATTGAAACTCCCAAGGAAAGCCCAATTCTGAGCAGGTATTCTACTACGGCAGAGGAAGAGGCTGTTGACCTAAGCTTCAACTTAGGGACTTGCGGAGAAAGAGACTATACCTCAATCCCCTCACAAGTGCATATAGTGGAGATACACGCTTTTAAATATCAATCCAAAGAGTATGCAAACCTAGCCGAGTGTATGAAGACATGCAATCACGTAATGGTCAATGCAAATGAACTACTCAAGAGTGAAAATGAGGCAAATACTTATCCTAACAAGCTCCAACTGTTGGTCAAGGCGAAACGATACTTGGTGCAGCAGCCGTCAGTATTTTGGACTTTTCTCCTAGCTCAGAGCTCCAAACATAGCAAATAGCATATGCGTTTCGAAGCTCTCGAGAAGGCGCATCCAATGGCAGTGGTTTCGCTCAATTCCGACGCTCCTACTTCAAGTTATGACAGAAATACTGAATCGCGAAAATACTTTCCTACGCTTCAGCACTTCCTACACCTCGCACACACCTCTCCTACAGCCAAGAAACACTCTCAAGGATAGACAACACTCACAAGCACTCTTTCCAAGCAATACACATGCATACAAGCTCATGAAGAAGGAGATGAAGAGGGAAGAAGACACAAATTCGAATTTCTGTGCTCTCTATTCTCACAATGGCAAAAAGTTCTTTACAAAGAGTCACATTTGACTTATATACTAGTGCCCTAAAAATGGTCCTTTCACACAAGTGACCGGCACTTTATTCACTAAGAGACTAATTTCCTACTATTGTACATGGGTATTCTCTACTTTTCTGTGGGGATGCATCTAGAGGACTCCTCTAGTGCATTTACAAGGGAAAAATATATTACAAGGATGAATATGATACAACAATGTGTAGTCCAAATCGGAAAAATTTTGGGGCCCGTCTTTTTTCTCTGCTTTGTGCGCTCTTTAGCTCCGCAACACTCTCCCCCTCTTCGCCTCTGTCGTCCCTTGACAGACTTTGCTTCACGCACGCGCCCAGTGGTCAGTGTTGTCTGGTTCTTGATCTTGCATTACGTTTTAGAGGCGCTCTGATTTGTCCTGGTTGCACACGTTGGACCTGGTTGATTTGGTTTGCCACGCACGCCCTTAGTGCACATATGCGGATGTAGCTCGTAAGCCTTGATCTGAAACCTCTGCTACTCAAGAGGTTGAAACATCCACATAGGTGATACATGTTGGCCCTGATTCCTTCTTCCAGCTGCGTGCTTTTCCTTGGTGTGTGCGCCCCTGCGGGGCTTCCTGCAGAGATGCATCTTCAAATTTGCCTTTTAGTGAAGCTGTTTCTTGTGTTGTTTCCTTTTTTTCCTCTTTTTACTCGTCTCGCCCTCGACACTGCCCCCCTCCTGAACTCTGTCGTCCCCGACAGGCTTTTTGTGGCGACGAGTATAGGTTTGAATGACCTGTTGCTCTCTTTGATTTAGCAGATTAGCATTACATAGCATGAACTCCTTCCATTGTCGAGACTTTACTCCATCCTCTGGTGCCTGTCTATGGTCAGCAAAGAAACTTATCTCGTAGGCCACCAGTCGTGCATTCAAATTGGATGTCATTTTAATGAAGATCTCTGAATCCATTTCGAAGAAGCCTGTGAAGAATGCTTCTTCAAATGTCTGCATGTATGTCGATGGTAGAAACATGAGGCGAGAAAAATATGCCATAATTGTTAACCGGCTTGGTATAGTAGATAAATAAAAAATTAAGGCCTCCGAGCCCTGCGTAATACCGATGAAATTCAAGAAAGTATACTGTGCATGTTGGAACACTTTGATTACTGTCAGGAGCATGCTAAATATTTTATTTGTCATTTTTACTGCTAGGTCGGGAACAGTAGCATATCTTGCAAGCCAAAATTCCATGGTTTTGACCATGTATTCTTCTGTCGGTAGGTAGTTGTGTGGTGGACTAGGTAATAGCGGATAATTTAGCCATTGGTTATTAATACTACCTTGCCGCTGGCCTTCCCAAAATTGCGTCCATGCTCTTCGACGGGGTAGTGGGCAAAATGATGGGTTTACTTGAAGCTCATACGGTGATGCTTCCCACTGTACCCGTAATGTAGGGTGTTTTTCTAAGAGCTTTCTTCTCCAAATTGGATTTGCTGCCTCGAACTCTACCTGAGTATATTTAAAAGTATCATACCGAAATTGGAGATTGTGATCAGGTTCCTTCTTTGTAGCATGTTTTATGTATTGCCTGGTTTGTTCCTTCAAAAGCCCGTATGGTACATTGAATGGCCTTAGTATTTGCTCCAGTTGCTTGCTGTCGATTTGAGCCTCTTTCATTAAATTGATGACTTGATCTTCAAATTCAGCCGTAAGCTGGGACACCAGTAGTGCCCTTTCTGTTCTGCTCAGCTCTGCAATTTTTCGTGTGTTAGGTTCTAATGGAACCTCCTTTTCCTCCCTTATTGGTGAATTATACAAGGGGGGAGAGAGAGGGCGTACCTCTTCCTCCACAGTAGCCGAGGTCCCTGGCGGAACTACTGGTGTCCCCTGCTGTGCTTGCTGCTTTAATTGTTCCTGAAGCTGTTGGATTAAATCATCTTTTTGTTTGATTTCCTCTTCGGCCTTAGCAATAGTTGCTTGATGTTTCATTAGTTCTTGGGCCACAATGTTCATGTGCTCCGTGTCTTCCTTGCACTGTCGCAGGTAGTTATTTTCTGCTTTTTTCCATTTCATTCTGAGGGCTGCTGTGTCCTCCATATACCTCTTTTCCCAATCCGTTATGACTTCTTGCTCCTGTCTGAGCTGGCCTTGTAATTTAGTGATCTGATCTTCCAGGTCTTTGATATTTCTTTGTGGATCATCAGCAATTGCCAATGGCTGATCACTAATGAGAGCTGTCATTAGCTCTTTATTTCTTTGTCGCATGTTGTCAGCTTCCTCCATACTGGCCTTGAGCTGAGACTCTAATATTTTGCTGCGTGCTTGAAGGCGTGTCTTCTCAGTCTCGCTCATCTCTAATTTCTTTGTTAAATCTTGGACTTGATCTTTCAATTTTGTCTGCTCTGTTTCTAGCATATTGTTTTGTGTTTTGACCTCTTGAAGTTCTGTTTCTTTGTTCAGAGCTTGTTCTCGCACCTTGAATAGTTCTTTAGAAAGCTCTTTGCCTGCTCTTTCAAGGTCTTTCTTTTCTTGCATGGCTTGGTCATAATCTTCATCAGCATCAAGCATCAGTTGTTGTGTATCCAGAGCTGTTCTAATCATATCTTGCACAACAGGCTTGAGCTGAGCGATGTCTACATTTAGCCATGTCTTTGCTATTGCTGGCGTCTCTCCCGTTTGTACATCTTTGCCTTCTGCCACCTGGAGTGTCTCGTTGTGTGGCTGTCTAACTTGTAGTTGTATCTTTTGTTCCTCATCATCACCTTTTGCTTTCTTCTTCTTAGTAGCACTCCCCTGAAACGTGACATCCATTGGGGACGGTTCTGCTATCACCCTGATAGGTGTGCATGGTTCTTCTGTTTCTATATTCTGGTCTTCATTTTCCTTTTTCGAAATCTCTCCATCTGTTTTTGTGCTTGTGGTCTTCTGATTAAGTCTTAAATCTCGATCAATCGGTTTGGGACATTCTGGTTCTTCATCATAATTCACTTCATTAAGTTCGGTCCATTGCCCATCATCTTTTGATTCACTTTGAATTTCCACATCTAACAAGGATGTGTCCTTTTCGTCTTTGTCTTGAGTAGATGAGCTGGAGTTATCTAATCCGATTTCGCGGTATCGGTGGACTTTAGTGAGTCTTCTTTTTGTTTTTGATTCTTGTTGTGACTGCTGATAGTGATGACCTTGCACTGGTAAGTTGACTTGTCCCTCCGTATATTTGTGCGTCTCTTCAAGTGCTTTGGTCAATTCTTCCTCCGTGATTTGTTTCTGTCCTACAAGTGTCACCTTTGGAAGTACATGGACTCTTTTTTTCATAGGTATTCCTTCTTCCTCTGTCTTGACTTCCCTTAGTCTTTTGGTGCCTCTCATTCTTGGCTGAGAGCTAGTTCCTGCCTCTTCCATACCTGTAGTACTTTTCTTCTTCTTGGGAACTGAGGCGGATTTCACATATGTAGCTAGCCCTTCTGAGGTTGGCATCTCCCTTAAACAATTCTTCATGTCCAAAGCTTCATATATGAGCAATGTCAAAGCTGAACTCCCATTCAAAAATTTCTTCTGGCCCCATTTCTTTTGGGCTTCAAACAGTCGTTCTTGTACATACCCTGTTAGATTCACTTTGTTGCCTATCTGTCTCATGGCATGCGACAGTAGTTGGACGACTATCTTTTGAGGTGCGGTGTACCTGTGCATACTTGGAAAACAGAAGTGTTGATGCACCAGCCGTACAGCATCCTCTATGTCAATTCGATTGATTTCCAGGAATGATCTCTTCTTCGGGTCATGGCATTCTTCCTTCACACAAGTAATCCCTGCTTGATTCCATCCAAACGCTTTATTAATCAATTCATGTGTGAACTGTATGGTCTTCCATGTCCCGACTTTGTCCAATACTTGCGCTTCTGGGACTGAGATTTTTGTTCCAGCAGGCTGCATGGTGTTCATCACCTGTGTACACCTCTGAAAATCTGGTACATATATGGGGATCTTCAAGAATGACTCTATGCCCGCTTGTGTCCACACCTCCTCAATATGAGGGAGTCCTTGTATTATTGTTTTGAAATCTTGGGACATGATAGGGAAGTAATGGTCCGTGTCCATGATCTTGATGGTAGCCATGAAAATTAGGTCCGACACTGGCTGATCGTCCCTGAACCAGTGACCTCTTGCTTTAGTTACTGATTCCATCGGAAAAAGTTGCACTTCTTCTTGCTGTGTTGCTTCGGAATCAGTGGAAGCCATCTGCACTCAATATGGAGTATGAGTTAGTATCCATATATTTTTTCAGAAATCCTCCTCCATGTGTTGATTAATAATTTGACGTTGCTCCGAGTGCATGGTGCCGTCCCTTTCCCGTGGGTGTGAGAAAGGTAATACCTGAATTTTTCATGTATTTTTATATTTTTTGCTGAAAAAGAAAACATAAAAGTTAGTCCATAGCCGAAGCGGTTAGTAAAAATTTTTTTGGAGTAATATGTTCATGTATGTACAAGTGCTCTCCTATTTCCAAAGGAAAAATGTGCGTTACTATCCGAAAGTAGAAGAAAGACGTGCCGAATGCTTGGCCTTGTAATATGGCCCTATCATGCATACTTTGGATCTCAACAACTCCTCATGTGTGCAATTAGAAGTAGTTGCTTGATGTATGCAGCTTGTCTTGTCCTTCGGCACCCAAACTTGCTTCACTTGGATGGAATGTACTGTATCCTCCACCTTTTTGATGAATGTGGTTCTTCTTCGGTAGTACGTCTGCTTATTCTGTTTTGGGAATCTCAAGTTGGTTTGCATTGCATCTGTAGATTCCTTCTTCCTCCAATATGTCCTCTTTCTCGGCTGATGTGCCTGTTGACCATGTTGCTGGTGATAGTCCTTCTGAGGATGTTCCTTGTTTGGGATGGTCGTCCTTTGGGTACATGACTTTGGGATCCATATTTTTGTTCGATCAGGTTGTGCAGTTATCAGTTTCTTGGGGATCCATATGCTATTGAGTCGTGGTTGACTGAAGTGTTCGAAATTATTTGTCTTCTCATTAGATTGGATACGCTGATGTTGAAGACTTTTTTGTTGCTGAAGATATGCCTTCTTTTGATCCTTCCTTATCCAAGCTAGTGTAGAATGTGGAATAGGGTATACTTTCACAGGTGTAGGCTTCAATCCTTGCAAAGGAGCATTCTTTCCTGTGCCTTGTGGCTCACTGGGCTGGATTTCATGTTCAGGTGCACTCTTGTGACTCTCTATACTCAAAGGTGGAGTGCACACAGGACTCACGGTATTCTCACATGAAGTACTTGACGATTGGGTTTCTATATTGCTAGTGAACATACAATCATGACTTTGTTCATTTGGATGAACTTCTGGCTCTATAATAGCGGCTTTGGGTGGTCGTTCGTCTAGCAAACTAAATACCTCACGAGGTCCTATTCTGGCAGAGATGTATCCTAAAGCCAATTGAATGGTTACCTCATATTCGTAGATCCAATCTTGACCTAACACCACATCTTCAAGCAGATCCTGGTCCTGACACACTAAGAGTCTCTGCTCCATAGTGTTGTTTCCCATATGTAAAGGTAAAGTTATTTCACCTATGCATTGAGTAATTTTTCCTCCTATTCCAATTAGCTGTGCCTTCGATGGGCGTATCTCCTCTTTAAGTCTCTGAGACAAAGAAAATCTAATGCAGCTTATGGCTGCTCCTGTGTCTATGAGAGCATCCACTAAATGGTACTCTTTTCGTCCTGCTCCCAGATTCAAGTAAGGCTGTCTTCTTTGTTGCTCTGAGTTCTCAGTGGCTCTAAAATTAGCCATTGGGATGAGTTCCTCCCCTACTCGATATCTCTCGTCTCTTTCTCTCATCCACTCTTTCCGTTTTCTGATGCGTTCTAGGGCTTCCTGTCTCGCTTCTTCTCGTATTCGTTCTTCTTCTTTTTTCCTACTTCGAGCTCCTAACAGTCTCGCTAGCATTTGATCAGTCAAAGGTTCCATGAATCTTTTCACTCTGCATCCACTGATGTAGTTGGGAAAAATGTCTCCATCTAGTGTGGCGAGATTGACTGCACCACTAGTAGAGATTCGATTTATAATCAGGGGTCCATATCCGCGTTTTTGAAGCTTCTTTGCATGTTGTTTGAGGGTGTATACTAGGACTAAGTCACCTTCTTTTAGTCCCTTGTCTTTTATGTGTGCGTCATAATAAGCCTTTTGTCTCCGTTTAGCTGCATAAATGCCCGCTACCGCTTGCAATCTAGTCTCGTGTAGCTTTTCAATTTGGTCTAATTGCTGAGACAACTCATGACCGTTCCACTCATATTGCTGGGCCACTTTCAGTGTAGGTACTAAGAAGTCAATTGGCAAAATGGCATTCTGCCCGTACACTAGGTTGAAAGGTGTAGTTCCAATAGCCGTTTATATGCCACACGGAAGGCCCAAATTGCGTGATGCAATTGTTTGTCCCAATCTGACCTTCCATTATTGACAATCTTCGTCAATACAGTACATAGTACCTTGTTGGAACTTTCAGCTTGTCCATTAGCTTGAGGATGATATGGGGCTGATTTTTTATGAATCACTAGAAAGTCATTCATTAGTGATTCAATGACTTTGTTTAAGAAATGTGTTCCTCGATCACTCACTATCTCGATTGGTAGTCCAAAGCGTGTGAAAATGTGCTCAAAAAGAAATTTTGCTGTGGTTTGAGCATCATTTTTTCTGGTGGCTTTTGCTTCTACCCACTTAGTCAAGTAGTCGGTGGCTACTATGATGTATTCAGCATGTGATCCTTTGGCCGGTGGATTGATAGGTCCTATGAAGTCAATTCCCCACTTGGTAAATGCTCTTGCACAAACCATGGGTCTTAAAGGCATGTCATCTCTTCTAATGGGATACTTCGCTCTCTGGCATGTTTCGCAGCTTCTCACATATGTCTCCGCATCCATATGTAGCGTTGGCCACCACAGGCCTGTAAAGAGAATCATCTTGACCGTTCTGTCTGCTGAGAAATGTCCTCCCGCAGCTCCTGCATGTGCCATTTCTAAGACAGAGAGATATTCATTTTCATGAATGCTCAATCTTAGCTGGTTATCCTTCCCGCGTTTAAAGAGTTGTTTTCCTAAGATGACGTAATCCTTGCTCTGTTCTTCAAGAGCACGTTTCCTTGCTAGAGTAGCTCCTTCAGGGTACTCTCGAGTTTTCAGGAACTTTACCAGAGGCATACTCCAACTTGGTGCTATTGTGGAATAGCATAATGTAGAGTTCTCATCTGGGATTTGTTCTTGACAGGTTGGACAGGTTGACACATAATGATGTGCATCTCGTTGCATGGTTGGCCAATATATGCCAAATCTCTTGAGTGTTTGCCACGTTCCAGTTGCATTCAAGTGAGTGTTCCATTGGTTTATGTGTGCTCTCTGAAGCCACATTTTTTGTTCCCCTTCTTCCACGCATCTCATCAGCAGTCCGTTTGAATCCTGGTGGTACAAACTTCCAGCAATAATGTGAAGGTTTTTAGTCCTCCAAAGATCTTGCTTTTGGTTTGGCGTGATCCCCTCTTTAGGTCCATGTGTAAGTATCGGGATCAACTTTTCTGCCCACTGAGGACATACTTCCAGGTTAAAAAGATAGGTGTCTAGCAGATCATCAGGAACTCCTATGGGTGGTTCTCCATGGGTCATACGAGATAAATGATCGGCCCTTATGTGTGTGTTTCCTTTCTTGACTATTACTTCAAAATCAAATTCCATTAGCAATAAAAACCACCGTACTAGTCGTCCTGTATTGCAAGGCTTGTTGACTAAGTACAATAGAGCTTGATGATCAATGAAAAATTTGAATTTGTTTGCCAGTAAGTAATGTCTGAATTTCTTGACTGCATATACCATCCCTAAGCCTTCTCTCTCCGTAGTAGTATAATTGCGTTCCGCTTGATTTAACTGCCTACTGGCATAGGCTATCGGGTGGTCTAATTTACCTGTATCAGCTGGTTGAGCTAAGATGCAACCAATGGCAAACTTGGAAGCATCAACATGAATATGAAACGGTTTACTCCAGTTGGGGACTCGAAGAATAGGTGCTGAACTCAATCGATTCTTCAACTCATTAAAGGCTTTTTCGCATTCTTCGGTCCAATTGAATTGAGTTAATAATGCATAAAGAGGTCTAGCAATTATGGCGTACATATGTATGAATCTTCGATAGTAACCACAATGTCCCATAAATGCTTGAACTTCTTTAGCAGTTTTCGGTCTCGGTAAATCCAAAATGACTTTGATTTTGTCTTGATCCGTGGAAATTCCATTCTTAGAAACGATATGTCCTAAGATTTTCCCTTGTCGCACCATGAAGACACATTTTTCAGGATTGAGGCATACTCTATATTGTCGACATTTAGCAAAAATCTTTTCTAGTTCAGGGATGTGCTCTGATCGCATAGCTGAATATGTACACAGATCATCCACGTATACCTCCATGCTCTTTCTCAAAAATTCCTTGAACACATGACACATCAGTCTTTGGAATGTAGCTGGGGCATTAGTTAAACCAAAAGGCATGACTCTAAAGGCGTATACTCCCCATTCAGTTGCAAATGCAGTCTTATGTTGGTCCTCAGGAGCAATGGCTACCTGATTATACCCAGAAAAGCCATCCAAAAAACTATAAACTTCTTTCCCTGCTACTCGTTCCAAGAGATGGTCAGTGATCGGTAAGGGATAGCTATCCCTTATGGTTGCGGCGTTTACTTTTTTCAAATTGATGCACACTCTTAACTTCCCATTTTTCTTTGGTACAACCACTAAGGGTGACACCCATTCCGTGTGCTCAATTTCATAGATGAATCCAGCATCCAACAACTTATCTATCTCTTCTTTTATCTTGGCTGAATACACATCATTATAAGTATAAGGTCTCTGTTTAGAAGGTTTGGCCTCGGATGTCATGGGGATTCTATGCGCACATATAGATGGATCTACTCCTTTTAAGTCCTTATAAGTCCAAGCAAAGACATCCCGATATTCTCTTATGAGTCGAATTAACTCTTGTTCTTCTTCCGCTGAGACATCCTGTCCTATGAAAGTACATCGTTCCTCTCCTCCTTCCATGGTTACGACTATTTTTTTGGTTTGCTCCTTATTATCATATGCTATTCCAGGTTGTGCTTCTCTTTTAGGCATTTGAATAGCAATCTTCCTCTCTTCCACTTCATATTTTTTGAAATGAGCTGGTACCTCAAATTGGTCTTGAAGTTTGTTTTCTTCATCTTCTAACTCCCTTTCAACTTCTAATTCTTCTTTTTGTGTGAGTTCCTTATGTTTTTCATTGGCAGTGATATCCATGTTGGTGGTACTAATCCCTAGATCCATGGGCTCTGGTTCCATCTCAATGCTCTCGTAGTCCTCCTTCCAGTCTTTCTCAATCACTTCTCCTTCTTCCGCCTCCTGAAGGACTACCATATACAGACTAACGTCATAACCCTCCTCGTCAATACATTCGTTCATGGTTACCACTTCTTCATTTACACAGACATCGAGGGTGGCTAAGATTTCCATCCAACCGTGAGGTTCGAATTCTTCGTCTGGAAATACTTGTGGCATATAGGCTGGATCTTGTACCGATCTCACTATTCCTTGTTTTTGCTGCCAACTTTTTCTTCTCTCTTCTTCCCTTTTTGCAGCCTGGCATATCCATAGATGAGTGTCCTCGTTCATCCAGGATTGGTCACTAGAACCTGCACTATGAACCGATTGATCGTCTTCCTCTTTATGGATTTGATTCCATTGCAGAGGTGGCACATCTTGATATGTGTACGTATGTAGGTTGATCCTAGTGGTGACTCCTGCGTGTTGTAGGTACACTGCATCTTTTCCCCAATCTTGTACGACCTTTAGCTGTCTCATGAATGGCCTTCCCAAGATCATTTCATAATTGCTTGGCCTTTCAAAGTGACATATTGCTAAAGTGTGTTCGAATTCCACTCCGCACGTAGTGAAGACTACTCGTTCTAACAATCCTAAGGGTCTTTCCGTATGTCCATCTGCCATTTGAATTTTCATGCGTGTTGGTCTCAATGCTGGTTTTCCCCATTTCTCCCAAATTTCTTTGGTAGCAATACCAACACCAGCTCCTGAATCCAGTATGGCTTTGGTTGTGTAACCCCTATAGGTGATTGGTAGGCATGTATTTCCTTCATCCCCTTCACTAAAGTCTCCTACTTTATCCACTGGAATTCTCACTGTTTTCACTTCGTCAGCTACCTCCTTCTTTTCCTCCTTGACTTCCCATTGATTGATCAATTTCTCTTTTAAATGTGGTTTTACCTTTAACAGTTCCTCGAATGTTAAGGTACATGGGATTTTCACCTCTCTAAGATGTTGTATGATCTCCGATGTTTGAACTGATGGATTCGTTTCTCGTCTCTTTATTGATGGAATACGAAACAATTCTGAGTTGTGCTCGTACTCCCCGGTGTAGTTGGGTAATTCCTTTACATCGTCTTCCACTTCTTTGTCACTTGCATCCATTGGAAAAAGTTCTTCTGAATTGAGTTCAGGTATTGAACCTTCTATTTCGTTTTCTGCTTCTAACTCTTCAAAGGGCGGTTCCATTCCTTCTACCTTTTTCCACTTGTCCTCTTGAACTCGCGCCCATAGATCCTTAGTCCAGTCTCCTTCTATTTCAGGGACTATGGATCCTTCCTTTCTCTCAATACCAATTTCACCATTCAGAGGTCTATTTACGTTAGGCTTTTCCTGAGTGTTTAGGCACTCTTGAAATTTCTCTTCGCCAATTCGGTTGCTTGGTAAAGGTGATGCGGGTTTTTCTAATGTTTGTTGGGCAACTTCTATCAGTTTTTTGCAGATTTCCAATCTTTCTTTCTCTAAGTCGCCTCTCGGATACTCTCTCTCATGTTGTTCTATGGTAGGTCCTGCTTTTATTCTCGCCTTGTATGCCTGAATCCACATGGCTAATTCCTCAGGCATTGGGTCTGCTAATACTGATCCTGCCTCCTCTCTTTTATTCTCCTTTTTATTTTCTTCTTCTACTTGTGATTTTTCTGTTGATTTCTGTCTTCTCTTTTCATTTTCCTTCTTTTGCAGTAACTTTTTCTCTTTTATCCTGTCTCTCCTTTGCTTCCATCTTTGGGATCTTTTACTGGCGCTACTTTTTTCTGGTTCTTCGGAGTCTTCTACTCTGTGAGGGATGGGTGCATTTCCCTCTTTGTCACTTTGATTATGTTCGGCTGTTTTATCAGGGTTCTCTCTAGCCTTTGCTCTTGTTATGGCTTTTAAAGGTATAGTGTACTCTTTGTCGCTCCCTGATGATTCAATCACTTCTATCACATTAATCTGCACATTAGATGTGACTTTGTTGGGATTCTTAGGACAATCTCTGAAGAGATGTTCCTTACCACAATCGCTACAGTAACCTTCCCAAATTCGTTGTGGTGGTGGTGGGTTTAGCAATGTACATTCTCTAATATAGTGATCACCTCCACATCTGTAGCATGGTCCTCTCGGTACCGGCGGTCTATTCATTGGTCGAGGTGGCATGGTTGCTCTCGGAGCCGTGTACATTAAAGGTACATAATCCTGCTCGTAATTATATGAACTCTCTGGTGTCTCCATGCCATAAGCATATGGGTCATATTGTTGCCCATATTCCATTATTGAGCTCTCATAACCAGGGTATGTTCCTTGACTAGATTCGTAAAATGAGTCATATGGTTCACTGCTAGTCAAAGGTGTGGCTGGTACTATAGCTCTTTCTAGGTTTTCCTCTGGTTGCGCTATCTTAACTGGGACAACGTTCTGAGGGTGGGGCGGTTGTTGTCCTAGCACTGGTTGAGGTTGCGTATATCCCTGATATGCATATGGTCGTGGTATTGGTGCCTGCGGCTGGTATGAGGGATATCTAAAGGCTTCTCCTCCCTGCTGGTTCTGTGGGTATCCATATGGTCTCACATAGGGCTGGGTGGTTCTGGGTTGCCTATTGTAAGGGCAGTTCTCGGAGCTATGGTTTGTGTATCTCTGCTCTATACTGCAGTATTGTAGAGGTCCGGGGACAGAGGGTCTATGAGGAGCATAGGCAGGTGGTGGGACTACTCCCCTAGTACACAAGTGAGAAGGATGATCTCCTCCGCACTGCATACATCTTCTAAGCATAGGCATTCTCATAGGATTGGTGGGATAATTCCTCTGTCCTTGAACATTCAGTTTTTTTGCTAACAGGTCGGCAATTTCCTCAACGTTGTTTTTAGGGTTTGATGTGCTACTTGTTGACTCTTCACTTTTCACGCTACCTTGTGGTATTTTCAAGTCTTCTGCAAGATTATCTTCTAGGTCTATACATTCCTTCATGCACTCTTGTAAGGTTTGAACTCTCTTTACGTACACTAATGACCTCAAGGTTCCGTTCAACAGTCCTTCTAAGAACAATGATACCATTTTGTTTTGAGTTGGTCTCTCTTCTACGGGACATCTATCCACATACTGCTTGAATCTCCTGGCTGCCAATCTCACTGACTCGGTAGGGACTTGTTTGAAGCTGTGGATTAATGACGAAGAATTGTTTTTAATTCCAGATTTGGTAAATTCTTCAATCATTTCTTGATACACCTGATCCATGTTCTGAAAGGTATTTGGATCCAATGGTTGAAACCAGGCCAGAGCTGTGTCTGACAAGGTAAGGCCAAAAGACTCATATTGAATCATGAAATCATCTACCTGCTCGGCTCTAACTACTTGTTTAAATTCGGCTATGTGATTATAGGGTTCACTAGAGCCATCGTAATGATTTCTCATGCACTTGGCCACTTGGATTGGCCTTAGTCTCCTTCCTGCTTCAGGTTGTCTAGGCATTACAGGGTAGTTGGGTCTTCCTATTGGTATGCCTGGTCCTCGTACTACCTGTGGTCTGACTGGAGCATGGACTCCTTGTCTAGGGTCAATGGCTGGTTGTGGCCGGTAGTTAGGATTAGTGGCAGGCATTGCGAATTGTACATGTGGTCTGATGGGAATCTGTGTTTGTTGAGTTTGTTGTGTTTGTCCTGATTGTTGAATTGAATCATTTTGAGAAGTTCCATGTGGGTTCCGTGACGTAGTGGCTTGGTCCCTAGGGGGGAACACTGGGATGTTTTGATATTTCAGCTCAGCTCTCTCTAATTCTGTGATTGGCCAATATCTTCTGTGATTTTTATCCAAGTATGTGATGATGGTGGGGAATTCAGGATCTTGTAACTCATAGATGGTAACTGGATTAGGAGCAGCTTCCCATATAGAGGAATGGGCTCTGAGCAGGTGCTCCATCCCGTTGATCAAATACACATCTATCAGAGTATCATCCTGGGGAATCAGGTCTCCTCTCCAAAGTTTAGTAATCGTAGACCTCCCTCTAGGTGTAGTTACTTGCTCTTCGTTTCCTCCTCCATTTAAACTCTGAACATTATTTTCCTCACCATGCTCATTAATGATTTCAGGGTGCTCTGTGACCACGTACTGAATGTCTCGTTTGTCCATGTACAGTCCTCCTATGTACTTAACTGCTGGTCTAGGCACTATGTAGGCCTCTGAAGCCTTTCTCAGTCTGGCCACTGATCTGTTTAAACCGTCCAAATAGATAGGGATCTCATTGTGGTTGATGCTCACGTATTCTAAGGAAGTTCTGTATTCTCCCTCAATGATGGACATCTGGCCAATCATGGGCACAATGTTTTGCATATCCTCTGAAGCCATGGGGATTTCTCCTTCTGACTCACTGGAGGTCTCGGAATAGTGTGAACGGCTACTTGGTTCGGCTACACTCCCTACGGAAGAAATTACACTTTTTCGGCTTCCTAGGGTTCTTCCAGATCTCAGGTTCATTCACTTAAGAGCTCTGATTAAATCTTGTCCTCCTCTAGCCTCTAGAAGTCTAAGTTATGACTTAGAAGTCTAGGAAAAAATTAGGCTGGAAAATAACTAAAGGACCAAGTCACGATACTTGATTCTCACGATCTCTGAGGAAACGATCGCTGACTGGCACGATACTTGGACGAAACGATCGCTGGACAACGATCTCCGCCCAGGCGATACTTGATGGACACGATACACGATATTTGAGTTTGAAACGATACTCGATACTTGAGTCCAGGCGATACACGATACACGATACTTCCCCAAACGATCTTTGGCAAAACGATCTCTGGACTCCACGATCTTTGGTCAACACGATACACGATCGACGATACTTGGTTCAAAACGATACACGATCGCTGGTAAGTATCGCGATCTCTGAGACGCGATACACGATACTTGACCAAAACGATACACGATCTCTGTCAATACGATACTTGGTCAAACGATACACGATACTTCACAAGTATCACGATCTTCAGTCCACGATACACGATATTTCACTTAGACGATACTTGCCACTGACGATACACGACCTTTGGTCGGTATCGCGATCTCTACTGACCCAATGATACACGATCTCTCACGTAACGATCTTTGGCAAACGATCGCTGACCGTAACGATACACGATACTTGTTAGGTATCGCGATCCCTGAAGACCAGACGATACCGATACTTGGCCAAACGATATCTCACCGAAACGATACCGATCTTTGACTTCAACGATCGACGATCTTTGGCAAGTATCGCGATCTCTGGAACACGATACTTGAGCCAACGATACACGATCTTTGAGCTCAAACGATCTCTGATCAAGACGATACCGATATTTGGGAAATATCGCAATACTCGACCACAGGAGTTCCACGATACTTGACAAGTATCGCGATACTCGACCGTGGGAGCAAAGACGATACTTGACCCTATTTCAAATTTTTGTAGATGTTTTTTGAGATTTTGATCTTTTCCCTTTGCTCACCTATCTCTTCTCTCTTACCCTCACTCACTGTATCAATCAACAAACGACTTTTAACCCCCTGAAAGCCCAAACGACACTCAGCGCAGATCGTTTTTCTCTTTCCTAGGTTGAAATGCTGAGAATTTTTGATCAAAAAGGTGGTTTAGTTTACCTTGGTATCACCTATGATCTCTTGGTCAAAGTCCCTTGCTCTGAACTCTTCCCTATTGCTTGTTTGGCTCACCACGATCGCTGCAAGCTCAAACGATACCCGACTGCTCTCTCCACGATACTTGTTCACAAGTGAATTGAAAAATGAAACTTTTTTGGCTTTTATACTTGGAAATTTCTAGCTATCAAAAAGGAAAATTTTTGAACAAAACTAAAGCCTACTCTAATGACTTAGACTACTCTCTACTCACTCCTACTCTCTTCCCTAATCTATCAACTCACTACACACACTCCAAGAATGAGAAGTAGCAAGTGCGGCTGAAAATGACTTACCAAAGAAGAGAAGATTTCCGCTCCTCCAAGTTCTTCAAAGCCAAAAAGCTACTTACCATCACACGAATGCCTCGGTTCGATTCGTCACTCCCCGGCAACGGCGCCAAAAAGTGTGTTGACCTAAGCTTCAACTTAGGGACTTGCGGAGAAAGAGACTATACCTCAATCCCCTCACAAGTGCATATAGTGGAGATACACGCTTTTAAATATCAATCCAAAGAGTATGCAAACCTAGCCGAGTGTATGAAGACATGCAATCACGTAATGGTCAATGCAAATGAACTACTCAAGAGTGAAAATGAGGCAAATACTTATCCTAACAAGCTCCAACTGTTGGTCAAGGCGAAACGATACTTGGTGCAGCAGCTGTCAGTATTTTGGATTTTTCTCCTAGCTCAGAGCTCCAAACATAGCGAATAGCATATGCGTTTCGAAGCTCTCGAGAAGGCGCATCCAATGGCAGTAGTTTCGCTCAATTCCGATGCTCCTACTTCAAGTTATGACAGAAATACTGAATCGCGAAAATACTTTCCTACGCTTCAGCACTTCCTACACCTCGCACACACCTCTCCTACAGCCAAGAAACACTCTCAAGGATAGACAACACTCACAAGCACTCTTTCCAAGCAATACACATGCATATAAGCTCATGAAGAAGGAGATGAAGAGGGAAGAAGACACAAATTCGAATTTCTGTGCTCTCTATTCTCACAATGGCAAAAAGTTCTTTACAAAGAGTCACATTTGACTTATATACTAGTGCCCTAAAAATGGTCTTTTCACACAAGTGACCGGCACTTTATTCACTAAGAGACTAATTTCCTACTATTGTACATGGGTATTCTCTACTTTTCTGTGGGGATGCATCTAGAGGACTCCTCTAGTGCATTTACAAGGGAAAAATATATTACAAGGATGAATATGATACAACAATGTGTAGTCCAAATCGGAAAAATTTTGGGGCCCGTCTTTTTTCTCTGCTTTGTGCGCTCTTTAGCTCCGCAACAGAGGCAGAGGTAGAGGTTTTGAAAGTGGAAGCGGAAACAGTAACCAAGACTAAGGTCAACAACAGAATCATGTAAGAGGAAGAGGACAATTTCGAGGCAGGGGGAGAAAAGAGGTCGCAGAAATTTCATACACACAGACATATAGCATTGATTATGAGGAAACATTCAGCCTTGTAGCTAAAATGTCTACTGTCATAACACTTGTTGCATTAGCTACAACAAAAGGATTGACTTTGCATCAGATGGATGTGAAGAATGCTTTCCTACATGGTGAGTTACAGGAAGAATTATATATGGACCAACCACAAGGATATGAAGATTCAAAGCATCCATAATATGTTTGCAAGTTACAAAAGGCTTTGTATGGGTTGAAGCAAGCCCCTCGTGCATGGCATGCAAGGATTGCTGATTACTTAACCAGCATTGGGTTTTCTATGTGTGATGCAGATCACTCGCTATATGTAAGGAAGGTTGATGATGGCATCACTATTGTGGCTATTTATGTTGATGACCTGATTGTAGGTGGTGATAATGAAGGAAGCATCAAAGAGGTAAAGAAACTTCTTATGCAAGAATTTGACATGAAAGATCTTGGTGTGCTGTGCTATTTCTTGGGCATCCCACTAACAGCTAGGTCTGAAGAGTATCTAAATGTGAGAAGAATTCCCATCTTGGATCCACCGTACCGCTTAACAGAAAGAGTAAAAGGATACTCTCATTGGTTCAAGGAAGCCTCCCTTAGAGAAGAAGGATAGGTGGCCCCATTCACTATCCGCCTCCAACGATCACATTCAGAGGGCATTACACAAGCCACTCCTTCAACCCGTCCATTACACACGGATATTGAGTTTGCCTCCATAAGTGAATTAGCGGGTGCTCCCCCCTTTGATTTTGAGACCTTCTTACAAACAACACAACTATCTGATGTGGATTTCTTTTTAGACACTGAAAGTCCCGGATCATCATCCCATAGAGGACGTCCACATCAAGAAGAACGGCGAGTACATTGGGAGGATGAAGCACAACAAACTCAAGTTGAAGACACACATGAAGAAGAGGAGGCACATGAGCACGTATCAGAGGAGAGTGAGGAGGAAGCCCGTGCATACACTACACAAACCAAACGGTTATACGAGACGATCAAACAAGTACAAAAAAGGCATAAGTTGTCAGAAGAGGCAAACATAGCAATGGTGAACCAAATGCTACAAGTAGAGGATGTGGACCCTCACTTTATCGAATCGTTGAATCTTCTGGCACACACTTGTGGAATGGTAGAAGCAATGCAAACTATGATACATCATCCTCCCACTCAATACGACCAACGGAGACTGGACACACTATCACAAAAGGGTAAGATGATTCACATTGGAGTTTCCTCCCCACTCCCTACCACAGCTCAAGAAGAAGTTCAAATGACCAGCCCCATTGACACTAGTGCCCCCGACAAAAGCACACAGATACCATCTCCGCCATCACCACCCATCCATCCCATCGAAACCCTCACCACTAGCATTCTTGAACAACTAGCATTCCTGAACAACTAGCATTTACCTTTCGTGAACCTATATCACACACCACCCTTTTCCCATCCTTACCTTTCCCTACCTCCACCATTTCTAGCCAATTTTCCAAACCTCAGATAGGTCATCCCACACTCATCAAACCATAATAGGCCACCCTTCTTATCTACCAACTGTGGGACATCCAATTGCCTCTACCCAATCATTGACACCAACATTTCCCCTCACTACAACATTCCCTCTTTCCCAACCACGACCCACAATGGCCCCCTCAACCTCCTCAGAACCGATACAAACCACCCTTCCCCAGATTTGGGCAAACTTTGTAAATATTATGCAACAACTTGGTGATTATAGTAAAAATCCCCTTTCCCACCCCACCTCACCCACGTTCATGCCCACCATGGACACACCACAAACCATTCCTGTATTCACGATTCACACTTCACACACAATCACGTCTGGCCCCATGGAGATTTCACCCTCCACAGAACCACCCACTACCACTCACCGCTTTTCACTTCACTCACATCACCACTTACATCCACTATCAGCACAACATCCACTGTCCCCTTCCCCATTCCCCGACCCCTTGCATTTTCCACCACTGACTCTGCACCCACATCATTTAATCATGCACTAGATACCATGATTGAATGTGCAACACAGCTTAAACAGGAATATCGATTATTAGAAGAATGTAATAAAGAGCTATGGGATCTGTTTTCCCACCTCCAAACATGTGTCGATGCTTGGAAGTTGCATAATATTGAACTTCAACAAGAATATACCTCACTCAAGCGATCTTATGTGGATATTGAGGCCAAATATACAGAGACAGGTAAGGTGACCGAAGAGCAACTCAGAGATCAACTAGCCCACAACGCTCGATTACAGAGAAACATGGCATTACTTCGACGACACCTAGCAGCTGCCCAAGAAGAGAATAGAAGGCTACAACAACAAAATCAAGAAAATCTAGAAGTGGCCATTGAAAACACTCCAGGGGCACCCATAGATCCGGCTAAGTTTCACGCTATTTTCTCAAAAAATATCGAGCAGATATTAGAAAATTATGCAAACCTCTTGGAAGCGCACGACCGACTTGTAGACCAGGTGAAGGAACTACAAAGACAACCAGTGCCCACACCACATACAACAGAACCTAGAGAGATGGTTAGCATCGCTACTTCACGACTACGAAAATCCTCAACCAACAACGAGCTACTCGAGCTACGACAACATGTCACCGAGTTAAAGATGAAATTATTACAATATGAACGACTACCATCTCCACCCGATCAACCTGTAGAAGAAGAGGCAGTTATCATTCCAATTGAAGAGACCTTCCAAGACACTTATGAACCTGAACCTCTTCCAAGAGGTGAGTCATAGATGAAGGACAAGACACATATGAGGAACCCCCTCCCGAATGGATTAAACAAGTAGAAGAGATGGGCCAAACCCACGAAGACCGCATAGCCACTCAGATGCTCGCCATGAAAGCTATTGAGGAAACAATAGTTCAATCAAAATATTTCAAGCACTTAGCTCCTAGGCGATTAATAACCAGTTTAGAGCTATAGTATAAGCCTTACTTTGTTCTATTGGCAGACTACAACGCTGAGGTTAAACGCAAAACCAATAAGTATCCTTCTTTCACAACACAACTCCAACCAGAGGACATCCCGGAAGAAGCCCAAAAAGGTGCAATCTTCCAACCCGCCTGGCGTCAAAAACTCCTAGAGGCTTATCCTGAAATGCTTCGAAGGTGGGACCATGCCCCCATGCACTTAAAGCATAACATGTGCTATGGGCCAGTGCAAAGAAGGGGATCGTGGAAAGCATTTGCTATCAAAGTCCAAAATAATGCTACATGCAAAGAATGGCTCAACTACCCATCCATTGCTCCCCCAGAAGGCACACCAACTATTGCCTACATGATACATCACTTGCTCGAGGTCTTCATACCATCCTCATGTCTTCCTCGATTGACATTAAAGGAGGTGCTACTCATCACTGAGCTACAAAAACATTGGTTGTTTCACTTTTGAATAGCCTCAGTCTTACCTTTGATGGTGTAAGGGGTTCTATTTTTGAATGAGGAAATCAAGAGGAAATCTAGTGGAGATGGCAGTGGTTCAACCAATGTGGCTAGAGAAAGAACAAAAAAGAAAAGTGGAAATGTACAAAGGAATATGAGAAAAAGAAAAGGCATGGCTGAAATGACTTGTTACCAATGTGGTAGGAAAGGTTACAAGATGCCTGATTGTAGATACAAAGCTGAACAAGAAAAAAAGAAGAGGACATGTGACAATAAGAAAAAGGACACTGCTTAAGGGCTAGTATGTCTTTGACAAACAGTATGCTACCAAAGGTTAGGGTATGGAAATGGGGATTATGATTGCGATTACCACAATCACAACATGCATTTGTGTTACTTGATTTATTGCCACACACACTTTATAGTTTTCATTTTATCAACATTTCATAGAGAATTAAATTACTTTCGAATGATTATGACTTCAGACTACAAGTATGCAAAACACTGTATAATAAACATTTGTACAACTTTGCTTTATCATCTTTCGACTACATACAATGTTATAAACAATTATGTGCTCTACAGTTCTATAAGACAAAGTTCGATTCTTGACATTTTCGGACTACACCGTTCCACATAGACATACTTCTTCGAACACTGCACCATTCTCTTTCTCTCTTTCTTCACACTGTTTTGTGTTTCATAATACAAGGCACGTAGAGAATAATCCACAAAATTACTTGATGCATGGTGAGAGCTTGATCTTGTTCTACTAAGTAAAGGTGCACTCAATTCGCTATCCTTCATTATTTAATACATTATCAACATGTATATCATGTGTGGGTTGTGTTTCATGCTCATTTTTAACCATATTTTGATGCAAATGTTCAGCCATATGTGGCTGGAAATTTCTAGCAGTTTCGATGATTTTTTGCTAAACGTTTAAAATTTTCAGCCATGTTTCACTAGAAATTCTCTGGATTTCAGCTCTGCTTTGCTGAAATTTTTTAGCTCTTTGAGTGTCAATTGGCAGGCCTAGATGGCCATAGTGAAGCGCACCACTCTAGAACAAAGGCATAAGTGTATCAAACACATATTATGAGCTAACTATTGGCAGTTTTTTGCATTCAAGAAGAGGGAAAACTGAATTTTTAGCAAATAACACATCTCCACTCACAATAATTGTATTTTTCAATGGATGGTACAAACGATTTCCCTTACTTTCAGCACTATGACCAACAAATATACATTTCTTTGCGTTGTCATCAAGTTTATGACATTCTTGTGATAGCACAAGAGCATATGCAAAACAACCGAACATGTGCATATGACTAACCATAGGTTTATGTCCATTCCAAGCCTCATAAGGAGCAATGACTCTCAATGCCTTTGTAGGGTAGTGGTTTAACACATAGTTTTCACACATGATCACTTCCATCCAAAACTTGTCAAGAAGGTGCTTTCCTTTAACCATACATCGTTGCCATTTCAAGAATTGTTTTATTTTTAAGCTCAAAAACACCATTTTGCTGAGGTGTATACAACACCGTACATTGGTATGAGTTACCTCTTTCACAAAGAAAAGCATTAAAATCATGTGAAATGTATTCACCACCATGATCCATGCGTAGAGTCAAAAGTTTGTTTGAAGAAAAAAATTCAATCATAGCTAAAAATGCTTTGAAACAAGAAAACACCTCATTCTTTGCTTTCATAGGATACACCCATGTATGATGAGTAGCATCATCAATGAAGGTAACAGAATATACATGCTTGCCAAAAGATGGAGTCTTGACGGGACCACATACATCACTATGAACAAGCTACAATTTTCTTTTAGTGTGTGTATGACTATCTTTTGGAAAAGAAGCACGATGCATTTTTCCAAGAATGCAACCTTCACATGCATGCTTTTCAATGGACTCGTGTTGGAAAACCAATAACCATGTCCTTCTTTTGCAAGTAAAGCAAACTATTGAAGTTCAAGTGACCAAAACGAGCATGCCAAAACTCCATTTCAACCATGGAAGAAGTATGAGCAACCAAGGCAGTCAAAGAAGCCCTCTTGTATGAATCCATGTGATAGAAACCATTACATAATGTACCGGAAATCACAATAATATCGTCGTTGCTGAAATTGTAAACCATACAGTTATCATCAACAAAGTGTACATGAATCCGGATTCGGTAATCAATAGAACTGAAATTAAGTTTTTCTTGTTATCGGGTAAATACAATGCATTTTTCAAGAGAATTACACCTCCATTTGCAGCCCTAAGCTCAATTTTTCCTACTCCAATGATAGGATAAGAGGCATTGTTTGCATACACCACATGTCCTATTTTCGGTGCATCTTTCAAAGATGCAAAAAACCTTTTGCATGAAGTTATGTGCTTTGAAACACCACTATCAAAGAACCAATCTAAATCAGCCTCAGTCACAACCATACATTTAGATTGCGAATATGTATCATAATGACATGTAACAACACATGCCCAAAAATCTTGAGCCATGTTGGCTTCATCATTCTTTGCATTTGAAGAATTTTCAGCAATAGACATGCCAGATTCCTTCTTCTTTTCGTTGCGCTTAGCAAGCTTTCTATACTCATCAATAGTATGACCAACCTTTTGAAAATATTTGCATCTCTTCTTCTTTTGTAAATCAGCAACATTAGAGGAATGCGTGGAAGAGGAAGATTGAGGATTTGGTTTTGATGAACCCAAAGTTGAACTATACTTGCTTTTCCCCTTTTATGAGATAGCAAGTGCTTGTATTCCCTCAATCAAACCACTCCTATTCACTCTAGATTGCTCTTCTTGCAAAAGAAGAGACACAACTTCATGAAATGCATACATATTGGGATTCCCTTTTGCAACCAAACAGAGTGTAGTACCAAAGCTTTGAGAAGATTCTGGTAATCCTTTGAACAATGTAGAGATGAGTGATGCATCTAAAATAATCTCGTCTATGTTTGCCGATTGCTCTTTCAAGTCCTTGATGCATGTCACATACACATCCATAAACTCATTTTCAACCATACGTACATCCTCAAGTTGTTTCCTCAAGTATGCAACACATGCTTCATTATGCACATCATAAAAAGAAGCAAGTCCCCCATACCTGTCTTGATGTAGAACATGATCAAATGTGTAGAACTATATGACGCTTCACAGAAAGCACAATCAATGCATGAGCTTGCGCATCTTTTTCATCCCATCTAAGTTGCTCCTATGAAGGTGGAGAAGGAGAAACAACTGTCCTTGAAGAAGAACCTCCATCTATGACAGTAGACAATGAAGTAGAAGAATATGCGGGTCTTCGATCTACATCTACCACTATGTTCCAAAGTTGTTTTGCAACAAGAACATGCTTCATCATGTAGGAACACATTGGATATGTTGGAGCTAGACATCTGCAGGAGCACGCGAACAACACAAGGAAGAAGAAGAAGCTTGGAGCACAAACACACAATACTGAATGTATTACCAGAGAATGTACAAAGATAAGTAGCCCATTAGGGCAATAGGCGTATATACAAGCCGGGGGAAAAAAACCTCCTAAAGAGGGAAAAAAGTGCCCCGACGGTCCTAGTGTGTTCACACACATCACTACCTAAATATATCAACAAATCCCCCCTGGGAGTGATGCGGTGAACAAGGAGCTGGCACTCATGTATAAGGAAGTGCCAAGCTACGTGGAAATCACTCCACAAAAGGAAGTAAGCCCAAAGCTTTGCGGAAAGCTTCAAACTTCCCCCTAGGTAGAGCCTTCGTGAAAAGGTCTGCAATGTTCTCTTGCGTGGGCACATATGCCAAGCTGATCTCCCCAACAGAGAACCTCTTCCTGACATAGTGATAATGCACCTCAATGTGCTTAGTGCGAGCATGGAACACAGGGTTCCTCGCAACTGCCAATGCGCTCTGACTGTCAGTGAAGATGGTGGTGGCAGAAGACTAGCCAACACCCAAATCAACCATAAGGCATCTGAGCCATACACACTCAACAATCGCTGTGAAAACTGCCCTATACTCAGCCTCACAATTGGAAGTGGCCACAATAGGCTGCTTCTTGCTCAACCAAGATATACATGAGCTACCAAGCATGAAGCAAAAACCACTGGTGGACACACGAGTGTCATAGCAACCAGCCCAATCTGAGTCAGAAAAAGCATGCAAATCTGGCGGTAGTGATCCCCCCTTGGGATAAAACAACCCAAGTAGCCGAGTACCACTCAAGTAGCGAAAGATGTGCTTAACCGCCTTCCAATGCGTGACTCCTGGGCAATGCATAAACGTGCTCATCTCTGAGACAGCAAACTGAATATCTGGACGAGTAATGCATAAGTAAATCAAGCATCCAACAGCCTGCTGGTCATAGAGAACAGCATCAAATGCATCTCCAGCATCATGAAGACTCAGTCGTAAACCTGTCTCCATAGGAGTAGCAATAGGCTTACAGTCTTCAAGGCCAAAACACTGCAATAATGTGTCAATATATTTCGTTTGACACAAAGCCATCCACCGCCAACTTGCATAAACTGAATGCCCAAATAGTGATGCAAATGCCCCAAATCAGACATCTCAAATGAGGCATGAAAATCAGCCTTGAAATCAACAATGTGCTTCTCAATAGGACCAGTGAGCAGCATGTCATCAACATAGACAACAATGATCAGAAGCACATCATTAGCACGCTTAACATATAAGGTGCTTTCAGTTGGACTGTTCACAAAACCATGTGCAACCAGATAGGCATGTATCTTCTCATACCCAGCACGTGGTGCTTGCTTTAAACCATATAATGCCTTCTTTAACCTGCACACCTGATTTTCATGCCCTTTTTGCACAAAGCCACGGGGCTAAAAAACATACACTTCTTCATGCAAGTCACCATTCAAAAATGCTGTTTTAATGTCCAACTGATGTACATTCCAACCATGATGGGCTGCAAGTGCACAAATGCTCCAAACAGTAGTCATATGGCATGTAGGTGCAAAAGTCTCATCAAAATCAATTCCTCTTTCCTGCGCATAACCCTTTGCAACAAGCCTAGCCTTATACCTGTCAACTGTACCATCAGGTTTACGCTTCAGCTTGTATACCCACTTAGTGCCAATGGCCTTCTTGCCAGGAGGCAAGTCACATAAACACCATGTACCATTCTTCATTATAGCATCATATTCCGATTGCATGCAAGCCATCCAATTTTCTTATTTTTGTGCTTCATCAAAAGAAACATGCTCATTCTCATCATAGAGACTAGACGTAGCCATAGCATAGCAATCTGATGCAAAGGAGGCACTATGAGATCCTGAACGAGTACGATATGACAAAGGTGCATCTAATTTGCTATCACGCAAAGTCTGCACCAACCATTTTGGCATCGTTTTTGCCTGCTCAATATCAGCTCTCTCATCAACAAGTGCATCATGTAAATCTGCATCAGAGATGGAATGATCTGCATCATCATATGAAACCTGCAAAGGCTGAGAAGTTGTCTTATTAGGACTAGCACTAGACTGTCCACTTGTTAAAAGAGGCATTAACGTATCATACATGTCTTTGGAGCTAACAGATGTCTCCTTAGTACATGAAAGCAATGGCTGAATAGCATCTTCCACAAAGACAACATCATGGCTAACCAGAATGCATTTAGTCTGTGGATGATACAGACAATAGCCTTTACTTTCAGAACGGTACCCAACAAAAATACATTTTATTGCCTTATCATCCAATTTTCTGGGATGTTGTTCAAGCACTAATGCAAATGCCAAACAACCATAAACACGTAGATGAGCAACAGATGGATTGCGGTCATGCCAAGCCTCATATGGAGTGATAGACTGCAGCGCTTTAGTGGGACACCTGTTCAGTACATATGCTGCACACATGACAGCCTCAAGCCAGAAACTATGTGGTAAAGCCTGACTCTTGACCATGCACCTCGCCATCTCCATGAGTGACCTGTTCTTTTGTTCAGCAACTCCATTCTATTGAGGTGTATACGGCACTGTACACTGGTGTTTTATCCCACGTTCACCCAGAAATGCATTAAAATTAGAAGACATATATTCCCCCCCTCGATCAGAATGGAGGGTGCCCATTTTACATGCTGACAAATTTTTAGCCAAAACCTAAAACTGTTTAAAGCACATGAACACTTCGGACTTTGCTTTGAGTGGATATACCCATGCATGCCTCGAAAAATCATCAATGAAAGTCACGAAGTAAAGGTAATTCCCAAAAGAGGGTGTCTACATAGGACCACAGACATCACTATGTACAAGCTGCAATTTCTACGTAGCCCGAACTAAACCATCTTTTGGAAAGGAAGAACACAGCATTTTGCCCTAAATACAGCCTTCAGATACATGTTTTCCAGGTGCCTCAAGCTTGGGCAAAGAAGACACCATATCAGATTTCTGCAGGCATAGCAAACTAGCAAAACTCAGATGACCAAAGCGTGCATGCCAAAGCTTTGCATCTAATATAGCCTGAGAATCATGAACTGCACATGCCGAATCATTCACAGATCTTTCATAGTCTATGAGCTTATACAACCCATGACATAAAATGCCAGAAGCAATAATCACATCGCCATTTGATAGATCATGAATTGTACACCTATCATCAACGAATTTCACAACCAAGCCAATCTTGGCTAATGCAGAAACTGATAACAAATTCTTCTTGATCCCTGGCACAAATAAAGCATCTGACAAGGTGAAAGAACTACCATCAGCAGTAGTCAGAATGATCTTACCAACTCCCGTAACAGGATAAGAGGAGTTGTTGGCGCATGTGATAGTATTCCCTGTAGGGGCAGGCTCGAGTGAAGAGAAGAAACTGCGCTGCGAGGTAATATGTTTGGTCACCCCACTGTCAAAGTACCAAACATCTGAGTCCAGTACAGACATGCACTGCTCATGAGAAGATGGGTCAAAACTGCAAACAGTAGTAAATGCCCATTCTTCTTCCTGCACAAGATTAGCAGACTCTGTTTTTGGTGTAGAGGCTTCTGCAACAGCCATTCCAACCTCCTTTTTCTTTGCCTCTTTTGCAGCCAGTTTTGGACAGTTCTTCATGATATGATCATTCCCTTTACAGTATTTGCAAAACAATTTCTGCTTTTCTGATTTCTTCTCATCTTTATCCTGATTCTTCGAATGTGCAGCATTTGCAGATTTCTGCTTACTAGTAGAAGAGCTCCATTTTCCTTTGCCCTTCTGACTAGCTAGGAAAGCTTGATCTGCAACACGCATAATGGACCTGTTCTGCCTGGACTGATCTTCCTGTAATAGAACAGAGACTAACTCCTCAAATGATAAGGCATTCGGATCGCCTTTCATCATCAACCGAAGAGTAGAAGCAAAACTCTGATATGAATCAGGAAGACCATTCAAAACGGTCTGCACAAGTGAGCTATCTGGTATAACCTCATCAGCAAAAATCATCTGTTCCTTCAAATCTTTGATCTTCATTAGGAAACTGTCCATAGAATCACCTTCATTCATATGCTCACTCTCCAACTATTTTCGAAGGTAAGCAACACGAGCCTCATTCCTAGCTTGGTACAATGTGGTAAGTGTATCCCAACCACCCCTAGCTGTTCTGCAAGAGCGAATATGAGGAATAATGGCACGTTGGACAGACAAAGCTATCAATGCATGTGCCTGGGTATCTCTGCCATCCCAACGAATTTGCTCTGCAGTAGGTGCAACAGAAACAGCAGCATGAACAGGAATCTATGGAATATCATCTTCGATACCATCTTCATCAGCTCCAGCACCTGTATTTGTAGTACCTGTCGTTGCAGGTGTAACAGGACGTCTTTCAACACCCTGCACAATGTTCCACAATCCTTTTGCAACCAAAACATGTCGCATCATATAAATCCATAATGGGTAGTTGGTACCATCCAACTTATCCTCAACAGCCAACATACGAAATACATCACTGCTTTCAGCCATGGCCGGTGACTAAAATACCTTGATGTAGAAAATTGATTGTATCTCAAAAAGTTGAACAGAACTGCCAAGATGAGTTCTGCTAGACCTGTAGCAGACTTTGAGACGCTTAAACTGGCGAACAGAAATTGGTATATACCTTTGGCACAAAAAGACAAAATAGCATGCACAAGTGTTGTGATAGTGCGTTCGGAGGCCGAAACGAGCTCAGATCGCGATTTCGGCACCATAGAGGGAAGTTCTTTTGATCTCGGAAACACGCTGAGTATGCTCACCAAAATTTGTGCGATTTTGAGACTGCAAACGGAGGAGTGTCGACGGCGCCCTAGATGAAGCGACGACCTGCTCTGATACCAATTGTTGGAGTTAGACGTCTGCAAGAGCACGCGGACAGCACAAGGAAGAAGAAGAAGCTTGGAGCACAAACACACAATACTCAATGTATTACCAGAGAATGTACAAAGGTAAGTAGCCCATTAGGGCAATAGGCGTATATACAAGCGGGGGGAAAAAAACGTCCTAAAGAGGGAAAAAAGTGCCTCGGCGGTCCTAGTGTGTTCACACATATCACTACCTAAATATATCAACAGGATAGTTGGTCCCATCAAGCTTATGTCTAGCTTGAAGCATGCCAAACAAGTCATTGCTACCCGCCATTTCACTAAAGAACAAAAATGTGACAAAATCTTTACTTCAATGAAAGCTGAAAAGAATGCTAAAATGAATGTTGAAATTTTAGCTCATCTGAGTGCATGAATTTTCAATGTTAAAAGTGTATGCACGCCATGATATGAAAAACCAAAACTAGAGAAGGAGCTGAACCTACTCTGATACCACTGTTGGGTGTGTGTAGAACTGAAGTAAGAGCTGAATAATATCCCCAAGTACAAGAGCTAAATAATATCCCTAAGTACAAAGTACCACCACATATGAGTGTATCAAGTACGTGGTAACATGGGGAGCTGAATTACGCATAAGTAAATCAAGCATCCAACAATCTGCTGATAGAGGACAACATCAAATGCATCTCCAACATCATGAAGACTAAAGTGTAAACCTGTTTCCAAAGGATTCGTAGTAGGTTTGCAGTCTTCAATGCCAAAACACTGCAATAATGTGTCAATATATTTCGTTTGACATAGACTTATTCCACCATCAACTTGCATAAATTGAATGCCCAAATAATGATGCAAATGCCCCAAACTTGACATCTCAAAAGAGACATGCAAATAAAACTTAAAATCAGTAATATGTTTCTCATTAGGACTAACAAGCAACATGTCATCAACATAGACAACAATGATCAGAAGCACATCATTTGCATAGTTAACATATAAGGTTCTCTAAGTTGGACTATTCTCAAATCCATGTGCAATAAAGTAGGCATGTATCTTTTCATACTAAGCATGTGGTGCTTGCTTCAAACCACATAATGCCATTTTCAACTTGTGTTGGAGATAGATGTCTGCGGAAGCACGCGAACAACACAAGGAAGAAGAAGAAGCTTGGAGCACAAACACACAATAGTGAATATATTACTAGAGAATGTACAAAGATAAGTAGCCCATTAGGGCAATAGGCATATAAGGGGGGGGGGGAACCTCCTAAAGAGGCAAAAAGGTGCCCCGGCGGTCCTAGTGTGTTCACACACATCACTACCTAAATATATCAACAAATCCCCCCTGGGAGTGATGCGGTGAACAAGGAGCTGGCACTCATGTATAAGGAAGTGCCAAGCTATGTGGAAATCACTCCACAAAAGGAAGTAAGCCCAAAGCTTTGCGGAAAGCTTCAAACTTCTCCCTAGGTAGAGCCTTCATGAAAAGGTCTGCAATGTTCTCCTGCGTGGGCACATATGCCAAGCTGATCTCCCCAACAGAGAACCTCTCCCTGACATAGTGATAATGCACCTCAATGTGCTTAGTGCGAGCATGGAACACAGGGTTCCTCGCAACTGCCAATGCGCTCTGACTGTCAGTGAAGATGGTGGTTGCAGAAGACTGGCCAACACCCAAATCAGCCATAAGGCATCTGAGCCACACACACTCAACAGTCGCTGTGAAAGCTGCCCTATACTCAGCCTCACAACTGGAAGTGGCCACAGTAGGCTGCTTCTTGCTCAACCAAGATATACATGAGCTACCAAGCATGAAGCAAAAACCACTGGTGGACACACGAGTGTCATAGCAACCAGCCCAATCTGAGTCAGAAAAAGCATGCAAATCTGGCGGTAGTGATCCCCCCTTGGGATAAAACAACCCAAGTAGCCGAGTACCACTCAAGTAGCGAAAGATGCACTTAACCGCCTTCCAATGCATGACTCCTGGGCAATGCATAAACGTGCTCATCTGTGAGACAGCAAACTGAATATCTGGCCGAGTAATGCATAAGTAAATCAAGCATCCAACAGCTTGCTGGTCATAGAGAACATCATCAAATGCATCTCCAGCATCATGAAGACTCAATCGTAAACCTGTCTCCATAGAAGTGGCAATAGGCTTACAGTCTTCAAGGCCAAAATGCTGCAATAATGTGTCAATATATTTCGTTTGACACAAAGCCATTCCACCATCAACTTGCATAAATTGAATGCCCAAATAGTGATGCAAATGCCCCAAATTAGACATCTCAAATGAGGCATGAAAATCAGCCTTAAAATCAGCAATATGCTTCTCAATAGGACCAGTGAGCAGCATGTCATCAACATAGACAACAATGATCAGAAGCACATCATTAGCATGCTTAACATATAAGGTGCTTTCAGTTGGACTGTTCTCAAAACCATGTGCAATCAGATAGGCATGTATCTTCTCATACCAAGCACGTGGTGCTTGCTTTAAACCATATAACGCCTTCTTTAACCTGCACACCTGGTTTACTCAGTCGTATAAAATGAACTCCTTCTCACTTCTTCTCTCTCTCTCTCTCTCTCTCTCTCTCTCTCTCTCTCTCTCTCTCGCCGCGTCAGTTGATACAAACTAACTTATATAGATTTTCGTATTCTCGTGATTTTAAAAAACTTCTAGAACTAAAGTGAACTAACTTTACAAATATGATACACTTGTGAATTTTTCCCTTCACATAGGCATGGGGTTTTCTTCCTAAGATTTGACCTTCAAATATATGTCCAATTAGTGATTGTTTCTCCAACAGCTCCCCCTCAATCACTATTTGACATTCCCTATTTCTTCATATCATCTTCTTTTCTTTTACTCCTTCCATGCTTTTGAATCTGCTAGTCTTCACACCATCCAAGCTCTTTGTCATTATGTCTGCTAACTGATCTTTAGTAGAAATGTAGTCCACTTCAATCTCCTTCTCCATTACCTTTTCTCTGAGAAAATGATACTGTATCTCTATGTGCTTTGTCCTTGCATGAAATATTGGATTTGCTGCAAGATAAAGTGAACTCATATTATCTCCATGTATTGTAGGTGTACCTTGATCAATGCCTAAGCTCTTGAACAATGTCTGCATCCATATGACTTCCTTAGCTGCTTCCACAAGTCCTTTGTACTCTACTTCAGTTGAGGATAATGCTACTGTATGTTGTTTCTTTGAACACCAACTTACAAGCTTGTCACCAATGTATATCATGTAACCATGAGTTGATCTTCTCTCATCTTGATTACCTGCCCAGTCTGAGTCACTGTAGGCTCTCAACTTCAAATCTGATATAAAAGGATAATATAATCCTTCCTTTATAGTTCCTTTGATATATCTGAGAACTCTTTGACCTGCAATTCAATGTGGGTCCTTTGGACAATGCATGAATTGTGACAAAACTCCCACTGCATAACTAAGATCAGGTCTTGTTAGTGTAGCATAAATCAAACTACCCACAAGAGATTGATACTTCTTCATATCTTTGTAGTCTGCACCATCATATTTACTGAGCTTGTGATTAACTTCAAGTGGAGTTGAAGCTTCTCTGCAATTTTCCATATCAAACTTCTTCAACAAGTTCAGAAGATACCTTTCTTGTGACACATATATGCCATGATCTGTATAAGTAACTTCCATTACAAGAAAGTATGACAACTTTCCTAGGTCACTGATCTTAAACTCTTTCTCAAGTAATCTCTTTACCTCCTTGATTCCTTCATCTGAAGTACCTGTGATTATAATGTCATCTACATAAATACAAATGTAGATTGTACCTTCCTCTATTCTTTTGTTAAGTAGACTTGAATCTGCTTTTGAACTTTGATTTCCAAGATCATTGAGATACTTCACCAGTCTATAGTTCCAAGCTCTTGGAGCTTGCTTCAATCCATACAATGCTCTTCTCAACGTGCAAACAAAATTTGGATACCTGGAATCTATAAACCCTTGAGGTTGTTCCATGTATACCTCATCTGATATGTATCCATTCAAGAATGCATTCTTTATATCTAGTTGACTTAGGGTCCATCCTTTTGAAGCTGCAATAGCAATGATTGTCCTTATAGTTGACATCTTAGCTACGGGACTGAATGTCTCATCATAATCTATGCCATAGGTCTGGGCATAGCCTTTCACCACCAATCTAGCTTTGTATCTGGCTATACTTCCATCTGCAAGCTTCTTCACTTTATAAACCCATTAATTTTTTAATTACTTTCTTACCATTTGGTTTAGGAACAAGTTCCCATGTCTTGTTCTCCTCCAGTGCATTGAACTCTTCCTTCATTGCTTCTTACCTTTAGCTTCATCATAGTTCTGGGGTTCTTCATCATCTTTGACCATATATGCATAGTTCTTCTGAGTTATGTAAGAAGTATCATAAGAATACCTTTCTGGTTGTCTTCTAGTCCTGCTTGACCTTCTTGGTTCACATTCTTCATATGTGTCTGGATACACTTCTTCATCAAATATAGGAGCTTCTTCATTTCTTCTTGTTAATCCACTTCTGGATGTACTTGCTTGCATATAGTCTTCATCTCTATTTACCTGCACAATTGATTTTCCTTTCTCACATCTTCTTACCTCTTCTTCAAATTCTTCAGCTGTGTGATTTTGATCTGCATACCAACTTTTCTGTTCATCAAATGTAACATCTCTAGAAACAAGAAATTGTTTTGTTAGAGGATTCCACAACCTGTAACCCATCTGCTTTTCATCATAACCAATGAACACATATTTTTCTGCCTTTGGTTCAAGTTTATGTCTAAGTTGTGATGGCACATAAGCATATGCAATTGATCCAAACACTCTACAATGATCTAATGTTGGTTTCTTACCCCACCAAGCTTCATATGGAGTCATTCCATTGAGAGCTGCACATGGTAATCTATTCACAAGATATGTAGCTGTATTTACAGCCTCAGCCCAAAGATAATTTGGACAGTTCTTCTCCTTTAGCATAGCTCTAGCAAACTCAACCAAAGTCCTATTCCTTCTTTCTGCTACACTATTTTGTTGTGGTGTATACCTACAGGTTATTTCTCTCTTAATACCTGCATTCCAAAGATAATCATTGAACTCTTGGGAGAAGTATTCTCCCCCTCCATCAGACCTCAGTCTCTTAAGCTTTTGACCTGTGACTCTCTCTGCATATGCATGAAAATGCTTGAAAGCTCCAAACACTTCTGATCTTTCCTTCAAAACATATAATGTTATCCATCTTGTAGCATCATCAATAAAAAGAACATAGTACCTTGAGCCACTGATAGATCCTTCTTTTGTTGGTCCCCATACATCTGTATGAATGAGCTCAAGTACTCCATCATGTTTGAATCCTTTCTTCTGAAATGGTAACCTGTGTGCTTTACCCATTTGACATTCTTCACATTTATAAACCATATGTTGACTTTGCACATTTGGTAATCCTAGTACAGACTGATTAGCAACCATAGCTTTAATTCCTCTTTCATTGAAATGACCTAATCTCTTATGCCAGAGATCAAGTTCTGTAATCACTGCTTCACCATGTGTGAGCAAAGCTTGACCAATGTTCCCTTGTACTCTTAAAGTAAAGAGTCTACCTTCTTTCTTACCACAAACAATCTGATTATATACATTCTCTGGATCTTCAACAAATACTCCTTCATTTGTAAACCTGACTTGAAAACCTTTTTCAACTATCTGTCCCACACTAATCAAGTTTTTAGGTATTGTAGGAACATACAAAACATTGGTTAGCAAATCTGCTCCACTCTTGCATTTCACTTTTCCGATTGAATGTACACTATGTCTTGTATTATCACTTGTTTGAACTGTATGACTAGAAATGCCTTTTTCCAATTCTGACATCAATTCTATGTTTCCTGACAAATGATTAGAACATCCGGAGTCAATGTAAAATACCTTTAGATCTTCTTTGTCTGATGTGCTGATTGAATTCATCATCAATGATGTATGACTTTCATTCTGTGTGTCATTTGCATAGTTGTAGTAGGTGGTGTTGTAGGATTGATTCTGTCCCCAACCTTCTTCCTCCACCTCTACCATAGCCTCCTCTTTGACTTTGTCTACCTCTTTGAAAATTACTTTGATATCTTCCACCTCGACCTCTACTATTGTTGTTTTGATTCTGGTTTGATCCTTGTTGGTTGTGCCAACAGTCATGAGCCAAATGATTACTCAATCCACAGATCCAACAAGCCTTCTTATTGTTATTTTGATTACCTCTTCCTCTTCCAAAACCTCTTGCTCTTCCTCCGCCTGTGCCTTTACCTCTTGCATAATAAGCTTGAGAACTAGACTCCTCTTCATCCTTTATCTCCTTTCTTCTTGTTCTTCATGTACATTGCAGAACTTTGTCCTTTATCTCCATCTCCCTTTAAGTCTTGCTCATATGTGAGCATCAAACCAAGCAACTGGTTCAAATCTGGAACATAATGATTTAATGAAAGTTCTGTTGATAAGACAAAAGGTTTCCACCTTTCATCCCCTCTCAAACCTGCAAGTAGTTGAGCAATCAATCTGTGATCTTCAACATCTTCATCTATGGATCCAAGACTATCTGCTAGATCCTTCATCTTAGTGACATAATCACTAATACTTTGACTTGGCTTCTTCTTGAATGTTGTAAACTCTGACCATAGACTTGCTTTCCGTGCTTTAGTAGTGCTTTGGAAATGATACTCCAATGCATTCCATATATCTTCTGATGATTCCAATCCTCTGATGTGTGGTAGCAAATGATCAGAGATTGTATTGTAGATGTAGGCTTTTGCACTTGCATCCTTCTTCTGCCAATGCTTTAAAGCATCAAGTTCTTCTTTCTTTGGTCGGCTTTCATCTTCAAATACTGGATTCTCTTCTTCACCTGTAACATATATCATGAGATCCTTACTCATAAGTAAGGCTTCCATTCTCATTACCCATGCGGGGTAATTATCTCTGTCTAGTTTGTCAATAGAGATATGATATGCCATACTCCTTCCCTTCTGCTGCAACCTGTGAGCTTAAATGATAAAGGATAATACCTTTTGGAGTTCTTTGTGTATGAGAATACTTTTGAAGTAACCTTTTGATGCCTTGTGTCTTCAAATGCTTCACCTTTCAACCTTTAATGAAAAACTTTACAAAACTTCTCGTACCTTTGTCGTCTTCTGCTCTCGAGAATCTTTCTGCTCTGATACCACTTGTTGATGTGTAAAACACCACAAGAAATGAATTAATGTGACACTAGAACACCTCTATGGTCGCCATTAACTCATTGCCACTCCAAACTTTGAGAAATGATAGCCGAAACCAAGAACTTTGCTTCTTTAGATTTTTCTAGTCACTTAAATGACATACCTTTAGTATTTTGCTAATTTCTCTTAGCTCAAGTATTATTTCTCCATGAAACTTCATAGTCTGAAACTAGAAAAGAAGAGCTTTCCAACAAGCTATCACATGCATCAAACGAATCTCTAGAACTCAAGTTATGGCCTTCACAAGATCACCCTGTATGACTTCCAAAAGTGGAATTTTTTCTTGTTTTAGTAATCATGGGTGTCTAAAAATAAAAAATTCGATGCCTAGCATCGAATTTCAGTCAAGGTCGATGCCGGGCATCGACTTTGAGCTTTTTTTGCCTCTTTTTCTGCACTAGGTTTCTTTTACACACACATGAAGAAGACCACTTGTATGCTAGAAGTCGATGCCGAGCATCCACTTTATGCTGAAACTCGATGCCAGGCATCGATTTGCTCCACAAACTTCATGTTTTTAGAAGATTCAACAACAGGTAACACACAGAGAATGAAAATAATGACTTATCAGCCAAGATTCGATGCCAGGCATCGAATTGCTCAGAAAACTTGAACTTTTGAATTCATCACACAGTGGGCAAGCATGGAGATGATGGAGAGAGACTCATACACAGAACTTTACTCAGTTCTTTCTCATAGCTATGGAAACTCAGAAGTTTTACAGATGCTTTCTCACTCAGAGAAGCCCGACTATACTCAGTCGTATAAAATGAACTCCTTCTCACTTCTTCTCTCTCTCTCTCGCCGCGTTAGTTGATACAAACTAACTTATATAGATTTTCGTATTCTCATGATTTTAAAAAACTTCTAGAACTAAAGTGAACTAACTTTACAAATATGATACACTTGTGAATTTGTCCCTTCACATAGGCATGGGGTTTTCTTCCTAAGATTTGACCTTCAAATATATGTCCAATTAGTGATTGTTTCTCCAACAAAAGAACTACCATCAACAGTAGTCAGAATGATCTTACAGACTCCCATAACAGGATAAGAGGAGTTGTTGGCGCATGTGACAGTATTCCCTGTAGGGGGAGGCTCGAGTGAAGAGAAGAAAGTGCACTGCGAGGTAATCTGTTTGGTCGCCCCACTGTCAAAGTACTGGCAAACATCTGAGTCCACTACAGACATGCACTGCTCATGAGAAGATGGGTCAAAACTGCAAACAGTAGTAAACGCCCATTCTTCTTCCTGCACAAGATTTGCAGACTCTATTTTTGGTGTAGAGGCCTCTGCAACCACCATTCCAGCCTCTTTCTTCTTTGCCTCTTTTGCAGCCAGTTTTGGAAAGTTCTTCATGATATGATCATTCCCTTTACAGTACTTGCAAAACAATTTCTACTTTTCTGATTTCTTCTCATCTTTATCCTAGTTCTTCAAATGTGCAGCATTTGCAGATTTCTGCTTACTAGTAGAAGAGCTCCATTTTCCTTTGCCCTTCTGACTAGCCAGGAAAGCTTGATCTGCAACACGCATAATGGACCTGTTCTGCCTGGACTGATCTTCCTGCAACAGAACAGAGACTAACTCCTCAAATGATAAGGCATTCGGATTGCCTTTCATCATCAACCGAAGAGTAGAAGCAAAACTCTGATATGAATCAGGAAGACCATTCAGAACGGTCTGCACAAGTGAGCTATCTGGTATAACCTCATCAGCAGAAATCAACTGTTCCTTCAAATCTTTGATCTTTGTTGGGAAACTGTCCATAGAATCACCTTCATTCATGTGCTCACTCTCCAACTGTTTTCGGAGGTAAGCAACACGAGCCTCATTCATGGCTTGGTACAATGTGGTTAGTGTATCCCAAGCATCCCTAGCTGTTCTGCAAGAGCGAATACGAGGAATAATGGCATGTTTGACAGACAAAGCTATCAATGCATGTGCTTGGGCATCTTTGCCATCCCAACGAATTTGTTCTGCAGTAGGTGCAACAGAAACAGCAACACGAATAGGAATCTATGGAATATCATCTTCGACACCATCTTCATCAACTCCAGCACCTGTATTTGCAGTAGCTGTAGTTGCAAGTGTAACAGGACGTCTTTCAACACCCTGCACAATGTTCCACAGTCCTTTTGCAACCAATACATGTCGCATCATATAAGCCCATAATGGGTAGTTGGTACCATCCAACTTATCCTCAACAGCCAACATACGGAATACATCACTGCTTTCAGCCATGGTCGGTGACTAAAATACCTTGATGCAGAAAATAGATTGTATCTCAAAAAGTTGAATAGAACTACCCAGACGAGTTCTGCTAGACCTGTAGCAGACTCCGATACGCTTAAACTGGCGAACAGAAACTGGTATATACCTTTGGCACAAAAAGATGAAATAGCCTGCATAAGCACTACGATAGTGCGTTCGGAGGCCAAAACAAGCTCAGATCGCGATTTTGGCACCACAGAGCGAAACTATTTTGATCTCGAAAACACGCTGAGTATGCTCACCAAAATTCATGCAATTCTGAGACTACAAACGGAGGAGTGTCGACGGCGCCCTAGATGAAACGACGACCTGCTCTGATACCAATTGTTGGAGATAGATGTCTGCGGAAGCACGCGAACAGCACAAGGAAGAAGAAGAAGCTTGGAGCACAAACACACAATAGTGAATATATTACTAGAGAATGTACAAAGATAAGTAGCCCATTAGGGCAATAGGCATATAAACAAGCCAGGGGAGAAAACCCTCCTAAAGAGGGAAAAAGGTGCCTCGGCGGTCCTAGTGTGTTCACACACATCACTACCTAAATATATCAACAACGTGCACACTTTGTTTTCATGCCCTTTTTGCAGAAAACCATGAGGATGAAATATACACACGTCTTCATATAACTCACCATTAAAGAATGCAATTTAAATGTCCAACTAATGTACATTCGAACCATGATGAGCTTCAAGTGCACATATGCTACAAACGATGGTCATTCGGCATGTGGGTGCAAAGGTCTCATCGAAATCAATGCCTCTCTCTTGAGCATAACCTTCGGCAACAATCCTCACCTTATACATGTCAACTACTCCACCAAGTTTACGTTTCACCTTGTATACCCATTTAGTTCCAATGGCCTTTTTACCAGAGGTACATCACATAAAGACCAGGTAGCATTCTTCGTAATAGCATCATATTCTAATTTCATAGTAGCCATCCAATTTTGTGAATTTTGTGATTCATCAAAAGAAACATGCTCATTCTCATCACAAAGATAGAGGCAGCCATAGCATAGCAATCTGATGCATAAGAAGCACTATGTGAGCTTGAACAAGTACGATATGACAAAGGTGCATTTATTTTGCTATTTCACAAAGTCTACACCAATCATTTAGGCATAGCTTTTGCCTTCTCTATAGCAGCACTCTCATCAACAAGTGCATCATTTAAACCTGCATCAGAAATGGAATGATCTGCATCATCATGTGAAACCTATAAAGGCTAAGAAATTGCCTCATTTGGACAAGCATTTGACTGTAGATCGATAAAAAAATGCCAAAGTGTCATACATATCTTTTGAGCTAATTGATGTCTCCTTAGTACATGAAAGTAATGGTTTAATTGCATCTTCCACAAAAAAAACATCATGACTAACCAAAATGCATTTAGTATGTGTTTAATATAGATGATAGCCTTTGCTTTCATAACTGTACCCAACAAAAATGCATTATACTGCTTTGTCATCCAATTTTTTGCATTATTATTCAGACACTAATGCATATGCTAGACAACTAAAGACATGTAGATGAGAAACCAATGACTTGCAACCATGCCATGCCTCATATGGAGTGATAGACTATAGTGCTTTGGTGGGACACCTATTAAGTAAATATGCTACACACATAATAGCCTCATCAAGAAGCTATGTGGTAAAGCCTAACCATCTCCATGAGGGACATTTTCTTTCTTTTAGCAACTCCATCTGTTGAGGTGTATACGACACTATACACTGATGTTTTATCCCACGTTCAACAAGAAATGCCCAATTTACATGCTGATAAATTTTTAGCCAAAAAAGAAAACTGTTTGAAGCACATAAACACTTTGGAATTTGGTTTCAATGGATAAACCCATGCATGCTTGGAGAAATCATCAATAAAAGTCATGAAGTAAACATAGTTCCCAAAAGAAGGTGTCTGCATAGGACCACATACATCACTATGAACAAGCTACAATTTCTTAGTAGCTCGTACTGAACATTCTTTTGGGAAGGAGGAATGTTGCATTTTGCCCAAAATACAGCCTTCACAGACATGTTTACTAGGTGCCTCAAGCTTTGGTAGAGAAGACACTTTTTCAAATTTCTACAAGCATAGCAATGGCACAAACAAAGCATCTGACAATGTGAAATACCTACCATTACCAATAGTCATAATGATCTTACCAACTTTCATTATAGGATAAGAGGGGTTGTTAGCACATGGATACTATTCCCTATAGGGACATGCTCAAGTGAACTAAAGAAACTACGCTGCAAGGTAATATGTTTGGTTGCCCCACTGTCAAAGTACCAAACATGTGAGGCTACTATAGACATACACTATTCATGAGAAGATGGGTCATAGCTGCAAAAAGTAGTAAATGCCCATTCTTCATTATACACAAAATTAGCAGACTCTATTTTAGGTGTAGAGGCCTATGCAACAACCATTCCAACCTCTTTCTTCTTTGCCTCTTTTGTAGCTAGTTTTGGAAAACTCTCTATGACTTGATCATTTCCTTTACAATACTTGCAGGATTGTTTTTCTATTTTCTTCTCATCTTTGTCTTCCCTTTTTTATTGTGCAAAATTAGCAGATTTTTGCTTACTAGTAAAGGAGCTCCATTTATGTTTGCCCTTTTGACTAGCTAAGAAAGCTTGATCTCCAACACACATAATGGACCTATTCTACCTGCACTAATCTTCCTGCAATAAAACAGAGAATAACTCCTCAAATTTTAAGGCATTTTGATTGCTTTTCATCATCAACCAAAGGGTAGAAGCAAGAATCTGATATGAATCAGGAAGAGAATTAAGAACGGTCTTTACAAGTGAACTACCTAGGAAGATTTCATCTGCAAAAATCAACTGCTCTTTCAAATCTTTGGTCTTGTCAAAAAATTATCCTTAGAATCTCCTTCATTCATATGCTCACTCTCCAATTGTTTTTGGAGGTAAGCAATACAAACCTCATTTCTTGCCTGGTATAAAGTGCTAAGTGTATCCTAAGCATCCTTTAGAGAGAATATGAGGGATAATGCCACATTTGATAGACAAAGCTATCAATGCATGTGCATGAGCATCTCTACCATCCCATCAAGTTTCTTTACAATAGGTGTAGCAAGAACTACAACACAAACAAGAATTTGAAGATCGTCATCTTCAATACCATCTACATCACCTTCAATAATTGTATTTGCAGGTGTACTAGGTCATTTTTCGACACCCTACACAATATTCCACACTCCTTTTTCCAGCAATACATGATGCATCATGTATGCCCATAACGCATAATTAGTGCCATCCAACTTGTCCTCAATAACCATCATGTGAAATACATCATTGCTTTTTGCCATGGCCATTGACTAAAAGACCTTGATGCAAAAAAATGATTGTATCTCAAAATTCTGAACATAACTACCCTATTGAGCTCAAACTGGAAGTGGCCACAGTAGGATGCTTCTTGCTCAACCAAGATATACATGAGCTACCAAGCATGAAGCAAAAACCACTAGTGGACACACAAGTGTCATAACAACCAGCCCAATCACTGTCTGAAAAAGCATGCAAATATGGCGGTAGTGATCCCCCCTTGGGATAAAACAATCCAAGTAGACGGGTACCACTCAAGTAGCAAAAGATGCACTTAACCGCCTACAAATGGTTGACACTTGGGCAATGCATAAACCTGCTCATCTGTGAGATAGCAAACTGAATATCTGGCCGAGTAATGCACAAGTAAATCAGGCATCCAACAGCCTACTAATAGAGAACAACATCAAATGCATCTCCAGCATCATGAAGACTCAATCGTAAACCTATCTCCATAGGAGTGGCAATAGGCTTATGGTCTTGAAGGCCAAAACACTGCAATAATGTGTCAGAGAGAGAGAGAGAGATGAAAGAGAGAGGAGAGAGATCTAGAGAAACATAGAGAGAGAGAGATGAAAGAGAGAGAGAGAGAGAGATGAAATATGCATACATACATACACACACATATTCATACACACATAGACATACACACATGTACACACACACATAATACATATACACATACACATATATATACACAAGCATACACACATATACATGTTTTAGGTCTAAGTTTTTAGGATTAGGGTTTTAGATTTAACATTAGTATATATAATCAAATATATGTAAAAAATAGGGAAAAAATTAGAATGTGTAAATATTCTAGTTAAATGTATGTAAAAATTAGGGGAAAAATCAAAATATGTAAAAAATATATATAATTACATATCTAAAAAATAGGTCTTTAGAATTTTTAGGGTTTTTTATATATATAATTAAATATATATAAAAAATAGGATTTTTGGGTTTTTACATAGAAACACATCCTAAATAAATTTTTAGGATTAATATTAATGCATATAATCAAATATATGTAAAAATTAGGGAAAAAATTAGAATGTGTAAATATTTTAATTAAATGTATGTAAAAATTAGGGGAAAAATTAGACTATGTAAAATATATATAATAAAATATGTAAAAAATAGGTCTTTAGGATTTTTACATATATATAATCAAATATATAAAAAGGTTTTAGGATTTTTACATACAAACATACAAATATATAATAAACTAGGCTTTTCAATTAAATTAAATATATATAATTAAATATTTAAAAATAAAGCTTTAGGATTAATATTAATATATATAATCAAATATATGTAAAATTAGGGAAAAAATTAGAATATGTAAATATTCTAATTAAATGTATGTAAAAATTAGGGAAAAAATCAAAATATGTAAAATATATATAATTAAATATGTAGAAAAATATATCTTTAGCATTGTTAAGGTTTTTACATATATATAATTAAATATATAAAAAATAGCATTTTAGGATTTTTACATACAAACACATACACATATAAACACATATATACAATTATATAAGAAATTAGGGTTTATATATATATATATATATATATATATATATATATATATATATATATATATATATATATATATATATATATATATATATATATATATATATATATATATAAGGAAAAAATAGGTTTGTAGGATTAATATTAATATATATAATCAAATATATAAAAAATAGGATTTTATGTTTAAGAATAAAAATTAGGGATCTAGTATTAAAAGTAGAATATATAATTCAATGTATCATATATTAAATGTCCTAACATCTTCACATGGTATCAGATGGCATCTTTGGATCTGGAGGAGAAAATGGCATGTACCTTGCACTCAGTGCAAGTATCAAATTTTTTGAAAAGGATGGATTTGTACTAAATTTGTTCTACTTAGGAGCACAAATGTAGTTAAGAACACTAAAGTGTGATGTCGCCTCACTTTAGAAGAACTAATCAAGGTCAAACTAGAGTTGTGGAAGCATGTAGCAAAACAATTGCCATAAATTGCTAATTCTTGTACTTTGAGTTATGCATAGAAGTGATTTTCGTTCCATTGTCTCTCTCTTTGTCTCTTCCATGTGTGTGTGCATGTATGTGTGTGTGTGCATTAGTGTGCTTCTCACCTTCATCTTCGTGCACATCATTTGTTCACAATCATCATATCATCCTTATCTGTCCACGGATTAGTAAGGAGGTGGAGCTCCTTGACGTGATACTCATCCTTGTCTAGAGCAACAACCTCAATGTGCTTTGTGTGCACATGAAACATTGGATTTCTTGCAACCTCCAATGCACTATGACTATCAGTGAGAATACGTGTAGCCGCATCAATCCCCATACATAGATACATCAATAGTCTCTGCCATATAAACTCCATTGTAGTTGTGAATATTTCCTTGTACTCAGCTTCAAAACTCGATGTGGCCATATTAGGTTGCTTCTTACTCAACCAAGATATGCATGATCCTCCAAGGAAAGAGCATTTACCACTAGTCGACACTCATGTATCATAACAACCAGCTCAATGAACATTTATAAAAACATGCAAGAATGGTTAATCATCTCATCCTTGATAAGCATGCATTCCTCATGTAATATATTTTCAAAATGTACATCAAAAGTGGGCTGAATAACATGTCAAACTTCAGCCATCTATGGCTATACATTTTGCAAATTTCCCACCATATTTGGTTGAACATTCTCATCCACAAAACTTGGCTGGAATTTTATCGCCATATTCTTTGTAATTTTTGGGAATTTTCAACCTTGTTTGGCTAGAAATTTTAGTCGTATTTGGCTGAAAAATTTGATCTCTTTGAATCTCATTTGGATGGCGGGCCATAGTAAAGTGAACCACTTTGAAACAAAAGCATGAGTGTATCAAATATATTTTGTGAACTAAGTCCTGGCTGAAATTTGCATCCAAGGAAAGGATAAACTGAATTTTTAGCACTTACCACATCTCACTTTACAATAATTTTGTTTGTCAATGGATGGTATAAGTGATAACCTTTACTCTCACTAATATATCCAACAAATATACATTTCTTTGACTTTTCATAAAGTTTGTGACATTGTTGTGATTCCACAAGAGCATATGCCAAACAACCAAACATGCACATGTGAATAAACATTGGCCTCTACCCATTCCAAGCCTCATAAGGTGTAATGAATCTCAATGCTTTTGAAGGACAATGGTTCAATACATAGTTTGCACACATGGTGGCTTCCAACCAAAACTTATTTAGAAGATGCTTTCATTTAACTATACATCATGCCATTTCAAAAAGTGTTCTATTCTTGCACTCTACAACATCATTTTGTTGAGGTGTATATGTGTACAACTTGGTCTACACCTATTCAAATCTGATACTATTTTTTCAGACCAAGGAGGTAAGGTGTTCACTGTAAGGAGAGGCAGACCAAAAGAGACTCATCATGGGGCATCATATATACAGATTCTACCATTGATCCTTATATAAACACACTTGGAACAAATAGCAAAATGATCTAACAAATATAGATAGGAAAGGAACTAGCTATAAAATATTATATTACTATTGAATGTGTTATATAATGGAACATAACCACCAAGTGTCTCTTACAAGTCCATAGAAAACCTTCTTGAATGAAATGCTTACAAATCCACAGAAATCCTTCTTCATAATGAACATCATAAAATAACATAGATGTTCAAGGCTATCGTGGATGTGATGTCATAGGTACATATATGTATGTCTTCCTCGACCCTAGAGGCTCTTCAACTACCTAAATCTCGCAACTTGAGACACCAAGGGAGGAGGAATCATCAGAAGGTCCTAGTATAGAAGAAGTGGAAGCCAATCAACTTCCTCCACATCTCATCCTTGAGCAATCACCTCTGATGTTAGTCTTTCACAGGATTGTTGGAGTTAGACGTCTACGGAAGCACGTGAACAACACAAGGAAGAAGAAGAAGCTTGGAGCACAACACACAATACTAAATGTATTACTGGAGAATGTACAAAGATGAGTAGCCCATTAGGGCAACACTCGTATATACAAGCCGGGGGAAAAATACCTCCTAAAGAGGGAAAAAAGTGCCATGGCAGTCCTAGTGTGTTCACACACATCACTACCTAAATATATCAACAAATCCCCCCTAGGAGTGATGCGGTGAACAAGGAGCTGGCACTCATGTATAAGGAAGTGCCAAGCTATGTGGAAATCACTCCACAAAAGGAAGTAAGCCCAAAGCTTTGCGAAAAGCTTCAAACTTCTCCCTAGGCAGAGCCTTCGTGAAAAGGTCTGCAATGTTCTCGTGCGTGGGCACATATGCCAAGCTGATCTCCCCAGCAGAGAACCTCTCCCTAACATAATGATAATGCACCTCAATGTGCTTAGTGCGAGCATGGAACACAAGGTTCCTCGCAACTGCCAATGTGCTCTAACTGTCAGTGAAGATGGTGGTGGCAGAAGACTGGCCAACACCCAAATCAGCCATAAGGCATCTGAGCCACACACACTCAACAGTCACTGTGAAAGCTGCCCTATACTCAGCCTCACAACTGGAAGTGGCCACAGTAGGCTGCTTCTTGCTCAACCAAGATATACATGAGCTACCAAGCATGAAGCAAAAACCACTAGTGGACACACGAGTGTCATAGCAACCACCCCAATCTGAGTCAGAAAAAGCATGCAAATTTGGCGGTAGTGATCCCCCCTTGGGATAAAACAACCCAAGTAACCGAGTCCACTCAAGTAGCGAAATATGCGCTTAACCGCTTGCCAATGCTTGACTCCTGGGCAATGCATAAATCTGCTCATCTGTGAGACAACAAACTGAATATCTGGCCGAGTAATGCATAAGTAAATCAAGCATCCAACAACCTGGTGATAGAGAACAGCATCAAATGCATCTCCATCATCATGAAGACTCAATCGTAAACCTATCTCCATAGGAATGACAATAGGCTTACAGTCTTCAAGGCCAAAACACTGCAATAATGTGTCAATATATTTCGTTTGACACAAAGCCATTCCACCATCAACTTGCATAAACTGAATGCCCAAATAGTGATGCAAATGTCCCAAATCAGACATCTCAAATGAGGTATGCAAATCAGCCCTGAAATCAGCAATATGCTTCTCAATAGGACCAGTGAGCAGCATGTCCTCAACATAGACAACAATGATCAAAAGCACATCATTAGCACGCTTAACATATAAGATGCTTTCAGTTGGACTGTTCTCAAAACCATGTGCAATCAGATAGGCATGTATCTTCTCATACCAAGCACGTGGTGCTTGCTTTAAACCATATAATGCCTTCTTTAACCTGCACACCTGGTTTTCATGCCCTTTCTGCACAAAGCCACGAGGCTGAAAAACATACACTTCTTCACGCAGGTCACCATTCAAAAATGCCGTTTTAATGTCCAACTGATGTACATTCCAACCATGATGGGCTGCAAGTGCACAAATGCTCCGAATAGTAGTCATACGGCATGTAGGTGCAAAGGTCTCATCAAAATCAATGCCTCTTTCCTATGCATAACCCTTTGCAACAAGTCTAGCCTTATACCTGTCAATTGTACCATCAGGTTTATGCTTCAGCTTGTATACCCACTTAGTGCCAATGGCCTTCTTGCCAGGAGGCAAGTCACATAAAGACCATGTACCATTCTTCATTATAGCATCATATTCAGATTGCATAGCAGCCATCCAATTTTCTGAATTCTGTGCTTGATCAAAAGAAACAGGCTCATTCTCATCACAGAGACTAGACACAGCCATAACATAGCAATCTGATGCAAAGGAGGAACTATGAGAGCCTGAACGAGTATGATATGACAAAGGTGCATCTAATTTGCTGTCACGCAAAGTTTGCACCAACCATTTTGGCATAGTTTTTGCTTGCTCAATATCAGCTCTCTCATCAACAAGTGCATCATGTAAATCTGCATTAGAAATGGAATGATCTGCATCATCATATGAAACCTGCAAAGGCTGAGAAGTTGCCTCAATAGGACCAGCACTAGACTGTCCACCTATAAAAAGAGGCATCAAAGTATCATACATATCTTTGGAGCTAACAGATGCCTCCTTAGTACATGAAAGCAATGGCTGAATAGTATCTTCCACAAAGACAACATCACAACTAACCAGAATGCGTTTAGTCTGTGGATGATACAGACGATAGCCTTTACTTTCAGAACTGTACCCAACAAAAATACATTTTACTGCCTTATCATCCAATTTTTTGCGATGTTGTTCAGGCACTAGTGCATATGCGAAACAACCAAAAACACGCAGATGAGCAACAGATGGCTTGCGGTCATGCCAAGCCTCATATGGAGTGATAGACTGCAGCGCTTTAGTGGGACACATGTTCAGTACATATGCTGCACACATGACAACCTCAAGCCAGAAAATATGTGGTAAAGGTTGACTTTTGACCATGCACCTCTCCATCTCCATGAGTGACCTGTTCTTTCGTTCAGCAACTCCATTTTGTTGAGGTGTATACGGCATTGTACACTGGTGTTTTATTCCATGTTCAGCCAAAAATGCATTAAAATCAGAAGACATATATTCCCCCCCTCGATCAGAATGGAGGGTGCCCATTTTACATGCTGACAGATTTTCAGCCAAAACCAAAAACTGTTTAAAGCACATGAACACTTCGGACTTTGCTTTGAGTGGATATACCCATGCATGCCTGGAAAAATCATCAATGAAAGTCACGAAGTAAAGGTAATTTCCAAAAGAGGGTGTCTGCATAGGACCACAAACATCACTATGTACAAGCTTCAATTTCTGTGTAGCCCGAACTGAACCATGTTTTGGAAAGGAGGAATGCTGGATTTTGCCCAAAATACAGCCTTCACAAACATGTTTTCCAGGTGCCACAAGTTTGGGCAAAGAGGACACCATTTCAGATTTTTGCAGGCGTAGCAAACTAGCAAAATTCATATGACCAAAGTGTGCATGCCAAAGATTTGCATCTCACATAGCCTGCGAATCATTTACTGCACATACCAAATCATTTATAGATCTTTCATAGTCTATGAGCTTATACAGCCCACGACATAAAATGCCAGAAGCAATAATCACATCACCATTTGACATATCATGAAATGTACATCTGTCATCAACAAATTTCACAATCAAGCCAATCTTGGCTAATGCAAAAATTGATAACAGATTCTTCTTGATCCCTGGCACAAATAAAGCATCTGAAAAAGTCAAAGAACTACCATCAACAGTAGTCAAAATGATCTTACCAACTCCCATAACAGGATAAGAGGAGTTGTTGGCACATGTAACAGTATTCCCTGTAGGGGCAGGCTCGAGTGAAGAGAAGAAACTGCACTGCGAGGTAATATGTTTGGTCGCCCCACTGTCAAAATACTGGCAAACATCTGAGTCTACTGCAGACATGCACTGCTCATGAGAAGATGGGTCAAAACTACAAACAATAGTAAATGCCCATTCTTCTTCCTGCACAAGATTTGAAGACTCTATTTTTGGTGTAGAGGCCTTTGCAACAACCATTCCAGCCTCTTTCTTCTTTGCCTCTTTAGCAGCCAGTTTTGGACAGTTCTTTATGATATGATCATTCCCTTTACAGTACTTACAAAACAATTTCTGCTTTTCTGATTTCTTCTCATCTTTATCTTCCTTCTTGGAATATGCAGAATTAGCAGATTTTTGCTTACTAGTTGAAGAGCTCCATTTTCCTTTACCCTTCTAACTAGCTAGGAAAGCTTGATCTGCAACTTGCATAATGGACCTATTCTGCCTGGATTGACCTTCCTGCAACAGAACAGAGACTAACTCCTCAAATGAAAAGGCATTTGGATTGCCTTTCATCATCAACCGAAGAGTAGAAGCAAAACTCTGATATGAATCAAGAAGACCATTCAGAATGGTCTGCACAAGTGAGCTATCTGGTATAACCTCATCAGCAGAAATCAATTGTTCCTTCAAGTCTTTGATCTTTGTTAGGAAACTGTCCATAGAATCATCTTCATTCATGTGCTCACTCTCCAACTATTTTCGGAGGTAAGCAATACGAGCCTCATTCCTAGCTTGGTACAATGTGGTAAGTGTATCCCAAGCATCCTTAGCTGTTGTGCAAGAGCGAATGTGAGTAATAATGGCACATTTGATAGACAAAGCTATCAATGCATGTGCCTAGGCATCTCTGCCATCCCAATGAATCTGCTCTGCAGTAGGTGCAACAGAAACAGTAGCACGAACAGGAATCTGTGGAATATCATCTTCGACACCATCTTCATCAGCTCAAGCACCTGCATTTGCAGTACCTGTAGTCAGAGGTGTAACAGGACGTCTTTCAACACCCTGCACAATGTTCCACAATCCTTTTGCAACCAGTACATGTCGCATCATATAAGCCCATAATGAGTAGTTGGTACCATCCAACTTATCCTCAATAGCCAACATACGGAATACATCACTGCTTTCAGCCATGGCCGGTGATTAAAATACCTTGATGCAAAAAATGGACTGTATCTCAAAAAGTTGAACAGAACTGCCCAGACAAGTTCTGCTAGACCTGTAGCAGACTTCGAGATGCTTAAACTGGCGAACAGAAACTGGTATATATCTTTGGCACAAAAAGATAATATAGCCTGCACAAGCGCTGTGATAGTGCGTTCGGAGGCCAAAACGAGCTCAGATCGTGATTTTGACACCACACAGCAAAGCTGTTTTGATCTCGGAAATAGCCTGAGTATGCTCACCAAAATTCGTACGATTTTGAGAGTGCAAATAGAGGAGTGTTGATGGTGCCCTAGATGAAGCGACAACCTGCTCTGATACCAATTGTTGGAGTTAGACGTCTGCGGAAGCACGCAAACAACACAAGGAAGAAGAAGAAGCTTGGAGCACAACACACAATATTGAATGTATTACTGGAGAATGTACAAAGATAAGTAGCCCATTAGGGCAACATGCGTATATACAAGCCGCGGGAAAAAAACCTCCTAAAGAGGGAAAAAAGTGCCCCAACGATCCTAGTGTGTTCACACACATCACTACCTAAATATATCAACAAGGATTACCACCTTGCTAGTCCTTGATCTCTCATGGTTCCTTAATGATGCACTAGTATCCGACATGCAAACTACTCAGAGCCTTAACCACTATCGCTTCCATGCATGAGAGTCGAGATCTGGCAACTTCCTTCTTCTCCCAATGTTGATGCCTGTATCTTTACTTATTGCAGTTTCTTTTGAGCATTCTCCACTTTTTGAGACTGCTAGCTACTAGATTTCATCCCTCATAGCTAACACTCGTTAATCATCACCGATGCATGTTCTCTTCCACTTCTACACCATTGGCGGCCCTCTAATCCTTCCCAAAATCATCAACTATCCTAATGCTCAGTTACTATGCCACTCATGGCCTCTATACTGAACATACCCATATCTATTGCATCCATGTGTGTTCTCATGGATTGTGGTTTTGCACTTCGACTTCATCTTCTATCTCTTGTGTGATATTATTTCCTAATTGCTCTTGGATAACTCTATGCATACGGACACTTATGTTCTACATGTATCTGCCCATGTATGGTGTGCAAAGAATCCCTAATGATAGTGTAACGCTCTATGAATTAGTGGTGTATGGCACTCTGGTCTGATACCCTATGCCTTTTGGGTAAGTATGTGCACCTCTTTTTATGTGTATATATCTTCTCTATCTCTGAACATATAAGCATCTATGTCTGTGTGTGTGTGTGTGTCCCTTGTGTGTATGTATCCATTAGGAACCCTGCATGGGCCTTTTAGATTAAGGGGTGATTAGTGATGGACCAATGAGAGGAGGGTGGTGGCCACAGTCTAGAGCCTCAATAGAGTAGGCTTGGCCTAGGTTTCCCTTGGTTTGGATTAGTCAAAACAACTAAAATCTATTGAGATATGTGGTATTTCCTCCCTTAGTGGTTTCATGGGCCACAAAATTCGAAGTTCTCCAACCGAATTTGATTTGGGCCGTTTGTCACTCTAGCACAATGGTGAGTACCAACGTGAGAAGATTCACCTCATAATTTGTCAATCCGAGACTAGTATGAAGACTATGAGCAAGTGAAGGCACAAGTGTGTGAGTGAGAAGCAGACAAGCATGCACACACATACACACACACACGCACGCAAGGCAAGAACAAGGAGAGGAACAATGGAGTTCTTTGCATTAGTCAAAAAGTCTCTTACATAAGCTCAATTCACAAACAATCTACCCCAAAAATGAGCTTTCTAGCTCTTTTCTCTCACTAGCTTTGGCCTTGTCCAGACCTAGTGTCCGGCCTAGTTAAAAATTAGGTTCTATAGCCTATTTGAGGGCTCAAACGGAGTCTAAAAATTATGAAAATTGGTATGTAGCTAATTCTAATACTCCTCAAGCTTGAGGACTCCTTGGCTTGAACAAAATGGAGTCTATTCTACCAAAAACGGAATTTACAATGTTTGTGTAGTGATTAAAATCACTTGAGTTGTGAATGGTCCATGGAAAAAATGAGTAGGCCTTGTTGCCGTATTGTGCATGACCGCTCTATTGTACCTGTATGCTCTTCGTATGACCTGTATGCCAACATTCCCCCCTTCCTAGCATCTATCGCCCCTGACAGACCTCTGTTCTATCGAGTGGTCGATATAGTACTGGATGACATTGGTGGCAAGTTCGTGTTCTCCTATCCTTAAGCCTCTTGCTAGATCAGCTTCCAATGCATCCCAGTTTATTGCACCGGGGACCTCTGGTTGCGGTGTGGTGTAGTACTCGGAGTACATGGCTTGTTCACAAGCAAAGAGATGGAGCAGGTGTGTTGGCTTCGGTGCGAAGACCTCCGAGTGATACTCCCAGAAACCTGATCTGAACATTTCTTCGAATGTCTGTTGATAACATGCAGGGAGGTATTTGATGCGTGCATGCCAGGCGTAAGCCACACGAATACCGGGGGTGGTGCTCATGTCATACACCAGATCGTAATTTCCATTGGTAAACCCCGGGAGACATACCTGTGGTGCTGCTGCATTTCTAAAGGTTTTCAGTACTACCTGCATCATATCTAAAATCTTAAGCATCATTTGGGCCGCCACATCTGGCATGGGCTTCAATCGCGGCATCCAATGTCAAATTGTTCCCATCATGTACGCTACTGACGGTGGTCCCTGTGGTGGCGCAATGTATGGATAATTGAGCCATTCCTTGCATTGTGCGTTATTCTGGACCTTTATGTTGAATGCTTTCCATGAGCAGCGTCGTGGAATAGGGCCATAGCATGGATTATAAGAGGAGATGTAATGGCGCATTGTTCCAGGTGCGGAGCATTTCAGGATAGGTTTCAAGAAGTTTCTGTCGCCATGTTGGTTGACGGATCTTGCCTTTTTGCACCTCTGGAGGAAGGTCTTCGGGTTGAAATTGAGTTGCGAAGGAAGGTACCTTCCCTGTGACTCTCTGTATTTCTGCGTTATAATCTGCCAATATGAGATAGTAAGGCCTGTATTGGAGTTCGGATGAGAGGATAAGGCGTCTCGATGACAAGTTTTTGAAGTAATTGGATTGTAATACAGTCTCTTCTATGACTCTCATAGCCTGATTTTGCACGACGGTTCGCTCTTCATGTGAACTCCCGATTTCCTCCACTTGTCGTAGCCATGGGGGTCGTGGTGCTTCAAATGTGTCTTGACCTTCTTCCGTTTGTTGACCTCCTGGGAAGGGTTGTGGGTCGTATTCTTCTTCAAATGTTTATTCCACAGGAATTTGTACTATTTCTTCATCGGTGGGAGCCTCTGGAGGGGAAAGTGGTCTTTCATATTGTAGTAGGCATGCTTGCAACTCTGTGACCTGTGTCTAGAGATCTTGTAGGGCCTCTGAGTCTGTGAGAAGTGAAGCCACTGATGAGGTGGTTTGAGGGGCAGTCGTTGTGTCTTTTTGTTGTTTCTGCTTCAGTTGACTCAGTTCCTCTGATAGCTGGTCATCTGCTTCAAGCAGCATGGCATAGTCTTCCAATATGATCTTGATATTGTCGGGGGTCACTGCTTGAAACTTTGATGGGCTGATGGGTGCCCCTAGTGTGCTTTCGATGGCTGCTTCTAAGTTCTCTTGGTTCTGTTGCTGTAGGTGTCAATTCTCCTCGTGAGCAGCTGCAAGGTGTCTTCTAAGAAGTGCCATATTTTGTTGAAGTCTTGAATTGCGTTCTAGTTGTGTTTTTAGATGGCCTTCTACCACTTGTATTGCTTCTTGGTCTGTATTCTGTAGCTGTACTTCCAATACACTATGAGCCTCTTGTAAAGTTTGGAATTGTGTATGGAGGCGAGCATTCTCCTCTTCTACTGTAGCAAGACGATTTTGTAGCACCTCCGAGTGCTCTTGCAGTCGTGCGTTATGTTGCTGGAGTTGATTCTACTCTGTCCTTAACTGTGAAATACATGCTAGCATGGTGTCCAATGCATTGCCTATGGATGATGGTGTTGTTTGTACAATGGAGGATGCATGGGGAGGAGATTGGGGAATGGGAAGCGTGAATGATGTGTCTAATGGAGATGTGTGTGTGGGTGAAATTGGTGGAGGGGGAATGGGAGGAGGTGGAAACGTGGGGGGAGGGGAAGGTGTCGTGGGTGGTGAAATGTCCATACTTTCAGGAGTGGATGCGAGAGTGGTGTCTACCATATACATTGGAATGGTAGGTGGTGTGTGTGTGAAGGTGGTGAATAGATGAGAAGTGGGGTTGGGAGCTGAAAATAAAGGGAATGGTTGAGACCTGGGTTGAAAAGTTCTAGCAAGAAAGGCATGGAGGGATTGGAGAAGTAGGGGGATGGGGGTTGGGTGTTGAGGTCGTAGAGGCGGGGAGGTCATGAAGGGTGGTGTGGTGGTAGGAAAACCCAAGAATATAGATCTAGAGTCGGGATGACCGATGGCTGAGGGTATGGGGGATGGTTGTCCTAGGGCAGGCTCTATGAGTGATTCGGTGGATTGTGTAGTGATGGTGGTAGCTTCATAGATTGGGTTTTCATGGGTGGAGAATAGGGTTGAACTAGAGGTGGGAGTACGGAAGATGAAGGTTTGTTCGGTGGGTTGGGTGGTCGAGGTGATCTCCACGGCTTCTGTTCTAGGGGGCGATGGTGGGGGTGTGGGTGGTAGTGGTTCAGTTGACTCTTCATGGATGATTGTATGCTCTTGGCTAGCGGTTACTGCTGCTTGGGAGGTTACCTCAAGGGGTTCGGATGTAATAATCGGCCCTTCTGCCGTTGTAAAGGGGATCTGGATGTTTTTACCTGACCGTGGTCGTGTTTGGAATCTTCGTGGATCATATTGAACTGGAGACCTCCTAATGGCAGTCTGAACTGCTTCTACTACCCCATATGTTTCTGCCATTAATAAGAGACCTTCACTGTATTCTGAGTCAACTCCTGCTTCTTCCAAAAGTTGAGCCATGAGCACCCGACTGCTCTGTTCGGTGAGCAGTTGTTGCGATCGTACATGTTCCATGATTTGGTACAGCCTTCGGAGTTCTGTTGTATAAGCGGGGGCTTCAGTGGTCTCCTCTTCGTCTGCTCCTTCTTCTTCTAGGTGTCCTTGTTGTTGACCTTGCTGATCGTCACCCCAATGTACATGGCGATCTTCTGTGGATTTTCTCCTTCTTTGTGAAGATGTGCCCTGTTCTTCTGTATCTGAATAAAACTCTACATCAGAGAGTTGTGTACTTTGTAAGAATGCTTTGAAGTCAAGGGGACCCATCCCTTCAGTATCTCCAGTCGTAGCAAATTCAAATTTGGATGGAATAGGAGGAGCCGAAGGGGCAGCTTGTGTTGTAGTTTCAGATCCAGACCTGGGTATTCTAATGGTAAAGGGAGGTACAGTGGCCTCCCCTCGTGGCGAGACTTCTGGAGTAGTCAGAACTTCACGTGTCTGGACACAAGGGATCGAACCCCTCATGCGCTTGGATTGATGTGTGGTGGCCTTGAGTCTCTTGAACATTTGTAGTTGTGCCCACGTTAAGGCACGTTCAATAGGTACATCATATGCTAAGCACTTGTAGATGATGCGCGTGATTGCACAACACCCATTCACCACTAGCTTCCTATGTGCTCTTTTATTTGCTTCATACAACTGCTCTATAATCCATACAGGGAGCTTAATTGGTAATGCACCTGTCTCCGCTAAGTAAAGAGCGAACCAAATTCTTTTGTGCGGTTGTGTGAAGCGGTCTTGACCGGGGAAGGCAAAATGTTGCATGCACATACGGAGAGGGATGGACACGTTTGGTGTGAGTGCTGCCATATCTTTAAGCTTCAGTAGTTTCCTATCCTTCATGTTAGTAGGAACGAGAGCATCCTTCTCAGAAGGTACATGTGTACCGTGCATATTCAAAGCAGAGCTCACCAACTCCAAGGTAAGTTCAAACCTCTTTAACTCGTTGTTGCCCAGCAAGGAAGGAAGAACAAACAATCTTGGTTTGTCCTTTTCTGCATTAGCCTATAATGTTGAGACCAGATAGTAGCATCGGAGGAGGTCTGGTTTGGGTAATGGTGCCTCGAAGTACTCGGCTAGCCCTGGACGTTGCCATATGGTCTAAAGATCCTATGTGTTCTGTAGAGTCTCAAACTCCTTGGAGAAGAATTGGAATCTGACCCATGATCTGTCATACTCGCACTTAGACTCCCATCTATACTTGGCCTCTCCTAATGGGCCTGGCATGCCATTGAACCAATGAGAATTGACATGGACTCTCTCTATGATCCCTGTGGGTGGATCCGGTACCGGGATCTGCTGAAGGTGTTGCAGCTCCACAGGTCGTTCCGTTGGTGGCACATCAACAGGTAGACTATCCACATCAATTCCTGCAGTACTTATTCCTGCCTGTGAGCTCGGACCTATTGCTTCTGCCATGAGAGTGCTTGTAGTTGTTGATGCTTATCTGCTAGAAGAAGAGAGAGGCACATTAGCATTGCATTGGAAACAGGATGTTATGGTGTTCCCTCCACAATACCAACATGACATTCCGAGTGGTTAGAGGTTAGTGGGTGAAGTGTTCGTGATGTGTGTACAAGTGGGTTAGTAGGTTAGGGTTCACTCTAGATGCATACTTTGGTTGTGCAATGTTCTCAGAATGCACCTACATCAGAGGGAAAGGATTTACAGAGGTGGGTCAGGGGGTTTGATATGGGGTTTAGGTCTCCAAACTTTGATGCTGGAATCGTTGCTTTTTTTGGCGATGATGTGTGAAGGTTTGCGGACTGGAGTGTGTTGGGTTTGGGGCCTTTTGGGTACCCATTTCCAAACATTCCGAGGCGTGACCGAGAAGGTGATGGTGTGGAGTGTAGATGTTTGCTTTTGGATGGGTGTCAATAGGACTCGTGAGTGTTGGTTTGATCTTGTGATTGGAGGTGAAGTTATTTGAGCTAGTAAGCAGGTATTGGGCACCCATATTTGTCTAGCTTTTGGGATCGCCTTCATTGGCTGCTTTGGAACCCAAATAGAAATGGTTTGTCTAGATTGATGCCTAGGGTACTCTTTCGCTGTAGTCCTTGACATTGTAGCTTGCTTGATGCTTCTTTGGAATCCTGTCTCCAAAGCCGAGGGTTGTTCACCTTTGCGTATCTAGATCCGCCTCATGCCATGGGGTATTCTGTATTGTACCGGTTGGTGTTCATTCTTTTTGGTCCTCGGGCTCCTCTGCATCTTGTATTTTCCAGCTTGCTTTCCTCGAATTCTCTTTGGAAAAGAAGGGAACTCCTTGTTGACTTTTGTACCTTCGTCATGAGTGGCAATCTTTTGCACCATAGAACTTTGGTCAAGAGTAGCATGGTTCAGTTCAGGTGGACTCCTGGAAGGACCAGGATTCGGTGCCTCTTCTAGTGGCCTATGTGCTTGATTTTCTAATTCAATCATTATGTGATTTTGGCCTACCCATGCCTGAAGAAGTCCACTTTTTAGGTTGAGGTTGACTGCATGATCATAGATCCACCCTTGGCCCAGGACAAGAGGTTCGGTAAGATCCTCGTCTTCACACACTAGCACTTTGACTGCCATTAGCACCTCTTGAATGTAGAGGGGAAGTTCCACCTCGCCAATGCAAGGGGTTTCCACACCTCCCAATCCTATGAGATATGCCTCTATAGGATTGATTTGTAATTGAAGCTCTTGGCAGTAAGAGAGTCGAACTACACTAGTGGCGGCCCCTGAGTCAATTAAAGCTCTCACTATCCTTACACTTTCTCCTTGTCCTACTTCTAGGGTTACAAAAGGCCGTCGGTCGATTATTCTATGGGAATGTCCACCTCAAGCCTCGCACATGGCCATGGGATAGCCTAGAGGTTCTTGAGTGTCAGGCATAGGCTGGACTCTACCTTGTCTCCTCAATTTCATTCGTCGGATGCGTTCTAAAGCTTCTGCCTGTGCTTCTTCTCGAATTTGTTTATCTTCTTCTTTACGTTTCTTGGCAGTCTTGAGTCGATTTAGCATCTCTTCAGTCAGGGGTTCTTGATATAACTTGACTCTGCATCCACTTATGTAACTTGGTAGAATATCACCCTCTAGAGTGGCTAGTTGAACTGCTCCACTTGTGGAGATCCTATTGATAATCATTGGCCCATAACCTCTCTTTTCTAACTTCCGTGCATGTTGCTTCAAGGTGTAGACTAGGACTAGGTCTCCTGCTTTCAAGCCCTTATCCTTCACGTGTGCATCGAAATATGCCTTTTGCCTCTTCTTGGCTGCATAAATTCTTGCTGCAGCCCTCAATCGAGTTTCACCTAATCGTTCAAGATCGAAGATTCTAGAGGACAACTCATGGCCTGTCCAATCATGCTCTTGTGCTACTTTCAAGGTTGGTATCAAAAAAACCAATGGTAGCACTGCATTCTGGCCGAAAACCATCTGAAAGGGTGTGGCTTGGAGTACCGTTTTATAGGCAACTCTGTATGCCCAAACAGCATGGTGTAGCTGTTTGTCCCAGTCAGAGCGTTTGTTATTCACTAATTTGGTTAGCACATTGCATAGAATCTTATTTGTGCTTTCGGCTTGTCCATTAGCTTGTGGGTGATAGGGGGCAGACTTCTTGTGTATCACCAAGAACTCTTGAAGAAGATTTTCAATGACTTCATTCAAGAAGTGAGTCCCTCTATCACTTACTAGCTCTATGGGTAGCCCGTATCGAGTGAACACATTCTCAAATAAGAATTTAGCGGTCGTTTGGGCATCATTCTTCGATGTGGCTTTCACTTCTACCCACTTGGTTAGATAATCCGTGGCCAGAATGATATACTCAGCATGTGAACCCTTAGTCGGGGGATTAATAGGACCTACGAAGTCTATTCCCCACTTAGAGAATGCACGTCCACCCATCATGGGTTTCAGTGGCATCTCATCCTTGCGCATAGGATACTGAGTTCTCTGACAGACATCACACTGTTGCCTTGATCACCTGATCTGGTCCAAAATGTCCTCTTGCTACACCTTGGTGAGCAGTTTCCAAGATTTTAAGATATTCGCTCTCATGAACACATATTCTAAGATACCCATCTTTTCCTCGTTTGTATAGATTATCTCCAATGAGAGCATAGTCTATAGCTTCTTGTTCTAGGCTCCTTTGTCTAGCCAATGTCATCTCTTGAGGGAATGTTTTCGTTCTTAGGAATGCTACTAACGGTTCACTCCAATCTGGCACTAAAGACACTTGATAAAGAGTGGCGTGTTCCACTGGTGGTTTAGTGCGGCAGATTGGGCATTCTTTGCACATCGTATGAACATCAGCTTCCATAGTTGGCCAGTGTATTCCAAGTCTCCTCAACGTTTGTAAGGTTCTTTGTCTCGAGTAGTGTTGCTCTAATGCAGCCACATGTGCTAGTTGCAACCACTTTGCATACTCATCCTCTTCCACACAACAAGCCAATATCCCTTGATCTATCTGTTTGTACATGCTTCTGGGCTTTTACTACCTCTCTACCTTGAGTGTTTATGACTAGGTGATTAGGCCCGTAGGTCAGTACTGGCACTAATGGCTTAGCCCACTGAGGTACAACTTCCAGATTAAACAAGTAAGCATCGGGAAGGTCATCTGATACTCCTTGTGGGGCTTCTCCCGATGTGAGCCTAGAGAGATGGTCTGCTCTCAAGTGAGTCTTGCCTTTACTTACCACAACCTCAAAGTCGTATTCCATTAGAAAGAGAAACCATCTTACTAATCTATCGGTATTGCATGGTTTGTTACCAAGTACAACAGGGTCTGATGATCAGTAAAAAATTTAAACTTATTTGCAAGCAAATAGTGTCTAAACTTTTTAACTACATATACCATGCCCAATCCCTCTCGTTCGGTAGTGGTATAGTTTCGTTCAGCTGCATTCAACTGTCTACTAGCATAGGCAATTGGAAGATCCATATTGCCTTCGCCCGTAGGTTGTGCAAGCACACATCCAATGGCATAATTGGATGCATCCACATGCACATGGAAGGGCTTATTCCAATCTGGTGTAGTCAAGATTGGTGCTGAGCATAACCGCCGTTTAAGTTCATAGAAGGAGTTCTCACACTCATCAGTCCACTCAAAGTTTGTCAAAAGTCCGTATAAAGGCTTTGCAATGATGGCATACATGTGTATGAAACGTCAGTAATAACCACAATGCCCCATGAAGGCTTGTACTTCCTTGACATTCTTTGGCCTAGGTAACTCGGCTATGCCTCTTACTTTCTCTTCATCGGTGGATATGCCATTCTTTGACACTGTGTCCTAGAATCTTGCCTTGGCTGACCATGAAAACACACTTTTCTGGGTTCAGGCAGACTTGATATTCTCTACATTTGTCAAAGATTTGTCTAAGTTCAGGAATATGGGTTTGTCTAATGCTGGAATGAGCACAAAGATCATCAACATAGACTTCTAAGTTCTTCCACAGGAACTCTTTAAATACATGGCACATCAGCCTCTGGAAGGTAGCAGGAGCATTGGTAAGCCCGAATGGCATTACCCTAAAAGCGAATATGCCCCACTCTATGGCAAAAGCCATCTTATGTTGATCTTCTGGTGCAATGGCTACTTGATTGTAACCAGAGAACCCATCCAAGAAGCTATATACTTCCTTGCCTGCTACCCTTTCTAATAGATGCTCGGTGATTGGAAGCGGATAACTATCTCTAATAGTAGCTGCGTTAACCTTCTTCAAGTTAATGCATACGCGTAATTTACCATTCTTTTTGGGCACCACTACAATGGGGGACACCCATTCAGTGTGCTCAATTTCATAGATAAATCCAGCTTCAACCAAGCGGTCTATCTCTTCTTTGATCTTGGCAGCATAGATGTCATTGTATGTGTATGGCTTTTGTTTAGAAGGTCTGGCCTCTGTGGTCATGGGAATCGTATGGGCGCATATGTCAGGGTCTACGCCTTTCAAATCTTTGTAGCTCCAAGCAAATACATCTCTGTACTCTCTCAGCAAAGCTATCAGCTCATGCTCCTCTTCCTCAGTGAGGTCATGTCCTATGTAAGTGCACCTCTCTTCTCCTTCTTCTATGGCTACCACTACCTTCTTGGTGGTTTCTTTGTTATCATAGGCCTCCCCTGATTGTGCCTCTCATTTAGGCATTCTGATCATGACTCTCCTGTCATCTATCTCATACTTCTTAAAATTTTTCGGGACCTCAAACAAAGATTCTTCCTCTTTTGGTGTGACTTCTCTCTTCTTTCTTTTCTTTCCTTCGTCCTTCGGGGTCACATGTGTGGCTAATCTCACATCATTAGTGAGCGCTTCATGTCTCTGAGGGTAAACTTGTACTTCATAGAAATATTCTTTGTCTGATGCAAAGGGTGGGTCCATGATGATTGACTCAAGATCGGAGTCACTTGCATCTTCAAATGCATCAGGGCTAGGTTCGCATTCTTCTAAAACTGCATCTCCCATGATTGGCTCTATGGAGAAGACAGAAATGTCATAGCCATCCTCATCACAGTGGGGTGTCCATTGCTCTTCATTGATGGCTACATCCATAGTTGCTAGAATTTCTGCCCAGCCGTGAGGTTCAAATTCTTCGTCCGGAAATACTACAGGTGCATAGGCTGGGTCTTGCACTGATCTATGTGTTTCCTTTGCACCTACCTCTCTGGCTTTTTCTCTTTTCTCCTCTTCTACTGCTACTTTGCACATCCATAAGTGGGTATCTTCATGCATCCATGAGGATCCTGATCCTATGGAATGCACCGATTCTGTATCATCTTTGGCTCTATGGATGGGGTTCCATTGGATAGGAGGGACATCTCTATGAGAGTAGTCCTTGAGATTCACTTTGGTCGTAACACCCAAGTGTTGCAGGTACAAGGAATTGGTTCCCCAATCCTATACCACTTGCAACTGTCGCATAAATGGTCTTCCCAAAATCATCTCATAGGCATGATTTTTGCTAAAGTCACATATGGCGAAGGTGTGCTCAAACTCAACACCACATGTAGTGAGAGTTATTCCTTCTAGCAGCCCTAAGGGTCTCTCTATGTGACCGTCAGCCATCTGCAATTTCATTCTCGTCGGCATGAGTGTTGGCTTGCCCCAACGCTTCCATAGGGAAGTGGTGGCAATTGCAACTCCTGCACCTGAGTCTAGAATGGCCTTGGTGGTGTAGCCCCGATGAGTGATGGGGAGATAGGTGTTTCCTTCTTCTCCCTTGCTCATGTCTCCTATCTTGTCCAAGGGTATTTATGGCACTATTCTTTGAGATCCTACCTGGGAATGCGGTTTTGCTACTTCGGGCACTTGATTGGCTACATGTTTCCACACTTCTGGTCTAACCTTAAGCAGCTCTTCCAAAGTGAGATTGCACTGCACTTTGGTGTTCTTCACTACCTCCGTGTTCCTAGGTATGACTGAATCTTCGTTTCTTACCATGACGGTTGGTGCTCTCATACAAGTAGACTTAGCTTCCCATGGACCTGTGAAATGGGGTAGTTCCTGTAAAGAATTAGACTCGAAGTCTAATCTTTCTTGAGATTGTGCACTCTCCGGCTCTCCATAAATGGAAGGAAGGTCTTGTGGGAATTGATCGTGCGTGTCATCCACAAGTTCAATGGGAGGAGGAACTTCACTCTCTTTAGCCCATTTCTCTTCTTGAATCTCTCGCAAGAATTATGGTGTGTATCGATTCATAGAAGAAGAGGTGTCTGGTTCAGTGGAGTTGGGCACATAAGTTTCCTTGGGAGGAATTCTTATTCTATCACTTGCCTTCTCCTTAGCCTGGGAGTTGGCTCCTTTTCCAGACTTTGCAATTAACATCTCCAATATGTCTAACAGACCATCAAAATGCAATGGTGTTCTAGTGGAGCTAGAGCAAGTGAAAAGGCGACTGGTCTCAAACATGGCTTGAGCCAATTCCACCATCTTGGCACACAACTTAGTTCGTTCAAGCTCTAGGTCAGCTCTAGGGTAACATTTTTCATGATCCGTTACATTTGGCCCTTCGTGGATCCTAGCCTGATATGCTTTAAGCATCATGTCTATATCTTTGGGAGTGGGATCTGCTAAGACTGATCCTACTCCGGGTGGTGGTTGGGTTACGTGTGCTGGATTGGTGGGTGGAGGAATGGAGGGTGAAGGGGATGGTAGTGGCGGGGATGTGTGAGAGTGCGTTTGAGATGTGATTTCTATGATTTTGGCTTTGGTTTCTCGTAGGCTTTCCTCAAGTTCGCTCATCTTTCTTGCCCATTTCCTTTTCATACGTTCACGGCTATCTCTCCAAGCTCTTGTCCTCTTCTTATTCTAGCTCTCAGTCTCGCTAACCTCCGCATTCTTTTCCTGGCCTAAGTCTTGGTTTTGCTTAAGTGCCTGGGCTCTCGTGATGACTTGTACTGGGGCTGTGGAAGTCACACTTCTTGTGGAGTCTACCACTAGCCCGATGACATTGATAGGAGCAATTTTTGGCATATTGGCAGGATTCTTGGGACACTCGTAACAAATGCTTCTTTCCACAATCCGGACAAAAGCCTTGAATTGTCACGGATTGGGTTTGTGTCGGTGCAGGTAGAGGGCAATCACGAATGAGATCATCTCCCTGAAAACGATAGCATGGCCCTCTAGAAAATGGAGGTCTCATCGGCTTAGGTTGGGATCTCGAGTTGGGGTTGGCATACATGACGTTTGCGTATTCTGGCTCCCCACTAGATTCATTCGGTTCTTCATAATAATATGACTCACTATGCTCTGGTGATTGCATGTAGTAGGCCTGGGGGCTCCATGTTACTCTAAGGGTTGCCCATAATTTTTCTCATGCTATGGCATCCTTTTTCCTTCATAAAAAACCCCCTTTTTTGTAATTAGGAGATGTCCATGTGAACACTCTCCTAAAACCCCTTTTTGATATTTCCTCTAGTCTATGGTATTGAAGCCTTTCTTCGAAAACTCCTTTTTTAACAAACACAAAAATCCCACGTAGAAATCTCACGCGTTCTCTCTCTCTCTAGGTGGTTAGTCCCATATCACATAAAGATTCTCTTTTTGATTTAGCACATGTGGTCTTTTGACCACATGTTTTCATTCACATATGCCTCTCTTCTCTATATAAAGAAGAGCCTCATTTGTAAAAGGGGAGGTCCCTTGGCCATGGCCTTGGCCTCCATTTTTGTTAATGGAAGAAGGTGTCATTTGTTACTCTCTTGCCTCCTTGTGTGCAATGGCGTTGGTCTTGGTGTATGGATTTGCATGTGTGTGTGCATGGTTGGGAGGATGTTCCCCTTTGCTCCTTGTGACGTTGGCCATTGTTGCCATTACTCCATGAGCGTGGGTGAACCTCTCCTCTCATTCTTTGCCCCAACTTGGAGAAACTTCTCACTTCCATGTGAGGCGGTTAGGGTTTGTTGCTCCCCTTTTCTCAACAATTTGGCGCCGTTGCCGGGGACGTCGGCCTTTAGCCGTTGGTTTTTCCAAGTTTGCGTGTCCATACTTCGTGAGATGCACCTTCACACTTGGAGGAGGATGAATACGTGTGGCCTTTGGTTGGCCTAGGGTACCTCTTGTCTTTTAATTTTTGAGTAATTTTGTTCTTTATTTTTGTTTGTTTCACAAGAAAAACACCCCCTAACTCCCTTATCTCTCTTACTCTCTCACATTTACACCTCCACTTCACATCCACCTTTGGCATCACCATCCACCTCTCTCATCTGTCTTTAAGTGATTGCCTTGAAAAGAGGGGAGGGATGTACTCTCTGTTCCCCCCCTTTTCTTCATTTCGAAGCTCACACCCATGTCCTATCGTTACGGAATGACGGGTAGGTGGGGGAGTTAACACATTCATTTCTCTCTCCTCCTCCCAGCGTCTGCGAACCACTCTTTTGGCAAGAAATGTGATCGCCCTCTTGTTAGGACTTTCCCGACCAATTTCCAGGGTCGAGCTTCCCATGGCTCCCCCTCTATGCAGATTTAGGTCTATGCAAGCTCTCCCTTCTCTTCGTTATGCGGGGGTTGAGCTTCTATGAAGTTCCCCGTCTAATTTCCCGTGCAAAACTCTAATCCCCATCTATCTGGGTGTGCCAAGGGTCAAAAGACCACATGTGCTAAATCAAAAAGAGAATCTTTATGTGATATGGGACTAACCACCTAGAGAGAGAGAGAGAGCATGAGATTTCTACGTGGGATTTTTGTGTTTGTTCAAAAAGGAGCTTTCAAAGAAAAGCAGACTAGAGGAAATATCAAAAAGGGGTTTTAGGAGAGTGTTCACATGAACATCTCCTAATTACAAAAAAGGGGGTTTTTTATGAAGGAAAAAGGATGCCATAGCATGAGAAAAATTATGGGCAACCCTTAGAGTAACACTCTCAACATGGGTGGAGTCAAAACTATGATCACTTGGATCACTTTCTGAAAGCGAGGATGTTACTGGCACTAAAGCTCTATTCAGATTTTCTTCTGCCGCTGCATACTTCACTAGAATCACGTTGGTGGGGGCAGGGGGTTGCTGCGCTAGGACTGGTTGCGGTCTTTGTTGCCCTTGGTAGGGTGGTTGATACGTTTGCTGAGGTCTAGCATACTGTTGTTGTGGGTAGTGATTAGGGTACTTTCCTTGTTGTGGATATGGCTGGGAATAATTTTGTCTAACAGCTTGTTTGTTATATGGGCAGTCTTGTGCTGTGTGATTGGTGTACCTCCTTTCTATGGTGCAGTACTGGTTGTTAGGGTTCACTTGGGGTTGAGCCATGATGGGGCACACATTAGCCATATGGTCTCCTCCACAGGTATAGCATCGTTTTCCTGGGGCAAATCTAGGAATTTGCCTGCTAGAGACACCTAATTTCAGAGCTACCTTTTCTGCTAGATCCTCAATTGATGTGGATTGTGAGGAAATGAGGCTACTAGAACTATCTGAGTCTTTATAGATTTTTGAGAGCTCTAATTCCTCCCCTAGATTATCCTCAATGTCTATGCACATGCGTACACATTCTTCTATGGATCTAGGGTCCTTCAAGTACACATATGATCTTAGTTTGGTGCTTGACAATCCATCTAAAAATAAGGCCACTTGCTTGGCTGGAGTGGGTAACTCTGGGGCCGGGCATCTCTCTAGATATTGCCTAAATCTTCTGCCTGCGAGCCTCACAGTCTCTTGAGATGTTTGTTTGAAGTTGTATATCAGGGAGGATGTGTTATGTCTTATGCCACTTTTAGAGAATTCGATAATGAATGCCTCTAGAAGTTGATCTATGCTCCTAAACTGCCTCTCGTTTAGTGGTTGAAACAATGTCAGGGCGGTGTTCCTAAGGATTAGACCAAAGGCATTGTACTGCGTGAACAGATCTTCAACTTGTTCAACTCTCAAGACTTGCCTAAACTCAGCTACATGATCGTAGGGGTCTCCAGTGCCATCGAAGTAGTTTTTCATGGACTTAACTAGCTGGGTCGGTCTCAAGGTCCTTGTGTGCTCTCTCGGTCTTGGCAAAGGGAAATCATCGGCATTTCTTCGGTTCCCGGGGGCTCTATGTCCCTCAGGTTCCACTCTATTTGTTTCTGTTCTCGTTCTTTCTCTTCCCCAAGAGTTGGCAAAGCTTACCTCAGGTCTCTCTCTACTCCTTTCTCTTTGAGTCCCATGAGCTTGAGATGTTCCAGCTCCTTAGTGACCATAAGACACATTGGATCGAGGTTGGGGAAAAACAATTTCTCCCTTCCAAGTGTATGCGTGTCTTCCATGCTCAGAGACCACAAAGATTCTCTCAGAAACATCGTCTAAGTAGGTCACCTTGCCTCGGCTATCAGGATCTTTGAATTCATAGATGGTAAGGGCTCCCACTTCATTAGGCTTCTCAGGCTTGTACCTCCAAAAAGCCTCATCTGTCTCTCGATTCACGAGCAACTCTATGCTCTTATTGTCTTGGAGAACCAACCCTGGAGTGATTATTCTCGTTAGAATCGACTTGCCTCGAGGGCTTTTTGGCTCCTTTCCCAAGTTCCCTTGCTCTGTCACCTATTTCGGGTTCAGAGATTACGTTGCCAAACTCATCTGTCCTTTCAGGTTGGCTGGTGAACACATACATTGTTCCTTCTTTATCTATGTATGCACCATTTTCAAACTTGACTACAGGGTGTTCTAGTCCAATGGGTTGATCCGGGTTTTTAATTAGGACAACAGATCTTCTCAGTCCATCCTCGTAGATGTATGCACCTAGGCGGTTGGTCTGGATGTATTCCAATTGAGTTTTGTAGGGACCCTCAGGTCTCTCTAGGTATGCCACTCTTGAGCTACCTACATGTCCTTCCATGTTATAAGACATCTCAGAGTCACTACTTCTTGAGTCTAGAGCATAGGGGTAATCACTCAATTGTTGGGCCCAAGATCTGGCTGTATGGTTGACGCTAGCCTCGGATGATCTAGCGCTTTGACGGTCTCTCCCTAGGTGTCTTCCCGATCTCAGGTTCATATGCCCTTTGTACGTTGCTGATTCTTTGGTACCAATCACTTGTTCCTTTTGAGTTCCTTTGTATGTGTTTTCTTGTTTTTAATTAAGCGTCGTCAGGAGCACTTAAGTGTGTCGTATTTGATGTTTCTCGCCCACTTAGTTTAATTTCTTTTCCTTTAAGTTGTCCATAGACTGCAATTTAGCCTATCCTTGCACTTGAGAAATTAAAGGCTCTTCAAACTTGAGTGTTCCTATCGTACCCCTTGTCAATCAAGACAACTACTCGCACTTAGCCTATGCTAAGAATGGACTGAGGGGGTTAAGAGATGTTCCAACCTCAAGTCGCTCCTCCTGGCGATGCTCGACGATCCTGTAAGAACCCCAAGTTTAGCTTCAATTTGATCCTTCAATTGACAGACAATTTATTTCAGACACTTTTTAATGACCCTTGTTCCCCCTTTTGTATTGCTAAAAAAAAAAAAAAAAAATCCTCTAGAGCTCCCTTGGTGTACCTAGCCCTCAGTGTAGTATATGCCACGAGCTTTCCGACAAGCCCTAGAGCTCAAAAAATGGATTTCGTATGAAAAAGTTATGACCGTTCAGGGTTTAGGGGGTTAAACAGACAAACAGAACCTTTCAGGAGTTTTAACGCTTTTTTTCTAAGGCCTTTGTAAGTGTATGAGTATTTGAGTATGCAAGTATGCCCAAAATTTAGCCTAAATTTCCAAAAAAATTACCCCTTAATTTTTTGCCGAAAATGTTAGTCTATCGCGATAGACGGTGTCTGTCGCGATAGACACAAGCTGTCGTGGGGGGCTTTCTATCGCGATAGACGGTGTCTGTCGCGATAGATGGGTTTGCCGTGATAGATGGGTCTGTCGCGATAGACGGTGTCTGTCGCGATAGATGGGTTTGTCGCGATAGACGGTGTCTGTCGCGATAGACGGTGTCTGTCGCGATAGATGGGTCTGTCGCGATAGACGATGTCTGTCGCGATAGACGGGTCTGTCGCGATAGATGGTGTCTGTCGCGATAGACAGTGTCTATCACGATAGACGGTGTTTGTCGCAATAGAGTGAAAAAACGTAAATTTTTTAGAAACTTCTAGTGATTTGGAGTACTCTAATGATGTAGATTACCGTGCCAAACATGCATTCAAAAAATATCAAGTTTTTCTGTCTGTCGCAACAGACAGAGGTCGTCGTCTCGGGACCTGTGCAGAGTCTGACGTACCTGCGCAAGCTAGTGGAGATGGTGGTACAGCTAGTTCCTGCAACAAAAGCTCAAAAAACACACAAAAACAGATCGCATGCGAGCTCTCTCTCACAATGAAATGAGGGAAATGAGGTGGGGAGTGGAATATGACCAAAAAACTGAAATTTTTGTGGAGATGGAGATGGAGGTGGGAGATGGTGGAGATGATGATGGTGATGATGGTGATGCAAAAATAAGAAGAAATGAAGAAAAATAAGGAAAAGAAAGGATATTACCTATAACTCCAATGTCTCAACTCGACGTCTTACCATCACACGCTCGTCCTCGAAGCTCTCTCCCCGGCAACGGCGCCAAATTTGGTGTCACTCTAGCAAAAATGTCTTGAAAAAATATTGGCCTACTTGCCAGATCGTCGTTGACTGCTCTGTCTGCTTGTACTTTCTCTTCTCTCTGACTCCCTTCTTAAGCTTCCTTGCCTAGTGAGTCCTTCAGTTCCAACACCCCCCCCTCTCTCGCGTCTGTCGTCCCTGGCAGACCCTTGTTGCTGGGAGTGTTGGATGTAATATTCCACAACCTGAGTGGCAAGCTGATGTTCTTGTATGCGTAGTCCTCTGGCCAAGTCTGTCATCATACGATCCCAATCAATTGGTCCTGGAATGTCCGGATGTGGCAGACGTAACTGATCTGCATGGATCGCTTGTTCTACTGCGAATAGATGTAGCAAATGTGTGGGTCTGGGAATGAAAATTTCTGAATGATATTCCCAGAATCCCGTAGAGAACATTTCCTCAAATGTCTGCTTGAAGCATGCGGGTAAGTACTTTATTCGTGCATGCCAGGCAAAGATTATAGTAACCGGGGGAGTCTGGCTCATGTCGTAGACTAAATCCTTGTTACCTTGAGAGAATCCAGGGGCAGAGATGTATGGAGCTTGTACATTCCAAAAGGTTTTGAAGACAATGGTCATGAGCTCGAATATCTTCATACACATTTTCGCTGCTATGTCGGGTACATTATTTAGACGTGTAGACCAGTGCCGAATTGTTGATATCATGTAGGCTACGGTTGGGGTCCCTCGAGGTGGAGCAAAATATGGATAGTTCACCCAAGCCGAGCATTCTTTATTGTTGCGTACCTTGATCGCAAATGCTTGCCAAGATCTGCGACGTACCATTGGGCAATAGCATGGATTATACTTGATATACAATGGCATGGTTGCCCAGATGCTCATCATCTCAGGGTAATCGGTTAGTAGACGTGCACGCCAATTAGGCTGGAAAATCGAGCCCGCACGCGCATCTGTCGGTAAGTCCTCTGGCTCAAATTGAGTGGCAAATGTGGGCTCCTTCCCTGTATGTCTTTTAACTTCTGCATTATAATCATGTAGCAAGACAAAATAAGGCATGTATTGCGACTCTGATGTTGTGATTAACCGTTGGTGGGATAGGTTTTGAAAGTAAGAAGACCAAAGGACAGTTTCTTCCAGATTTGTGAGAGACTGCATTTGCACAGCAACGCGATCATCATGTGTCTTACCCACTTTCTCGACCCTTTTGACCCAATCTGGAACTTGAATTTCTAAAGTGTCCTGTCCTTCCTCTGTAGTCCGACCACCGGGTGTTGGCATTGGCTCGTACGGCTCTTCATAGCTGTCATCGACGGGGATTTCCACTACTGTTTCAGGTTTTGGTTCTTCGGTGGGCGAGGGTGGCCTTTCATATGGTAAGAGGCGTGCTTGGAGTTCTGCCACCTGTTTCCGGAGGGTCTCTACTTCTTCTGTAGAGTGTTGCAAGATTACCGGCTCCTGTTGAGCTGTGGGGGCACTGGCTATCTGTTTCTTTAGGTCTGCACATTCAGTCTCTAACTTTTCATATGACTCCAAGAAATTTGCATGCTCCTCAAGTAAAATGCGAATGTCTTCCGATGGGACTGCTCTATACTTGGTAGGGCTAATGGTTGCTCCTGCAGTTCCTTCCATAGCCGCTTCAAAGTTGTCTTGGTTTTGTTGTTGAAGTCTCTTGTTCTCTTCTAGTGCTGCTGCCATATGCTTCCTTAATAGCCCAAGGTTGCGTCTGAGTGTAGCATTAGATATCATTTGCGCTTGGAGCACTGTTTCTAGTTCCTTGACTGCTTGATCATCTACTGTTGATGTCTTTGTTTCCAATTCGGAGTGAGCCTGCTGTAAGGTGGTATGCTCGGTTAGGAGCGTTTGGTAATCAGCTTCAAGAGTGGTGACTCTAGCTTGCAGACGTTGAGATTCTGCCAGGAGGGCAGCAGTGCTTTCTTCCAATTGATGGTATTCTTGTTGTAGTTGATGTGCACACTGAAGTAATGTATTGAACGTGCTATTTACATTATGAGATGCAAGGGGAAAAGTTTGAAATGCAGGGGAGGTGGGATTGGGTAGGGGGTAGTGAATGCTGTGTGTGCCAATGATGTGAGTGGTGAGGTGGGGGGTAAGGGAGGGGGAGATGGTGGAATCGTGGGGAGAGGTGCTGTGGTTGGTGAAATGTCCATTGGGTCAGACAAGGTGGTGTGTACAGGGGCTACCATGTAGGTGGGTATGGTAGGTGAAGTGAGTGTGGTGTTCATGTAAATTGATGTCGTTGCGAACAGCGGGGAAATGTGCCTCTGAAACATTGGAGAGCGGATGAACTGCTCCACAAAGGACGGGTATTGGGGTGGTGAGGTCAGGTTGAAAGAGGTGTAGGGGCCAGATGGGAAGTGAGGTTCATGGAATGGAGGTACCCGTATTGGGGAATAGGCTGGGAAACAAAGGGTGCCTTCTGTGGGTGCCGGGTTTCCAACCACACTTGGAATTATGGGATGGCCAATTATGGGTTCGGAGGATAGAAGGGTTGAAGTGTACAAGGGATTGGTGACGAAAGAGAAGAGGGTGTCTTGTGAGGTGGGTTCTCGAAATGAGAATGATGTGAATGAGGATGGGTTATAAGTGAAGGTAGAGGTGATGACGGTCGTTTCTTCCATGGTGGGAGGTGGTGGTGGGGTTGGAGAAGGTGGTGATGGGGGATGCTGGGGTGAGATGGGTGATGTCTGAACGAAGGTTTCAGCAGAGAGGTCAATGGTGGTGGTGGGGGTAGCTGTGGTTTCAATGGGTACTTCTTGTTCTGTGACGGGTATCCTGATAGTCTTACCTGCTCGTGGTCATGTGTCAACTCTGCGTTTGTCATACCTCACGGACTGGCGGACTGCAGTGTGGACAGCCTCCGGAACTCCTAAAGATTCTGACACTAATTTGACGGTGTCAATGAAATGTTGATCCACCCCATCATCTGATAGCATTTCTTGCATCAAAGCTTGACCGGATACAAGAGAGAGTTGATGCCTTTCTTGTACTGCTTTGATTGTGTCGTATAACCTTTGTAGTTGAGTTGTATATGCAGGTGCACCTACAAGTTCTGGCACTTCTTGTTGCTCATCATGGTGCTCTTGATCATAATCCTCCTCATCTTCCTCCTGTTCTTCATCTTCATCATCCTCTTCATCCACTTCAACTGTGGTGACAGGTGCTTGGGAGGTTGTTGCCTACGTTTGCACGTTCTCCACTTGTTGTGCCTCTTCTGCCTCCAGCTCTACATCTTGTAATAATTGTTCGAAATCTTCATTCGTGAGTTCTTCCAAAGGTGCACCACTGGGAAATTCAAGGTCGGTTGGGATGGGAGGGAATATCAAGGTAGAACCATCGGTGCTGCGTCTTGGAAGTCGGAGTGTGAATGGTCGGACTCTTCGGGGTGGAGGGGTGACGTCTGGTGTTAGGGTGGCTCCACGTGGTTGAGCACATGGGACTTGAACAGTGCCTCTCATCTTCTTAGAAGGGGGTCCAGTGGATGTCCTGCCTCTAAACTGCTCTACCCGATTCCACATTAGGGCCCGTTGAATAGGGATGTCATAATCCAAACACCTATAAATGATTCTCGTCAGGGCACAGCAACCATATAAAACCTGTTTCCGCGGCCATCGTTTGTGAGCTAGGTGTATCTGATCAATTATCCAGTGGAAGAAGTTGATGGTGAGGCTCTGTGTCTCTACCAGATACAAACTAAACCAAATCTTTTTGGGCGGCATGGTGAATCTATCTTGTGCAGGAAAAGCAAAGTGTTGCATGCGCATGCGAAGGTGTATTGCAATATTAGGCGTCATGGACACCATGTCCTTGAGTTTGGTGAGACTTCGATTCTTCATGTAATCCGGTACTAGGGTTTCCTTCTCTGTAGGAATATGCATTCGGTGCATATCTAGAGCCTCTCTCACCAAGTTGTTCGATAGCCTGAACCTCTTGAGCTCATTCCCCTTTGTCAGAGATGGAATCACAAATGAGCTTGCACCTTTTGGGTTTTGGTTTGGAGTCAAGGTGTTGATGAGATAGTAGCATCGCATGAAGTCAGGCTTTGGGAGCCGTGCACTGAAATATGCATCCAATCCTGCCTTCTCCCATATCGAACGTAGACCTTCTGCATTTTGTAACTTCTCGAATTCTCTTGTAAAGAAATGCTCGGAAGAATATCACCTTCTAAGGTGGCTAGCTGTACCGCCCCACTCGTTGAGATTCTATTAATGATCATGGGTCCGTAGCCTCTCTTCTCCAGTTTCCTCGCATGCTGCTTCAATGTGTAGACTAAAACTAAGTCGCCTACCTTCAAACCTTTATCCTTAACGTGGGCATCAAAGTATGCCTTCTGTCGTTTCTTAGCTGCATATATCCCTGCAGCCACCCTCAGTCTTGTTTCTCCTAATCGTTCAAGGTCGAAAAGTCTAGAGGAGAGTTCATGACCCATCCATTCATGCTCTTGTGCTACTTTCAGTGTAGGTATTAGGAAGTCCAACGGTAGCACTGCATTTTTGCCAAATACCATCTGAAAGGGGGTGGCTTGGAGTACCGTTTTGTAGGCAACTCGGTATGCCCAAACAGCATGGTGTAGCTGTTTGTCCCAATCAGAGCGTTTATTGTTCACTAATTTTGTCAGTACATTGCATAAGATCTTGTTGGTGCTCTCAGCCTGGCCATTTGCTTGAGGGTGATAGGGGGCAGACTTCTTATGCACTACCAAGAATTCTTGGAGCAGTTTTTCAATAACTTCATTCAAGAAGTGCGTGCCTCTATCACTTACTAGCTCTATGGGTAGCCCGTATCTAGTGAATACATTCTCAAATAAGAACTTAGCAGTAATCTGAGCATCGTTCTTTGTCGTAGCTTTTACCTCTACCCACTTGGTGAGATAATCCGTGGCCACAATGATATATTCAGCATGTGAACCCTTGGCTGGGGGATTAATAGGGCCTACAAAGTCTATTCCCCACTTGGAGAATGCACGTCCACCCATCATAGGTTTCAGTGGCATCTCATCTTTGCGTATAGGATACTGAGTTCGCTGACAGACATCACACCGTTTCACATAGGTATGTGCATCCATGTGAAGGGTCGGCCACCAGAAGCCCGCAAATAGTATTGCCTTGATCACTCGATTTGGTCCAAAGTGTCCTCCTGCTACACCTTGGTGAGTAGTTTCCAATATCTTGAGATATTCCCTTTCATGGACACATAGTCTCAGGTAACCATCTTTACCACGTTTGTATAGATTATCACCAATGAGTGAGTAATCCTGGGCTTCTTGTTCTAAACTCCTTTTCCTAACCAGAGTCATGTCTGGAGGGAATGTTTTCGTCCTCAGGAAGGATACTAGTGGTTCACTCCAATCCGGCACTATGGACACTTGATAAAGAGTGGCATGTTCCACAGGTGGTTTAGTGCAACAAATTGGGCATTCCTTGCACAACTTTTGGACATCACCCTCCATAGTAGGCCAATGCACTCCGAGTCTCCTTAGTGTCTGTAGGGTTCGTTGTTTTGAGTAGTGTTGTTCTAATGCACCTACATGTGCTAATTGCAACCATTTAGCGTACTCATCCTCTTCCACACAACAAGCCAAGATCCCTTGATCTGTGTGCTTGTACATACTTCCAGCCATGATGTGGTACTTTTGGGCTTTTACTACCTCTCTATCTTGCGTGTTTATTACTGGGTGGTTAGGTCCGTATGTCAACACTAGTACCAATGGCTTAGCCCACTGTGGCACCACTTCCAAATTAAACAAGTAAGCATCAGGAAGGTCATCTGACACTCCTTGTGGGGCTTCTCCAGAGGTGAGCCTAGAGAGATGATCCGCTCTCAAATGAGTCCTCTCTTTCCTTACCACAACCTCGAAATCATATTCCATTAGTAAGAGAAACCATCTTACTAATCTTCCTGTATTGCATGGCTTGTTCACGAGATATAACAATGCTTGGTGGTCAGTAAAAAATTTAAACTTGTTTGCAAGCAAATAGTGTCTAAATTTCTTAACTGCATATACCATGCCTAAGCCTTCTCTCTCAGTAGTGGTGTAATTTCGTTCAGCTGCATTCAATTGTCTACTAGCATAGGCAATTGGAAGATCCATATTACCTTCACCCGTAGTTGTGCGAGTACACATCCAATAGCATAATTGGATGCATCCACGTGAACATGGAAAGGCTTGTTCCAATCTGGTGTGGTCAAGATTGGTGCCGAACATAATCTTCGTTTAAGCTCTTGGAAGGAATTCTCGTATTCATCAGTCCACTCAAAGTTAGTCAGAAGTCCATACATGGGCTTTGCAATGACAGCATACATGTGAATGAACCGGCGGTAGTAACCACAATGTCCCATGAAAGCTTGTACTTCCTTGACATTCCTTGGCCTAGGTAGCTCTGCTATGGCTCTCACTTTCTCTTCATCAGTGGATATGCCATTCTTTGACACTATGTGTCCTAGAATCTTGCCTTGCCTAACCATAAAGACGCACTTTTCTGGGTTCAGGCAGACCTGATATTCTCTACATTTGTCAAAGATTTGTCTGAGTTCAGGAATATGGGTTTGTCTAATGTTGGAATGAGCACAAAGATCATCAACATAGACTTCTAAGTTCTTCCTCAGGAACTCCTTAAATACATGGCACATCAGCCTCTGGAAGGTAGCTGGTGCATTGGTAAGCCCAAATGGCATTACCCTAAAGGCAAAGATGCCCCACTCAGTGGCAAAAGCAGTCTTATGCTGGTCTTCTGGAGCTATGGCTACTTGATTGTAGCCCGAAAATCCATCAAGGAAGTTGTACACTTCCTTGCCTGCTACTCTTTCTAAGAGATGTTCTGTGATGGGAAGCGGATAATTATCTCGAATTGTGGCTGCATTAACCTTCTTTAAGTTAATGCACACATGCAGCTTTCCATTTTTCTTGGGCACCACTACGATGGGGGATACCCACTCAGTGTGCTCAATTTCATAGATGAATCCAGCTTCGACCAGTCTATCTATCTCCTCTTTGATCTTAGCAGCATAATTATCATTATATGTGTATGGCTTTTGCTTAGAAGGTTTGGCATCCGAGGTCATGGGGATAGTGTGTGAGCAGATGTCTGGACCAACACCCTTCAAATCCTTGTAACTCCAAGCGAATACATCTCTGTATTCTCTTAGCAAGGCTATCAATTCTTGCTCTTCTTCTTCCGTCAGGTCATGGCCTATGTAAGTGCATCTCTCTTCTCCCTCTTCCATGGCTACCACTATTTTCTTGGTGGTCTCTTTGTTATCATAGGCCTCCCCTGATTGTGCCTCTCGTTTAGGCATTCTGATCATGACTCTCCTGTCATCTATCTCATACTTCTTAAAATTTTCTGGGACCTCAAACAAAGATTCTTCCTCTTCTGGTGTGACTTCTCTCTTCTTTTTTTTCTTTCCTTCTTCCTTCGGGGTCACATGTGTGGCTAGTCTTACATCACTTGTAAGCTCTCCATACCTCTGGGGTTGAAATTCTACTTCATGGAAGTATTCTTCATCTGATGCAAAAGGTGGATCCATAATGATTGACTCTAGATCGGAGTCGCTCGCATCTTCAAATGCATCAGGGCTAGGTTCGCATTCTTCTAGAACTGCCTCTCCCATGATTGGCTCTGTGGAGAAGACTGAAATGTCATAGCCATCTTCATCACAGTGAGGTGTCCATTGTTCTTCATTGATGGCTACGTCCATTGTTGCTAAGATTTCTGCCCAGCCATGGGGTTCAAATTCTTCATCAGGAAATACTACAGGCGCATAGGCTGGGTCTTGAATTGATCTATGTGTTTCTTTTGCACCAATCTCTCTGGCTTCTTCTCTCTTCTCTTCTTCTACTGCTACTTTGCACATCCATAAGTGGGTGTCTTCATGCATCCATGAGGATCCTGACCCTATGGAATGCACCGATTCTGTATCATCTTTGGCTCTATGGATGGGATTCCATTGGATGGGAGGGACATCTCTATGAGAGTAATCTTTGAGATTCACTTTGGTCGTAACACCTAAGTATTGTAGGTACAAGGAGTTGGTTCCCCAGTCCTGTACCACTTGCAACTGTCGCATAAAGGTTCTTCCCAAGATCATCTCATAGGCATGATTTTTGCTGAAGTCACATATAGCAAATGTATGCTCAAACTCGACACCACAGGTGGTGAGAGTTATTCCTTCTAGCAATCCTAAGGGTCTCTCAATATGACCATCGGCCATCTGCAATTTCATTCTCGTTGGCCTGAGTGCTGGCTTGCCCCAACGCTTCCATAGGGAAGTGGTGGCAATTGCAACTCCTGCTCCTGAGTCCAAAATTGCCTTGGTGGTGTACTCCTGGTAGGTAATGGGAAGATAGGTGTTCCCTTCTTCACCTTCACACATATCTCCTATCTTATCCAAGGGTATCTCTGGCATTGTCTGTAAGGGATTGAACTCACAACCTCTTGGTTAGGAATGTGATGGGCTAACCACTTGCCCCAAAAGCCATGGTTGAGGATTACTTCCTAATCCTCTCTCTTAGGGTGTGGTTCAACCATCTCCTACTAGGATTATGTTACATTCTTCCCCCCTTGAACTCCCTCGGGAATGTACCCTGACCAGCTATGGGACTGGTAGGATGTACCCTGGATGTACCCTGGCAGGATGTACCCTGACCAGCTATGGGACTGGCAGGATGTACTCAATCAAGTTCCATCCAAGGATTCCCAAGGAATTCACACATTGCAACCTAGCTCATTGGAAAGTTCGTTCCGAGAGCTTTCCAACGGTATATTACACGCCTCAATCCGACCTACGGATTGGGAGATACACCCCAATCATTGTAAGGTCCATCATTGAAATCGACGCGCGCCTTCCACAAATCCTACCCTTTCACATGGAGGATGCCCAAGCGCCTTTTTTAGAGGCCATTGGGTCATTCCACATTGCCCAAGCCTACTTCCTAGGCTCTGATACCAATGTAAGGGATTGAACTCACAACCTCTTGGTTAGGAATGTGATGGGCTAACCACTTGCCCCAAAAGCCATGGTTGAGGATTACTTCCTAATCCTCTCTCTTAGGGTGTGGTTCAACCATCTCCTACTAGGATTATGTTACACTGTCCTATGTGATCCTACCTGAGAACGAGGTTTTGATATCTCTGGTACTTGTTTGGCTACATGTTTCCATAGCTCTGGCCTTACTTTGAGTAGCTCTTCTAAGGTGAGGTTGCATTGTACTTTAGTGTTTTTCACTACCTCTGTGTTCCTAGGTATGACTGAGTCCTCATTTCGTACCATGACCGTGGGTGCTCTCATACAAGTAGACTTAGCTTCCCATGGGCCTGTGAATTGGGGTAATTCTTGTAAAGAATTAGACTCAAAGTCTAGTCTTTCCTGAGAGTGGGTGCTCTCTTGCTCCTCATAAATGGATGGGATGTCTTGTGGGAATTGGTCGTGTGCATCATCCACAAGTTCAATGGGAGGAGGGACTTCACTTTCCTTAGCCCATTTGTCTTCTTAAATCTCTCGTAGGAATTCTGGTGTGAACCGATTCATAGAAGATGATGTGTCTGGCTCCGTAGAGTTAGGCACATAGGCTTCAGGCACATAGGCTTCCTGAGCAGGAATGCTTACTCTTTCACTTGCCTTGTCCTTGTGTTGAAAGGCTGGTTCCTTTTCTGATTGTGCAATTAGTTTCTCTATTCTTTCTAACAGTGCATCAAAGTGTAATTGTGTCTTCGTTGAACTAGAGATGTTAAATAGGCGACTAGCTTCAAACATGGTCTGAGCCAACTCCACCATCTTAGCACAAATTTTGGTTCGTTGAAGCTCTAGTTCTGCTCTAGGGTAACACTTTTCATGATCAGTTACGTTTGGCCCTTCTTGGATTCTGGCCTAATATGCTTTAAGCATCATATTAAGGTCTTCGGGAGTGGGATCTGCTAGGACTGATCCTACTCTAGGGGGTGGTGGAATTAGTTGAGGCGGGTTGGAAGGTGGAGGGTCGGATGGAGTTGGGAATGATGGAGGTGGGGTAGTGTGAGAGGGAGTTTGAGATGTGAGTTCAGTTATCCTGGCCTTTGTTTCTCTGAGGCTTTCCTCGAGTTCACTCATCTTTTTTGCCCATTGCCTTTTCATTCTTTCACGACTATCTCTCCAAGCTCTAGTCCTCTTCTTTGTCATGCTCTCCGTTTCACTAACATCTGGGCTCTTTTCCTGGCCTATGCTTTGGTTTTGCTGCAAGGCTTGGGCTCTAGTGATCACTTGCACTGGTGTAGTGGACATCACACTTCCTGTGGAGTCTACAACTAACCCAATAACATTAATGGGAGTTATTCTTGGCATATTGCTAGGATTCTTTGGGCAATCTCATAAGAGATGCTCCTTTCCACACTCCTGGCAATAGCCCTGGATCGTCACTGATTGGGTTTGAGTAGGTGCAGGCATGGGGCAATCACGAATGAGGTGATCTCCCTGACATCTGTAGCATGGTCCTTTAGGGAATGGGGGTCTTACTTGCCTAAGTTGAGGCCTAGGGTTGGGGTTTGCATACATGACGTTTGTGTAATCTAACTCCCAACTAGGTTCATTTGGCTCTTCACTATAGTAAGATTCACCATGTTCAGGAGATTGCATGTAGTAAGCATGGGGACTATCGACATGTGTAGAGTCAAAGCTATGGTGACTGGGATCACTTTCTGAAAGCAGTGGTGTTACGGGAACTATAGCTCTATTCAGGTTTTCTTCTGCAGCGGCATACTTTACAGGGATCATGTTAGATGGAGCTGGAGGTTGTTGGGCTAACACAGGCTGAGGCCTTTGCTGGGCTTGATATTGTGGTTGGTAGGTTTGTTGAGGCCTAGCATACTGCTGTGGTGGATATTGGTTCTGGTATCTTCCTTGTTGAGGGTATGGCTGAGGGTATGGCTGAGGGTAGGTTTGCCTAACAGCTTGCTTATTGTATGGGCAGTCTTGTGTTGTATGATTTGTGTATCTCCGTTCTATGGTACAGTATTGGCTACTTGGATTTACTTGGGGTTGAGCCGTAATGGGACAGACATTCGCCATATGGTCGCCTCCACATGTATAGCACCTTTTTATAGGGGCAAACCTTGGGATCTGTTTGCTAGAGACACCTAGTTTTTGTGCCACTTTCTCAGCGAGTTCCTCAATTGATGTGGATTGTGTGGAAGAGAGGCTAGAGGCACTATCTGAATCTTTGTATATCTTGGAAAGCTCTAACTCCTCCCCTAGGTTATCCTCGATGTCAATGCACATGCGTACACACTCTTCTATAGTCCTAGGGTCCTTCACATACACATATGATCTCAATTTGGTACTTAGCAATCCATCCAAGAATAAAGCCACTTGCTTAGCTGGTGTGGGTAGCTCAGGGACAGGGCATCTCTCCAAGTATTGCCTAAATCTTCTTCCTGCAAGTCTCACAATTTCTTGAGGGGTTTGCTTGAAGCTGTGAATCAGCGAGGAGGTATTATGTCTTATGCCACTCTTAGAGAATTCAATAATGAAGGCCTCTAGGAGTTGGTCTATGCTCCTGAACTGCCTCTCATTTAGTGGTTGAAACCATGTCAGGGCAGTGTTCCTAAGGGTTAGACCAAAGGCATTGTACTGCGTGAATAGATCCTCCACTTGTTCAGCTCTCAAGACTTGCCTAAACTCAGCCACATGATCGTATGGATCTCCAGTGCCATCGAAGTAGTTCTTCATGGACTTAACTAGCTGAGTCGGTCTCAAAGTCCTTGTGTGCTCTCTAGGTCGTGGTAGAGGGAACTCATCCGCCTTCCTTTGATTCCTGTGAGCTCTAAGTATCTCAGGTTCCACCCTATTTGTCTCTATTCTCGTTCTTTCTCTGCCCCCTGGGTTGGCAAAGCTTACTTCTGGCCTATCTCTACTTCTGTCTCTTTGAATTCCATGAGCTTGGGATGTTCCCGCTCCAGGGTGACCATAGGACACATTCGATCTTGGTTGGGGGAAAATAATTTCACCTTTCCAAGTGTAAGCATGCCGATCATTTTCTATCACCACAAAGATCCTCTCTGAAGCGTGATCCAAGTAGGTCACTCTGCCTAGGCTATCAGGATCCTTAAACTCATAGATCATGATTGTTCCTATATCAATTGGCCGATCAGATTTATACCTCCAAAAGGCTTCATCAGTCTCTCGATTGAGGAGCAAATCTATGCTCTTATTATCTTGGGGAATCCACTCTGGTGTGATAATCCTAGTGAGAACCGATTTGCCTCGAGGGGTTCTAGGTTCTGTACCCATGTTTCCTTGCTCTAGGTCACCTAAGTCCGCTTCTGGGATCACATTTCCAAATTCGTCCGTCCTATCTGGGTGACTGGTGACTACGTATATGGTACCTTCTTTGTCCAAGTATGCTCCGTTTTCAAACTTGACAGCTGGGTGCTCTAATCCTATGGATTGGTCAGGGTTTTTAATCTGGACCACAGATCTTCCTAGGCCGTCCTCATAGATGCTAGCACCTAATCGGTTGGTCCTAAGGTATTCTAGCTGCGTCTTGTACGGGCCTTCTATCCTGTGCAAGTATGGCACTCCTGAACTTCCCGTAGGTCGGTCCATGCCTTGAGACATCTCTGATTCACTAGTCTCAGAGCTAGGGTAGTATGAGTGGTGGCTCAACTGCTGGGCCCAAGACCTAGCAGTGTGGTTGACACTAGCCTCTGAAGACCTAAGACTTTGTCTATCTCTCCCTAGATGTCGCTCTGATCTAAGGTTCATAAGCCTAATTGAATAGCCCAATTTTGCCCAAGTACAACCTCGTTGCTGAGTTCTTTTGTATCAGTCACTTGATTCTTTTTTAGTCGATTATCATGTTTATGCTCTAGCCAGAAATCACGTCGTCAGGAATATTTGAGTTAATTCTTCGCACTGTAAGTTGATCGTTCCACGTTAGATTCTTTCCTTTAAGGTTATCGCATCACGAAGAGATTATGTTTAATCTTGAACTTGAGTGCATAGGTAGTCTTCAACTTGATTGATGCCTATCGTTGCCCTGACTTACTCCTATCACTAGTCGTTCTTAGCTTAAGCTAGGAATTGACAGAGGGGGTTGAAAGTTTCCAACCTTTTGTTTCCTGCTTGGTTGCCCTTGAATGCCCAGGAAGTGTGTTCCCAAGCTTGCACTTTCACTTGCTTAGAATGCCTCTCGATGTTCTCAATAGATCTGTAAGAGTTCCAAAGTTAGCTTTAAGATTTAAATTCCAAAGACAGAACCAATGATTCTCATTCCTGTAGCACAAATACTAATTTGCATAGTGATTTTTAGGAAAACAATTCTTAAGACCCCTGACTTTGATCCCCTTGGGTATGGTCAACTTCAAAATACCCTAGCTGAAAATCAACGCATTATCTTTATAAAAAACAGTTGAGGGCGTGTAGTATATGCCACGAGCTTTCCAACAAGCCCTACAGCTCAAAAAATGGATTTCGTATGAAAAAGTTATGACCGTTCAGGGTTCTAGGGTTAAGACAGGGTTCAAACAGGATCACTGTGCAACAGGTTTTCCCCAAGTTGTTTTCCTATGGCCTCCTCATGTGCTCTAGAGTAAAATGTTTATGCCCAAAATTAGCCTAACTCTTCAATTTAAAAACCCTAAAAAATTGGCTAAAATTGGCTGTCAATCGCGATGGACAGGGCAGTCAATCGCGATGGACAGGAGTCAATTGGCGACGGACAGGGCAATCAATCGCGACAGACAGGGCAATCAATCGCGATGGACAGGAGTCGATCGCGATGGACAGGCAATCGATCGCGACGGACAGGGCCGTCAATCGCGATGGACAGGCAGTTGATCGCGATGGATAGGCAGTCAATCGCGATGGACAGGCAATCGATCGCGATGGACAGGGCCGTCAATCGCGATGGACAGGCAGTCGATCGCGATGGATAGGCAGTCAATCGCGATGGACAGGAGTCGATCGCGACGGACAGGCAGTCAATCGCAACGGACAGGCAGTCAATCGCGACGGACAGAGCTGTCAATCGCGATGGATTGAAATTTTGCAAATTTTTCAAAAATTTTTGTGGAAATGTGGTGTGCAGGGTCTCTAGTCCACTGTGTTGCACTCAGATTTACCAAAAGGTGAAAATTTCTGTCAATCGCGATCGATAGAAGTCGGCGACTACGAGACAGTTCTGCACATTTCCGTACCTGCGCGACGTGCTGGAGGGGATGATGATGCTGAAACCTGCAAGAAACTCCAAAAGCATGCAGAAAATAGCACACAACAGTTCGCTCTCTCGCTCTCTCTCACAAGTGAAATGAGGGAAATGAAAGGAGGAAGGGGATATAGTAAAAAACTGAAATTTTTGCAATGATGGAGATGGAGGTGGGAGATGGTGATGATGATGATGGTGATGAGGTAAGGAAAAGAAAACAAAGGAAAAGTGAAGAAGTTACCTACAACGCCAACGTCCCAAATCTACGTCTTACCATCACACGCTCGTCCTCAAAGCTCGATCCCCGGCAACGGCGCCAAAATTTGGTGTAGCTCAGTGATGAGTAGCACCTCCTTTAATGTCAATCCGGGAAGACGTGAGGATGGTATGAAGACCTCGAGCAAGTGGAGGCACAAGTGCGTGAGTGAGAAGCACACAAACATGCACACACATACACACACACGCGCACACACGGCAAGACAAAGAGTGAGAAGCAATGGAGTTCTTAGATTACTTTCAAAAAGCTCTTACAAGTTCATTTCAATTACAAGCTAACCTCAAAAATGAGCTCTCTAGCTCTATTTATAGTTTTTGACTAGGTTTTGGCCTTGTCCAGACCTAGTGTCCGGCCTAGTTAAAAATTAGGTTCTCTACCCTATTTGGAGGTTCAAACGAAGTCTAAAAAATATGAAAACTGACAGGTAGATACTTCTAAAGCTCCTCAAGCTCAAGGACTCCTTGGCTTGCACAAAATGGAGCTACAAAAATGTGCAATGGTATTTACAAGGGTTTTTAGTGATGAAAATCACTATTGTTGTAGGGATTTCTTCTAACATTTTGATATACATTTCCTGGAGCTCCCTACTTGCTCCTTCTCCTTGTGTCCACCTCTCTTATGTGCATAAATGTCTTGAAAAAATATTGGCCTACTTGCCAGATCGTCGTTGACTGCTCTGTCTGCTTGTACTTTCTCTTCTCTCTGACTCCCTTCTTAAGCTTCCTTGCCTAGTGAGTCCTTCAGTTCCAACACTAATAAATTCAATCTTAAAGACTATTCCCATCGAGATGTACCCCCAATACAATGGAACACCATCCATAAGACACAAGAAGAAGTAGATTTTGTACACTCATTGGAATCAGACCCCTCATGGTTGCACGCAGATACTCATCTATGGATGTGTAAGGTAGCAAAACAAGAGGAAGAACGGTTAGAAGCTAGGACCTTAGGTTCAAAACGACTTCCACGAACCCTTCAAGACCCATTTTATGCACCTATAGTATTTCCAGACAAGGAATTCGAGCCTCATGGTTGGGTAGAAATCTTACTCACGATTGACATAACAGTGAATGAAGAACAATGGACCCCTCATTGTGATGAGGACGGATACAACATTTCTATTTTTATGATTTAACGTTTATCCTAGAAGAATGCATGGAAGTGACCCAAGAACAAGACGAGAGTAGTGATGAGAACCTAGAATCCATCACAATGGAACCCGTCTGTTCTACAAAAGAGGAATATCTTTATTTTTGTTGAAGCCAAAACCCTTGAAGAAGAAAAGGAAAGCACGATGGAACGACATGAGCCACCCCTACAAGATACAGAGAATAAACAAAAGAAGAGAAAGAAATCACCCAAGATAGAAGAAGAAGAAGAACCACTCATGGAAGTACCGGAGAATTTCAAGAAGTATGAAATAGAAAATAGAAGAATCTTGGTACGAATGCCTAAAAGAAAAGCCCCTGTTGGAGAAGTATATGATAATCGAGAGAAAACCAAAAAAATCATAGTTACCATAGAAGGAGAAGAAGCAAAATGTACATACATAGGGCATGATTTGACGAATGAAGAAGAAGAAAAGTTAGTTGCCCTATTATGTGAATATAGAGATGTGTTTGCTTGGAGTTACAAAGACTTGAAAGGAGTAGACCCGGACATATGCTCCCATAGAATTCCTATGACTCCAGATGCAAAGCCTATGAAATAGAAACCATACGTACAATGATAACTATGCTGCTAATATTAAAGAAGAAATAGATTGGTTGATAGAAGCAGTATTCATTTACGAAATTGAGCATACCGAATGGGTATCCCCCATTGTGGTTGTGCCCAAGAAGAATGGAAAATTGCATGTGTGTATTAACCTTAAAAAAGTTAATTCCGCCACAATTAGAGACAGTTATCATCTTCCTATCATAGAACACTTATTGGAAAGAGTTGCGGGCAAGGAAGTTTATAGCTTTCTTGATGGTTTCTCAAGCTATAATTAAGTAGCCATTGCTCCAAAAAATCAACATAAGACGGCTTTTGCCACAGAATGGGGCATATTTGCATTTCGTGTAATGCCATTTGGGCTGACAAATGCTCCCACCACTTTCCAATGACTTATGTGTCATGTTTTTAAGGAATTCTTATGCAAGAATTTAGAAGTTTATGTCGATGATATATGTACTCATTCAAATACGAGGCAAACTCATATCCCAGAATTAAGACAAGTGTTTGACAAATGTCGAGAATATCAAGTTTGCTTGAACCCAAAAAAGTGCATTTTCATGGTCAGATAAGGCAAAATTCTAGGACACATTGTGTCAAACAACGGAATTTTGACAGATGAAGAAAAGGTGAAAGTAATTGCAGACCTACCTAGGCCAAATAACGTAAAAGAAGTATAGGCTTTTATGGGTCATTGTGGTTATTATAGATGATTCATACACATGTATGCAATCATAGCCAAACCTCTATACTCTCTTTTGAACAAGTTTGAATGGACAAATCAATGTGAAAATTCATTCAATGAACTTAGACAACACCTGTGCTCAACACCTATATTAACAACCCCAGATTGGAGCAAGCCATTCCATGTACATGTGGATGCATCCAACTATGCCATAGGATGTGTGTTGGCACAACCCATGAATGAAGGTAATATAGATCTTCCCATAGCTTATGCGAGCAGACAGTTGAATGCAGTAGAAAAAAACTACACCACTATGGAACGAGAAGGATTAGGAATGATCTACACAGTAAAGAAATTCAGGCATGATTTGTTGGCAAATAAGTTCAAATTCTTCACTGATCATCAAGCATTATTGTACTTAGTCAATAAGCCTTGTAATATAGGACGACTAATACGATGGTTTCTATTACTCATGGAGTATGACTTTGAAGTAGTATTCAGGAAAGGAAAGACCCACCTTAGAGCTGACCATTTATGGAAGCAGATGTCTACAAGTTGTGTAAAGAATGCCCTGTTTGTTGTGAAAGACCACTAGTAGAACATGCTATGTTATATCACACGTCTGTCACACTAGAATGGAGTGAACCTTTAGTGACGTACTTGAGGATGAAAACATTCCCTAAAGGAATGACCCTAGCATGACAACACAGTCTAGAGCAGGAAGCTCAAGACTATTCACTTATTGGTTGACAATCTATATAAACAAGGAAGAGATGGATACCTAAGACAATGTGTTCATGAAAGGGGTTATTTGAGCGTATTAGAGACTGCACACCAAGGTGTTGCAGGAGGTCATTTTGGCCCCGATAGGATAATCAAAGCCATATGCTTTGCAGGATTATGGTGGCCCACTCTTCACATGGATGCACATACCTATGTTAAGAGATGTGATGTGTGCCAAAGAACTCAGTTTCCTACTCGCAGAGATGAAATGCCACTGAAACCCATGATGGGAGGACGTGCATTTTCTAAGTGGGATATAGGCTTTGTAGGACCCATTAACCCCCTGCAAAAGGTACTCATGCTGAATACATCATAGTTGCGACGGATTATCTTACCAAATGGGTAGAGGCCAAGGCCACAAAAAAGAATGATGCACATACGACTACAAAATTCTTATTTGAAAATGTCTTTACAAGATATGGACTACCTATAGAGCTAGTGAGCGATCAAGGAACTCACTTTCTAAACCAAGTCATTGAATATTTGTTATAGGATTTTATGGTGATTCACAAGAAATCTGTACCATATCATCCTCAGTCCAATGGTCAAGCCCAAAGTACTAACAAGATCCTTTGTAACGTACTGATGAAACTTGTGAACAACAAATGTTCAGATTGGGACAAACAGTTACATCACGATGTTTGGGCATATCGAGTGGCCTACAAGACCGTACTCAATGCAACTCCCTTTCATATGGTTTTTGTCCAAAATGTTGTGCTTCCTTTGGACTTCTTGATACCCATCCGGCCATGAATTATCATCAAGAATAATGGACTTGGAACGATTAGGAAAAACCGGGCTGAAAGTAGCAGTAGACATATATGCAGCAAAGAAGCGACAGAAAGCCTATTTTGATGCACATGTGAAAGACAAAGGCTTAAAAGAAGGAGATTTAGTCCTATTATATACACTGAAACAACATGCATGGAAATTAGAAAAGCGAGGTTATGGACCTATGATCATTAACAGACTCTCGACAAGTGGAGCAATACAACTAGCCACCCTAGAAGGAGACATAATGCCTAATTACATTAGTGGTTGTAGAGTCAAGCTTTATCAGGAACCTCTCACCGAGGATATGCTTAGAAGACTCACGTTGGCAAAGAAGCACAAGGAGGAAGAAAAGAGAATATGCATTGAAGCTCAGGCAAAATCTATAGAACGCATTAAGCGCATGAAGCTAAGAAGACGAAGACTAGGGAGATAACATTATAACCATCTGGAAACAACACCCAGATGCCCCATGTCCATGTGTCAAGCAAAGTCAATTACTCATCCTAGCATAGTGGATAGGAGACCATTCATTACAGTCAGGCTAGAGCACAGCAACTCTTGCCAGGTGCTCAGGGCTTTAATTGACTTAGGTGTTGTGACTAGTGCGATTAGATGATCCCACTATATGGACTCAGGAATAGAAATGCGGCCAATTGAGGCATACCTCATAGGGCTAGGAGGCATGGAAACCCCTTGCATGGGTGAGGTGGATCTTCCTATCCTCATACACGAAGTGACCATGATGAAGACCTGATAGAACCCCTAATCCTTGGCCAAGATTGGCTATATGATCACTTAGTGGACCTAAATCTTAGACAAGGCTCCTTGCAGATTGGAACCTTAGACCAACAGCGAGTGATACCATTTGAATTCCCTAACAACACTTTGCCTGAGGTATGTGACCCTATACCACATGAACTACATGCAAAGGAGGACCGAAAGATTTTCGGCCAGATCCCTCGGCTAAGCATGCTCCTTCCAAAGTCAACCCATGAGAGCTTGGCGATGGATAGTTGCCAGACAAAAGAATGTCAAGAGATTTTCCCCCGATCTTCCAGTACTGGTCAGGTGGGTTGCATCAGTGGTTAGGTAGACTACATCAGTAGACACATGGGCACAACACCCTGCGGTGCCCATCCTTCCACACTTACTACGGACTGGCCTAGATTAATGGGACAAAATGCTTCACTTCTTAATGGGCAAGTTTTGCAAGTGTTGGACCTTCCTTCTTTTCCAAAGCAGAGTGTCCATTTGACCTCTCAACCCCAACCACAAAGGAGTCACCCACGATAGAGGAACCCTGACCGACGATCATACAAGATGACACAAAACAAGCAGCAGTATCAACATCACAAAGCAAACGGCATGAAACAAGTATGGGATTTGGATCACCAAGAAGTACCTGACAAAATGATCCACATCCATGCAGATATGGGTACCCAAACAGTGTAATATAGCTCAACACTCAAGCCATGTAACATATACCCCTCAGAAATCTCTTTCACCCTTAACACCACCACATCCGATATCATCTTTTATCCCTCAGCAAAAACATACCACCCGCTCAACAACCCTTAGGAAATGGATAGCAAACTGTATCCAGAAGCCTTCACATGAACAATTCTATAACATTAACCCCATCACGAATAACCAACTCCCTTGTAATAATCCTCTCACAACTAAACTTTGTATAAACTCACCCACACTAACCCAACATCACTTGTAATAACATCTCATCAAGCAATGTATGCACTATCTAAAGCATGTAGGTGTCTAGAGACGTGCATTAGTTTTGCAAAAATCATTCCATAAATCACCTCACAACACTTGGCTACATGGGTTACACATCGGTTATGGAAAGGGATTGCGGTCTCACTTTAATGGGATCATGATTAATTTCCATACTAATGTGTTAATCTTTTGTAGTAGATCTTCCACACCTTCGCATCACTCATCATGCAGACAAAAGGACAATCCGCAACTAGCCCTAGTGTACCTGTGGTCAATTTTGGCAAATTACTGGCTCAGCCTCATCCTACATCACAACCGCTAGAGTTTCAAGGCTTCCTTGGACCAATGCCGATTGATGATCCTCCTAGGGGATACACCGAAAAAGTTCACTGTAATTCCTATTGGTTTCAAGGCTTAGTAGGACCTTTGGTGGATGCAAATATTATTTTTGATGCCACGCTGACTTTTGACAGTATTAAGTGGGACAAGTATCAATTTTTCTCCAGAGAATTTGAAGAGCTCAAAAATATAGAAGAGTTAAAGCACATTTGGGCTAGAGTAGGTTTTATAGAATACTTAAGTGATCCACTACCCAAACCTGATTTTTATAGATGCTACTACCTGGTGACCATGCTTACAGCCTCTGAGAACAAGGACTTGTTGGGCACTTTCATTCTTCCATCTTTGGTAAATGATCCTCCTTTCAAAAAGTTCTATCTTTAAAAAGACCTGATTCGGGAAGCAATTAAGATCCATGGAACTCACATGCCGACAAAGCGCGAAAGGATTATTCTAGAGCCGATGAAGTGTGTTGATGTTGTGAAATGGGAAGACATTTCAACCATTACACCTGAACTCTCTAAGCCATTATGTATATGTACGCAACATTTTGCATTCCCGGCTCAGGATCATTTCACTATTCCTCACAAGCGTATTTGGTTCGGATTATATTTAGCATGTATTGGGCCCCAAACCATAAATATTGCAAGTTCGATCATTGATCAGTTGTACTTAGCTTAGTAGAGATGGAAAAGAAAAAAGGTCATCCATGGATGTTGCGCTCTCACTCGAATTGTTTATATGTGTTTGGCATATAATTTGCCTATAGAACGTGCAATGACAAGTGAAAGAATTGAAGGCATTCAAAGGAATCACCAAGAAAGCTAGAAAAGCTAGCAAGGGATGGGCACGCAAATGCATGTGTGGATCTATCCCATGTTTGCAAGTTCCAGAGTCCCCGTCACCTCAGCCATTTCCAGAACAATCTCCAACGGAACCCCCTACACCTATGCAACCCATTCGTATACACCTTTCATGACCGGTGATCACAAAAGGCACTATCAGTGATCTTACTTCTCAAGCAACCATAGTTCAGGAACCCACCACTACAACAGCAGACATTCCCACCACCATCGGTGAAGAAGCATTTACTTTCCCTATACCTAACTTGGAAGTAGAACCAACAAATACCACTTTTGATTTTGAAATGCATGATGCTTTTTTGAGTGAATTCCAATTTCAGAAGGACAATTTTTCTCATAGGAGTATGAACGTCCTAGTTACCCTACCACACCCCCTGATCAAATACAAGAGCAAGTAGTCTCCAGCTCAAAAGAAGAGAGGATAGAAACCGACCATGAAGATGGAGATGATGAAGCTAGTCAAGACAGCCAAAACTCTCAAGAAGATGTACAACATGAAGAACAAGAACAACAAACTAAGACACAAGGCGACACAAGTATGCATGGGGATGACACTTTTGAGGAAGCTGCCTACACTTTGGCAATCAAGAAATTATATCACACTATGTAGGCAGTTTGGGCATGCAGAAAACTCTCAGAAGAAGAAAGTCAAGCGATTGTAGAACAGGAACTCGCCACAGGAGGATTCGAAGAAGCTTACATTCAAGGTTTCAGAGAGTTGGTTAAATCAGTCAGCACCAATGAGGCACTTCGCTATTTGCAGAGGAAACCACTACCAAAGTTTGACCCACGACGAATCCATTTGCTATCAAAACCGGGTCAATATATTCGTGTACCAACGGATGCCCACTCTTCACAACATGCTAGGGAAGCACGACTTATTCCGGAAGACCAATCTGAAGAAGTGACCATCGTCATCGACTCCCCACCTCATCCTTCTATTGTAACTACCACTACCACCATCGAAGTACCCACTACACCATCTGCTCCTCTTTCACCTCCCGCCCCTCCAATCTCTCCTCTACACCCTACCTTTCCAAGACGATCCATGTTCCTCGATGGGGCTGTAGCAAAAGCCCTAGTTGCCTCAACCCCACAAACTCTTTCTACAACCCTCCCACCTATCCTCCCTTCCCTAGCTCCCACCATTCCCTCCAACCCATTTCTAACTCCATCCTTTCCTTATTTCCTCACTCCTCCCAAACCTCTATTCCCATTTCCCCCTCCCATGACCTTCTCACTCGTCTCACCTCCCCGCCCCACAACATTCCCTCTCTCCTCCCCTCTCCACCAAGAAATATGAGAAACACAGTCTGTAATTTATTCCTCAACCTTTGTAAATCCTGTTTTCACACCCACTCAAGCACCCACTATCACTCCACTCTTCACGATCACTGCACTTGACACAACGTCCAGTGACATGGACATATCGCCACCTGCCGCACCACCACTCACCTCATCCATTTCACCACCACATTTAGGCACATCACATTTCTCCACAGTCACCACTGCATCCACTTTCCCATCCCTATTTCCCCTTTCCCTTGCATCAACACCCACACCCACAGCATCTTCACTCACTCCACTGTTAATATTGTCACCCACGATCGACACCGCAATCCGTCAAATGTTTTCCTACATGGCACAAGTTAGAGATGAATTTGCATCTCTAGGGACCATCTACCAGAGGCTACAACAAACAACCACAGATTTACAAGCACAACTGAACTCATTATCAATTGAGAATGCCTCCCTTAACACACACAATCAAGAGCTACCCTAGGCCTACCATACATTTGAACTAGAAAGTGAATAGAATACAAAGGAAGCCATTACAGATATTGACAATTTGTTAAGGGCTCAAACCATTTGAAATGTGATACTCACTCGAAACATGGGACTACTAAGATGCCACCTTGCAGTTACCAAAGAAGAGAATCAACAATTGCAAGAACAGAACAGAGAAAACCCGGAAGCTGCTTTAGATCAATCGGACGAACCTCTGAGTCCCAGTCGCTTTAAAGCCATACCATCAGAGTCTATGAAGATACTATTGGAAGACCATGTCAGACTACTAGAAGATTATGAGAATATGAATGAGGCATATCAGAAGCTCAAGGAAGACCATAAAATGCTATAGTTGTAAACACCTACACAACAAACACCACCGGCTCCTGAGGCCACACCTCCACAGATCATACAGGAACTCAATGCTTTACGTGCTCAGGTACTTACTCTTCAAGCACAAATCATTGCCTTTTCTGAACCCCCTAGGCCTGATTCCCCACTTGAACTACCAATTCAGGAAGAAACTGTGTCTATCCTAGTGGAGGAAACTTATGAAGAAGCCTACAAACCACAACCCATCCCCGGCGGACGTGTCACGACTGAAGGCCAGACCACCTTTGAACTCCCTACCCCCATATGGATGAAGACCATAGAAGAACTTGGATAGACCCACTCAACACACGTAGAGGCTCAATTACACACCATGGCTATGATAAAGGAACACATTTTACAATCCCTTTACTTCACTCACTTGGCCCCTCGAAGGTATATATCTGGCCATGAGCTACAATATAAGCTGTATTTCATGCTAATGTCAGAATATCAATTGGCGATCGAAAAGGAGATAGGCAAGAAACCCTCACATGCAATTCAATTTGAGCTTGATGACTTGCCACCGGAAGTGCAGAGCAGAGAAATCTTTCAACCAACTTGGCATCAGGAATTATTACAGCAATATCTAGAAATGATGAGCACATGGGTCAAGGCACCACTGCATTTGAAGTATAACCTAGGTTGGGGAGTGATCTTAAGACGTCACTCTTAGAAGGCCTTTGCAATCAAAGTGCAGAATAATAAGCAGTGCTAGGACTGGCTTAGTTACCCCTATTTCATGCCACCCCATGGCCCACCCACAATCGGATACATGATGGCAATGATTCTCCACTAGCTCCCCCGCTTATGCCGCATGGATGATGTTGCCGCGCATATGACTGTCAAAGTATTTGACATGATGCAAACTGTTTTTAAAATCTTCCATCATGTCAAAACACCCCATGTTAATACCCCGGGATTTGAGCATGGTAATAAGGATTTAGCATATGAGATAAGCACGACACCATCGCTCCGGGTGTGTTATGCCTAGCACTACCGAATCAAGAATTTACCAGCATGTTACAAAATGACATTTGAAGAGATATTTACCACTAGCTTTTGGGAATACCATTCATAGGTGTTCATAAGCAGGCCCACACACCTACTCCAATTATTTGCCTGTGAACAACTTGTGTACTTCACGTACTATAGACTCCTGCCACTAGATGAACCCCAACCCATAGATTGGGAAAAACTTGAGGCAGATCTTGCAAGAGGTATTCGCATCTCAGAGCACACCCTCGCTCATGATCTCCTACAAAATTATATCCAACAGACCCCGCACCAAGGTTCTGCCAAGGATGACAAAAGCGAGAGGGAGGGGGGTGTTGGTAGTAGCTAGAGGCATAGACGACGAGGAAGTATGTGAAGGCGGATTACAATGAAGTAGTGGGGAGCTAGGAATATTATTTTTTTCAAAGAAATATGTTTTATAATACTTTTCAAAACTCTCAACAGTGATTTTCATCACTCTTGTACCATATCTAACATAGAACAACCACTTTTGTAATTAGTAGCTCCATTTGTGCAAGCCAAGGAGTCCTCGAGCTTGAGAAGCTTAGGTAGAATTGTTGGAGCAAGTCTATGACAAGCCTAAGTATTGGCTTGAGTCCCACAAAGTCATAGAAAAAGCCTTAAAATGAAGACTATGTAAAGTTCACTTGTGAACTACCTCTTGTAACTTTTGAAGAGTTTACTTAATGTAAAAGTGAAAGAATCTTAAGTGGTTGAGTCCACTTGATCAAGAATGGAAAGAGGAGCCACGATTGTAGCAAAAGGCTTTGCACAAACTCAGGGAATTGATTATGAGGAGACCTTCTCTCCTGTGGCAAAGATGCCTACTATTAAGGTTTTGCTTACTATTGCCTCTTCCAAGAATTGGAAGATACTTCAACTAGATGTAAAGAATGCATTCTTGAATGGTTGGATAGCAGAAGAGGTATATATGGAACAACCACCTGGTTTTGAGAACCAAGTTTATCCTGATTATGTGTGTAAACTTAACAAAGCATTGTATGGTCTCAAGCAAGCTCCAAGAGCTTGGAATTTCAGGCTTGTTTCATTCTTGCAGGACAAAGGCTTTCAACCAAGCAAGGCAGATCCTTCACTCTTTATTAAAAAGAGTAATTCTGAGGTCATCTACCTATGTGTATATGTAGATGATATTATATTGACAGGAAATGATGCAGATGGTATGAAGAAGATCAAAGATCAAATGAGAGAAGAGTTCAAGATAAGTGATTTGGGTTCACTTACCTACTTCCTAGGTTTGGAAGTTGTCTACAAAGATCATGGTTTGTTTCTCACTCAAAGGAAGTACATTAAGGACATGTTGGCAAAATTCAAGATGCAAGATTGTAAGATTGCAGGTACTCCAATGGAGGTCAATCACAAATTGAGCTCACATGAAGGTGAACTCATAGAGGACATCACATCATATCAAAGTCTAGTGGGTAGTCTCAACTATGCCACATTGACAAGAGTAGATATATGTTAGAGTGTGAGTGTGCTAAGTCAATTTATGCACACACCAAGGAAACCACATATGGATGCTGCCAAAAGGATTCTCAAGTATCTCAAAGGAACCATAAATGAAGGACTTTATTATCCTTATGTATCTGATTTAGGTTTGAAGCTATTTTCTGATGTAGATTGGGCTGGCTCCAAGGAAGATAGAAGGAGCACTTCATGTTATCTTACCTTTGCAGGTTCAAAGCTTATTTCATGGTCATCCAAGAAGCAACCCACAGTTGCTCTCTCTTCTACTGAAGCTGAATATAGAGGTCTTGCCATAGCTACACAAGAAGGTATGTGGATGAAGACATTATTCAAAGATCTTGGATTGGAGTTTGGAACTCCAACTATTCTTGGTGACAATATGAGTTCTATTCATTTGGCTGCTAATCCTATTTTTCATGCAAGGACTAAACATATTGAAATTCATTATCACTATGTACGAGAAAAGGTTCTAAGCAAAGAGATTCAAATATCATATGTGTCCACTCATCAACAATGTGCAGATATTCTAACCAAAGCATTGGATGGTACAAAGCTTTGCAAATTCAAGGCTATGATTGGTTTGCAGGTAATCTTGGAAGATTGAAGACCTCAAGCATACTTGGCTTGAGGGGGAGCTGTTGGAGCAAGTCTATGACAAGCCTAAGTATTGGCTTGAGTCCCACAAAGTCATAGAAAAAGCCTTAAAATGAAGACTATGTAAAGTTCACTTGTGAACTACCTCTTGTAACTTTTGAAGAGTTTACTTAATGTAAAAGTGAAAGAATCTTAAGTGGTTGAGTCCACTTGATCAAGAATGGAAAGAGGAGCCACGAATTTGTGATTTGTGGTAGGTAGAGAATCAAATCAATCATTGATTGATTGGAGAGTGATTGAGGGAAGTTAGCCTCCCAAACTCAACTATAAATAGATGGCAGTTTTAGTCGTGGTTAGAAAGACCTATGTGAAGACCTCCAAGAGCTGAGCTTTATTCCATATCAAGGTGTGATTACAAGGCACACATATGTATCAGTAAGTCATTGTATTGTACAAGCAATATGCTTTCATTTTCATGATTATTTGAGTTCATCTTTCCATGTTCTTGTGAAGTGTACTACTCATTGCCATTACTCGCAGTTTTCTCAGTCAGCTTGCAGAGATGTTTTCTCTGCGCTTGGTGCATCATTTTCAGTGATTTAACTTGGTAAAGTTAGCTCTATAAGTCTAATATATGGTCACAAATTTTCATGTCATTTGGAAGTTGCAATCTTCAGTTATGTTCAGTTGAAGTCAACAATGTCTGTGCATTTTCACTTCTCTGTCAGGTACCCGAATTTTTCACTCATCATGTCAGAGGTGTTTCTCAGTGGTTACTTATTCAAATTCAGTGATTTAAAGCTTATTGGATTTCACTTACTGTGTAGTATAACCATACAAACTTTCATAATCATTGGATTTGTACATTTTGAGTTATGTTGATTTTTCTGCTCAGTGGTCTCAAACTGTAGCAGCCCGTGAAAATCGGGATGATGTCATCACTTGTTAAAACTCATTCTCAATGTGTGGTTTATTATTTTTTATGAGATTACTCTTGAAAGTTAGCTCTTTAAGCTATCTAGACTTCCCCAAGAGGAATTAAGCTACTTGCTGCTGTGCTCAGAGAATTATGTAAAACACTGGACAGGTGTATGAACCAAGAATAGCAAGTTTTCACCTCTGAGCTAACTCCAACTTATCTGTTTTGGTCTATCTTTTTGAGAGTGATCTTCCAAGGTACATAGGGTGTCTAATACATCCATTGGCAACCTAAAAGGGCCCACCATATACTCCTGGAGTTTATTTGGCTGGTGTAGATCAAGGATTTTTCAACACCTTTTAATCTTCAAACACATACTTATCCATCTCTTCACAGTGGTATCAGAGTAAGGTTGGACAACATGGCAGATGGATTTCCTTCATCAGTTGACAAATTAGACAGAGGTAACTACTCAGCTTGGTCATTAAGAATGGAAGCCTATCTCCAAGGTAGAATTCTATATGGTTATGTGGTTGGAGATGAAGTTATGCCAAGTTTCAAGAACAAAAGTCAACCAACACAAGAAGAGCAAGAAAGATTGAGCACATGGTGCTCCAAGGATGCACTTGCAAGGTCTTATCTCCTCAACTCTATCTCAGATTTTTTGTTGCCTCGCATTAGAAGTTCTAAGACATCTCAGGAAGTGTGGGATGCACTTGAAGCTTTCTTTTCTTCAAGTACTAAAGCTACGAAGCATCAACTATGGCTGGATTTCACAACTCTCAAGAAGGCTCCCAAACAAAATGTGACTGATTTTGTCACAAAGCTCAAGGACATAGCAGATCAGTTGGGAAGCATTGGAGAGGTAATAGATGAAGAGCAAATTGTAAGGCAGGTCATCAATGGCTTGAAGGCAGATGACAAGTGGGAAGCATTCACCACAGCTATGGATTTGTACATGGACATGCATGTACCTGATTTCAACACACTCATTGGACAACTACTTACTCAAGAGGCAAAGCTTATCAAAAATGGAGAAAGCTCTAAAGGTAATCAATCTTTAGCTTTATACACAGATAAAAGCAAGTCTAAAGATAACAAAGGAAAGGCAAAGAAAGTGGATGATGAAGCAGGTACATATCAAGCTAACTATGCAGGTGGAGGAAGACATGGCAGAGGTAGAGGAAGAGGAGGTAGACAAGGCAGGGGGAGATCCCAAGACTCCAACTCATGTTCTATTTGTGGATTAACTAATCATACAACTGAAAATTGCTTTAGGAATTCCAGGAATCAAAGAGGCAGAGGATACAATAGAGGAAGTTATGGCTATTCAAGAGGAAGGTTCAACAACTATCATGGCAACTACATCAACTACAATCATTCAAACTATCAAGGAGGCTACAAAGGAACGAGAGACTACAATAACTACACAGAAGACTCAAACAAAGAGGATTCATTATTGATCATGAACATGGCTATGCCACAAGGTAAATCTGATGAGCATGTTTTCTACATAGATTCAGGTTGTTCAAATCATGTGGCAGGAAATGTGGCACTCCTATCAGATTTAGAAGATCCAAGGAATAAGCATGAGGTACAAACACGAGATGATACAAAACATCCTTGGAGAAAATAGGCAATGTCAAAGCACCTGATGGAAACATCAACCTACTCAGTAAGGTACTCTATGTCCCTACCATTACAAAGAATTTGATAAGTGTTGGGCAGATAGTAGAGAAAGGGTTGCAAGTCAGGTTCACAAAAGCAAGAGCATTTGTTGAAGATCCAAGTCAAGGATTCAGAAGAATTGCAAAAGGTGAAAAGACAGGTAGATTGTTCACATTTGAATTACAGGACACTAGAAACATTGCTCTCTTTAATTATGGTAGGCACACACTCACAAAATTGGAAGTATGGCACAAAAGGTTAGCACATATTGGTGAAAGGTCATTAAAACAAATCTGCAGGGACCAAAGTGTACTTGGACTTCCTAATTTGTCAAAACAACATATGATTTATAAGTGTAGTGCATGTCAATTTGGAAAGTCTCACAGGTTACCATTCATGAAGAAAGGTTATATGCATGGAGATCTCTTGGAGTTGGTTCATACAGATGTATGGGGACCTAGCAAAGAAGCTTCAATATCTGGATCAAGGTATTATGTTTCCTTTATTGATGATTGCAGCAGATGGACTATCCTATTCTTTATGAAACACAAAGATGAAGTTTTTTCATGTTTCAAAAGATATTTGGCTCTTGTGGAGAATCAAACAGGTAAATCAGTAAAAAGGCTAAGGTCAGATGGAGGGGGAGAATACTTCTCCCATGAGTTTGATTCTTTTCTTCAAGAAAGAGGAATCAAAAGAGAGGTAACTACAAGGTACACTCCTGAGCAAAATGGAGTGGCAGAAAGGAGGAATAGGACAATTGTTGAAGCTGCAAGGTCTATGTTAAATGAAAAGCATTTACCTAATTACTTATGGGCTGAGGCTGTATCTACAGCCACTTACTTGATTAACAGGTTGCCTTCAAAATCCCTTGATGGGATGACTCCATATGAGGCTTGGAATGGAAGAAGACCAAGCTTAGATCATTGTAAAATTTTTGGATGTATTGCTTTTGCTCATGTTCCTTCACAGGTTAGAGGCAAGATGGATCCAAAGGCAGAAAGGTGTGTATTTATTGGATATGACAACAATCAAAAGGGCTACAGGTTATACAACCCTACCAACAAAGGATTCTTGGTAAGCAGAGATGTAGTTTTTGATGAGAACAATTCATGGTATGAAGATTCATGCAGGAAGGTCAATTTACCATATAATCTTGAAGAAGATTTTCCAAAGCTTGGTAGAGAACAACCGAAGATTGAAGAACAAGACACCTCAGAGGATGATGAAGAATCTCAGATGGAAAAGATCAAAGCATGGAAGTCTAAAGGTAAAGCAAAATTGCAGGAACTTGGACATGAGGCAAAATCATCACATCATGACCTAAGAAGATCTATGAGGGAAAAGAAAAAACCAGAAAGGTATGGGTTTGACACCTCATTAGTAACTAAACACTGTATCTAGATAGCACAGGATATAAACCAAGAGGAGCCATCATCATTTGAAGAGGCCAAAGCAAAATCAGAATGGAAGCATGCAATGAAGGAAGAGATTGAAGCACTTGAGGAAAACAACACTTGGGATTTGGTGCCCAAGACTTCATCCATGAAGGTAACAGGCTCAAGATGGGTCTATAAACTCAAGAAGAATTCTGATGGTTCAATTAACAGGTATAAGGCAAGGCTTGTAGCAAAAGGCTTTGCACAAACTCAGGGAATTGATTATGAGGAGACCTTCTCTCCTGTGGCAAAGATGCCTACTATTAGGGTTGTGCTAAGTATTGCCTCTTCCAAGAATTGGAAGATACTTCAACTAGATGTAAAGAATGCATTCTTGAATGGTTGGATAACAGAAGAGGTATATATGGCACAACCACCTAGTTTTGAGAACCAAGTTTATCCTGATTATGTGTGTAAACTTAACAAAGCATTGTATGGTCTCGAGCAAGCTCCAAGAGCTTGGAATTTCAGGCTTGTTTCAATCTTGCAGGACAAAGGCTTTCAACCAAGCAAGGCAGATCCTTCACCCTTATTAAAAAGAGTAATTCTGAGGTCATCTACCTATGTGTATATGTAGATGATATTATATTGACAAGAAATGATGCAGATGGTATGAAGAAGATCAAAGATCAGATGAGAGAAGAGTTCAAGATAAGTGATTTGGGTTCACTTACCTACTTCCTAGGTTTGGAAGTTGTCTACAAAGATCATGGTTTGTTTCTCACTCAAAGGAAGTACATTAAGGACATGTTGGCAAAATTCAAGATGCAAGATTGTAAGATTGCAGGTACTCCAATGGAGGTCAATCACAAATTGAGCTCACATGAAGGTGAACTCATAGAGGACATCACATCATATCAAAGTCTAGTGGGTAGTCTCAACTATGCCACATTGACAAGAGTAGATATATCTTACAGTGTGAGTGTGCTAAGTCAATTTATGCACACACCAAGGAAACCACATATGGATGCTGCCAAAAGGATTCTCAAGTATCTCAAAGGAACCATAAATGAAGGACTTTATTATCCTTATGTATCTGATTTAGGTTTGAAGCTATTTTCTGATGCAGATTGGGTTGGCTCCAAGGAAGATAGAAGGAGCACTTCAGGTTATCTTACCTTTGCAGGTTCAAAGCTTATTTCATGGTCATCCAAGAAGCAACCCACAGTTGCTCTCTCTTCTACTGAAGCTGAATATAGAGGTCTTGCCATAGCTACACAAGAAGCTATGTGGATGAAGACATTATTCAAAGATCTTGGATTGGAGTTTGGAACTCCAACTATTTTTTGTGACAATATGAGTTCTATTCATTTGGCTGCTAATCCTATTTTTCATGCAAGGACTAAACATATTGAAGTTCATTATCACTATGTACGAGAAAAGGTTCTAAGCAAAGAGATTCAAATATCATATGTGTCCACTCATCAACAATGTGCAGATATTCTAACCAAAGCATTGGATGGTACAAAGCTTTGCAAATTAAGGGCTATGATTGGTTTGCAGGTAATCTTGGAAGATTGAAGACCTCAAGCATACTTGGCTTGAGGGGGAGCTATTGGAGCAAGTCTATGACAAGCCTAAGTATTGGCTTGAGTCCGACAAAGTCATAGAAAAAGCCTTAAAATGAAGACTATGTAAAGTTCACTTGTGAACTACCTCTTGTAACTTTTGAAGAGTTTACTTAATGTAAAAGTGAAAGAATCTTAAGTGGTTGAGTCCACTTGATCAAGAATGGAAGGAGGAGCCACGAATTCATGATTTGTTGTAGGTAGAGATGCAAATCAATCATTGATTGATTGGAGAGTGATTGACGGAAGTTAGCCTCCCAAACTCAACTATAAATAGATGGGAGTTTTAGTCGTGATTATAAAGACCTATGTGAAGACCTCCAAGAGCTGAGCTTTATGCCATATCAAGGTGTGATTACAACGCACACATATGTATCAGTAAGTCATTGTATTGTACAAGCAATATACTTTCATTTTCCTGATTATTTGAGTTCATCTTTCCATGTTCTTTTGAAGTGTACTACTCACTGCCATTACTCTCAGTTTTCTCAGTCAGCTTGCAGAGATGTTTTCTCTGCGCTTGGTGCATCATTTTCAGTGATTTGACTTGGTAAAGTTAGCTCTATAACTCTACTATTTGCTCACAAATTTTCATGTCATTTGGAAGTTGCAATCTTCAGTTTTGTTCAGTTGAAGTCAACAATGTCTCTGCATTTTCACTTCTCTGTCAGGTACCCGACTTTTTTACTCATCTTGTCAGAGGTGTTTCTCAGTGGTTACTTATTCAAATTCAGTGATTTAATGCTTGTTGCATTCAACTTACTATCTAGTATAACCATACAATCATAATCATTGGATTCTTACATTTTGAGTTATGTTGATTTTTCTGCTCAGTGGTCTCAAACTGTAGCAGCCCGTGAAAATCGGGATGATGTCATCACTTGTTAAAACTCATTCTCAATGTGTGGTTTATTATTCTTTATGAGATTACTCTTGAAAGTTAGCTCTTTAAGCTATCTAGACTTCCCCAAGAGGAATTAAGCTAATTGCTACTGTGCTCAGAGAATTATGTAAAACACTCGACAGGTGTATGAACCAAGAATAGCAAGTTTTCACCTCTGAGCTAACTCCAACTTATATGTTTTGATCTATCTTTTTGAGAGTGATCTTCCAAGGTACATAGGGTGTCTAATACATCCATTGGCAAGCTAAAAGGGCCCACCATATACTCCTGGAGTTTATTTGGCTGGTGTAGATCAAGGATTTTGCAACACCTCTTCATCTTCAAACACATACTTATCCATCTCTTCACAGTGGTATCAGAGCAAGGTTGGACAACATGGCAGATGGATTTCCTTCATCAATTGACAAATTAGACAGAGGTAACTACTCAGCTTGGTCATTAAGAATGGAAGCCTATCTCCAAGGTAGAAGTTTATATGGTTATGTGGCTGGAGATGAAGTTATGCCAAGTTTTAGGAACAAAAGTCAACCAACACAAGAAGAGCAAGAAAGATTGAGCACATGGTGCTCCAAGGATGCACTTGCAAGGTCTTATCTCCTCAACTCTATCTCAGATTTTTTGTTGCCTCACATTAGAAGTTCTAAGACATCTCAGGAAGTGTGGGATGCACTTGAAGCTTTCTTTTCTTCAAGTACTAAAGCTAGGAAGCATCAACTATGGCTGGATTTCACAACTCTCAAGAAGGCTCCCAAACAAAATGTGACTGATTTTGTCACAAAGCTCAAGGACATAGAAGATCAGTTGGGAAGCATTGGAGAGGTAATAGATGAAGAGCAAATTGTAAGGCAGGTCATCAATGGCTTGAAGGCAGATGACAAGTGGGAAGCATTCACCATAGCTATGGATTTGTACATGGACATGCATGTACCTGATTTCAACACACTCATTGGACAACTACTTACTCAAGAGGCAAAGCTTATCAAAAATGGAGAAAGCTCTAAAGGTAATCAATCTTTAGCTTTATACACAGATAAAAGCAAGTCTAAAGATAACAAAGGAAAGGCAAAGAAAGTGGATGATGAAGCAGGTACATATCAAGCTAACTATGCAAGTAGAGGAAGACATGGCAGAGGTAGAGGAAGAGGAGGTAGACAAGGCAGGGGGAGATCCCAAGACTCCAACTCATGTTCTATTTGTGGATTAACTAATCATACAACTGAAAATTGCTTTAGGAATTCCAAGAATCAAAGAGGCAGAGGATACAATAGAGGAAGTTATGGCTATTCAAGAGGAAGGTTCAACAACTATCATGGCAACTACAACAACTACAATCATTCAAACTATCAAGGAGGCTACAAAGGAAGGAGAGACTACAATAACTACACAGAAGACTCAAACAAAGAGGATTCATTATTGATCATGAACATGGCTATGCCACAAGGTAAATCTGATGAGCATGTTTTCTACATAGATTCAGGTTGTTCAAATCATGTGGCAGGAAATGTGGCACTCCTATCAGATTTAGAATATCCAAGGAATAAGCATGAGGTACAAATAGGAGATGATACAAAACATCCTGTGGAGAAAATAGGCAATGTCAAAGCACCTGATGGAAACATCAACCTACTCAGTAAGGTACTCTATGTCCCTACCATTACAAAGAATTTGATAAGTGTTGGGCAGATAGTAGAGAAAGGGTTGCAAGTCAGGTTCACAGAAGCAGGAGCATTTGTTGAAGATCCAAGTCAAGGATTCAGAAGAATCTCAAAAGGTGAAAAGACAGGTAGATTGTTCACATTTGAATTACAGGACACTAGAAACATTGCTCTCTTTAATTATGGTAGTCAGACACTCACAGAATTGGAAGTATGGCACAAAAGGTTAGCACATATTGGTACAAGGTCATTAAAGCAAATCTGCAGGGACCAAAGTGTACTTGGACTTCCTAATTTGTCAAAACAACATATGATTTATAAGTGTAGTGCATGTCAATTTGGAAAGTCTCACAGGTTACCATTCATGAAGAAAGGTTATATGCATGGAGATCTCTTGGAGTTGGTTCATACAGATGTATGGGGACCTAGCAAGGAAGCTTCAATATCTGGATCAAGGTATTATGTTTCCTTTATTGATGATTGCAGCAGATGGACTATCCAATTCTTTATGAAACACAAAGATGAAGTTTTTTCATGTTTCAAAAGATATTTGGCTCTTGTGGAGAATCAAACAGGTAAATCACTAAAAAGGCTAAGGTCAGATGGAGGGGGAGAATACTTCTCCCATGAGTTTGATTCTTTTCTTCAAGAAAGAGGAATCAAAAGAGAGGTAACTACAAGGTACACTCCTGAGCAAAATGGAGTGGCAGAAAGGAGAGATAGGACAATTGTTGAAGTTGCAAGGTCTATGTTAAATGAAAAGCATTTACCTAATTACTTATGGGTTGAGGCTGTATCTACAGCCACTTACTTGATTAACAGGTTGCCTTCAAAATCCCTTGATGGGATGACTCCATATGAGGCTTGGAATGGAAGAAGACCAAGCTTAGATCATTGTAAGATTTTTGGATGTATTGCTTTTGCTCATGTTCCTTCACAGGTTAGAGGCAAGATGGATCCAAAGGCAGAAAGGTGTGTATTTATTGGATATGACAACAATCAAAAGGGCTACAGGTTATACAACCCTACCAACAAAGGATTCTTGGTAAGCAGAGATGTAGTTTTTGATGAGAACAATTCATGGTATGAAGATTCATGCAGGAAGGTCAATTTACCATATAATCTTGAAGAAGATTTTCCAAAGCTTGGTAGAGAACAACCGAAGATTGAAGAACAAGACACCTCAGAGGATGATGAAGAATCTCATATGGAAAAGATCAAAGCATGGAAGTCTAAAGGTAAAGCAAAATTGCAGGAACTTGGACATGAGGCAAAATCATCACATCATGGCCTAAGAGATCTATGAGGGAAAAGAAAAAACCAGAAAGGTATGGGTTTGACACCTCATTAGTAACTAAACACTCTATCTACATAGCACAGGATATAAACCAAGAGGAGCCATCATCATTTGAAGAGGCCAAAGCAAAATCAGAATGGAAGCATGCAATGAAGGAAGAGATTGAAGCACTTAAGGAAAACAACACTTGGGATTTGGTGCCCAAGACTTCATCCATGAAGGTAATAGGCTCAAGATGGGTCTATAAACTCAAGAAGAATTCTGATGGTTCAATTAACAGGTATAAGGCAAGGCTTGTAGCAAAAGGCTTTGCACAAACTCAGGGAATTGATTATGAGGAGACCTTCTCTCCTGTGGCAAAGATGCCTACTATTAGGGTTTTGCTTAGTATTGCCTCTTCCAAGAATTGGAAGATACTTCAACTAGATGTAAAGAATGCATTCTTGAATGGTTGGATAACAGAAGAGGTATATATGGCACAACCACCTGGTTTTGAGAACCAAGTTTATCCTGATTATGTGTGTAAACTTAACAAAGCATTGTATGGTCTCGAGCAAGCTCCAAGAGCTTGGAATTTCAGGCTTGTTTCATTCTTGCAGGACAAAGGCTTTCAACCAAGCAAGGCAGATCCTTCACTCTTTATTAAAAAGAGTAATTCCGAGGTCATCTACCTATGTGTATATGTAGATGATATTATATTGACAGGAAATGATGCAGATGGTATGAAGAAGATCAAAGATCAGATGAGAGAAGAGTTCAAGATAAGTGATTTGGGTTCACTTACCTACTTCCTAGGTTTGGAAGTTGTCTACAAAGATCATGGTTTGTTTCTCACTCAAAGGAAGTACATTAAGGACATGTTGGCAAAATTCAAGATGCAAGATTGTAAGATTGCAGGTACTCCAATGGAGGTCAATCACAAATTGAGCTCACATGAAGGTGAACTCATAGAGGACATCACATCATATCAAAGTCTAGTGGGTAGTCTCAACTATGCCACATTGACAAGAGTAGATATATGTTACAGTGTGAGTGTGCTAAGTCAATTTATGCACACACCAAGGAAACCACATATGGATGCTGCCAAAAGGATTCTCAAGTATCTCAAAGGAACCATAAATGAAGGAATTTATTATCCTTATGTATCTGATTTAGGTTTGAAGCTATTTTCTGATGCAAATTGGGCTGGCTCCAAGGAAGATAGAAGGAGCACTTCAGGTTATCTTACCTTTGCAGGTTCAAAGCTTATTTCATGGTCATCCAAGAAACAACCCACAGTTGCTCTCTCTTCTACTGAAGCTGAATATAGAGGTCTTGCCATAGCTACACAAGAAGGTATGTGGATGAAGACATTATTCAAAGATCTTGGATTGGAGTTCGGAACTCCAACTATTTTTTGTGACAATATGAGTTCTATTCATTTGGCTGCTAATCCTATTTTTCATGCAAGGACTAAACATATTGAAGTTCATTATCACTATGTACGAGAAAAGGTTCTAAGCAAAGAGATTCAAATATCATATGTGTCCACTCATCAACAATGTGCAGATATTCTAACCAAAGCATTGGATGGTACAAAGCTTTGCAAATTCAAGGCTATGATTGGTTTGCAGGTAATCTTGGAAGATTGAAGACCTCAAGCATACTTGGCTTGAGGGGGAGTTGTTGGAGCAAGTCTATGACAAGCCTAAGTATTGGCTTGAGTCCCACAAAGTCATAGAAAAAGCCTTAAAATGAAGACTATGTAAAGTTCACTTGTGAACTACCTCTTGTAACTTTTGAAGAGTTTACTTAATGTAAAAGTGAAAGAATCTTAAGTGGTTGAGTCCACTTGATCAAGAATGGAAAGAGGAGCCACGAATTCGTGATTAGTGGTAGGTAGAGAATCAAATCAATCATTGATTGATTGGAGAGTGATTGAGGGAAGTTAGCCTCCCAAACTCAACTATAAATAGATGGCAGTTTTAGTCGTGGTTAGAAAGACCTATGTGAAGACCTCCAAGAGCTGAGCTTTATGCCATATCAAGGTGTGATTACAAGGCACACATATGTATCAGTAATTCATTGTATTGTACAAGCAATATACTTTCATTTTCATGATTATTTGAGTTCATCTTTCCATGTTCTTGTGAAGTGTACTACTCACTGCCATTACTCTCAGTTTTCTCAGTCAGCTTGCAGAGATGTTTTCTCTAAGCTTGGTGCTTTATTTTCAGTGATTTAACTTGGTAAAGTTAGCTCTATAAGTCTACTATATGCTCACAAATTTTCATGTCATTTGGAAGTTTCAATCTTCAGTTATGTTCAGTTGAAGTCAACAATGTCTGTGCATTTTCACTTCTCTGTCAGGTACCCGACTTTTTCACTCATCTTGTCAGAGGTGTTTCTCAGTGGTTACTTATTCAAATTCAGTGATTTAAAGCTTGTTGGATTCAACTTACTGTCTAGTATAACCATACAAATTTTTCATAATCATTGGATTCCTACATTTTGAGCTATGTTGAGTTTTCTGCTTACTGGTCTCAAACTATAGCAGCCCGTGAAAATCGGGATGATGTCATCACTTGTTAAAACTCATTCTCAATGTGTGGTTTCTTATTTTTGATGAGATTACTCTTGAAAGTTAGCTCTTTAAGCTATCTAGACTTCCCCAAGAGGAATTAAGCTAATTGCTGCTGTGCTCAGAGAATTATGTAAAACACTGGACAGGTGTATGAACCAAGAATAGCAAGTTTTCACCTCTGAGCTAACTCCAACTTATCTGTTTTGATCTATCTTTTTGAGAGTGATCTTCCAAGGTACATAGGGTGTCTAATACATCCATTGGCAAGCTAAAAGGGCCCACCATATACTCCTGGAGTTTATTTGGCTGGTGTAGATCAAGGATTTTGCAACACCTTTTCATCTTCAAACACATACTTATCCATCTCTTCACAAAAATGAGTCTACAAATTTTGGTTATTTTTAGACCTCATTTAGACCTTCAAATAGAACCTAGAACCTATTTTTTAACTATGTCGATCACCAGATGTGAAAGCGTTCAAAACTAGTCTAGAATCTATAGAAAGAGCTAGAGAGCTCATTTTTGAGGTTAGCTTCTATGAGTAGAGAAGAGCTTAGAGCTATTTTGAGCTTGTAAGAGTGTTCTTAAGTAATAGAATCTATTTTCAACCTTCCATTGTGTCTTGGTTGTCTCTTACATGTGTGTGTATGTGTGTGTGTGTGCATCTCTATGTTTCTCACCTTCACTCTCACTACATCTCGTGTTCATGATCTTCATATCACTCCTATCTCTTTTACGGATTGACATTAAGGAGGTGGAGCTTCTTAACATCGTGCTTACCATCATACTAGAGCAACAACTACCAATCTCTTAGCCCACCACAACACTTCTTTGATTCTTCTTGGTTATGTCATCTTACTATACCATGATGTCCATGATAGGTTACTTCAAACTTTCCATCTCTCATGGGGAAAATTATACAAAAATCCTCTATTCACACTCCAAGAAGCACATTGCAAATTGGGATGTAAGGTTGGTGGCATTAATGTTGATTGGCATTAATGTGATAGATAGCAACAAGGCATGGAAATAATTGTATCAAATTGCATATTCACGAGCATGGAACAAAATTTGGGTGGACGTTGGATTGGATATACTAACGATCTCAGAACCAAAAAGCCCAAATCACCATAGTAGATGTTACTATACACTTTGATCTGCTTGGCCATCGGATAGCTAGAAGCACCAAAGACATCGAACATCATTCCAAAACCTGATACATCCCACCAGATGTACAATGCCCACTTCCAAAGTTTGCTCTACCCCAAAGTGGACAAAACAACTTTAGGAGTCAAAAAAGTAGGATGAAGAGAATCCAAAATTCTTTCCCATGCTTATAAGTGTTTGTAGGTTGAAAAGTCCTTTACATATCCAACTTTTGACTAAATTTAGCTATCCCATCTCTCCTTGTGCTTTGTAGGACCTAACAACTAAGATTGAGGACTTCCATCATATAGCATTGGCCTTTGTTTAGTTAGTTGCTTGAACTTGACTTTCCTTTCCTTGGTTAGCTGTCAGATCTTTTCATCATGTCGCTTGCTTTTCCAATCCTATCCATGGCATCAACTAGAATTGTTATTTTTGATCCGTGGTGACAATGTCCCTTCTTCCTTTCATGATGTGTTGATCTCTTTCTCTACTTGCACTAAACTCCTTCCTCACAATTACCAATGTTTCATGGACACATCATGCCTTATGGTGCCCAAGTCTCTGATTTTAACTCAGATAGCCTTACTATAGGTGACAATATAGCAAGTAGGAGTTTCTACGTATATTCTTTGTACTAGGTTAGCTTCTTCAAATAAGGCTACTCAACTCTGAGGGGTTGGTTCCTTGATCTTATGACCCTGCTATCAAACTAGCATCACCCTTTTATGCATAATTTAGGCTAGCTTCCATCTGTAACTATTTTACCTTATCCTGATCATGGACCCACATGTAGTTTTTCCCCCAATCATGGATGAACTTTGCATGTTTGAGCCATGATCATCCCAATAATAAGGGAAAGCCTCTAGATATTAGAGGGAGTCATAGTATGACAAAATCTAGGATAATTTTGGATCATTGTATTGTCAATTCTACCCTCTCAACCATTCCAATTGGATTCACCTTGCTTTGGTCTGCCATCATAACTGTGAATTGTGCTTCCTTAGATGGCCAAAGTATTTACATCTTCATCAAGTCGATTCTAGATCCACCATCTATAATTACTCTTGTAACTTCTTGTCTGACAATTTGAACTACTACTCGCGGATTGTGGTAGTCATTTAATGGGTCCTGTATTATGAAGCAATTACCTAGACTACCATCCATAGAAATTGTTGATAGATTTTGGTAGTGATGTGTGTGAACACACTAGGACTGTCAGGGCACTTTTTTCCCTCTTTTGGAGGTTTTTTCCCCCAACTTGAATATACACCTATAACCCTAATAGCTCACTTATCTTTGTACGTTCACTTGATTATACACTTAGTATTGTGTGTTGTGTTCCAAGCTTCTTCTTCTTCCTTGTGTTGTTCATGTGCTTCTGTAGAACTCAAACTCTAACAATTGGTATCAGTGCAGGTCACTGTTTCATCTAGGGTGTCATCGACACCTCTCTGGTCACAGTCTCATAATCACACGAAAATTGGTGAGCATACTCTGAACATTTTTTCACTATTGTAGTGCTTGTGCATGCAATTTTTTTCTTTTGTGATAAACATATATACAAGTTTTGGTTCACTAATACAAGCACCTTGAAGTCTGCTACATGTTTAATAGAGCTCAATAGGATGGTTCCCTTCAAGATTTTGAAGGGAAAGTCATTTTCGATTCACCAATACAAGCACCTTGAAATCTGCTACATGTTTAATAGAGCTCAATAAGATGGTTCCCTTCAATTTTTTGAGATATAGTCATTTTTCTGCATCAAGGTATCTTAATCAATGGCCATATTTGAAAGCAATGATGTATTCTATATATTGGTTATTGAGGACAAGTTGGATGGCATGAATTACCCATTATGGGCATATATGATGCATCATGTATTGGTGGCAAAATGATTATGGAATATTGTGCAAGGTGTTGAAAAATGACCTACTACACCTATAAATATAGTTATTGAAGGTGGTGCAAATGGTCTTGAAGATGATAATTTTCAAATTCCTATTTGTGTTGTGTTTCTTGATACACCTACTGCAAAGCAACTTTGATGGGATGGTAGAGATGCTCAGGAACATGCATTGATAGCTTTGTCTATCAAACCTACCATTATCCCTCAAATTCCCTCTTGTAAGACAATAAAGGATACTTGGAATACACTTACCACTTTATACCAGGCAAGAAATGAGGCTTCTGTTGCTTATATCGAAAAACAATTGGAGAGTGATCATATGAATGAAGGATATTCTATAGAAATTCTTTTGACAAAGATCAAAGATTTGAAAGAGTAGTTAATTTCTCCAGATGTTCTTGCCAAATAGTTCACTTGTGCAGATCGTTCATAATGGTCTTCTGGATTCATATCAGCATTTTGCTTCTACTCTTTGGTTGATGATGAAAGGAAATCCAAATGCCTTAACATTTGAGGAGTTACTCTCTGTTTTATTACAAGAAGATTAGTATAGGTAGAACAGGTCCATTATGCATGTTGTCGATCAAGCTTTCTTAGTTAATCAGACGGGAAAAGGTAAACATAGCTCATCTACTAGGAAGCAAAAATCTTTTAATTTTGCACAGAAAAAAACTAAAGACAAAGACAAGAAGAAAATAGGAAATCAGAAACAGTTCTATAAATAATGTAAAGGAAATGATCTTGTCATAAAGAGTTTTCCAAAACTGGCTGCAAAAGAGGCAAAGAAAAAGGAGGCTAGAATGGTTGTTGCAGAGGCCTCTACACCTAAACCAGAGTCTGCTAATCTTGTGCAGAATGAAGAATGGATGTTTACTATTGTTTGCAACTATGAACCATGTTCTCATGAATAGTGTATGTTTGTAGTAAACTTAGATGTTTGATACTTTGATAGTGAGGCAACCACACATATTACCTTGCAGTGCACTTTCTTTAGTTCACTTTGAGCCTACCTCTACAAGGACTGTTGTCACATGTGCTGTAAGAGCATTTTGGCTTGTGTCAATGGTAGTTCTTTCACATTGTCAGATGCTTTATTTGTGCTAGGGATCAAGAAAAATTTCTTGTTACTTTTAGCATTAGCCAAGATTGTTTGGTTGTCAAATTTGTTGATGACATATGTACAATTCATGACATGTCAAATGGTGATGTCACTATAGCTTCTGACATTTTATGTCGTGAGTTGTATAAGATTTAACATGTGTAGTTCAAAATTCTTAGGCTATCTTAGATGCAAAGCTTTGGCATGCATGCTTTGGTCATCTAAATTTTGCTAGTTTGCTACACCTGTAGAAATTTGAATGGTGTCCTCTCTACCCAAACTTGAGGCACTTGGTACACATGTCTATGAAGGATGTATTTTGGGCAAAATGCAACATTCCTCCTTCCCAAGAGATGGTTTAGTAGGAGCTACTCAGAAATTGCAGCTTGTTCACAAGGATGCATGTACTCCTATCGAGACACCATCTTTTGGGAACTACCTTTACTTTGTGACCTTTATTGATGATTTTTCTAGGCATGCATGGGTGTATCCATTGAAAGCAAACTCCCAAGTGTTTATGTGCTTCAAATAGTTTCTAATTTTGGTTGAAAATCTATCAACATGCAAATTGGGCACCCTCCATTCTAATTGGGGGGGATACATGTCTTCTAATTTTAAAGAACTTTTGGCTAAGCGTGGGATAAAACATCAGTGTATAGTGGCGTATACACCTCAATAGAATGGAGTTACTAAAAGAAAGAACAGGTCTCTCATGGAGATGGCAAGGTGTACGGTCAAAAGTCAAGCTTTACCACATAACTTTTTGTTTGATGTTGTTATGTGTGCAACATATGTACTTAATAGGTGTCCCACCAAAGCACTATAGTCTATCACTCCATATTTTCTTTTTTGGGTACAATTTTGAAACAAAAGGCTATCATCTGTATCATCCACATACTAAATGCATCTTGGTTAGTTGTGGTGTTGTTTTTGTGGAAGATGCAATTCAACCATTACTTTCATGTACTAAGGGGACATCAATTAGCTTCAAAGATGTGTTTGACACTTTGCTGCCTCTTTTTACAGGTGGACAATCAAGTACTAGTCCAGATGAGAAAAATTCTCAACCTTTACAAGTTTCACATGATGATGTAGATCATTTCACTTCGGATGCAAATTTACATAACACACTTGTTGATGAGAGGGCTATCATGCAATCAGAATATGATGCTACTATGAAGAATGATACTTGGTCTTTATGTGATTTCCCTAAAGGCAAAAAATTCATTGGAACTAAATGGGTATACAAGCTGAAGTGTAAGCCTAATGAAGTAGTTGATATGTATGAGCCTAGGATTGTTGCAAAAGGTTATGCTCAAGAGAGAGGCATTGATCTTGATGAGACCTTTGCTCCAACATGCCAAATGACCACCGCCCCTAGAATTTTTGCACTTGAGCTCATGGTTGGAATGTAGTACATCAATTGGACATTTAAATTGCATTTCTGAATGGTGACTTACATGAAGAAGTGTATGCATTTCTGAATGGTGACTTACATGAAGAAGTGTATGCAAGTGCAAAAAGGCATTATATGGTTTGAAGCAAGAACCATGTGCTTGGTAGGAAAAGATACATGGCTACTCGATTGCACATCGTTTTGAGAACTATCCAATTGAGAGCACCTTATATGTTAAGCATGCAAATGATGTGCTTCTGATCATTATTGTTTATGTTGATGACGTGCTGCTCACTAGTCCTAATGATAAGCATATTGCTGATTTTAAGGCTAATTTGCATGCCTCTTTTAAGATGTTAGATTTGGGACATTTGCATCATTATTTGGGCATTTAGTCTATGCAAGTTGATGGTGCAACAACTCTATGTCAAAAAAATTATATTGGCACATTATTGCAATGTTTTGGCCTTGAAGATTGCAAATATATTGCCAATCATATGGAAAAAAGTTTAGGATTGAGTCTTCATGATGCTGGAGATGCATTTGATGTTGTTCTTTATCAATAGGCTGCTAGATTATTGATTTACTTATGCATAACTTGGCTTGATATTCAGTTTGTTGTCTCTCACATGAGCACGTCTATGCATTGCCCATGTGTCAAGCATTGGTAGGCGGTTAATCACATCTTTTACTACTTGCATGGAATATGACTACTTGGATTGTTTTATCCCAAGGGGGGATCACTATTGCTAGATTTACATGCTTTTTCTGACTTTGACTTGGCTAGTTGTTGTGACACTCATGTATCCACTAGTGGTTTTTGCTTCATGCTTGGTAGGTCATGCATATCTTGCTTGAGCAAGAAGCAGCCTACTCTAGCCACTTCTAGTTGTGATGCTGAGTATAGGGAAGCTTTCATAGCGAAAGTTGAGTGTGTGTGGCTCAAACACCTTTTGGCTGATTTGGGTGTTGGTCAGTCTTCTACCACCACTATCTTCACTGAGAATTAGTGCGCATTGGCAGTTGTGAGGAACCCTATGTTCATGCTTGCACAAAGCACATTGGGGTGCATTATCATTATGTCAACAAGAAGTTCTCTACTAGAGAGATCAATTTGGCATATGTGCCCATACAAGATAACATTGCATATCTTTTCATGAAGGTTCTACCTCGGAAGAAGTTTCAAGGTTTTCGCAAAGCTTTGGGATTACTTCCTTTTGTGGGTTCATCTCTTTCCACATAGCTTGGAACTTCCTTATACATGAGTGCTAGATCCTTGTTCACTGCATCACTCCTAGGGGGGATTTGTTGATATATTTTGGTAGTGATGTGTGTGAACACACTAGGATCATCGGGTTACTTTTTCCCTCTTTAGGAGGTTTTTTTCCTGGGCTTGTATATATGACTATAACCCTAATGGGTCACTTATCTTTGTACATTCACTTGGTGATACATTCAATGTTTTGTGTTGTGCTCCAAGCTTCTTCTTCTTCCTTGTGTTGTTTGTGTGCTTACATAGACCTCAAACTCCAACACAAACTAGTGCTCCTCATGAAGCGACAATGCTTAGTATTTCACTCTGGAAGTGTGCATCCATGCGTAGAAGCTCATAATGACTTACCTACTGATATGTATTTCCTAGACTTTGACTCACAGATATAGAGGTTGTCTGTGTACTTATGGTGAGTTTTGGTGCTGCACCTTTTAGCTCTTGTTACGCCATATGGTACACACCTTCTATCATTATTTCTCTCTTTCCAATTTTGTGATTTGATTAGACACAAAAATGTCTGGTCTTTGCACTCCCCATTCATTGTTCGTTGTTGTCTCTCCTTCCACCTTGGTAGAAGGTGTTTTTATCTCACTGTTCACCTTATCTACCTTGGCAGTCTCCTGATTCTTCTCAGATTCCCTCATGTCATCCTTTTTTTCCAACACGTGGGAGTTGTTGTCTCCAAGCTAGCTATTCCATTTGTGCCACATCTTTGCTACAATCTAGCATTCTTGTTTTCCACAACCTCATCCATTTATTCTGGTGCCTTCTAAGCTCAGGTCTATATTCTTAGTGGGGAGATCTCTCTTAATTGCATTATGTTAGTCATTGGCGATCCTATCGAAACATTTGTGGATTTGATGCGGCTCTATTGAAATATGAAAAGCATTACTTACCAAAATTTAGCTTCTAGTAGTGTGCTTTGGGCAGTCTCTCGTGTAGTAATCTCTCAACTCTAGAGAGTTGGAGCAAGGAGGTGCATTTTCTAGTAGGAGGCATCGAGCTTGCATGTGGCCTTATTCTCCACATTAGAAACACACTATGGGCCATCGATGCCTATTCCTATATGTTGAAGCCTAATCGTTCATATTGTTATGCACACCACTATTAGCATGAGAAGATAAAAAGTAGGCACTATGGGCATGTTACAAGAACTTTGCTTTTGTCTCCCACTCCCTCAGTTTCTTCAATTTCCTCCCTTAAATTTGCTATGATATCGTCTTTGGCATTTATGAATTGGTGATGTCCTAGGATATCATTTCGCTGCTCAAAGTTTACATAGAGTCGTTAAAATGAACTCAGGCCTACTCGATCCTAGCACCGATGGCTACAAAATCTTTTATTGAACCACTCAGTGCCAATAGCTCATGGAGCTTATGCCTTGTGCTCATTGAAAGTGCCTTTTCTAGAAGTTTCTTTATCAAAAAAATGATTGGAGCCACTCATAACTTTGCAAATAATAACTTCATTCTTATCATTAGCTTAGGGAAGGACTTCTCTTTCCTTAGGTTTAGATTCTCAAGCTCGTCGAACACTTGCTCGATAGAGTTTCCTAGTCAAAATACGGAAGAAAACTCAATCTTCATCTCCTTCCATGTTGTAAAATGATTGTCCTCGAACTGCTTGAACCACTTATCAGCGAGCCCATCTAACCTTGCTAGGAACAAAGCCATGAAGGTGTCGGTTCATCCTTCTAGAGTGATACATAAAGTCATTAAAATGAACTCAGGCCTACTTGATCCTAGCGAAGATGGCTACAAAATCTTCTATTGAACCACTCAGTGCCAACAAATCATGGAGCTTATGCCTTGTGCTCATTGAAAGTGCCTTTTCTAGCAATTTCTTGATAAAAAAAATGATTGGAGCCACTAGTAGCTTTGCAAATAATGACTTCATTCTTATCATTAGCTTAGGGAGGGACTCCTCTTTCCTTAGGTTTAGATTCTCAAGCTCGTCAAACACTTGCTCGATAGAGTTTCCTAGTCAAAATGCGGAAGAAAACTCAGTCTTCATCTCCTTCCATGTTGTAAAATGATTATCCTCAAACTGGTTGAACCACTTATCAGTGAGCCATCTAACCTTGCTAGGAACAAAGCCATGGAGATGTCGGTTCATCCTTCCAATCCTCTACTCTTACATAGTGCAAGAAAATGCATGACATGGACGTCAAGTTCTTCTGTCAAAGCTCTCTTGAAGATAGGGAAGTTAATATTGATATGCAAAAGGAGTGATGTTAGATCACCCTGAGCCATCTTTGGGTCTTCTACATTTCGTTGTTTACCTCTGGACCTTTCCTGAATGGCAATGCTATGCTCCAAACTAGATGATGTAGGCCATGAATGAGTTCGGTTCATAGACAAACTAGGCTCGACAAATGAATCAGATATCAAGCCCTTCTCCCACTAGATATGCCAAAAATTCTATAGCTTGGTCTGTAATTATACTAAGGGGATATTGTTTTGTCAAACTAGGGAGGTAGTGTGTTCACTGCAAGACAAGGTAGACCAAAACACACTCATCATGGGGCATCATATATACAGATATTACCATCGACACTTATGTAAACACACGTGGAACGGATAGAAAACTGATCGGATAGATATAGATAGGAAATGAACTAACTCTAAAATGTGTTACAAAATTGAACAGAACCACCAGGTGCCACTTATAAGTCCACAAAAAACCTTGTTGACTAAAATGCTTTACAAATATGCAAAAATCATTCTTGACTTTGAACATAATAGAGTAATAACAAATGTTCAAGGCTATCATGGATGTGATGCCACAGGTACATATATGTATGTATTCCTTGACCCCAAAGGCTCTTCAACTACCTGAATCCCCTAGCCTGAGACACCAAGGGAGGAGGAATCATCAAAAGGTCTTGCTATAGAAGAAGTGGAAGCCAGTTGACTTCCCTCATGCCTTGGGATAAATGCAAAGTATGTTGCTACTTATCCCTTTTTATTCGCATACCAAGAATATGCTCAGCTTGCCCAAGGTCTTTCATTGAGAATGTAGAGTTTAGCTACTGTTTTGGAGCATACAAAGTGCTCTTTTTCTTCCCATCCAAGAGCATATCATCTACATATAGCACAAGAATGATTGGGCTACCATCGTCATCCTTTTTAGTGTACAAATATTGGTTTGCATGGCTTCTTTTTCACCCATGTTTGAGCATCAATGCATCAAACATCTTATACCATTGTCTGGGACCTATTTCAGCCCATTTAAGCTCCCTTTCAACTTGCATACCATATGCTCTTTTCCAAGAATGGCATATCCTTCAGGTTGTTTGTAGCCCATTTTATCTTCATCTCCATAACCCATGAAGATTCCTTTCATGGACTTTTCATCTAATTTGCTTCTCAACTCATGCCTTATATGCACAAAAGCATCACAACCAAAGATGCATAGGTGGTCATATGAAGGTAGTTTTCCATAACAAACCTCTTCTAGAATGCCACCTTTTAAGGACATATGAGGGCATCGATTGCAAACATGAACAATAGTTTTCAAAGCCTCTCCCCAAAGTCCATGAGGGAGATTAGCTGTGGACAACATGCATCTCACCCTCTCACATAAAGTCCTATTACACCTTTTAACCACACCATTGGAAGAGGGGATGTATGGGATTGTTAGCTCCTTCTTAATACCAAGATTTCACAAAATCTACTGAATTCAACACTTGTAAATTCGCCCCTATTATCTGTGCATAAGAATTTTAGCTTTTGACCTGTTTGGGTGATCACAAATGCATGAAATTTCTTAAATTCAGCAAAGACTTCATCTTTAGATTTTAACAAATATACCCAAACTTTCCTAGCGTAGTCATCAACAAAAGAAACAAAGTAAAGAGCACCCCCCATAGATTTTGTGGGCATCTTTGTCTTCCTTCTTCGATTATGCACAATTAGCAGATTTTTGCTTACTAGTTGAAGAGCTCCGATTTCCTTTGCCCTTCTAACTAGCCAGGAAAGCTTGATCTCCGACATGCATAATAGACATGTTCTGCCTAGACTGATCTTCCTGCAACAGAACAGAAACTAACTCTTCTAATGTTAGGGCATTTGGATTGCCTTTCATCAAACTCTAATATGAGTTAGGAAGACCATTCAGAACACTTTGTACAAGTGAACTATCAGGAAGGACCTCATCAATAGAAATCAATTGTTCCTTCAAATCCTTGATCTTTGTCAAAAAACTGTCCATAGAATCACCTTCATTCATGTGCTTACTCTCCAACTATTTTCGGAGGTAAGAAACACGAGCCTCATTCCTAGCCTCGTACAATGTGGCAACTGTATCCCAAGCATCCTTAGCTATTCTGCAAGAGTGAATGTGAGGAATAATGGCACATTTGACAGACAAAGCTATCAATGCATGTGCCTGGGCATCTTTTCCATCCCAATGAATTTGCTCTATAGTAGGTGTAGCGAAAACCGCAACACAAATAGGGAATAATAGTTGCAGGTGTGATAGGAAGTTTTTCAACACCCGACACAATGTTCCATAGTCCTTTTGCAACCAATACATGTCGCATCATATAAGCCCATAACGGGTAGTTGGTACCATCCAACGTATCCTCAACAACCAACATACAGAATACATCACTACTTTCAGCCATGGTCGGTGACTACAATACCTTGACGCAGAAAATTGATTGTATCTCAAAAAGTTGAATAGAACTGCCCAGAGGAATTCTAATAAACCTGTAGCAAACTTTGAGATGCCTACACAGGCAAACTAAAACTTATATATTATGCCACTTGGTTACGGATTTATTTTCCGATTGCACACAATTCTGTGAGAGTTGATTATGGATCTTGGTTGGTACTTGTATCTTTTGTTTTCTTTGCAGGTACATGATCTGTTGGAAACAATGTCCCAATTGGTCAAGATTGTCCTGAATTTATAGCATAATTAGCTCTTGTCTTTAGCCCTTGCACAAGCAAAGGCGTTGGGCGCCGTGGTTATGACAATATCCTCTCAATGAATTGACCCGAGTTCGAATCCCCCTTGGCGGCAGCGCGCGGCAGTTTTTTATATAATGCTTTTCAGGAGATAAAGCACAAGTGGACAGCGATGAAAGAAGACGGACGGACAATTAGCGATTGCGATAGATTTTGTTTTATTTTTAGCGATCGTAGTTTTTATGAGCTTTTGGTATAGCTTTTCAAGGACAACAAAGACTATATAAGAAGTGCTTGGGGTCACTTCTATTCATCCTTCACCTATCTTTCAACACAAGCTTGGAGCTTGGACCTCAATAGAGAATATGTACCTATTCAAGAAAGAAACAAGAAACTACTTCTTCTTTAAACAAGATGTTCTCGTAGACTTGTCTTTGGTTGTAAAGGATAAAATAGGAAAAGTATATGGAAAATATGAGAAAAGGACGCCTTACTTTTCTTTTGGAAATGATGGACTTTCTTCTTCTACATCTTTCTTCCACCTGATGATGTCAACATTTTCAAACTTCTCTTCCATACCTTTTGTTCTCTTGATCTTGAAGTAGCAAACACTCTTGACTTCTTCAAACGAACTTTTCTCTTCCTCTAATGTAAGAGTAAGAGATAAAACAAACATGGTATACAAATGGAAGTGAATATAGAATCATGTTCTATCATCTCCTCATATCTGTGAATCAAAATTCTGCTTCAAATGTCTGAAACGACTAAATTCACCAATTGTTTGTCTGAATGATGAATTACCCTTCTAGAGTTACCTTCTCTAGATACATTTGTACCTTGATATCCAACCAACTTACAATAGAAAACTGGCTGAAAAACTCATCCCATCTCTGCACTTGTCTTCTTAGATGAACTTTCTTGCCATGAAAGAGATCTTCTCAAAACTTTCTAGTAAAACCTCTATATACCTGTTTTGATGTAGCTAATCCTTTAACTTTCAAATGATGAAAGTGTATAAAAGCATTCCTTGAATTTCTTCAAATCTCTTCATAACTGCTCTTCTAAGATATGACCTGCAAATGATAATCTGATAGTAAACATTGATACCTGTGATTTGATGTTGATCTGATTCCTTCATCTTCTCTAAACCATTGTTCTTCCTTGAATTTGAAGTAGTCTTCTCTTCATCAAGTCTGGGTCTTCAAACAATACTTTTTTAAAGTATTTGCATACTCTTCCAAAAATATTCGACTGCTAACAGATCATCAACTTCATACTCCACACTAATGAATACACATGTAACTGAAATGTCTAATTCTCAAATCTCTACTCATCTAGATTAAGTGTGTATGTCAAATGTCAAATATTAGAAGATGCTTTCAAATCAACTGTTGTAAATCTGGAATTCTGGGAACCTGAGATATGAATGAGCCTTAATGCATTGATGCCAAAGATCTAAAGTTTTGTAACCAAAACCTTAGTGCTCTAATACCAAATGTTGGAAGTGAGGTAGGCCCTTAGGCTCATGTCATAGGTCCATGGTTCCCTAGTTCCAATCATGTACAACATTAATTCCAGCAATCTTCCATATTGACAAAACATGAACATACCACAACTTAATCATACAGATGATGAGACAAAGATAGAGAAAGAATAGATGACATGTGTAAAGTGTTACGTAAGCCATTGCTTACTCATAGTATCATATATACCAATGTTCAATGTACAATGTGGGAGCAAAACTCTCAACCACTCTATGTGATGAGAAATAGATGAATGAGTGAATGTACAATGTAACAAACATATTCAGATGTATGGGCAGTAATCTGAATATACATGAGATGTGTGACCTTATAGGTTATAGAAGAGTGAATATGAGTGACTGAAAGAGGAAGGATCAGTGTGAAACTGATAGTCAACAAACCCTCATCTGAACTTAGGCTATGGAAGACCCTAAGTTAGATACGTGTGTGAAAAGATCACATACTTATAAAGTAGCATAGAATGCTAACAAGTTTGCTGCTAGAAATCCTCAAACTCATGTGAACACACCTTCTTAAACACCTCATCAAATATGCATAAAGCATATACGTATTGTTTCTCTTGTACCTATGCCGAATAGGACTCCTCCTGATATGAATGCTACTACCTCCATAAAATTCAAGTAGTACATGTGTGCATAAAGAGAATATGTACCTGATCATATGGATGCTCTTATGGAGCACACTTCGGATGATCAGTTGGATGCTTTAGAGCATGATGTAGATGCTCATATAGAGCATTGTGATGATACTCAGTTAGAGTTTGATTATCAGTTTGACCTTGGTGTTGATGTTGTGCAGTTAGCTCATGTGGAGCATGATGATACACTTGGTGTGGTAGAGCATGATAGCTCTTATGATACACAGTGTATGCCAAAGCATAATAGCTCTCAGGATGCACAGCTAGATACATCCTTGGTTATGAGCATGGTTGATTTAGATGTTGAGGAGTCAGCAGTTATGCAGTCATTCTTGGATTCGCTCATGCCAGATGTTGACACAGATATGTCAGGACATGTTGATCTTGATGATGGTGCTTTGGATGCCTTGGATACAGGCATGGCCGACATACTTAGGTTATCCAGGATAGCACATGTTTCGTCAGCATTCGAGAGTCTGATGTACGAGTTGTTATGCTCGAGACCAGACATTGCAGTTGCTATTGGAGCATTTGCACTTGGAGTTGCCAGTCGTTCGATGATTGACATAGGCATAGAGCAAGTGGGAGCTTTGCAGTAACTTCATCAGTTCTTGCATCAGTCAGATGTGAGCTCGACTCTTATCGATATGAGTCTAGAGTAGTTTGAGGTGCATGGATACACCTTGTTCGAGGCAATTGGTGTAGGTTGATCTGGTATGGGTAGAGATCCGGACTCTTCCTGTAGATTATTGTATAGTCCTACATCATTCTTTGTATATGTTACCACTTATGGTCACATTGACCCTTAAGTGGGAGATTGTTGGGGATGTAAGGGTCATGTGACCTTACCCCCATATTCATATATATACATCATATATAGAGTATTGCCTCAAGAGAGATCATTATGTGGGTTTCGAGGCTCCCACGCATGTCCGCGCGTCTCTCCTCTCTTCTCTCTCCCTCCATCTCCTCCTTCCTCCTCTTGTTCTGCATACCAAAGCCCTTCAGAATGTATTACCACTAGAATGTACAAAGATAAGTAGTATGTTAGGGCAATAGGTGTTGTGTACAATACATGTCGCATCATATAACCCCACGTATCATCCAACTTATCCTCAATAGCCAACATATGAAATACATCACTATTTTCAGTCATGGCCACTGGCTAAAATACCTTGATGCAGAAAAATAATTGTATCTGAAAAAGTTGAACAGAACTACCTTGACGAGTTCTACTAAACCTGTAGTAGACTTTGAGATGCTTATATTGGCGAACTGAAACCGACATATATCTTTGGCACAAAAAGATGAAATAGCCTGCATAAGCACTATGATAGTGCATTCAGAGGCCGAAACGAGCTCAGATCACAATTTTGACACCACAAAGTGAAGATTTTTTTATCTCCTAATCACCCTGAGTATGCTCACGAAATTTTGTGTGATTTTGAGACTATGACCGGAGGGGTGTCAACAATGCTCTAGATGAAGGAGCAAACTACTCTTATCTCACTCCAATTGTTGGAGTTAAACGTCTAGGGAAGCATGCAAACAACACAAGGAAGAAGAAGAAGCTTGGAGCACAACACACAATACTGAATGTATTACCACTAGAATGTACAAAGGTAAGTAACCCGTTAGGGCTATGGTGTATATACAAGGGGGGGGACCTCCTAAAGAGGGAAAAAAGTGCTTCGGTGGTCCTAGTATGCTCACACACATCACTACCTAAATATATCAACAATTTAGTGGGTTCAGATCCACCATGCATGCCAGTGTTAGCCATCGGAATGGACTGACCATAATCTTGTAATTTACATTTTGTAATGGGAAAAAGGGTTTTATTTTTACAAAGATCTAAACAGTTTTTGGAAATTCAAAATGGATTCCATACATAGGAATGGTACTTGGGAGTTATGTGAATTGACAAAAGTAAAAAACGCCATTGGTACAAAGTGTCTTTATAAGATTAAAAGAAAGTCAGATGGTAGCATTGATCACTACAAAGCTAGATTGGTTGCCAAAAGAATATGCACAACAATATGGCATTGACAATGAGGGAACTTTTGCACCTACTTCATGCATGACTACCATTCATAGTATGGTTGCATTGGATGCCTATCGAGGTTGGAAGGTACATTAGTTGGACATAAAAATAGCTTTCTTGAATGGTGATTTGCAAGAAGAGGTTTATGTGAAGCGACGTCCTCGATTTGCCACGAAAGGGTAAAAGCATATGGTTTGTCGTTTGCATAAATCCTTGTATGGTTTGAAGCAAGCTCCACGTGCATGGTATGACAAAATCCATAAGCACTTGATTGTGCTTGGCTTCACATGTAGTCCAATTGAAAGCACACTCTATGTACACAAATATTGGGTTGATCTTACAATGCTTGTTCTTTATGTTGATGACATACTCTTGACTGGGTCATGTGATGCAAAACTTGATATTCTTATGGCTGATTTATAGCATACTTTTGATGTCACTTATCTTGGCCTTTTGAGCTACTATCTTGGGATCCAATTTGAATCTGTTGAGGGGGGAATCATCATGCATCAAGAAAAGTATGTTGAAAAACTACTTCAACATTTTAACTTTGAGGATTGCAAGATAGTTTCAGCACTAGTTGAGATAGGATTTAGGTTCTCGATTGAGGATTTTAATGATGCATTTGACACTTGTCTTTATCATCAAGTTGTGGGATGTCTTATATATAGCATGCATCATAAGGCCGAATATACAGTATGCAATTTTCATAGTTGAGTCGATTCATGCATAACCTTGGCAATAAGCATTGGCAAGTAGTGAAACGTGTGTTTAGATATCTCAAAGGCACGTTGAGCTTAGGTCTCTTTTATGGAAGAGATATTCAACCATGCTTGCATGCTTTTATAGATAGTGATTGGATTGGTTGCTATGATACTTGCGTGTGCACTAGTGGTAATTGCTTTTTCCTTGGAGACTCATGCATATCTTGGTTGAGTAAGAAGCAACTTACAGTGGTGACATTGAGTTTTGAAGTTGAGTGCAAGGTAGTTTTTATAGCTACAGTGGAGTGTATATGGCTGAGATGCCTATTGATGGATCTTTGCATGGAGATTGATGCTGCTATGCATATTCTCACTAATAGTGAGAGTGCATTGGTTGTTATACCAAACCCAATGTTTCATCCATGGACCAAACATATTGAGGTGCATTATTACTATGTGAGAGAGCACCTTCATGCAAGAGATATTGATTTGGTATATGTGCCTACACAAGATAATGAGGTAGACATATTCACTAAAGCTCTTCCATGGGAAAAGTTTGAAGCTTTTCACAAAGTTTGAAGACATATTCAGTCTCTCTAGGGGGGTATGTTACACTTATGTGTTCCTCAAGTAGCTTTGATGTGAACCTTTTCCCTATACATGGGCACTTTTTACTCTAGTGCTGGCTAGAGGTTTTTTCCCCGTGTTACCACATACTTGATACACTCATATGTGGTGGTACTTTGTACTTAGGGATATTATTCAAGAGTAGGTCGCCACTTCATCTAGGGAATCATCAACATCCCTCTGATCACAATCTCAAAATCACACAAAAATTGGTAAGCATGTATTGGTAGCAAAAGGCTTGTGGAATATTGTGCAGGTGTTGAAAAACATCCTAGTACATGTGCAAATACATGTATCGAATGTGATGTAAATGGTGTTGAAGATGACGATCTTCAAATTCCTATTCATGTTATGGTTCTTGCTCAACTTACTATAGAGCAACTTTTTTGGGATGGCAGATATGCTCATGCACATGCATTGATAACTTTGTTTATCAAATGTGACATTATCACTCACATTCACTCTTGCAAAACAAAAAGGGATAGGGGATACACTTACAACTCTATACCAGGCAAGAAATGAGGCTCCTGGTTCTTACCTCTGAAAATAGTTGGAGAGTGAACCTATGAATGAAGGAGATTCCATGCACAATTTTTTGACAAAATGTCAAAGATTTGAAGGAGCAGTTGATTTTTGCTGATGAATTCTTACTAAATAGTTCACTTATGCAGATTGTTCTTAACAATTTTCCAGATTCATATTAGAGTTTTGCTTCTACTTTTAGATTGATGATGAAAGGAAATCCAAAATGCCTTAACATTTGAGGAGTTAGTCTTTGTTCTGTTGCAAGAAGATTAGTCCAAGAAAAACTTTCCTAATCAGTAAGAAGAGCAAAGGTAAATGGAGCTCATCTACTAGTGAGCAAAAATTTTCTAATGCTGCATAGTCAAAGAAGGAAGAAAAATATGAGAAGAAAATAGAAAAGTAGAAACTATTTTAAAAATACTATAAGGAAATGATCATGTCATAAAAAAAAGTCTTAAAATGGCTACAAAAGAGGCAAAAAAGAAAGAGACTAGAATGGCTGTTGTAGAGGCCTCTACACCTAAAACAAAGTCTATAAATCTTGTTCATAATGAAGAATGGGCATTTACCACTGGCTATGAACCATCTTCTCATGAGTAGTGTATATCTCTAGTAGACTGAGATGTTTGGTACTTTGATAGTGGGGCAACCAAACATATTACTAGGAAATGTAGTTTCTTCAATTCACTTGAGCCTACCCCTACAAGGAATAGTGTCACATGTGCTAACAACTCCTCTTATACTGCAATGGGAGTTGGTAAGATCATTATGACTATTAGTGATGGTAGTTCTTTCACATTGTCAGATGCTTTGTATGTGCCAGGGAACAAAAATATGTTGTAAATTTTAGCATTAGCAATTGGTTTGGTCTCACAATTGTTGATGACAAATGTACAAACCATAAAATCTCAAATGGTGATGTTATTAGTGCTTCTATAATTTTATGCCATGAGTTGTATAAGCTCATAGACTATACAAAATCCGTGAATGATTTAGCATTTGCAATTCAAGATTCTCAGGCTATTTCAAATGCAAAGCATTGGCACGCACACTTTGGTCTTCTGAATTTTATTAGTTTTGTATGCTAGTAGAAATCTAAAATGGTGTCCTCTCTACCAGAACTTGAGGCATCCATGTATGTAAAGGCTGTATTTTAGGCAAAATGCAGCAATCCTCATTCCCAAAAGATGGTTCAATTTGAGCTACTTATAAATTGCCCCCTGTTCATAGTGATGTCTATGGTCCTAACAGACACCTTCTTTTGGGAACTATTACTTTGTGACTTTTATTGATGATTTCTCTAGGCATGCCTCAATGTATCAATTGAAAGCAAATCCAGAAGTTTTTATGTGCTTCAAATAATTTCTAGGTATGGCCAAAAATTTGCCAGCATGTAAATTCGGCACCCTCCATTTTGATGGAGGGGGAAAATACATGTCTTCTAATTTTAATGCATTTATGGCTAAGAGGTCTCTTCAAAAGTGCCCAAGAACGAGGTGCTCCAAGAACTCATGCCAGTGATGTGACCTTTGGTCAAACTATAGTCCCCCACATCAAGTCTTTGCACTATCCTGATGCAAACTTCTCCTTTATTGGCTTATTAAACAAACTAAACCACTAAAATGAAATGATTCGAACTATGGTATATACAATGAGTGAATTGTGGCTTATTGGTTTCAATTCGTATAATTCTTCATCCTCGAAATGTTGATCAAGAGCAACTTCTCACCCTACATGTCCTCAAATTGTATTGCTCCTTGTAGAAATATCTTCACCACTTTGTAAGGTCATGACCACTTTGGTGCCAATTTGAAAGGTATTGGCAAAATCTGATACACAAGGACCAAGGATCCATCATGTACTTCATTGGCCCTTAGATGCATGTCATGAACCCATTTCCTCTCCTCTTTCTTTACCTACACACTACTCATAGCCGCTTCCCTGCATTCTTCCAATGCTACAAGTCTCTTAATGTGAGGGTCAATTCCATTTTTTTTGCTTCAATTTATTTCTTGATGATGACTTCAAAAGGGTCTAGTGCCTCCTTACCTTGGACCAAGAGGAATGGATTTTCTCCTGTGATGCCTCTTCTCGTTCTTTGAAAATCCCATATTTCACCAATAAGTGCTTGGGGCCATGGACTGTGGTGGTCCACATCTGATTTGCATAGTAGTCCAATCAAGATTATGTTGGAAATTCATGTTTGCCCATTTGCTCTAGGATAATAGGCACACGACTTCTTGTGGAAAATCTCCTACTTGTCAAACATAAATTGCAACAATTGTTTTACAAAATGCGTGCCTCTATCACTAGTAACTTCTAGTGGGCAACCAAATCATGAAAATACTTTTTTGTACATATACTCAGCCACTATCATGGCAATACAATCAATAGTAGCCTTAGCTTCTACCCACTTAGTGGAATAGCATGTGGCATCAAAATATACTTTTTACCATTAGGTTGAATAGGTGGACTAATGGGTCCAATGAAATGAAGATTGCATCATTCAAAAGGTAGCCATCCAGTGGAAATGACTAATGGTTGAAATTTTAGTCTAGTTGGCCTACAAGCACATATCTAGAAGATGTCACATTCTTTCAAAATTTTGATAGAATCTTTCTAAATACGAGGACACCATAATCCCTTGTGGAGGATTTTGTGTGCCAAGTCTCCTCCCTTGAGATGCCCTTCATTATGTGCTACTTCAAGCAAAAAATTTACTTCCTATGGATATTCACATTTTGGAAAGATACCATCCTGACAATATTTATACGACTGACCATTTATAACTAAAAATGCCTTGGCTTTAAACAATAATTTCCTCTTCTCTAATGGTGTTAAGTTCTCAAGAAATTTTCCAAAAGTGAGAAATTGCAAAAATTTATCATACCAGTTAGTTTGAGCCTCTACGAGAAAGATACCACTATCCACGAGCTCGTCATTAATACTTGTTGGCCTTTTGCTCATGATCGTCCTTGACAACTAGTCCGCCATCTAGTGGTCCTTTCTTAGCTTAATGCGAATTAATTCCAAAACCTTCCAACTACTTTAGGCTTATTAATCAAATACTTTAAAGGCTGATGATAAAAAATGAGAATGAAATGTACGCTTATAAGATAGTGTTGAAACTTTTGAAGTGCGAAGACAATAGCCAAACCTTCTCTTTCTATAGTACTCTAATTTCTTATTGCTTTGATAAGTAGTCTGCTTGCGTAAGTTGATCCACCCTGTTCACGTATGGTTATGCCAAGACTGCCCCTACTGCATGAAGACTAGCATCTATATGCACATGGAACTCGAGTGACCAATTAGGAACAATTAAGAGTGGTACAATACATAACCTTAGATTTAGATCACAAAATGCCTTTTTAGCTTCAAGACTCCACAAGAAAGGGATCTTCTTACTGGCAAGCCTTGACAAAGGCTTAGCTATTTCCGAGTACATTCGTATAAATCTTATATCATACCCTGCATGGTGTAGAAAACTTTGCACTTCCTTAGGAGTCCATGAAATGGGCATGGAAAAGATGGCAACTACTTTTGCCGGATCAGTAGTTATACCCTTGACCGACACTATGTGACCAAGAAAAGTACCTTTGGTGACCAAAAAATGACATTTAGCAAGATATAACTTCAAACTTGATTTGAGGCACTCCTCAAATATTCTCTTTAGATTTTCCAAAGGATCATGAAAATCTTTGACTACTTCTCTTCTATATGTGCCTGAGAATACTGAAAATTCATCCATGAAAATGCGAAGAAATGTTGTTAACCATTTCCCCAATATCATATACATTGTTCTATTCAATGAAGCAGGTGCATTTCTTTAGACCAAAAGCCATGCACATATAAATATAGGTGCCCCATGGAGTAACAAAGGTTGTCTTGTCTCTATCTATCGGATGAATTAGTATTTGGTTGTAGCCACTGAAGCCATTAAGAAAACTATACAAAGTGTGTCGGGCTACTTCGTCTAATGCCTACTCTGTGAAAGGTTGAGGGAAACCATCTTGAATGATCACCTTATTTAAAGAATGGAAATCAATACATACTCTTATTTTGCCACTATTTTTCTTAGGTACAATAACCATAGATGAAAGCCACATTGAATGCCCTACATGAACAATAATACATGCCTCCTCTAATTTGCTTATTTCCACCTTGGCTACCTCTACATATTTGGAATTAAGTTGATTAGGCCTACTTCTTATGAGTACAAGTCTCTCTACGAATGGTATTTGATGGAATCCAAGCTCTTCTAGAATTCTTGATTGGTTTCTGTAGGACCATGCAAAGGAATTTTTAAAAAGAAGAGAGCTTACGTTCTATAGTAAGAAAGGATAGTGCCACAACCATAAGTCTAAGTGGAATATTTGCAAGTTCTCTTCATCTCCAAAGTTTACTTCTTGAACAAGCACGTCTAGGGTAGCCTCACTTGAATAATCATCAGTATTGTACACCGGGGTGGAATTTAGCTTATGCTCCATAATGTGTTCTTTGGTCCATCCTTCATGAATATCTGAAAATGGGAGGTCTTCTTTGTTCTCAGGCTCAAAATTAGCCCCTTTAGACACTTCCACAATTTTTCCATTTTTTTGCCCTGTCTCCTTCTTACACAACCGTGCCATGGTGAATTTTGGTAAAATTTTCCATTTTGGTCAAGTGGCCCAATTTGAGATTTTTGCCTCTCGAGAGGTACCTGCAAAACATGATCTTGCCCACTTTTCTGCATAGGAAGAGTTACTTCATCAGAGAGAATTGGTCCATTTTATTCAAAAAAATGTTATTTGCCTATTTGCCTAGTACCTGCTAGATACCTACCTTGAGGCAGTCCTTCATGAAAATCACCAAAAACTAGGTGCCTAAATTGGCCATTTTGGATACTTGAGAATTCTTGCCAGCTATAAACATTTTGTAAGAGGTGCCCAATTTGGGTCCTTTTTTGACCTCTATGTCTTCCGTTACTATTCAATCACTTACTTTATCTCTTTCATTACTATTCAAGTGCAAATTTTCATTTTTCCCCTCCTTTTGGCCTCCTTGAGCTTTTGCTTCAATTTCTTTATTTATTTCACTAATTTCAATTGTGCAACATTCTGCACTACCCATCATCCGATTCAATAGATTATCATCCTCATGAGGTAGAGAAGGCATTACTTGAGTATCCACTATATATCTAGTTGCCTTGGTAGTGTCACATCCTTCCTCTAAGTGTATCCATAATTGATTATTAGCCTTTGTGGAAATCCATAGCCTATTCTTTCCCCAATCTTGTAATGCTTTGGCTTGCCTCATCCAAGGCCTTCCCATGAGTAGAGGATTTGAGGTCTCATGGGGCAAGGCAATAACCACAAATTCCAAGAGAAATTGATAACCTTGAAAAGTCATGAGTACCTTTTCAATGATGCCTAGTGGTGTGACTCGATGTTGATCTATGAGTGTCACAATAAAAGGTGTTGCCTTCATGAGGTCAAAATTTAATTTCTTCACAATAAAATTAGGCATCAAATTGATGCAAGAGCCTCTATGCAGGTTGTCATTGCTTTTCTAGATCTAGTCATCATGGGTACTGTAGATGACAAAAGATCATAGATTGTGTAGTCATATCTTCTACTTATGGAGAGACTACAATCATATGGATCAGAGAGGGGTGATTTCGAGGGCACTCTCTTGTATAATGATCCTTAGTGCCTGGGAAATGTTGACAGGGAGGTGTGCCCTTTGATAGAAAAGATCTGTTCTGCATGTGACTCTATTCTCCACAATGGTAACACTTTAAAGGTCTATTATATCTAGGTCGAGTTGGATGATTCTCCTCTCTGCCATGCACATTTGAAGTACTTGCATAAAATGAATCAAGAAATTGAGTGTTACCTCTTTGTTGGGCTCCCTTGAGGTAGTAACAGTCACATGCCTCATGGCCATCTTTGCCACAAAATTGTCAGCTTACTTTGCCAAGGTAGTTCATGTTGGAGTGTCCACTCTTGTTGCATGTAGTACACCAAACTTGCCTGTGTATGTCTTGAGTGGTCCGTAACTCCTCCACTTCACAAAAAGTTGAGCCAGTATATCATTATTGTAATGCTTGGGTGGTGACACGACCTTCTCCTCATTGTGACTTCGTTGCATTTTTAGCACTTCCAGTTCCCTCCTAAGTTGCTCTATTGGGTCTGGGCTCAATGCATAGTTTGTTAGATCCCTCCTTCAAAATGTATTCTAGCCTCCTCTATGCGAGAGGCAACTGCATAAAGTCTTCCAGTGTGGTATCCAGTTTGAGAGATTCCTGAAGCTTCTGCTAGGACGACCTCAAAAGAGCCTTCTCTATCCATTTCTTAACTAGGAAATCTCCTAGAGCATCTGGCAAACGAGAAACGAGTGCTTTAGTATGAGTATGCAATTCATGAAAGGATTCATGTGGCCTTGATTTCAGGTTCTCAAGTTGATATAAGGCTCACTCTAAAGAGTCACTCAGCCAAAATGTTTGCGAGAATGAAGTCATCAGTGCTTCCCAGGTGGTGAAGCACTTGTTCGCATACTGACTGTACCACTTATCTGCAAGTTCCTCTAATGTAGAAGGAAACAATATTAACACACATCTTCTTGATGTTGAACCCCATGACTACAACATAAGGAGATGAATCTACTTACATGGTCATCAACATCTTTGTAAGCTGATCCCTTAAATGTAGGGAATTTATTGTTTAACCTTGAAAGAAGATTTGAGAGGTCTTCCATGGGCCTTGAGCTTCCTCTGAGGTATTCGGAGCAAAATCCAATGTCCTCCTAGGTTTCTCTTTTGAGACCCGTACAGAGGCCAATTCAATGGAAAAATTCAAAGGAAGAGGAGTTTCAAGATGATTGTTGACTTGACCTGATGAAGGTTGAGTTGGCTTCCTAGAGCTCTTGTGTGTATGAAAAGTCTTGCTCTCAATCTGCTTGAGTATGGGTCATGTACCCCCTCCCCCCCAAGAGTCAAACACTCAAGTAAAACACTATAGTAAGCAATTGCTTTTTGCAATATATACATATATATCTTACACACTACATGCAAAGGTGCCAACGAGCATGGCAAACTATAGAGGAGGCAACAGAGACCATAGTTCTAGTACTCCTTGTCGGAGTTTGAGGTCCGCCGAAGCACACGAACACCACAAGGAAGAAGAAGAATATTGGAGCACAACACACATTACTGAACATTACCACTAGAATGTACAAAGATAAGTAACCCGTTAGGGCAATAGGTATATATACAAGCCAAGGAAAAAAAAACCTTCTAAAGAGGGAAAAAAGTGCCTCGATGGTCCTAGTGTGTTCACACACATTACTATCTAAATATATCAACAAATCCCTCTAGGGAGTGATGCGGTGAACACAGAGCTGACACTCATGTATAAAGAAGTGCCAAGCTATGTGGAATCAATTCACAAAAGGAAGTAAGACCAAAGCTTTGCGTAAAGCTTCAAACTTCTCCCTAGGCAGAGCCTTCGTGAAAAGGCCTGCAATGTTCTCTTGCCTGGGCACATATGTCAAGCTGATCTCTCTAGCAGAGAACCTCTCCCTGGCATAATGATAATGCATCTCAATCTGCTTAGTGCAAGCATGGAACACAGGGTTCCTCACAACTACCAATGCACTCTGGTTGTCAGTGAAGATGGTGGTGGCAGAAGATTGACCAACACCCAAAGCAAGCATAAGGCATATGAGCCACACACACTTAATAGTTGCTGTGAAAGCTTCCCTATACTCAGCCTCACAACTAGAAGTGGCCATAGTAGGCTGCTTCTTGCTCAACAAAGATATGCATGAGCTACCAAGCATGAAGCAAAAACCATTGGTGGACACACGAGTGTCATAGCAACCAGCCCAGTCAGAGTTAGAAAAAGCATGTAAATCTAGCGGTAGTGATCCCCCTTGGGATAAAACAATCCAAGTTGTCGGGTACCACTCAAATAGCAAAAGATGCCCTTTATGCATAAGTAAATTAAGCATCCAACAACTTGTTGATAGAGAACAACATCAAATGCATCTCCAGCATCATGAACATTCAATCGTAAACCTGTCTTCATAGGAGTGGCAATAGGTTTATAGTCTTCAAGGCCAAAGTGCTACAATAATGTGTCAATATATTTTGTTTGACATAAGCTATTCTGCCATCAACTTGCATAAATTGAATGCCCAAATAATGATGCAAATGCCCCAAATCTGACATCTCAAATGAGGCATGCAGATCATTCTTAAAATCAGTAATATGCTTGTCATGAGGACCAGTGAGAAGCATGTCATCAAAATACACAACAATGATCAGAAGCACATCATTAGCACACTTAACATATAAGGTGCTCTATGTTGGAATGTTCTCAAAACCATGTGCAATCAGGCAGGCATGTATTTTTTCATACCAAGCATGTGGTGTTTGTTTCAACCCATATAATACCTTTTTCAACCTACACACTTGGTTTTCATGCCCTTTCTGCACAAAGCCATGGGGCTGAAAAACATACACTTCTTCATGCAGTTCACTATTTAGAACTATAGTTTTAATGTCCAACTGATGTACACTCCAACCATGATGAGCTGCACGTGCAGAGATGCTACGAACAGTAGGCATTTGGCATGTAGGTGCAAAGGTCTCATCAAAATCAATGCCTCTTTCCTATGCATAACCCTTTGCAACAAGCCTAGCCTTATACATGTCAACTATTCCATTAGGCTTATGCTTCAACTTGTATACCCTCTTGGTGCCAATAACCTTCTTGCCAAGAGGCAAGTCACATAAAGACCAGGTACCATTTTTCATGATAGTATCATATTCTGATTGCATAGCAGCCATCCAAATTTTAGAATTTTGTGTTTGATCAAACGAAACAAGCTCATTCTCATCACAGAGACTAGAGGCAACCATAGCATAGCAATCTGATGCAAAAGAAGAACTATGAGAGCTTGAACGAGTATGATATGATAGAGGTGCATCTAATTTCCTATCACACAAAGTCTACACCAGCCATTTTGGGATAATGTCTGCCTCCTTAATATTAGCTCTCTCATCAACAAGTACATCATGTAAGTCTACATCAGAAATGGAATGATCTGCATCATCACATGAAACCTACAAAGGCTGAGAAGTTACCTCATTAGGACTGTCAACCTATAAAAAGAGGCAGTAAAGTATCATACATGTCTTTGGAGCTAATAAATGTCTCCTTAGTACATGAAAGTAATGGCTGGATATCATCTTCCACAAAAACAATATCACGGCTAATCAAAATGCATTTAGTCTGTGGATGATATAGACGATAGCCTTTGCTTTCATAACTATACCCAACAAAAATACATTTCATTGCTTTATCATCTGATTTCCTGTGTTGTTGTTCAAGCACTCATCCATATGCCAAACAACAAAAAATACACAAGTGAGTAGAACGCAAGAATACAAACATATACACATGCAAGCATGGCCAATGCATGAGTGCACACATACATAGATAAATAGGCATGAACATTGAGCACTAGGAGCTTTTGAATCTCATCATATTAGATATTTAATAAAAAATAAAAAATAAAAATAGGCAAATATTAAAGTCGTCGATATATTCGAAACCTTTCAAAACAATAAGAAATATTAGTAATCAAAATACAAAGTTTCTAAGTGCATACAAGTCATTTGTCTTGCCACTGCATATTCCATTACATAAATATCCATTGATTGAGAAACTTTTATCAAATTATTCATTTCTCTTAACAAAGGTAACATTCCTCTAAGATAGAGAAGAGTTTCCATATCACTTAACATTTGCAAAAAGTCATGAGATTTTCGTTTTTGTTTCCCTATACTTGAAGAAATAATATTGAACACACCGATGACTGATTTATATTCTTCAAAAAGATGTTCTATAGGTCCAATAAGTAAAATCCATCTTGTGTCAATATTTTTTTAAAATTTTCTTCACTTACTTATCCCATCAGAGAAGCATTTAAACTAACTATTTTTTAGGCTACATATGAGCTAAAGAACACGGTACCTGAAGCACATGCTATTGCACTATCTACAGATGACAGAGGAAAGGGAAACTTAGTGCACGTGCAACATCCTCCCTTAATGAAAAACCAAAAGCAGATGCAATCTTGATGCTTGTCTCCACCTCAACAGTCACAGTTTGGCCACCAATTGACATGCTTATCCACTTCATTAAGACCATAGCTTAGACAAATCATCATGGAAAAAGCACAAACCTTGCTGAGTAACACAATGACACACATACTAGATTCATCCTCATCTCTCTCTCTCTCTCTCTCTCTCTCTCTCTCTCTCTCTCTCTCTCTCTCTCTCTCTCTCTCTCTCTCTCTCTCTCTCTCTCTCTCTCTCTCTCTCTCTCTCTCTCTCTCTCTCTCTCTCTCTCTCTCTCTCTCTCTCTCTCTCTCTCTCTCCCTCTCTCTCTCTCTCTTTGTCAACGAGAGCTTCTACACATGAAAGGAAATTGTTTGCATTAATAGAAAGCTCCTTTTCTTTGTTAACAACAATCTCCTTTTCTTCGTTAGCACCATCCAAGTTGCATTATGCCCGATTTGTGTTTGTAGAGGTATATTGACTATTTTCTGAGCATTTCTCTCAATCTACTAAACCAAATTCTGTGAAAATGTATAGTGGATAAATTTGACACTAATACCTTTCCAATGAGCCATCTCTCATCAAATTTGGAGCTCTGTAGAGAGAGCAGCAACCTTTGCAAGATTACTTTTGGCGAAGAAGATGATGTAGAAAATTGAAGGAGCAAGACAATGATGATCACAAGTGTATGTATATTGCTTCCATATATTCTACAAGTGATTTCAAGTCTTTATATAGACTCTAGAAGTGCTCTATGACTTATACAAGTGGATTTTGAATTCAAATGAAGGTGGGAATGGTTGTTGGAGGGAATCAATTCACTTTCCTACAATCTAGGAAAAGTGAAGATCTAGTTTGATCTACTTTTAGGTGATTGATTGCTTGATTGAATGCAATTCAACCAGCAAAAATTCGTGGGATTTAGGCTCTATCTTTCTACTTTTACATGTGTAAAGCTCAAAGCTTTTACAATGGTAAAAGATCCATGAAAAAAATTTTAAAAAAATACAATAAGTGAGCATAAGAAAAAGAATTCTACAATGGATATTCTTTCAACGTCAAAGCCTTTGGTATAGATCAAATCCACCTCAAGCATAGTGTAAGCTTGATGTTCCAAGAGCCCCCCCTCAAGATAAAGTATGCTTGAGTCTTCATCCTCTAATAGGTTGAATACCTTCCATAACTTTGAATCTACAAAGCTTTATTCCATCAAGTGCCTTCGTCATCATATCTGCTACTTGCTTTTCAGTTGGGACAAAAGAAATGTCAATCTCCTTTGCCATGAGCTTCTCCCTAATGAAGTGGTAATGAACCTCTATGTGTTTGGTTCTTGCATGGAAAATAGGGTTTGCCACTAGATGCATGGAACTTACATTATCTCCAAATATATGAGGTTTGGAACTCATAAGTCCCAAATCTATATACAATGCTTTTAACCATATTGGTTCTTGAGTTTCTATCATCAAACCTTTGTACTCTGCTTCAGTTGAGGATAAAGAAACTATAGGTTGCTTCTTGGAACTCCATGACACTAGCATCCTTCTTCTACCATCTTTTGCTCTTGCTCAATCTACATCTGAATAGATTTTGATATCCAAATCTGAAGAGTAAGGATAGAATATACCTTTGTTGATTATACCTTTGAGATACTAAGTAACCAGAAGTACTTCTTCTATCATCCTTTGCTCCTGCTCAGTCTGCATCTGAATAGATTTTGATATCCAAATCTGAAGAATAAGGATAGAATATACCTTCATTGATTGTACCTTTGAGATACTTAAGTACTCTCTTAGCTGCATCCATGTGTGGTCTTCTCGGTGAGTGCATGAATTGATTAAGCACTCCAACACTATATGAGATGTCTGTCCTTGTATGAGTAGCATATATCAAGCTACCTACCAAGCTTTGATACTCTTTAATGTCTTCAATTTTCTCACCTTCATAAACACTAAGTTTATGATTCATCTCCAAAGGTGTACTTGAAGGTTTTGTGTTCTCCATTTTGAACTTGAGAAGAAGATCCTGAATGTACCTTCTCTGAGTCAAATACATTCCTTCATCTATGTATATCACCTGCATACCTAGGAAATATGTGAGCTCACCTAAGTCATTGATCTTGAACTCCTCTTGCATGTGTCTTTTGATCCTTTGAATGCCATTTAGATCATCACCTGTCACAATAATATCATCTACATATACACATAGATAAAATAACCTCATCATGATTCCTTTTGATGAATAGACAAGGATTTGAGTTGCTAGCTTTGAACCCTTGATCTTGAAGATATGTAACCAACCTGTAATTCCAAGCTCTTGGAGCTTGTTTCAATCCCTACAATGCTTTCTTAAGTCTGAAAACATAAGATGGATGATTAGGGTTCTCAAAACCTGGTGGTTGTGACATGTATACCTCTTCACTTATCTAACCATTTAAGAATGCATTTTTCACATCAACTTGGAGGAGTCTCCAATTCCTTGCAACAGCTACAGTTATCAATGTTCTTATTGTAGTCATCTTTGCAACTGGTGAGAATGTTTCCTCATAATCTATACCATGAGTTTGTGAGCATCCTTTGGCAACTAATCTTGCCTTGTACCTGCAAACTGATCCATCTGAATTTCTTTTAACTTTATATACCCATCGTCAACATTTTGATTCGGTGACATTGGAACCAAATCCCAAGTGTCCATCTCCTTCAATGCATCTATTTCTTCTTTCATGGCCTTTTCCCAATTAGGATTTCCCTTTGTCTCTTCATAGGTTGAGGGTTCGTCTGAAATTGAATCTTTTGCCAAGTAGATTGAATGCTTTGTAAAAATGTGGAATCATATCCATACCTTTCTCATTGTTTCTTCTCTCTTGTTGATCTTCTAGGTGCTTGTGTGGAGCATTCTCCAACCTCTTGCATGTTTGCTTTGCCTCTTGACTTCCATAGCTTGTAATCCTTTTCCCTTTCATCTTGGTCATCATCTATATTTCTTCTTGGATCTTGTACCTGTGTATCATGCTTGCTTCCTAATTGATGAGAATCAGAATCAGGATCATATGGTAGAGTTACCTTTTGTTTGTCTTCATCATACCAAGACCTGTGTTCTTTAAACACAACATCTCTACTTGTAGTGAATTGTTTGGTTGACGGATTATAGAACCTGTAACCCATCTGAATTGAATCGTATCCAATAAACACTACCTTTGTTGCCCTTTCATCTAGCTTACCTCTTATTTGTGATGGTACATGAACATAAGCTAAACAACCAAAAACCTTGCAATATCCAAGACTAGGTTTTCTTCCATGCCATGCTTTATAAGGAGTCATATCTTGAAGTGATTTGGATGTTAGTCTATTGACAAGGTACACAACAGTTGAAATAGGCTCTGCCCATAGATAATGTGGCAACTTCTTCTCTTCAAGCATTGTTCTAGCTAATCCAACCAATGTGTTATTTCTCCTCTCGGCGATTCTATTTAGTTGAGGAGAGTACCTGGTAGTCACTTCCCTTTTGATACATTTATCCTGCAAGAACTCATCAAACTCTTTGGAGAAGTATTCTCCCCCTCCATCAGATCTGAGCTTCTTGAGTGATCTACATGTATGATTCTCCACATGTGCTAGATACTTTTTGAAGCAATCAAACACTTCATTCTTACTCTTGATAAAGTAAAGAATAGTCCATCTACTATGGTCGCCAATAAATGAGACATAATACTTTGATCCTGCCAATGAAGGTTCTTGACATGGTCCCCATACATCTATATGTACTAAGTCCTATAAGTTGTTGTGGATGTAGCCTTTGTAGCTGAATGGTTGTCTTTGTGCCTTCCCAATCTGACATGCATCACACATGTTGATCATGTGTTGCTTTGATATGTTCGGCAATCCTAGAACACTTTGATCCCTGCATATATCCTTCGAGGTTCTTTCATTCACATGAGGAAGTCTCTTATGCCACACTTCAAGCTCACTTAGGGTTTGAGACCCAAAAGTGAATAGATCTATGTTCCTAGTTTCTCCTAATTCAAAAGTAAAGAGCTTACCATGCTTCTCACCTCTAGCTATCTTCTTGAATCCTTGACATGGATCTTCCACAAAAGCTCCATTCAATAGCTACCCATCATTCATGATTTTCCATAAGTTATTTTATCACATCAAGATATTCATTTTTGTAATCACTTTTGGATTGCATTTAGGTCCCACAATACACTTTAGCCCTACTTATCATTCGCATTCACATTAAATTCCAATTTTCCAGTTCCATGCATGTGTTTTTACATGGAACATGCTAACTGGGAGGCATGTTATACTTTATGGAATATTGGAATGTTAAATGGATTTTAATGTCTTGAGGGTTTTAATGTGTTTTGTGTTTTGATTTAGCAAGTGATGAGGGTGTGAATGCACATGGACTTATTCAAATATTTTTGGAGATATTTAAAAGAATATTTTTAGAAGATAGTTATTTTTAGAAGATAGTATTTTTAGTTATTTTGTAAATAAAGCAAAAGAACTCTTCTCAAAGTGCGGCCCTCATGTATCTCCTATTCAAGAAGTAATAAGAAATACCTATAAATACACATGCTCTGATAGACTCGTCCATCAGAGTATGTGGGGAGACATTGTACCTGATCTGGTGTCGTCTCTTGTCTCTTTCTATTCTCTAAGTACTTTTGTGTGATTTCGTTTTTGTACTATCCTCTGCGTTCGTGTGTCTGCGGGATCCGAAGGGCAACACTTATTTCTTAACTGTGGCATTACTTCGGCCTTGTTTTATCCATTGATCTAACCATAAAAGTATGTTGAGTCAACCCCTAAGTTCTTATAATGTCTTGAAAGAACAACTATGAGCACTATTGCTCCTTCTTTCACATGAAGAATTATTTTGGAAATGGTTAAACCTCTACTTAACGTATGATATTTTTATATCTTACCTCATCCTTACTTGAAGTATTCTAGAGCTTGTTCAAAGTTATCACTTGCAAGTCTTGATGAATAATTTGACCTTTGTAACCCATTTTACTTTTGTCTCTTTAATTTAGACAATCTAACTTTACACCTTGTACTCTAACTTTAGAGTTATTACTAGTATGTTGGGGATAAAGGCCCCAAGGACTCTCCTTTTGTATATTTTGACCTTCCATGTGAAAGCTCTCTTTGAGATCTTTCCGGACATATTTTTGTTATACCCCAAATTGGGGAGTTATAGGCATTTACATTATTTTTATGACTTTTGGTCATTGGTCATGTGTGAACATGCCCAAATGACCTAAAAATCACTTATCAATAAGACGGTCCTGAATCTCTCATAACTTGATTGGAACTTCTTCAATTTCAGCTTCTCCATCTTCTTCTCCAAATTTCTATGCAGGTTTCTCTCTCTACTTTCTCTCTCCTCACACAAAAGCCCACTCCCTTGGCGTTTGGAGCAACCGAGCACACCACGACGTAGCTCTCCGTGGCCTCTTTCAAGTGGTATCAGAGTCTTGAGTTGTTCTATCGCGACAAAGTTACTCCAAATGCTTTTCTACTTCAGCCTATGTTAAGTTGAAGGTGTTTTCTTGCATTTGGGAGAATTTCATCGCGAAAGACCTTCTTTTTTCGCAATAAAAGTGCTGTTTTTGGAGGATTACTTCAGCCCGGATCAAAGCTAAAGCAAATTTTGTGATTTTTAGAGAGTTTCATCGTGAAGAAAGTTGCTTCGGGGCAAAGAGGATCACTTTGGGCATCTCAATAGCCCATAAGAGGCTATTTTCAAGTGTTTTACAGATCTAAATAGGTGTTTAAGAGGTCATAGAAGCAATATACAGGTATAGTACCCTATGTATTGGATTGTGGCAAAAGAAATTTCTTATGTACAACAATTTGAGGCATTTTTCTGAGAATTTCAAAAATTTTTGAAGCAAAATTTGGGGCTTTTGCTCCTATTCGGTTCTAAAGGCTGCGTTATAGCCCTATGTACGCACATTGAGGTCAAAAGAAGTCAAATTTCTTGATTTCAAGCACAAATTAGCTTGCTGCAATTTTTTGCAAATTTTTTCAAAAAATTTCAAATTTTGATTTTGTGCTCCATTTCGCTCTTGCAGGTGTTTGACACTATTGTGCACTATTTTTAGAGGTGGTACCTTGATTTTGGTGCATTTTGCCCAAAATTTCAGCACATTAATCTCTTCATTGTGCAATTATGGCATCATCTTCCTCATATGTGAAGAATCTATTTGAGATTCGACGATTTGAGGGAACAGGTTTCGACTTGTGGAAGGAGAGAATGCAAGGTATTCTCTTTTTGAAGGATAATGACAGGGCATTGGAGGCGGAAAAACCAGAGGACATGTCACAAGATGCATGGCTTATCTTGAACAAGAAGGTTGTTACATATATCAGGATGGCTGTCTCTGATGAAATCTTGGTAGATCTCTAAGGTTTGACCTCTGCTTCAGAAATATGGGCAAAGCTAAAAGCAACTTATGAAAACACTAAGCATGTTAACCAAGTGCATTTGATGTGAAAGCTTGTTGGCATGCAGCTAGATGAGTATAGGAGTGCAGTTGAACACTTATCTCTCTTTAGAGGTACTTTGTCACAGTTGCACGATTCAGGTATGGTTCTTTTTTATGACAAGATTAAATCCATTTTCTTTCTTATGACATTGCCTGACTCTTGGGAGACATTGGTAGTCTCATTGTCCAATAACCCCAACCTGACCTTTGATGGTGTTAGGGGTTCTATATACTTAATGAAGAGATAAGGAGAAAAGCAGGTGGTGAAGGTGGCAGCTCAGCCAACATGGTTAGAGGCAGAACAGATAAGAGGAGTAATAATGCACAAAGGAACAAGAGTAAGAGCAGGGAAAGGGGTAATAGTAGCAAGGATAAAAGCAATGATGTGACATGCTATCAGTGTGGCAGGAAAGGCCACAAGAAACCTGATTGTCGCTATTACAAGGCACAGCTTGAAAGAAAGAAGAATGTTGGAGATAAGAAGAAGGAGAAGAAAGAAGACAAGATTGATGCACAGGATAGCCAAAAGGACAAGGAGAAGGCCAATGTGGCCTCTAATGTAGTCATAAAAGAGATGTCAGATGTTGAGGATATTTCATGCACTACTTTATCAGCTGATGATACTTATGCATTTGATTCCTCTCTAAATGTCCATTCACAGGACATGTCAATCACCAAAAATGATCTTATTGATGCTTTGCTGACCGTTAATGATGCATTGGCCCAGACATGGATTGTTGACTTTGGTGCTTCTTTTCATGTGACTTCTATCAAGGAGTGTTTTTATAATTTTACTGTAGGCAGTCATGGCCATGTATACCTTGGAAACAATCATGCATGTTCCATTGAGGGTATTGGCACAGTGCATTTCTCTACAAATGGCACTAAGGAGCTAGTCTTACATAATGTGTGTTATGTACCAGGGATCAAGAAAAGCTTACTTTCTGTGGGTCAAATGGATATGCATGTTTAAATTCTCTTTGAGAGAGGATCATGGAAAATGACAAAGGGGTCAAGGCTGATTGTGAAAGGCACAAAGAAGGGAACTCTCTATTGCTTGCATGGAAAAGCCTTATCAGGGAAGTTTATTGCTTTGGTTGAAGTTCACTCCCATATGGAGTTGTGGCATAAGAGACTTGGCCATATGAGCCAAAAGGGACTCACTAGGCTTTGTGACTTGAAGAAGCTTGATGCTAAAGGCACAAAGCTTGATTTTTGTAATGAATGTCAATATGGAAAGCAAGTGAAACGTTCCTTTTACTCTAGTGTGTCTCGTAAGTCTTGTGTACTTGATCTTGTTCATTCTGATGTATGTAGCATGCCTACCAAAACTATGGGGGGTGCTTTGTATTTCATTTCTTTTGTTGATGATCTCTCTAGAAAAATTTGGGTTCGATTGCTTAAGTGGGGGTGAGTACACAAGCGCTGAATTTAAGAGATTTTGTGAAAATTTGGGCATTAAGAGGGAGCTTACTGTTCCATACAGCCCCTCTTCAAATGGTATGGTTGAATGCTATAATAGGACACTTTGTGAGAGGGTGAGATTCATGCTATCCATAGCTAATCTCCCTCATGGATTTTGGGGAGAGGCACTCAAAACTGCTCTACATATATGCAATAGATCCCCTCACAGGTCTTTGAAAGGTGACATCTCTGAAGAGGTTTGGTCTGGCAAACCTACTTTATATGATCACTTATGTGTCTTTGGTTGCGAGGCTTTTGTGCATATAAGGCCTGAGCTGAGAAACAAACTTGATGCTAAGTCCATAAAAGGCCTCTTCATGGGATATGGTGAACAAGGTGAGATGGGCTAGAGAGTTTGGATACCTCAGCTCAAGAAAGTTGTACACAGCTAGGACGTTGTTTTTAATGAGGCGAGGCTGCTTCAAAACAATTGTGCCTCAAGAGATGACCATAAAAGGATCAGATTTCAGCATAACCAGCCACATTTTAGGCCCAATTTTGACCCTCAAGATGCACCACAAAGGACTGAAAATATTGATGATCAAGTGGTTTTTGAGCCAGAAGATAATGGACAGCAAGATGACACTCCTGAAGGGCATATGTAGCCACCTATTCATGTTGAAAACAAGGTTGGAAATGATGTACAGCAGCCCATTAACAATGAAGAAGTTAATGTACCTCCTAATGTAGATCCATTGCCTGGTAATGTGGATCATTGGGTAAGAAGATATATACATCCTAGGATTATGATCCCTCTATACATTATATTATGTTATCAGATGAGGGTGAGCCTCTTACTTAGAAAGAGACAAAGCTATGTGAGCACAAGGAGAAGTGGGAGTTGGCCATGCAGGAAGAGATAAAGGCCTTGCATGCAAATGATACTTGGGATTTGGTTGAGTTACCCAAAGGAACGAAGGCCATTCCCAACAAGTGGGTGTACAAAATCAAAATTGTTGATAGCAAACCCAAGTATAAGGCAAGGCTAGTTGCTAAGGGATATGCCCAAAAAGAGGGCATTGATTTCCAAGAAGTGTTCTCTCTGGTGGTGAAAATGACCACTTTACATGTGTTGTTTGCTCTCACAGCTGCCTTGGATTTGGAATTATTCCAAATGGATGTTAAAACATCCTTTTCGCATGGTGATTTAGATGAAGAGTTGTACATGAAATAGCCAAAAGGATATGCCATTCTTGGAAAAGAGCATCTGGTATGCAAACTGAAAAGGAGCTTATATGGGCTGAAACAGGCCCCTAGACAACGGTATAAGAAGTTTGATGCATTTACACTCAAACATGGGTTTAAAAGAAGCCATGGAGATCATTGTTTGTACACCAAAAAGGATGTAGATGGCCGTCCAATCATTATTGTACTGTATGTAGATGATATCCTGCTGGCTAGGAAGAAAAGAGCACTCTGAATGCTCTAAAACAGTAGCTGAACTCTGCATTCTCAATGAAAGACCTTGAGGAAGTTGATCATATTCTTGGTATGTGTATAAAAAGGGATAACTAGCAGCATACTTTGCAGGTATCCCAAGAAAAGTACATTGAAAAAGTGCAGGACATATTTAATGTGGCTAATGCTAAGCCTCTTGGAGTGCCATTGCAGCCACATGTTAAGCTTTCCAAGGATGATTGTCCCAAAGATGATGATGCAGCCAATTACATGGAGTGTTCCATATGCATCAACTTGTGGTTCACTTATGTATGCTATGGTTGCTACTCGGCCAGACATTGCTCATGCAGTGGGAGTTGTTAGCAGGTTCATGGCTAATCCTGGTAGAGCTCATTGGGACGCAGTCAAATCTATCTTGAGATATTTGAAAGGAACCAAAAGTAAATGCTTATGTTATGGAAAGGGTCCATTGGAGTTAAAAGGATTTTGTGATTCAGACATGGCAGGTGATGTGGACACATGCAAGTCCACAAGTGGCTATGTATACATCCTTGCAGGTAGAGCTATTTCATGGTGCTCTAGACTTCAAAGTATAGTTGCACTATC
>CM035408.1:94570223-94572723 GCA_020310875.1 Ceratopteris richardii | reverse complement strand
TTCAATGCAAGAGCTAACTACAGCTACGTCGAGTTCAGAAAAAGAAAAAGAATCATGCATCCACATCATCATCATTGCCTTTGTCCACACTACTTCCACGGTGTCTAATGACATGATGAATTTCGCTGTGATGTATAGAAAATTCCTCTTCGCTGCTGCTTACAGGCTCTCTTTTGAAAGGTGAGACTTCATGGTCGAACTCATCTTCCATCCCTTCACTCCCTTGATCACTTTTTCCATGGTGGTCACCTCTTTTGTGTCCTCTAGATTGTGCAGTCAACCTCCTTCCGCGACGAGCTTTGCGTTTTCCCTTGGGTACTTCTTCTGGCAAGCTCAAATCAGCATCCCTATTGCCATCTGAAAGTGGCCAATCATCACTTAAATCCACCTCACATGCTCTAGAAGCCCTATAAGGTACACAATCATCCCCTTCATTATGCAGGTGAGAACTGTGCTCGCCATGGTCTGATTCAGAAGCAATAGTAGATTCAATCCGTTTTCGGTTTCTCCCTGGGTTGATCTGCTGAGCAGGACAAAAGACAAATAATTTCTCAATCACATGCAAATTTATCTCACATTGTAAGGACGATTCACAAAAAATAATTCACCCTTGGAACTTCAATAATCAAATGTTCGAAGTAGGAAGAGTAATTTCACGAGCAGTGGAGGACCATTTTCTAGTGAGTGAAGTACATGCACATTCATAAAACCCCAGAAGCTTCAACATTACAAAGAACAGTTCTTCTTGATTGAAAGCAATGTATTACATATGTATGATGCTGTGTTTCCACTTGAACGCTTTGGCCAATGTTGCATAAATGTGAAAAAAAGCAAAATAATACCGACACTCCTAGGGACATATATGATGTTGGACTATGCTCATATTTCCATTTGTATGTAGCCGTCACAAGAAGATTCAATTCATCTGTGATCATATCAACCACCAAGCTTTGACCATCAGCACTCTGTTTGACCAATCAACAGATGTTGATCAATACCAATATTTTCACCATCAATATGCTTGGCGGAGCAAGGCAATCTCAGGTAGCTTCTATGAAAAGATGAATAAAATTCTATAGATGACAATTCTACCTGGGATTTATGTGAATTACCTGAAATTCATGTGAACTGCCCTCTAACAAGAAAAATAGTGTCACAAAATGGATTTTCAAAATCAAAAGAAATGTCAATAGTACTGTTGACATGTACAAAGCAAGGTTAGTGGCCAAAGGTTATACACAGATGAAAGATATTGGTTATAATGAAATTTTGGCACAATGTCCCACATGAGCACAATAAGGTTTGTTCTGAACATGGCTACCTATTTTGGTTGGAAAGACACTCAGACTTCATTTCTAAATGGTTATCTTCATGGAAAGATCTACATCTTACAACCTAATGAGAGGAATAAAAAATCTTTTAGATTCCTTGACAGATCTACCTGAAGTCGTAAGTTAAAGAGAAGATCTAAGCTGAGGCAATTGAATTGAGTTGTTTAAAAAAAAATTTGAGATAATTGAGTTGAGTTGATTCCGTCGAATGAGCTGAAACTCAGAAATCAACTAAGTCGAATTGACTAGATAAGATTGTGTATAAAAAGCACTTGAGTTGAAAATTGAAATAACTGAGAATATAAATCTGACAGATAATTCAAAAAGGCAAGTCATCTTCATATGTAACAAGTTCAACAACTTTTATAGAATTTTTATTTATTTTTTGTGAGGCACAGTGATGAAGAACTAGATTGTGATTTCTCTGTGTAGTATGTCTCTCTATATGTTTTGCATATGGAGGAAAGGTTTTGAGATACTCTGACTTCCAATGATTTGTTTCACCCCAACGGAAGCAAATAATAAGTTTTTTGTTTTCAATTCTGCAACAAAAGATCTACAAGATGTGATAAACCTAGTACTCTTCCATTGCTCTTCTTCAAGTATCGGTGTTGTAACTCCAAGTGGAAGGTTAGGTAGATCCTTAAACATTAAACAAGAGGTGACAGACTCTTCTGATGGATTTTGTCCCCCCAAAATCTTATATAGAACAAAAGAAAGAGACAGACAAAATTGAAAAGACTATATGAAGAACAATTCAATCGAGAAGAAATCAGCATACATAAGAATATTTGGCCCCATAGGAGCTGAATAATTAGACTAACAACAAGAACAAGTATCCATAAGCTGAGATTAATCATCAGCAGCGAAAATGGTTTAACTTTTAGGACAGACTCCCATAGCTGAGAGGCTGAAAAGACCATGAAAACCTGCTTTGCTAAAACATCATGAAACAACAATTGCAATTGACATGACATAGACTCTCAACTGAGATAACTAAGAACAGTTCGGAACCTGATTACATGCTACTATAGATAACTTCAGCAGTAGCATATAAATTCAATTATAGAAGCAGTAGCAACTGGGTGGAAATATCACCATGAGCAGCTGCAACACTACTGAACAGCAATCACAGACGGACTGTATGCATAAACCCTCTGAATACTGAG
>CM035408.1:94422723-94562723 GCA_020310875.1 Ceratopteris richardii | reverse complement strand
ATTTTGTATGCCCTCCTACTATGACCTCTCAATGGACATTGTGCTCTCTATAATGTGACAAGCTTAGCAGGATGAGTGAGGCCCTATTTATCATTATCTTCTTCCAATGCAAGGAGTTTTACATATGTATTCTTATATCACTCTCTTTTTAAAAGTCAATACTAGTGCAATTCAATCATTATAACTTTCAATTTGAAAGCATGCCTTGATCACTCCTTTTGTGCAACTATGTTTGCATGTTGAAAGGAAAATCACATAACACCATCAAATCATTTGTTAGATAAGGGGTTTTTTCCTTGGTCTTCATACCTAATGGACATAAGCTTTTGAGTTAGGATGAGATTTTGTCCATAAAAATAAGAAGAACTAAACCCGCATAGGTCTTGTTATCAAGAAAACTATTTTTAGTTCTATTTTATTCTCCACCAAAATCGATGCTAACTTCTCTAATTTTTGCAAAGGGGTTTCAATCACCATTCTCTACGGTTTTCTTCATTCATGCATTTGGGATGATTAGCACTTGAACCTTCAGAATACTCATGTAATTTATTTCAAGCAAAATCGATTAATGAAGACTCTTTCATATGGCCTATACATGTGTAGCCTTCTTAGTGTATTTTGAATCTGCTTCATGAGCATTTAAAAAACTTCACCTATCTAAAACTTTCATTGCATTCCTTTGAACTTTGGCTAACATTTTGCATCATAATGACTTAGAACAGATGACTCCTTTTCTCTTTTAAAGAAAGAGGCTCCAACAAATCATAATAATTACATTACTATTATCCACAAGGTTTACAAGAGTAGAGATCTTTATCTGGCCATTCTCTGTATCTTTACTACATAGAACTAAAATAGAAAGATTAAAGGGACTCAAGAGAGAGGAGACACAAAAGTAGCATGAACACCAACAAGAAGAGATTGAAATGACTTTGATCATGATTACATGAATGAGAAAAAACTCATCTTCATAGATATGAAAATTCTAACACAGAAATGAGCTTAAGCTGAAGGGCCTCATTCATCATGCTATCAAAACTTAGCCTCCTGTGTAAGCTTGAGACTCCACTCAAACAAAGGTAAAATGCATCAAAATACAAGAAAATTTTGAGTAGAATGAATAACAAGACTTCTGCATCAAGATACAAAGTGGAAATGCAGACAAAATACATACATAAGTTAATAACAAGACTTCTGCATCAAGATACAAAGTGGAAATACAGACAAAATACATACATAAGTTAATGAGAAAAACCAATGCTTTAAATATATGCTCGTGTGAACCTGTAAATGGATGGGGTTATGATGCATTGAACTATAACAGGTGTCACATACATAAAGAATCATAATCTATCAAACATCACGGACTCCCAAAACAAAGTTGTCCATTAATAGAATGCAGTATAGTACCTTCTCATTAACAAGATGTGAGTGATGCTCAACTAAATTTCCATCAAGATCATCCCTGATACTTTCCATGGCATTCAACCTTGCTCCTTGTGAAGCCTCTCTCGTATCTACAAAATTGATATGGGAATATCTTGATGACCCAGCTTTACCCTCTGTGTGACCAACAGATGCAAAATAATCCCTTGACTTTAGCATGAATCCAGCATTTTTATTCATTGAAGCCCTATGATGATTGATGCCATCATGGTCTTTGTAAGTAGCATTTGCCTCCTGAACAGACAAAATGTCAGACGAGCCCAAAGTCAAATTCGATTCCTCATATCTATGGTGCATATATGATCGAGGTACGACTTTGCGAGCAGTCTTTGTTGCCAAATGCTTTCTAAGTGAACTCTCATTTCCAGCTGCTTCTCTTAAACTAAATCCTGCAAGCAAATTTACAGCATCAGAGTCTATCCAATATGTGACCAGTGCTAAATTGCCCACCTGATGGACTTACACTTTAGGTATTAGTAATCCCAAAAGATACATCAGATATGGTTTGTTTTAGGACTGGGTCATTCTAGAAATTGTTTCATACATTCAAATTACGTATAGACTTTCATTACAGATTCACATGTTCAATGTTCAAAAAAAAATCAACGAGAAAACACAGAGATAGCTAGTTCAAAAGAAGACCAATGTTCAATGGCTTATCACACAAAATTTCATGAAGAAAACCTGAAAAAGTATTGAAGTACCAGGGCTTGAAGATCCTAGCTCCTCCACCTTCGTATCATAATTATATTCCATGTCATTATATGCATCTGCCTCCCCCAAGCAATTAGGAGTTGTGGAAGTCTTTGAGTTCCTTGATGCGATCCGAGCAGACTTAAGAGGAACTGTGGCGTCATCATAAGCCCTTCTTGGAGTTCCATGATAATCTTCAGAATATTTTTTGGATCTCCTTTTATTGATTAAATCTCTCATGGTGCTCTCATCTCTCCTTCGTCTATTATGATAAGGATCTTTTATATAAACGTCGTGATGCTCTCTGGACCTTTGATTTTGTTCCTTCTTTAATTCACGTTTATGTTTTTCCTTTGACAGATAATACTTTTCTGTATTAACTTCGACCAAGGGAAGAAGGTTCGCGTCTATAGCCTTTCCTTCATCAATATGGGGCTCTTTCTTGGGGCAATTCGCCAGAAGATTATCCTCTTTGGACTCAGTCTGCTCTGCAAATAAAAAACAAGTACCGGTTCTCTCCTGTGGAATATCATTGTATTTGAAATGGAAAGCCTTTGGGATATAACCAGTACACATCCAAAGCTGACGAGAAAATACAGGCGAGACTCCTACAAAGAAGCTAGGATCACCCCCAGGGACACCTTGCACATGAGCGCGCTCCTCTCGTGACAACACTGTAGGCACCGTAAATACTTTCTCGTCCAGAGGAGTGGCTTTGCTGGGGAGTTCCACGAGAAGTTGAGCAACCTCGCATTCCTCAGATTCCTTTCTCTTTTTAAACTTGCAATTGTCGCAGACGTAAGACGTATGGCCCTTGAGGACGTGGCAGCAGATTGTGTGCACCCACACCCCACATTCATCGCAATCCACCATCTCCTCTCCATCGTCAAAATTCACGCCGCATGGGCAGTCGACAGTCCACGACTCCTCTGATTCCGGACTCAATGGAGCCCTTGCCCTGCCGGCCTTCATTGTCGCTGTTGCTACAAACGTATTTCTCTATCTTTCTCTGTACTGAAGTCTGTCTTTATTTTAGACGACGACTACTATTGCTGCTCCTACGAAACATATTGTGCAGAGTCTCCCTCTCTTCTGAGAGAGCACATGGAAGGTTGGTCACCTGATCTTGGCTGAAATTAGTCGAGATCGCATAGCTGAGAATTATAAATTTCTCTCTCTCTCTCTCTCTCTATATATATATATATATATATGTGTGTGTGACACTCTCTCTCTATATAATATAATATAATATATATATATATATATATGTGTGTGTGGGGCAAAAGTTATGTGATCCACATGCATTGGCAAAAATTAGGTGATCGGCATGCATGTGCTCTGAATCATGATCAATGGAATGTGAAAGACAAGTGCTATTCCGTGATTTTAAGAAAAAATAATCCGGCCACTTGTAGTAAGATCGTAATAATCAAAATACAAATAACAATGTAAATAAATAAAACACATATTTTAAAGTATATTAATAAATCAAAATTTAATAAATTTATACATTTATTCAAATTGTATTTATATTTTATCCTAATATTACTATTTCATCTAAAAATACAATCTTTTTAAAAATAATCAAAAAATACAATGTAAATAAATAAAACACATACTTTAAAGTATATGAATAAATCAAAATCTAATAAATTTATTCAAATTGAATTTATATTTTATCCTAATATTACTATTTCATCTATATTTATTTACAATCTTTTTATGTTTTCAATATTTTTATACTCATAGTTTATTTTATTTGTACAATTCTTATTTTTATAGTCTTACTTGATTTTTATGTTCGTTATATTCAAAAAGTTTTGTTATTGATAAAAACTTATTTATTTTAATTCTTTTTCAAAGGGAATTCGATCTTATAACCTACTCTTCCAGATCCTTTATTAGATTTTGATTTATTCATATACTTTAAAATATGTGTTTTATTTATTTACATTGTTATTTGTATTTTGTTATTATTTATTTAAAAAAACTTCTTTATTTGTGTCTTTCAATATATATATATATATATATATATATATATATATATATATATATATATATATATATATATATATATATATATATATATATATATCAACATTCATATTTACAATTTATTACATATTTATAAATTCATTCAAAATGTATTTATATTTTATTCTAATATTACTTTTTCATCTATATTTATTTGCAATCTTTTTATTTTTAAAATATTTCTATACTCATAGTTTATTTTATTTGTACATTCTTATATTTATATTTTTACTTGGTCTTTATGTTTGTTATATTCAAAAAGTTTTGTTATTGATAAAAAAACTTATTTATTTTTATTCTTTTTCAAAGGGACTTCGATCTTATAACCTACTCTTCCTTCCTAGAAGTTTGGAGTTTTGAAAGATGAAACGTGCCCATTGAGGTGACATCATGAGAAATTCATCGACTTTCCTTCTTCCCTAGCGTTCTTTCCCATATGACTTTGAAGTTTGGAGAGTTTGATAGTGCCTAGCAAGGTGACCATCATAAGAATTCAATAGCGATGCTTTGAATCTCCGAGAGGAAGTACTGAGTTCAAATGCTGGCTAGATATGTCCATGAGTTCCCCAAGATGGGTGTCCATGAGTTCCCCAAGAAGGGTACCTCTACTTTACGAGGTTGGGTGTGTGTGTCTTTCCAATTCATTGTACTTAAAAAAAAAAAAAGGGATTCAACAGTGATGCAGTTCCCCTTAGTTCATGGGCTCAAATTCCATTGTAGATAGGAACAACTTGCAAGACGAATACTGAAGTAGGCCTATGATATATCTTGCTATGAAGTAGTCCATCTTAATTGTTAGAAAGGAATTATTATGGGCCAAAGTAGTGTGAGTCACCACCTACTTTTAGAAGAGGTGGTTGCGTGCTAAGTATAGGGTGAGGAGCTCTAAAATTAGAAGCGATTGAATATCATTATAGAAGCATGGTTGCAAGATGGGTGGAGAGCTTGAGTCACCTCATGCACATGGTGTAAGTTTTGGGTAGTATATACGCCTATTGCCCTAACGGGTTACTTATCTTTGTACATTCTAGTGGTAATACATTCAATATTGTATGTTGTGCTCCAATATTCTTCTTCTTCCTTGTGTTGTTTGCGTGCTTCCGTAGACCTCAAACTCCAACAATTGGTATCAGAGCAGGTCACTGCTTCATCTAGGGCATCGTTGACACCCCTCCGATCACAATCTCATAATTACACAAAATTTGGTCAGCATACTCAGGGTGATTAGGAGATCAAAACATCTTCTCTTTGTCATGCCAAAATCACGATTTGATCTCGTTTTGGCCTCCAAATGCACTATTGTAGTGCTTGTGCAGGCTATTTCATCTTTTTGTGCCAAAGATATATATAGGTTTTGGTTCGCCAATATAAGCGTCTCAAAGTTTGCTATAGGTTTAGCAAAACTCGACATGGTAGTTCTGTTCAACTTTTTGAGATAGTCATTTTTTTGCATCAGGGTATTTTATGTTGGAGCAAGTCTATGACAAGCGTAAGTATTGGCTTGAGTCCCACAAAGTCATAGAAAAAGCCTTAAAATGAAGACTATGTAAAGTTCACTTGTGAACTACCTCTTGTAACTTTTGAAGAGTTTACTTAATGTAAAAGTAAGAGAATCTTAAGTGGTTGAGTCCACGATCAAGAATGGAAAGAGGAGCCACGAATTCGTGATTTGTGGTAGGTAGAGAATCAAATCAATCATTGATTGATTGGAGAGTGATTGAGGGAAGTTAGCCTTCCAAACTCAACTATAAATAGATGGCAGTTTTAGTCGTGGTTAGAGAGACCTATGTGAAGACCTCCAAGAGCTGAGCTTTATGCCATATCAAGGTGTGATTACAAGGCACACATATGTATCAGTAATTCATTGTCAGTCAACAGGGTCTGTTCATCTTCACTTCTCTGTCAGGTACCCGACTTTTTCACTCATCTTGTCAGAGCCATTTCTCAGTGGTTAAGTATTCAAATTCAGTGATTTAAAGCTTGTTGGATTCAGCTTACTGTCTAGTATAACCATACCAATTTTCATAATCATTGGATTTCTAAATTTTGAGTTATGTTGATTTTTCTGCTCACTGGTCTATTTCTGTAACAGCCCGTGAAAATCGGGATGATGTCATCACTTGTTAAAACTCATTCTCAGTGTGTGGTTTATTATTTTTGATGAGATTACTCTTGAAAGTTAGCTCTTTAAGTTACCTAGACTTCCCCAAGAGGAATTAAGCTAATTGTTGCTCTTCTCAGAGAATTAAGTAAAACATTGGACATGTGTATGAACCAAGAATAGCAAGTTTTCAACTCTGAGCTAACTCCAACTTATCTGTTTTGATCTATCTTTTTGAGAGTGATCTTCCAAGGTACATAGGGTGTCTAATACATCCATTGGCAAGCTAAAAGGGCCCACCATATACTCCTGGAGTTCATTTGGCTGGTGCAGATCAAGGATTTTGCAACACCTCTTCATCTTCAAGCACATACCTATCCATCTCTTCACAGTGGTATCAAAGCAAGGTTGGACAACATGGCAGATGGATTTCCTTCATCAATTGACAAATTGGACAGAGGTAACTACTGAGCTTGGTCATTAAGAATGGAAGCCTATCTCCAAGGTAGAAGTTTATATGGTTATGTGGCTGGAGATGAAGTTATGCCAAGTTTCAGGAACAAAAGTCAACCAACACAAGAAGAGCAAGAAAGATTGAGCACATGGTGCTCCAAGGATGCACTTGCAAGGTCTTATCTCCTCAACTCTATCTCAGATTTTTTGTTGCCTCACATTAGAAGTTGTAAGACATCTCAGGAAGTGTGGGATGCACTTGAAGTTTTCTTTTCTTCAAGTACCAAAGCTAGGAAGCATCAACTATGGCTGGATTTCACAACTCTCAAGAAGGCTCCCAAACAAAATGTGACTGATTTTGTCACAAAGCTCAAGGACATAGCGGATCAGTTGGGAAGCATTGGAGAGGTAATAGATGAAGAGCAAATTGTAAGGCAGGTCATCAATGGCTTGAAGGCAGATGATAAGTGGGAAGCATTCACCACAGTTATGGATTTGTACATGGACATGCATGTACCTGATTTCAACACACTCATTGGACAACTACTTACTCAAGAGGCAAAGCTTATCAAAAATGGAGAAAGCTCTAAAGGTAATCAATCTTCAGCTTTATACACTGATAAAAGCAAGTCCAAAGATAACAAAGGAAAGGCAAAGAAAGTGGGTGATGAAGCAGGTACATATCAAGCTAACTATGCAGGTAGAGGAAGACATGGCAGAGGTAGAGGAAGAGGAGGTAGACAAGGCAAGGGGAGATCCCAAGACTCCAACTCATGTTCTATTTGTGGACTAACTAATCATACAACTGAAAATTGCTTTAGGAATTCCAGGAATCAAAGAGGCAGAGGATACAATAGAGGAAGTTATGGCTACTCAAGAGGAAGGTTCAACAACTACCATGGCAACTACAACAACTATAATCATTCAAACTATCAAGGAGGCTACAAAGGAAGGAGAGACTACAATAACTACACAGAAGACTCAAACAAAGAGGATTCATTATTGATCATGAGCATGGCTATGCCACAAGGTAAATCTGATGAGCATATTTTCTACATAGATTCAGGTTGTTCAAATCATGTGGCAGGAAATGTGGCACTCCTATCAGATTTAGAAGATCCAAGGAATAAGCATGAGGTACAAACAGGAGATGATACAAAACATCCTGTGGAGAAAATAGGCAATGTCAAAGCACCTGATGGAAACATCAACCTACTCAGTAAGGTACTCTATGTCCCTACCATTACAAAGAATTTGATAAGTGTTGGGCAGATAGTAGAGAAAGGGTTGCAAGTCAGGTTCACAAAAGCAGGAGCATTTGTTGAAGATCCAAGTCAAGGATTCAGAAGAATTGCAAAAGGTGAAAAGACAGGTAGATTGCTCACATTTGAATTATAGGACACTAGAAACATTGCTCTCTTTAATTATGGTAGTCAGACACTCACAGAATTGGAAGTATGGCACAAAAGGTTAGCACATATTGGTGAAAGGTCATTAAAGCAAATCTGCAGGGAGCAAAGTGTACTTGGACTTCCTAATTTGTCAAAACAACATATGGTTTATAAGTGTAGTGCATGTCAATTTGGAAAGTCTCACAGGTTACCATTCATGAAGAAAGGTTATATGCATGGAGATCTCTTGGAGTTGGTTCATACAGATGTATGGGGACCTAGCAAGGAAGCTTCAATATCTGGATCAAGGTATTATGTTTCCTTTATTGATGATTGCAGCAGATGGACTATCCTATTCTTTATGAAACAAAAAGATGAAGTTTTTTCATGTTTCAAAAGATATTTGGCTCTTGTGGAGAATCAAACAGGTAAATCACTAAAAAGGCTAAGGTCAGATGGAGGGGGAGAATACTTCTCCCATGATTTTGATTCTTTTCTTCAAGAAAGAGGAATCAAAAGAGAGGTAACTACAAGGTACACTCCTGAGCAAAATGGAGTGGCAGAAAGGAGGAATAGGACAATTGTTGAAGCTGCAAGGTCTATGTTAAATGAAAAGCATTTACCTAATTACTTATGGGCTGAGGCTGTATCTACAGCCACTTACTTGATTAACAGGTTGCCTTCAAAATCCCTTGATGGGATGACTCCATATGAGGCTTGGAATGGAAGAAGACCAAGCTTAGATCATTGTAAAATTTTTGGATGTATTGCTTTTGCTCATGTTCCTTCACAGGTTAAAGGCAAGATGGATCCAAAGGCAGAAAGGTGTGTATTTATTGGATATGACAACAATCAAAAGGGCTACAGGTTATACAACCCTACCAACAAAGATTCTTGGTAAGCAGAGATGTAGTTTTTGATGAGAACAATTCATGGTATGAAGATTCATGCAGGAAGGTCAATTTACCATATAATCTTGAAGAAGATTTTCCAAAGCTTGGTAGAGAACAACCGAAGATTGAAGAAAAAGACACCTCAGAGGATGATGAAGAATCTCAGATGGAAAAGATCAAAGCATGGAAGTCTAAAGGTAAAGCAAAATTGCAGGAACTTGGACATGAGGCAGAATCATCACATCATGGCCTAAGAAGATCTATGAGGGAAAAGAAAAAACCAGAAAGGTATGGGTTTGACACCTCATTAGTAACTAAACATTTTATCTACATAGCACAGGACATAAACCAAGAGGAGCCATCATCATTTGAAGAGGCCAAAGCAAAAACAGAATGGAAGCATGCAATGAAGGAAGAGATTGAAGAACTTGAGGAAAACAACACTTGGGATTTGGTGCCCAAGACTTCATCCATGAAGGTAATAGGCTCAAGATGGGTCTATAAACTCAAGAAGAATTATGATGGTTCCATTAACAGGTATAAGGCAAGGCTTGTAGCAAAAGGCTTTGCACAAACTCAGGGAATTGATTATGAGGAGACCTTCTCTCCTGTGGCAAAGATGCCTACTATTAGGGTTTTGCTTAGTATTGCCTCTTCCAAGAATTGGAAGATACTTCAACTAGATGTAAAGAATGCATTCTTGAATGGTTGGATAACAGAAGAGGTATATATGGCACAACCACCTGGTTTTGAGAATCAAGTTTATCCTGATTATGTGTGTAAACTTAACAAAGCATTGTATGGTCTCAAGCAAGCTCCAAGAGCTTGGAATTTCAGGCTTGTTTCATTCTTGCAGGACAAAGGCTTTCAACCAAGCAAGGCAGATCCTTCACTCTTTATTAAAAAGAGTAATTCCGAGGTCATCTACCTATGTGTATATGTAGATGATATTATATTGACAGGAAATGATGCAGATGGTATGAAGAAGATCAAAGATCAGATGAGAGAAGAGTTCAAGATAAGTGATTTGGGTTCACTTACCTACTTCCTAGGTTTGGAAGTTGTCTACAAAGATCATGGTTTGTTTCTCACTCAAAGAAAGTACATTAAGGACATGTTGGCAAAATTCAAGATGCAAGATTGTAAGATTGCAGGTACTCCAATGGAGGTAAATCACAAATTGAGCTCACATGAAGGTGAACTCATAGAGGACATCACATCATATCAAAGTCTAGTGGGTAGTCTCAACTATGCCACATTGACAAGAGTAGATATATGTTACAGTGTGAGTGTGCTAAGTCAATTTATGCACACACCAAGGAAACCACATATGGATGCTGCCAAAAGGATTCTCAAGTATCTCAAAGGAACCATAAATGAAGGACTTTATTATCCTTATGTATCTGATTTAGGTTTGAAGCTATTTTCTGATGCAGATTGGGCTGGCTCTAAGGAAGATAGAAGGAGCACTTCAGGTTATCTTACCTTTGCAGGTTCAAAGCTTATTTCATGGTCATCCAAAAAGCAACCCACAGTTGCTCTCTCTTCTAGTGAAGCTGAATATAGAGGTCTTGCCATAGCTACTCAGGAAGCTATGTGGATGAAGACATTATTCAAAGATCTTGGATTGGAGTTTGGAACTCCAACTATTTTTGGTGACAATATGAGTTCTATTCATTTGGCTGCTAATCCTATTTTTCATGCAAGGACTAAACATATTGAAGTTCATTATCACTATGTACGAGAGAAGGTTCTAAGCAAAGAGATTCAAATATCATATGTGTCCACTCATCAACAATGTGCAGATATTCTAACCAAAGCTTTGCAAATTCAAGGCTATGATTGGTTTGCAGGTAATCTTGGAAGATTGAAGACCTCAAGCATACTTGGCTTGAGGGGGAGCTGTTGGAGCAAGTCTATGACAAGCCTAAGTATTGGCTTGAGTCCCACAAAGTCATAGAAAAAGCCTTAAAATGAAGACTATGTAAAGTTCACTTGTGAACTACCTCTTGTAACTTTTGAAGAGTTTACTTAATGTAAAAGTAAGAGAATCTTAAGTGGTTGAGTCCACTTGATCAAGAATGGAAAGAGGAGCCACGAATTCGTGATTTGTGGTAGGTAGAGAATCAAATCAATCATTGATTGATTGGAGAGTGATTGAGGGAAGTTAGCCTCCCAAACTCAACTATAAATAGATGGCAGTTTTAGTCGTGGTTAGAGAGACCTATGTGAAGACCTCCAAGAGCTGAGCTTTATGCCATATCAAGGTGTGATTACAAGGCACACATATGTATCAGTAATTCATTGTATTGTACAAGCAATATACTTTCATTTTCATGATTATTTGAGTTCATCTTTCCATGTTCTTGTGAAGTGTACTACTCACTGCCATTACTCTCAGTTTTCTCAGTCAGCTTGCAGAGATGTTTTCTCTAAGCTTGGTGCATCATTTTCAGTGATTTAACTTGGTAAAGTTAGCTCTATAAGTCTAATATATGCTCACAAATTTTCATGTCATTTGGATGTTGCAATCTTCAGTTATGTTCATTTGAAGTCAACAGGGTCTGTTCATCTTCACTTCTCTGTCAGGTACCCGACTTTTTCACTCATCTTGTCAGAGCCATTTCTCAGTGGTTACGTATTCAAATTCAGTGATTTAAAGCTTGTTGGATTCAGCTTACTGTCTAGTATAACCATACAAATTTTCATAATCATTGGATTTCTAAATTTTGAGTTATGTTGATTTTTCTGCTCACTGGTCTATTTCTGTAGCAGCCCGTGAAAATCGGGATGATGTCATCACTTGTTAAAACTCATTCTCAGTGTGTGGTTTATTATTTTTGATGAGATTACTCTTGAAAGTTAGCTCTTTAAGTTACCTAGACTTCCCCAAGAGGAATTAAGCTAATTGCTGCTGTGCTCAGAGAATTATGTAAAACACTGGACATGTGTATGAACCAAGAATAGCAAGTTTTCACCTCTGAGCTAACTCCAACTTATCTGTTTTGATCTATCTTTTTGAGAGTGATCTTCCAAGGTACATAGGGTGTCTAATACATCCATTAGCAAGCTAAAAGGGCCCACCATATACTCTTGGAGTTCATTTGGCTAGTATAGATCAAGGATTTTGCAACACCTCTTCATCTTCAAGCACATACCTATCCATCTCTTCACATTTTAGTCAGTGGCCATGGCTGAAGTAGTGATGTATTCTGTATGTTGGTTGTTGAGGATAAGTTGGATGATACCAATTACCCATTATGGGCTTATATGATGTTCATGTATCGGTCGCAAAAGGACTGTGGAATATTGTGCAAGGTGTTGAAAAACATCATATTACACCTGCAAATACAGGTACTGAAGCTCATGCAGATGGCATCGAAGATGGTGATATTTTGCAGATTCTTGATTGTGCTACAGTTTCTATGTCTTCTGATTTTAATGCATTTATGGTTGAATGTGGGATAAAACAGAAGTGTACAGTGCCATATACACCTCAACAGAATGGAGTTGTTGAACAAAAGAATAGGTCACTCATGGAGATAGTGAGGTGTATGGTCAAGAGTCAGGCTTTACCACATAGTTTCTAGCTTGAGTAGTTTCTAGCTTGAGGTTATTATGTGTGCAACATATGTACTTAACATGTGTTGTCCAAGAAAAATGATTTTGTCTGGTTCTTCCCCAGGACATGTTCCTTTCCAAGGCGTCTTTGTGGAAATTAATTAGCATTCTTGTAGTCTTTGGTCATTTATTTATTAGTTGGCTATGATCAGATGGATTTATGTGACTTGTGACCCCTGGGCATAGTATATGCATAAGTGGATGTTCTATCTTTCTTATCAGGAACATTGATAAAGCTTAAATAAACATTGCTTCACTGCACATAATGTGTGAATCTATATGTGTTTGTGTGTATGGATCCATGAATGCATGTATCTGTGTGCATATTCATAATTGTATGTATATGTATGCATGTATGTGTTTGTGTATGTATGTATGTACATATGAATGAATGAATGTATGTATGTGTATCTATACACACATGCATGGATCCATTTATTTATTAATGTATCTATATTAATATGTGTGTATATGTGTATATGGATGTATGTATGTATGAACTATGAGATGAAGGATTTGGTATGCTCACTTTTAGGTTAGTGAAAGATCATGGAGATCATAAGAAGCTCCCTTGGGTGCTTGTTTGTTTCATATATGTGTGTCTATGAATTACATATGCAATTTCTTTTGACTATTATGTGACGGTGTATCAATATGTGTGCACACTACTACTATAGGATTTTCTTTGGCATATTAAATGCCTAAGTTAATATTATATTTTTAGTGAGAAATTGATCTGAACACTTTTGTCTCTGTTGAGTACTTAATATGCATATGTTTGTTGTTTGTGCACTTTTTTATATCTATACATGTGTTGGCAGTAGTCTTGGTACACCAGGACTTACAAGACGTGAAAGTCAAAGAAGGGAGTCAGAGCAAAGGGACAACACAAGCAAACAGGGCAGTCAAAGAAGATCTGGCAAGTAGGCCAATATTTTTTTCAAGACACTAATGCAGATCAAAGAGATGGACATGCAGGGAGGAAGAGCAAGTAGGGAGCTCGAAGATATGTATGGCAGATCACGAGAAGAAATCCCTACAACAACAGTGATTTTTATCACTAACAATCATTGTAAATATCATTTCACATTTTTGTGGCTCCATTTTGTGCAAGCCAGGGAGTCCTTGAGCTTGAGGAGCCTTAGAAGTAGTTGCGTACCAATTTTCGTATTTTTTAGATCTTGTTTGAGCCCCCAAATAAGCCCTGGAACCTAATTTTTAACTAGGCCGGACACTAGGTCTGGACAGGGCCAAAGCTAGTCAAAAACTATAAAAAGAGCTAGAGAGCTCATTTTTGAGGGTAGATTGTAATTGAAACAAACTTGTTAGAGCTTTTGAAAGTAATCTAAAGAACTCCATTGATTCTCTCTCTTTGTCTTACCGTGTGTGCGCGTGTGTGTGTATGTGTGTGCATGCTTGTGTGCCTCTCACTCACGCACTTGTGCCGCCGCTTGCTCGAGGTCTTCATACCATCCTCACGTCTTCCCGGATTGACATTAAAGGCGGTGCTACTCATCACTTAGCTACACCAAATTTTGGCGCCGTTGCCGGGGATCGAGCTTTGAGGACGAGCGTGTGATGGTAAGACGTAGAGTTGACGCGTTGGAGTTGTAGGTATTTTCTTCACTCTCATCGATTTTCTTTTACTTTCTTTACCATCTTCATTTCCATCATCATCATCACCATCTCCCACCTCCATCTCCATCATCGCGAAAATTTCAGCTTTTTGACTATATCCCCATCTCCACCTCATTTCCCTCATTTCACTTGTGAGAGAGAGCGAGAGAGCGAATTTGCATGTGCTGTTTTTTGCATGTTTTGTGAGCATTCTGCAGGTACAGGCCGCATCATCGTCCCCAGCATTCTGCGCAGGTACGGAAATCTGAGTAACTGTCTGTGTGTCGCCGAGCTCTATCAATCGCGACCGACAGAAAAATTGCTCTAATTGCTAAACAAAGTGCATATCCATGACCTACAGGCCTAGAGCTTCCCAAAAATGTGTTTAGTTTTTTGAAATTCCACAGATTTCTGTCAATCGCGATCGCTTTGTCAATCGCGATCGACAAACCACGACGGACAGACCTGTCAATCGCGATCGACACGTCAATCGCGATCGACAGCCCACGACGGCTCTGTCAATCGCGACCGACAGAGTCAACGACCGATTGACCGCGACCGACTGACCATACGCGTGACACGTGTCAATCGCGATCGAGTCATCAATCGCGATCGACTCATCAATCGCGACCGACACAGTCAACGATTGTTTGACCACAATCGACAGACCCTCACGACCGACCTGTCAATCGCGATCGAACCATCAATCGCGACCGACAGAGTCAACGACCCTTTGACCACGATTGATTGACTTTTCGTAACCCCTGTCAATCGCGACTAACCAGTCAATCGCGACTGACAGCCACGACGGACCTGTCAATCGCGATCGACACGTCGATCGCGACTGACCTGTCAATCGCGACCGACAGACTTTGCGAACGCGTTAGAAGGGCAAATTAGGTCAAATTTTTAAGGCAAAATTATTGGTCTAACTTTTGACTAAGTGTGGGACAAACACTAGGGTGTAGTATTGCATCGCGAGGCCGTGCCACAAGCTACTCGAGTATTCCTGTTGGACTGTTAGCTTGTTTTGAGTCCTGATTTAACCCCAAAACCCTGAACCGGCATAACTTTCTCATACGAAATCCGTTTGCCGTGATTTTTGTTTTGTTGGAAAGCTCACAGGGAGTACAAGATCAGGAATAGTTGCTAGGGAATTTTGAAGTTGACCATACCCAGGGGGAACAAAAATTCAGGGACCTCTAGAGTTGAGTCCAAAAGGTCATAGTGTAAATTGGTGAAGTATTGCAGGAATGAAAGTGATTGAGTGTGTCTTTTGAATTTAAGTCTTGAGCTAACAGTGGGCCTATTACAGGTCCTTTGAGAGAAGCAAAAGGTACACAAGGCAAGAGTAAGTGCAAGCTTGGGAACGCGCGTCCTGGGCACATTTGGGCCACGCCACAAGGAAAGGAACTCAAGGTTGGAAAACCCGCAACACTCTCTGTCAATTCTTAGTATATGCTAAGTGCGGATAGTGCTAGAAGTAATTCCAGGGAACGATAGGCACAAGCTAAGTCAAAGACTATCTAAGAAAATCAAGTGCAAGTTAAGAGATAACCTGTGTGTGTGCGAACGTCAATCCTAAAAGGGAAAGAACCTAACGTGAAACGACTAAACTAAAGTGCGAAACTAAACTCCAGTATTCCTGACAACGTGATATCAGACAAGAGTATAAACACGATAATCAACATAAAAAGAACTAAGTGACAGATACAAAAGGACTCAAAAATGTGGTTGTACCTGGAAAAACATTGGGTTAATCAGTTAGGCATATGAACCTTAGATCAGGACGACACCTAGCAAGAGAGAGACAAAGCCTTAGGTCCTCCGAGGCTAGCGTCAATCACACGGCAAGGTCTTGGGCCCAGCAGTTGAGTCACCACTCTCATTACCCTAGCTCTGATACCAGTGAATCAGGGATGTCTCAAGGTATGGACAGACCTACGGGAAGTTCAGGTGTGCCTTACCTGTACAGGGTAGAAGGCCCTTACAAAACGCAGCTAGAGTACCTTAGGACCAACTGATTAGGTGCCAGCATCTATGAGGACGGCCTAGGAAGATCCGTGGTCCAGATTAAAAATCCTGATCAATCCATTGGACTAGAGCACCCAGCTGTCAAATTTGAAAACGGTGCATACCTGGATAAAGAAGGAACCATATACGTAGTCACCAGTCACCCAGATAGGCCGGATGAATTTGGGAATGTAATCTCAGAAGCGGACTTAGGTGACTTGGAACAAGGGAACATGGGTGCGGAACCTAGAACCCCTCGAGATAAATCAGTTCTCACTTATCACACCTGAGTGGGTACCCCAGGACAACAAGAGCATAGAGTTGCTCCTCAATCGAGAAACCGACGAAGCCTTCTGGAAGTATAAATCTAATCAACCAACTGATATAGGGAGTATCATGATCTATGAGTTTAAGGATCCGGACAGCCCAGGTAGAGTGACCTACTTAGATCACACTTCAGAACGGATCTTTGTGGTGACAGAGAATGATAGGCATGCTTACACCTGGAAGGGTGAATTTATTTTTCCCCAACCAAGATCAAATGTATCCTATGGTCACCCTGGGGCTGGAACTTCCCAAGCTCATGGTACGCAAAGAGACAGAAGTAGAGATAGACCAGAAGTAAGTTTTGCCAACCCAGGGGGCAGAGAAAGAACGAGGACAGAGACGAATAGGGTAGAACCTGAGATGCTTAGAGCTCACAGGAACCAAAGAAATGTAGATGGATTCCCCCTGCCGAGGCCTAGAGAGCACACAAGAACTTTGAGACCCACCCAGCTAGTTAAGTCCATGAAGAATTACTTTGACGGCACAGGAGATCCCTATGATCATGTGGCGGAGTTCAAGCAAGTCTTGAGAGCTGAACAAGTGGAGGATCTATTCACACAGTACAATGCCTTCGGTCTAACCCTTAGGAATACGGCACTTACATGGTTTCAGCCATTGGATGAGTGACAGTTCAGGAGCATAGACCAACTCCTAGAGGCATTCATTGTAGAGTTCTCTAAGAGCGGCATAAGACACAACACCTCCTCATTGATTCACAGCTTCAAACAGACCCCCCAAGAGACTGTCAGATTGGCCGGAAGAAGATTTAGACAATATCTTGAAAGGTGCCCTATTTCGGAGCTACCCACATCTGCTAAACAAGTAGCCTTATTCCTTGACGGATTGCTGAGTGCGAAATTGAGATCCTATGTGTATCTGAAAGACCCTAGGACTATAGAACAGTGTGTACGCATGTGCATTGACATTGAAGATAACCTAGGGGAAGAACTAGAGCTTTCCAAAATCTACAAAGATTCAGATAATGCATCTAGTCACTCTTCCACGCAATCCACATCAATTGAGGAACTTGCAGAAAAAGTAGCTCAGAAATTAGGAGTAACTAGCAAACAAATCCCAAGGTTTGCCCCAGCGAAGAGGTGCTATACATGCGGGGGTGACCACATGGCAAACGTGTGTCCCATTATGGCTCAACCCCAGGTCAATCCAAATAGCCAATATTGCACCATAGAACGAAGATACACCAATCACACCGCACAAGATTGCCCATACAACAAGCAGGCAGTTAGGCAACCCTACCCTCAGCCATACCCGCAGCAAGGAAGATACCAGAACCCGTACCCTCCACAACCATATGGCAGGCCACAACAAAATTACCAACCACAATACCAAAACCAACAAAGGCCTCAGCCTGTGCTAGCTCAACAACCCCCAGCCCCAGCTAATGTGATTCCTGTAAAGTATACTGCTGCAGAAGAGAACCTGAATAGAGCTATAGTCCCTGTAACATCCTTGCTTTTTGAAAGTGACCCGAGTGACCATAGCTTTGATTCCACGCATGTTGATAGCCCCCAGGCCTACTACATGCAGTCTCCTGAGCATGGTGAGTCCTATTATAGCGAAGAGACAAACGAACCTAGTTGGGAGTCAGATTACACGAACGTCATGTATGCAAACCCCAATCCTAGGCCTCAATCTAGGCAAATAAGACCTCCATTCCCAAGAGGGCCGTGCTACAGATGCCAAGGAGATCACCTCATTCGTGATTGTCCATTGCCTCCACCTACACAACCCCAGTCAGTAACGATCCAAGGTTTTTGCCAAGATTGTGGAAAAGAACATCTCTTACGAGATTGCCCTAAGAATCCTAATAATATGCCAAAAATCACTCCAATCAACGTTATTGGGTTAGTGGTAGAGTCCACAGGAAGTGTCACCTCCACTGCTCCCGTACAGGTAGTCACTCGAGCTCAAGCCTTGCAGCAGAATCAAGGGGTAAACCAGGATAAAAACTCTGAGGCTAGTGAAACCGAGAGCGTAACAAAGAAAAGGACTAGAGCATGGAAAGATAGTCGGGAAAGAATGAAAAGACAATGGGCTAAAAAGATGAGTGAACTTGAGGAAAGCATAAGAGAAACCAAAGCTAGGATAACTGAAATCACCTCTCAAACCCCCTCTCACACTATCCCATCACCACCACTCCCATCGCCCTCCGACCCGCCACCTTCCAACCCACGTCATACGATTCCACCACCCCCTAGAGTAGGATCAGTATTAGCTGATCCCATTCCAGAAGACATAGACATGATGCTTAAAGCATACCAGGCCAGAATTCAAGAAGGGCCAAATGTCACAGATCATGACAAGTGTTACCCTAGAGCTGACCTAGAGATAGAACGAACCAAGCTTTGCGCGAAAATGGTCGCATTGGCTCAGACTATGTTTGAAGCCAGTCGCCTTTTCAATTACTCGGGCTCAGCCAGAACGCAATTACACTTGGATGGACTTCTAGAGAAATTAGAGGGAATAATCGCTAGATCTGCCAAGGAAGAAAAAAATCAAGGAAGGGAGAATGTAAGTAAAATCATGACCCATTCCCCACCGGAAGCTTATGTGCCAAATCTCATGGAACCAGACAATTCCCCCTCCCTAGAGCAAATAGAGAGGCTAATGGCACAATCAGAAAAGGAACCTGCCCCTCAAAGAAAGGAAAGGGCAAGAGAACGGATAAGCAAGCCTCTTCAGGAAGCCCTTATGCCTCCTCAAGAAGCTTATCTTCCCCCCCAAAAGGCACAAGAGCCTCTCTCGGAAGCTTGTGTACCTCCACAGGTTGCCTACATTCCTTCTCAGGGAGTGTATGAGCCTGTTTGGAAAAGTAATAGAATAAGTAACCCTCCCCAGGAAGCTTGTGCTCCAGCTATCTATGAGAACGAGGAAAGAGCCAACGATAGAATAAGCCCTCCTTCCCAGGTAGCTTATGTGCCTAATTCTACAGAGCCAGACACTTGTTCTTCTATGAATCGGTTTGCACCAGACTTCCTACGGGAGATTCAAGAAGATAAATGGGATAAAGAAAGTGAAGTCGCCCCTCCCTTTGAACTTGTGGATGATGCACACGACCAATTCCCACAAGACATCCCATCTATTTACGGGGAACATGAGAGTACCCAATCTCACGAGAGATTGGACTTTGAATCTAATTCCATACAAGAGTTACCCCACTTCACAAGACCATGGGAGGCAAGGTCCACCTGTATGAGAGCACCTACAGTCATGGTGAGAAACGAAGATTCAGTCATACCTAGGAACACAGAGGTAGTGAAGAACACTAACGTGCAGTGTAACCTCAAGTTAGAAGAGCTACTCAAGGTTAGACCTGAATTATGGAAACATGTGGCCAAACAAGTACCAGAGATAGCAAAACCTCGTTCTCAGGTAGGATCCCATAGGACAGTGCCAGAAATTCCCTTGGATAAGATAGGAGATATGTGTGAAGGTGAAGAAGGGAACACCTATCTTCCCATCACCTACCAAGAGTACACCACCAAGGCAATTTTGGACTCAGGTGCAGGAGTTGCAATTGCCACCACCTCCTTATGGAAGCGTTGGGGCAAGCCAGCACTCAGGCCAACGAGGATGAAATTGCAGATGGCCGACGGCCATATTGAGAGACCCTTAGGATTACTAGAAGGAATAACTCTCACCACTTGTGGTGTTGAGTTTGAGCATAGCTTTGCTATATGTGACTTCAGCAAAAATCATGCTTATGAGATGATTTTGGGAAGACCATTCATGCGACAGTTGCAAGTGGTACAGGATTGGGGGACCAATTCTTCGTACCTGCAGCACTTAGGTGTTACGACCAAAGTCAATCTCAAGGATTATTCTCATAGAGATGTACCTCCTATCCAATGGAATCCCATCCATAGAGCCAAAGATGATACAGAATCGGTGCATTCCATAGGGTCTGGATCCTCATGGATGCATGAAGACACCCACTTATGGATGTGCAAGGTAGCAGTAGAAGAAGAGAAGAGAGAGAAGGCCAGAGAAATAGGTGCAAACGAAACTCATAGACCCATTCAAGACCCAGCCTATGCACCTGTAGTCTTTCCTGACGAGGAATTTGAACCCCATGGCTGGGCAGAAATTTTAGCAACCATGGACGTAGTCATCAATGAAGAACAATGGACACCTCACTGTGATGAGGATGGCTATGACATTTCAGTCTTCTCCATAGAGCCAATCATGGGAGAGGCAGTCCTAGAAGAATGCGAACCTAGCCCTGATGCATTTGAGGATGCAAGTGACTCCGATCTAGAGTCAATCATTATGGACCCACCATTTGCATCAGATGAAGAATACTTCCATGAAGTAGAAATTCAACCCCAGAGGCATGGAGAGGTTACAAATGATGTAAGATTAGCAACGCATATGACCCCGAAGGAAGAAGGGAAGAAACGAAAGGAGAAAGAAGTCTCACCAGAGGAGGAAGACTCTTTGTTTGAGGTCCCAGAAAATTTTAAGAAGTATGAGATAGATGACAGGAGAGTCATGATAAGAATGCCTAAACGAGAGGCACAATCAGGAGAGGCCTATGATAACAAAGAAACCACCAAGAAAATAGTAGTGGCCATAGAAGAAGGAGAGGAGAGATGCACGTATATAGGCCATGACCTGACAGAAGAAGAAGAGCACGAATTGATTGCCTTGCTAAGAGAATACAGAGATGTATTCGCTTGGAGTTACAAGGATTTGAAAGGTGTTGACCCCGATATATGCTCACACACTATCTCCATGACCCCAGATGCCAAACCCTCTAAGCAAAAGCCTTATACATATAATGATAATTACGCTGCTAAGATCAAGGAAGAGATAGATAGACTGGTCGAAGCTGGCTTTATCTATGAAATTGAGCACACTGAATGGGTATCCCCCATCGTAGTGGTGCCCAAGAAGAATGGCAAGCTGCGTGTGTGCATTAACTTGAAAAAGGTTAATGCAGCCACAATTCGAGATAACTATCCACTTCCCATCACAGAACATCTCTTAGAAAGAGTGGCAGGCAAGGAAGTTTACAGCTTCCTTGATGGATTTTCGGGCTACAATCAAGTAGCCATAGCTCCAGAGGATCAGCATAAGACAGCCTTTGCCACAGAATGGGGCATTTTTGCTTTTAGAGTAATGCCATTTGGGCTTACCAATGCACCAGCAACCTTCCAGAGGCTGATGTGCCATGTGTTTAAGGAGTTCCTGAGGAAGAATTTAGAAGTCTATGTTGACGATCTTTGTGCCCATTCCAACATTAGGCAAACCCATATTCCTGAACTCAGACAAATCTTTGACAAATGTAGAGAATATCAAGTCTGCCTGAACCCAGAAAAGTGCGTTTTTATGGTCAGGCAAGGCAAGATTCTAGGACACATAGTGTCAAAGAATGGCATATCTACAGACGAAGAAAAAGTGAGAGCCATAGCAGAGCTACCTAGGCCAAAGAATGTCAAGGAAGTACAAGCTCTCATGGGGCATTGTGGGTATTACCGACGTTTCATCCACATGTATGCGGTCATCGCAAAGCCCATGTACGGACTCCTGACTAACTTTGAATGGACGGATGAATGTGAGAATTCCTTCCAGGAGCTTAAACGAAGATTATGTTCAGCACCAATCTTGACTACACCAGATTGGAATAAACCTTTTCATGTTCATGTGGATGCATCCAATTACGCTATTGGATGTGTTCTCGCACAACCTACTGGTGAAGGTAATATGGATCTTCCAATTGCCTATGCCAGTAGACAGTTGAATGCGGCTGAACGAAATTACACCACTACAGAGAGAGAGAAGGCTTAGGCATGGTATATGCAGTTAAGAAATTCAGACACTATTTGCTTGCAAATAAGTTTAAATTTTTTACTGATCATCAGGCATTGCTGTACCTCGTAAATAAACCATGCAATACAGGAAGATTAGTAAGATGGTTTCTCTTGCTCATGGAATATGACTTTGAAGTGGTGGTAAGGAAAGGTAGGACTCATTTGAGAGCTGATCATCTCTCTAAGCTCACATCGGGAGAAGCCCCACAAGGAGTGTCAGATGACCTTCCTGATGCTTACTTGTTTAATTTGGAAGTTGTACCGCAGTGGGCTAAGCCATTGGTACCAGTATTGACATACGGGCCTAACCATCCAGTGGTAAACACACGGAACAGAGAGGTTGTAAAAGCCCAAAAGTACCACATCATGGCAGGAAGCATGTACAAGCACACAGATCAAGGGATCTTGGCTTGTTGCGTAGAAGAGGATGAGTGCGCTAAATGGTTGCAATTAGCACATGTAGGTGCGTTAGAGCAACACCATTCAAGGCAACGAACTTTACAGACTCTAAAGAGATTCGGAGTGCATTGGCCAACTATGGAAGCTGATGTCCAAAAGTTGTGCAAGGAATGCCCAATCTGTTGCACTAAACCACCAGTGGAACACGCCATCCTTTATCAAATATCCATTGTGCCAGATTGGAGCGAACCACTAGTATCATTCTTGAGGACAAACACATTCCCTCCAGACATGACTCTGGCTAGGAAAAGGAGTTTAGAACAAGAAGCCTTGGATTACTCACTCATTGGTGATAATCTATACAAACGCGGTAAGGATGGTTACCTGAGACTGTGTGTCCATGAGAGTGAATATCTTAAGATCTTGGACACTGCTCACCAAGGTGTAGCAGGAGGACACTTTGGACCAGATCGGGTGATCAAGGCAATTCTATTTGCGGGTTTCTGGTGGCCTACCCTTCACATGGATGCACATACCTATGTGAAACGGTGTGATGTCTGTCAAAGGACTCAGTATCCTATACGCAAAGATGAGATGCCACTGAAACCTATGATGGGTGGACGTGCATTCTCTAAGTGGGGAATAGACTTCGTAGGTCCTATTAATCCCCCAGCTAAAGGTTCTCATGCGGAATACATCATTGTTGCAACAGATTATCTCACCAAGTGGGTAGAGGTAAAGGCTACGACCAAGAACGATGCTCAAACAACTGCCAAATTCTTGTTTGAGAATGTATTCACGAGATATGGACTACCTATAGAGCTTGTAAGTGATAGAGGCACTCATTTCTTGAACGAAGTGATTGAAAATCTACTCCAAGAATTCTTAATAATACACAAGAAGTCTGCCCCTTATCACCCTCAAGCTAATGGACAAGCTAAGAGTACTAATAAGATCTTATGCAATGTACTGACGAAATTAGTGAACACTAAACGCTCTGATTGGGACAAACAGCTACACCATACTGTTTGGGCATACCGAGTTGCCTATAAAACGGTACTCCAAGCCACCCCCTTTCAGATGGTATTCGGCCAAAACACTGTGCTACCCTTGGACTTCCTGATTCCTACATTGAGAGTAGCACAAGAGCACGAATGGACAGGTCATGAGCTCTCCTCTAGGATCTTTGACCTTGAACGATTAGGGGAAACAAGACTAAGAGCCGCTGCAGGAATATATGCAGCCAAGAAGAGACAGAAGGCATATTTCGATGCCCATGTGAAGGATAAAGGCTTGAAAGCAGGAGACCTAGTCTTAATCTATACACTAAAACAACACGCGAGGAAGCTAGAAAAGAGAGGCTACGGACCTATGATCATCAATAGGATCTCCACGAGTGGAGCAGTACAATTGGCCACATTAGAGGGTGATGTTCTCCCAAATTATATCAGCGGTTGCAGAGTCAAGTTGTATCAGGAACCCCTCACGGAGGAAATGCTCAGCCGACTCAACACTGCTAAGAAACGCAAAGAGGAAGAAAAGCGAGTTCGAGAAGAAGCTCAAGCAGAAGCTTTAGAACGCATCAGAAGGATGAAATTACGAAGGCAAGGTAGAGAGCAGCTTAGGACAAATGACTATGCAGAGCAAGGATATCATATGGCAATGTGTGGAGTCGCAGGAACCAGCTCACATAGGATAACTGATCGACGTCCTTTCGTAACCATAGAGATAGGACAAGGAAAGAGTGCAAGGACTGTAAGAGCCTTGATTGACTCAGGTGCAGCCACTAGTGCTGTTAGAGTGTCTTACTGTCAAGAGTTGCAGTTAACTGTCAATCCGATGGAAGCATATCTCATAGGATTGGGAGGCGTGGAAACCCCTTGCATGGGCGAGGTGGAACTTCCCCTCTACATTCATGATGAGGCAATGACAGTTAAAGTACTGGTGTGTCAGGATGAGGATCTCACTGAACCTCTTGTCTTGGGTCAAGATTGGATCTATGACCAAGCAGTCAATTTAAACCTAAGAAGTGGACTTCTCCAGGTTTGGATCAATCATAGTCGAGTTACAGTAGAATTAGACAATGGAGCACTCAAGGAACTAGGAAAGGCACAGACTCCTGGTCCTTCCAGGGGTACACATGAAGATGACCATGCTGTTCTTGTCCAAAACTATGTGTTGCAGAGGAATGATATTCGCAAAAAAGGAGTCAGGAATGCAACGGAACTCCCTTCTTTTCCAAAGGCCAGAAGGAGGCAGCAACCCAAGGTGGATAAAAGGCAGAAGAAGCAGAGTACTACCTATGTCTGAGATCAAAGGTACCTGCTCAGCCGAATGTCTCAGAACATAAACCATGTGTGGGTGCGGAAAGGCGAACAACCGGTTGCACCACCGTCAACTGCACGGGCGAAGTTTCTTATTAATAACCAACAACATGACATTAATAAGAAGTCTTGCAGAAATTCTCCTGCTAATGTGAAATCTATTTGGGTGCCTAAGAAGTCGATGAAGGCTAGCCCACAATCAAGACAAATTTGGGTGCCTAAGGCTTGCTTGAGGGCACAAGTAGCTACGTCGAGGCCACAACCTAAACAGCATGACGCAGCTACGCATACTGCCAGTATTCACTCGTTCTCAACGCTCAAGAACACACCAAGACCCAAAAGCGTGCATGTAATCAATTGTAAATGGGTCCATAAAAAGCCTCATTTTCAAACCGCGACATCGAGAAAGCTCTCTAGAGTCTCTATGAAACCGAAAGCAAAGCCCATTCACTGCATTTGGCAGCCTAGGACCTGTAATAAACCCCCTGACCCCAATTTGTAAATTCATACCCACTTACTAACTGCATTAGTCTCCTAGGACAACCCAAGCACTAACTACACGCACTGTCTTTGTGCACTTACTAACCACTAACTCACCATCTACCTCATGTTAATGTTGTAACGGGGACAATAACGGATTTATTCTGTCCATTACGATGTTAACACTTGGTTCTATATTCTCACAGAACCAACCAGCAAACAGGGCCATGGCAGAAGCAGGTGCCAGTTCTCAAGCCGGATCTGGTGCCCAGATTGTGGACATAGAAACACTTCTCCTCGAGCCACGTCTCACCGCAAGGCCGCAAGAACTTCAAGCCGTGCATGTGCTCCCCATTCAGGATCCTCCTCAAGGGCACACTTCTCAAGTAGGTAAGCATGCGCATTGGTTCAGTGATGTTGCTGGACCACTGGGTGATGGAACCTATTTCTGGGAAGCAGAATTGGAATTTAATGGCAAATGGGGTCGATACCACTTTTTCACGCGCGAGTTTGAAAGCTATCAAAACGCCGAAGTCATGAGATCAGTTTGGATCAAAGCGGGTGTGGACAGTTATTTCAGGGCCCACTTACCAAAGCCGGATTTCTTACGATGTTCATATCTGATCAGTACCATCACGCCAAGCAGGGCCAAGGGAGGCGACAACACCTTTGTGTTGCCATCACTGCTGCCGGGTCATGAGCTTAAAAGATTCAAGTTGACCCTCAATCTGGTAAGAGAAGCATTGGGTATGTATGGCATGCACATCCCAACAGAAAAGGAAACCATGGTTCCAGGTCGAATGAAACACAAAGATCTTAATAAGTTGAAGGATATGGTAGCGATGACACCTACCATTGCACTTCACCTGCGGACCATCATGCAACATTTTGCTTTCCCCGCCCAGGAACGATTCACAATGCCCCCGAAGAAAATATGGTTCAGCTTGTATCTAGCAGAGATAGAAAGCCTTCCCATCAATGTGCCACACTGGATCATAGATCAGATCCACCTAGCCCATCAAAGGTGGAACAAGAGGCAGAAAAATGTGCTCCACGGGTGTTGTGCTCTGACCAGAATAATCTATAGATGCTTGGCTTATGACGTGCCTATTCAGCGGGCACTCGTATGGTCCCGGGCCCAAGAATTCCAGAGAAGACTATCAACAGCAGGTCCCCCATCAAAGAAGATGAGGGGGGGAGTCCAACTACCCTGCGCTCAACCAAGGGGAGCCACCACTACACCAGAAATTACCCCTCCCCAGACACGACGCGTTAGGCCATTCACTATCCGGCTAGCAAGACCAAGTACAGAGGGACTCAATCTGGTGTTTCCACCCATTCCATCAGATTTGGAATTTCCACAGGGATTTACTCTTGAGGACCTCACGGATGAAGAAATTGCCAGGTTGATCTATGACTCTAATCTCGAAACTGAAGCAGAGCGAGCTCAGGAACCACAACCCCAAACAACAACATCGGCCCCCACTCAACCACAAGTTGTAGAAGTCGATGTAGATGAACAAGAGGCAGGAGGAGACGAAGAAGAAGCCGACGAAGAACAACATCAAGAATATGACGAACTCTCCGAGTTAGCAAGTGCCCCAGCGTATTCGGCACAAATAAAAAGACTGTATCGAACCATGCAGCTAGTTCAAGAACAGCATAAAATGTCACTTGAAGCAGGCAAGAGACTCATGAACGACTTGCTAGCTGAGGAAGGTGTGGACGAGTAGTTCATTGAGTCCTTAAACCTTCATGCCGACGCAGTAGGATTGGATGAGGCCATACATGAGGCAATGGCCTACATTCACAGATTTGAGAAAAGAGTTCCCGTTCGTCCCAGGAGGTCCGGGAAACAAATTCACATCAATGTATCAGCACCAGGAGAGACAACGCAAGAAGAAGAACATCAGGAAGCACCACTGTCACCACCATCCCCACCTCGCACTACACAATTCACTCCACCACATGACACTAGCACTACCACGTCCACTACCACTAGCATTGTCATGGGCATCCCACTCTCTCCGGGAATCCAATTCGGGGGAGTCACCATGCCCACTTTCACCACTCTGTTCACTGACGTCACATCCACTCCACCCACGATCCCCATCTACACTGTCACTCAAACAATCGACACGATGGAAACATCACCTGCCACAGCACCACTCCCTCCCCCCATGCCACCATCATCTCCCATACCCCCTCCACCCACATCTCCGCTTGCATCCACATCATTCACATCTCCCATCCCCGCCCCCATTCCCCCTGCATCTTCACCCCTCCCAGCATTATTTAATGTAAATAGTATATTTTTAGCATTAAATCAATGTGTATACCAGCTCCAGAATGAGTACAGAGCTCTGGACGACCGGTATCAACAACTGACAACGCACCATCAAAACTTACAAAGACAATTTCACAGTCTACAAACAGAAAATGCAGAACTGAATCAACGCTACACAACGCTTGAGCAGGCTCACCAAACATTATTGGAGGCACCCCAACCATCGACAGAATCAGGTGTCAAACAACTAGAAGCTTTGCTCGAAGTATACCAGACCGATAACCTGCGAGTCAGACGCAACTTGGCGCTACTACGGAAACATATGGCCACAGCACTGGAGGAGAACAAGAGACTGCAGCAGCAAAATGAAGCAAATCTAGAAGCAGCAATGGAAGGCTCTCCCCACGAAATTGATCCAGAACAGTTTAAAGCCGTACCCTCAGAGACAATGAAGACCATCTTGGAAAGCTATGCAGATCTATTAGATGCTCATGATGACTTGAAAAGGGAACGTGATGAGCTGTGCAATCAGCTCCAAGAGCAAAAGACAGCACCCAGAGTCACAGAAACGACCACGACTTCAGAGGAAGTCAAGACATTAAAAGAGCAGGTGGCCGAATTACAGGAAAGATTACTCATACACGAAAGGCAGCCCTCTCCAGTTGTCGAACCAGAACCCGAGGATTTGGTACCCATCGAGGTAGATGAGACGTATGAGGAACCATACGTTCCTATGCCAATGCCAGGTGGTGAGCAAACCGCAGAAGGAATGGATACGTTAGAAATTGAAGTACCTGAGTGGCTCCAGACACTAGAGAAAACAGCATCAACTCATGAAGATCGAGTGGCAGTTCAAATCCAATCTATGGCAAAGATAGAGGACACTATTATTAAATCAGAATACTTCCGCAGCATGTCCCACCATAGATGGATCGGAACCAATGATGATCAATACGTGCCATATTGTATACTCCTGGCGGACTACAATGCAGATATCCAACAAAGATGTGGCAAACCTCCAACGTTTGCTACACAGTTCGGGCCAGATGACATCCCAGAGAGCGCTCAAAAAGGATCCATTCATCAACCCACCTGGAGCATCCGACTCCTTGAAACCTACCCGGAGATGGTTCGCACCTGGACGAATATGCCTCTTTTTATTAAATATAACCCTTGTTACGTTCTTGTCTTCCGCAGACGCACATGGCCAGAGTTCACCCTTGCAGTCAAGAATGTCAAGGGCTCCGCCAAATGGTTAAACTACGTCTATCTAGCACCCCCTCAAGGACCTCCCACCGTCAATTACATGATTTCCACCATACGGCACTGGGCATCCAATTAAGGAATACCCCTGATGTGATGGCACAGATGTGCATGAAAATTTTTGAATTAATGCTTATTACATTCAAGACATTCAAGAATATCAAGGACCCACACTTCTCAGGTGTCGGATTCCTTACAGGAAACCAGGATTTAGTTTATGACATGAGCACCACTCCTTCCATAGAGGTGGTATATGCTTGGCATGCCAGAATAAAATACCTCCCAGCCTGCTTTAAACAAACATTCGAGGAGATGTTCATAACAGGGTTCTGGGAATACCACTCAGAAATATTTGTACCCAGACCCTCACATCTCCTCCATTTATTTGTTGTGGAGCGAACCATTCACTCAGAACAATTACGGGTGCCACATCCGGATGTCCCAGGGCCAGTCAATTGGGATGCATTGCTGACAGATCTAGCAAGGGGACTCAGGTTAGAAGAACACCACCTCGCCGCCGATGTTGTCCAATATTACGTCCAAAAAGCAGCTAGACAAGGGTCTGTCAAGGGCGACAGACGCGAGAGTGGGGGGGGTGTTGGCAGTAGTCTTGGTACACCAGGACTTACAAGACGTGAAAGTCAAAGAAGGGAGTCAGAGCGAAGGGACAGCACAAGCAAACAGGGCAGTCAAAGAAGATCTGGCAAGTAGGCCAATATTTTTTTCAAGACACTAATGCAGATCAAAGAGATGGACATGCAGGGAGGAAGAGCAAGTAGGGAGCTCGAAGATATGTATGGCAGATCACGAGAAGAAATCCCTACAACAACAGTGATTTTTATCACTAACAATCATTGTAAATATCATTTCACATTTTTGTAGCTCCATTTTGTGCAAGCCAGGGAGTCCTTGAGCTTGAGGAGCCTTAGAAGTAGTTGCGTACCAATTTTCGTATTTTTTAGATCTTGTTTGAGCCCCCAAATAAGCCCTGGAACCTAATTTTTAACTAGGCCGGACACTAGGTCTGGACAGGGCCAAAGCTAGTCAAAAACTATAAAAAGAGCTAGAGAGCTCATTTTTGAGGGTAGATTGTAATTGAAACAAACTTGTTAGAGCTTTTGAAAGTAATCTAAAGAACTCCATTGATTCTCTCTCTTTGTCTTACCGTGTGTGCGCGTGTGTGTGTATGTGTGTGCATGCTTGTGTGCCTCTCACTCACGCACTTGTGCCGCCGCTTGCTCGAGGTCTTCATACCATCCTCACGTCTTCCCGGATTGACATTAAAGGCGGTGCTACTCATCACTGAGCTACACCATGTATACTTGTGCATATATGTATGTAACACACCCATACACATTCATGTATATGTATTTATATATGCATCTATGTATGTATGTATGCATGCACATGTGTGTATGTAATCATGCATGTGTATCATTGCAAATGTACATATGACAATGGATGCATGGTTCCAAATGGATCTCTTAGAAAATTTTGGCCAATTTGTATTAAACTTCTATGGATATCCACAATTAGAATATATTTTGGACCAAAACTTAAAAATTTCCAAGTCTTTTAGCTTCTGTCATGACTTGTGTATCTGATTTCTGCTTTCATGAATTTTTTATTCATCAAACATCACATGTTCATGTTTGGAATGTCATTCTTGATGGATCACAAGTTCTTTTGCATTTCCTTTTTTTTCATTATTTTCTATGAAGAATTTGGATCATGTGATAAGGTTAGAGCTATTTTATTGGACTTGTTTGAGGCTTGCAAATCTGCTTGCAGCACAACTAAGAATGGATTTGATGGGTGGATTGATGTATATGTGTGTGGATGTATGCATGCACTCATGTATTTGTATTTTTCTCATGACATTCTTGACCCTGCAGTCTCTTCTACATTTACAGGATCTTATCTCACTCAAGATGTTATCCCGTGGTACAAACATCAGATGGGAACAAGTGTGGACTTGTTCAAAGTCTTGGTTTTTCTAGCCATTGCATGATAAGGCCTTTAGAGAAACTAGTTATGGAAGCTTTCAAACGGTTTTTTGTTGTGTTTTTGCAAGATTTGTGATCAAAAAATATAAAGAGCACATTGAAAGTCTTTTCAAATGGATGATGGATAGCTGGATCTCTTGATGGAGTGTCAAAACAAGAAGATTAGTTAGAATTCAAAGGATATTTTAAGGGCAAATATGTAGAGGAGATGATAGAATGGGATAGATGTAGCTATAATGCATGCGAAGGCAGTCAATTCACTTCCTTCTAGAATGGATTGAAGCATACATCCCATAACTCCTAATTGCATATACATCACTGAACTATCCTAGACACATGTAGAAGACAAGCGAACTATTGGAAAATAGTTAGCAGGTTCACATAGGAGTCTTCAAATTGCATGTGTCTTAGGTGGAAGATCCACATAGTCTATAGAACTTGAAGCAACAATGAAGAATTAGAAAGGGCTGCTAAGGCCAAGGCTCAACTTCTCGAAATTTCCCATCACCAGAGAGAGGTGACACCAGAGAGAGATGCATGCAAAACGAGTTCTCTCTAGAATATTTGGTATCTTGGAAGGGTGTCCACTCTCAATCTCCTCTTGGATAATTGAGGAAAATGATATTTAGAAGGGGGAGAGAATGTTAGACATAGATCCAAGCCTGATCATATATCAGTGTGTGTTGGAACAAGAACATGAGTTGCTAAGGTGCCTAGCTTCGGGTTATCCTAACATTTCACCTTAGAAAGTAGGATGAGTGTTCATGATGGCCACATATGACACTAGAGCACTATAGAATCTTTCTAATCTTGGAGCAACAGGATGAATAGGGTGGGATGAGAGTAGTACACACATAATTTTTCTAGTCTCTTTTGTGAGAAGGGTCTCACTATACATACATACATACATACATACATACATACATACATACATATATACATACATGCATACATACATACATACAAACATACATACATGCATGCATGCATGCATACATACATACATACATCCATACATACATACATCCATCCATACATACATACATATGTACGTATGTATGTACATACATACATATGTACGTACATACATACATACATACATACGTACATACATACATATATACACACACACATACATACATACATACATACATACATACACACATACATACATAAACACATACATACATACATACATACATACATACATACATACACACACATTTACACACACACACACATACATACATACACACACACACATACACACACACACATACATACATACATACATACATACATACATACATACATACATACATACATACATACATACATACATGCATACATACATATCATACATACATACATACATACATACACACACACATACACACACACATACATACATACATACATGCATACACACACACACACACACACACACACACATATATATATATATATATATATATATATATATATATATATATATATATATATATATATATATATATATATATATATATATATGTATATATATATATACACACACACACATGTACATACATCTATACATACATACATACATACATACATACATACATACATATGTACGTATATACATGCATGCATACATACAAACATGTAGAGAGTACATGCACGGAAGCAAAATGAAAAGAAGAGTGTACTCACAAAAGAAAGAGTATGAGAAACTCAAAGTGAGTAGACCAAGAAATGGGTAAACTCACATGGATTAGAAATGAGCTTGCCAAGAGCATGGAGTAGGCTCCTCAAGCTTCTAACCAAGTACAAATGTGTGGAGAGGCCCTCCTTATATAGATTTGGGAGGGGCTCTCCAAAGTACATTTCATGTGGGATAATTCCCCTTAAAGGAGAATTAATATAATGGTAGAAGCAAATGGCAAGGTACCCAAATACCAAAGAGATACAATATGAAATGTAAATAAAATGAAAATGGAGTGCCTCCTAGATAAAAAACGGATTTGCACCCATGAGGTTGCAAATGTAAATGATGTAGAAGCAATAATGTCATCAGCACCCCCTCTGCAGCTCGATTTTGGAGTGGATGAATTCTACAGAGGTCCACTGCTTGAGAGTAATCTTCTGAGATTATGAGCTTCTCGCAGATGAAATGGTCGAGCATGAAGCACTGGATTCTTGGTGATGGACAATGCTGACTTGTTGTTCGTGCGGATGCATGTCGGAGTAACCTACAAAACACCAATGTCAAATAATAATTATTGAAGTCAGATGGCCTCACATGCTGTAAAGTTGGATGCTCGGTACGGCCTTGATGGATGATAGAGCAACTATGGCTACTTCTTACTTACCCAATAGATAGGTCCTAAGCCAGGCAAGAATATATATCCAGAAGTAGACCATCAAGAATCAAGATCACTAGCCTAATCTGAATCTGAATATCCGACAAGTTAGATGTCTTGTTTGTACCAAGGAACATGATGTTGGGTGAGAGCAAGGTATCAAAGTAGTCTCTGAGAAGCATCACAATGTGTCTGATGAGGTTGATGTGGAAACTGACTGAGGATACGAATTGCATAGGCAATATCTGGTCTAGTGTTGGCCAAGTAGAGTAATTATCCAACAATTTGTCGATACACATGCACATCCACAAGTGATGATGAATCCTCTAGTGTGAGCTTGATGTTAGGATCAAGTGGTGTATATACTGAGCGACATTGGTGCATGTTATATCTTGAGAGAAGATCAGAGTAGTACTTCTTCTGTGATAGGAATATGATTTCTTTTGTTTGCCAAACTTCCATACCTAAGAAGTAGTGAACTACACCAAGATTTGTCATAGATTACTCAAGGTGAAGCTATGTGATGATGAATTGGATGCATTCTTCATCTGAACCTATTAAGATCAAGCCATCTACATAGAGGATGATGATGGCAACTAAGGATTCTTTTTGATAGATTTATAAGTTTGCATCGGCATTGCTTCTTTGAAATCCTTTATCTTTGAAGAACTTGTGAATCTTTTCATACTAAGCCTTGGGAGCTTGCTTGAGTCTGTAAAGTGCCTTGTGAAGCTTGTAGACTTGATCTTCCTTTCCTTTGATCTTGAAACCTTCAGGTTGGTGAGCATATACTTCTTCTTGAAGATCTCCATTGAGGAAAGCACTTTTGACATCCAGTTGGTAGATGGGCCACTTGAAATGTGCACTTAGAGCTAGAATGATTCTTGTAGTGGTAAACTGTTGCAGAGCCAAAGAGCGCACAAAGCAGAGAAAAAAGACGGGCCCCAAAATTTTTCCGATTTGGACCACCTATTTTTGTAACATATTCATTTTTGTAATATATTTCCCTTTGTAAAGGCACTAAAGGAGTCCTCTAGATGCATTCCCACAGAAGAATAGAAGCTTACCCATGTAAAATAGTAGAAAATTAGCTCTTAGTGAATAAAGTGCCGGTCACTTGTGTGAAAGGACCATTTTGAGGGCACCAGTATATAAGTCAAATGTGACTCTTTGTAAAGGACTTTTTGCCATTGTGAGAATAGAGAGCACAGAAATTCGAATTTGTGTCTTCTTCCCTCTTCATCTTCTTCTTCGTGAGCTTGTATGCATGTGTAGTGCTTGGAAAGAGTGCTTGTGAGTGTGATCTATCCTTGAGAGTGTTTCTTTGCTGTAGGAAAGGTGTGTACGAGGTGTAGGAAGCGCTGAAGCGTAGGGAAGTATTTCCGCGATTCAGTATTTCTGTCGTAACTGAAGTAGGAGCGTCGGAATTGAGTGAAACCACTGCCATTGGATGCGTCTTCTCGAGAGCTTCGAAACGCATATGCTATTTGCTATGTTTGGAGCTCGGAGCTAGGAGAAAAGTCCAAAATACTGACGGCTGCTGCACCAAGTATCGTTTCGCCTTGACCAACAGTTGAAGCTTGTTAGGATAAGTGTTTTCCTCATTTTCACTCTTGAGTAGTTCATTTGCATTGACCATTACGTGATTGCATGTCTTCATACACTCGGCTAGGTTAGTATACTCTTCGGATTGATAAATTAAAAGCGTGTATCCCCACTATATGCACTTGTGAGGGGATTGAGGTACAGTCTCTTTCTCCGCAAGTCCCTAAGTTGAAGCTTAGGTCAACACACTTTTTGGCGCCGTTGCCGGGGAGTGACGAATCAAACCGAGGCATTCGTGTGATGGTAAGTAGCTTTTTTGCTTTGAAGAACTTGGAGGAGCGGAAATCTTCTCTTCTTTGGTAAGTCATTTCAGCCGCACTTGCTACTTCTCATTCTTGGAGTGTGTGTAGTGAGTTGTTAGATTAGGGAAGTGAGTAGAAGAAGTAGAATAGGAGTGAGTGGAGAGTAGAGTAGGCTTAGGTTTGTTCAAGAATTTTCATTTTTCTGTAAGCTAGGAATCCCCAAGTATAAAAGCCAAAAATTTTTCATTATTCAAGTTACTTGTTGAACAAGTATCGTGGAGAGCTGTGTCGAGTGTCGTGTGAGCCCAGCGATCGTTTCGAGGGAAGCAAGCAATAGGGAAGAGATCTGTGCAAAAGAGTTGGACCAAGAGATCATGGGAGCTTCCAAGGTAAACTAAACCACACATTTGTTCAAAAATTTCCAGTATTTAAACCTAGGAAAGGAAAGAAACGACCTGCGCTGAGTGTCGTTTGGGCCTTCAGGGGGTTAAAGGTCATTTGTTGATTGCTACAGTGGGTGAGGGTAAGAGAGAAGAGCTAGGTGAGAAAGGGGGAAACATCAAACCTCAAAAAACATTATAAAAAAATTGAAAAAGGGTCAAGTATCGCTTTGCTCCTGCGGTCGAGTATCGTTTTACTCCTGCGGTTGAGTATCGTGATATTTCCCAGCGGTCGTCGATCGTTTCGGTAGAGGTCGTTTCGTTAGAGATCGTTTCAGACAGCGGTCGTAGATCGTTTCGGTAGAGATCGTTTTGATCAGAGATCGTCGGTCGCGTATCGTTTGCCAAGTATCGCTATCCAGAGATCGCGACACTTGTCAAAGGTCGTGTATCGTTTGTCATAGGTGTCGTCGGTCGTCGATCGTTTGGTGGAGATCGCGACATTGGTCAAAGGTCGGTATCGTTTCAATTAGGTATCGTCGATCGTTTCTAGTGAAGGTCGCAGATCGTTTATATTCGAGTATCGTGTATCGTCTAGTGAGAGATCGTGTGTCGTTTCAGCCCAAGTATCGCCGATCGTTTCTACTAGAGATCGTCAGTCGTGTATCGTTGTCTGCCAGAGATCGTTTTGTTAGAGATCGTTTAGTCAAAGATCGTTTTCCAGCGATCGTTTTGATCAAGTATCGTTTAGACCCAAGTGTCGATTTCCAGCGATCGTTTTGATCGAGTATCGTTTCTGAGCGGTCGTCTTGGTCAGAGGTCGTAGATCGTTTCATTGAAAGGTCGTGTATCGTTTCCAGTCAGAGATCGTTTTCTCCAAAGATCGTTCTTCAGCGATCGTTTCTCTGAAGTATCGTCTGTCAGCGATCGTTTTCTCAGAGATTGTGAGAGTCAAGTATCGTGACTTGAATTTCTCTTTCAGCCACATTTCAGCCTAAGTTTTCCCTAGACTTCTGAACCATAACTTAGAACTCTAGAGACTAAGGGTGGACCAGAATTGATCAGAGCTCTTAAGTGAATGAACCTGAGATCGGGAAGAACCCTAGGAAGCCGAAGAAGTGTAATTTCTTCTGTAGGGAGTGTTGCCGACCCAAGCAACCGTTCACACTATTCTGAGACCTCCAGTGAGTCAGAAGGAGAAATCCCCATGGCTTCCGAGGATATGCAAAACACTGTGCCCTTGAATTGCCAGATGTCCGTCATTGAGGGTGAATACAGAACTTCCTTAGAATATGTGAGCACTAACCACAATGAGATACCTATCTATTTGGATGGTCTAAACAGATCAGTGGCTAGACTAAGGAAGGCTTCAGAGGCCTACATAGTGCCAAGACAAGCAGTTAAGTACATAGGAGGACTGTACATGGATAAACAAGACATTCAATACGTGGTCACAGAACACCCTGAAATCATTAATGAGCGTGGTGAAGAAAATAAAACTTCAAGCTTAAATGGATATGGAACTGAGGAACAAGTAACTACCCCTAGAGGGAGATCAACAATTACTAAAGTTTGGAGAGGAGACTTAGTTCCCCAGGATGACACTCTAATAGATGTGTATTTGATCAACGGGATGGAGCATCTGCTCAGAACCCATTCCTCAATTTGGGAAGCTGCTCCTAATCCGGTTACCATCTATGAGTTACAAGATCCTGAATTCTCCACCATCATCACATATTTGGACAAAGACCACAGAAGGTATTGGCCAGTCACTGAATTAGAGAGAGCTGAGCTGAAATATCAGAACATCCCAGTGTTCCCCCCAAGGGACCAAGCCACAACTTCACGGAACCCACATGGAACTTCTCAAAATGATTCAAGTCAACATTCGGGACAAACACAACAAACTAACGAACTCAGATCCCCATCAGACCACATGTACAATTCACAATGCCTGCCACTAATCCTAATTACCGGCCACAACCAGCTATTGACCCAAGACAAGGAGTTCATACTCCAGTCATACCACAGGTAGTACGAGGACCAGGCATACCAATAGGAAGACCAAATTACCCTGTAATGCCGAGGCAACCTGAAACAGGAAGGAGACTAAGGCCGATTCAAGTAGCCAAATGCATGAGAAATCATTATGATGGCTCGAGTGAACCCTATAATCACATAGCAGAATTTAAACAAGTAGTTAGAGCCGAGCAGGTAGATGACTTCATGATTCAATATGAGTCCTTTGGCCTTACCCTGTCAGACACAGCCCTGGCCTGGTTTCAGCCATTAGATCCAAATACCTTCCAGAACATGGATCAAGTGTATCAAGAAATGATTGAAGAATTTACCAAGTCTGGAATCAAGAACAATTCTTCGTCATTAATCCACAGCTTCAAACAAGCTCCAACTGAGTCAGTCAGATTGGCAGCCAGGAGATTCAAGCAGTATGTGGATAGATGCCCCGTGGAGGAGAGACCAACTCAAAATAAAATGGTATCATTGTTCTTAGAAGGACTGTTGAACGGAACCTTGAGGTCATTAGTGTATGTGAAGAGAGTTCAAACTTTGCAAGAGTGTATGAAGGAATGTATAGACTTAGAGGATAACCTTGCAGAAGACTTGAAAATACCCCAAGGTAGTGTGAAAAGTGAAGAGTCATCAAATAGCACATCAAACCCTAAAAACAACATAGAGGAAATTGCCGACTTGCTAGCAAAGAAACTGAATATGCAAGGACAGAGGAATTATCCCACCAATCCTATGAGAATGCCTATGCTTAGAAGATGTATGCAGTGCGGAGGGGATCATCCTTCTCACTTGTGTAGTAGAGGAGTGGTCCCACCACCTGCCTATGCTCCTCATAGACCCTCTGTTCCCGGACCACTACAGTATTGCAGTATAGAGCAGAGGTACACAAACCATAGCACTGAGAACTGCCCTTACAATAGGCAAACCAGACCCACCCAGCCTTATGTGAGACCATATGGATATCCGCAGAACCAGCAGGGAGGAGAAGCCTTTAGATATCCCTCATATCAGCCACAGGCACCAATACCACGACCATACACATACCAGGGATATACACAACCTCAACCAGTGCTAGGACAACAACCGCCCCACCCTCAGAACGTGGTCCCTGTTAAGATAGCGCAACCAGAGGAAAACTTAGAAAGGGCCATAGTGCCAGCTACACCTTTGACTAGTAGTGAACCATATGACTCATTTTACGAACCTAGTCAAGGAACATACCCAGATTATGAGAGCTCAATAATGGAATATGGGCAACAATATGACCCATATGCTTATGGCATGGAGACACCAGAGAATGCATACAACTACGAGCAAGATTATGTACCATTAATGTATACAGCTCCTAGAGCAACCATGCCACCTCGACCAATGAATAGACCGCCTGTACCTAGAGGACCATGCTACAGGTGTGGAGGTGACCACTATATTAGAGAATGTACATTGCCAAACCCACCACCACCACAACGAATTTGGGAAGGTTACTGTAGCGATTGTGGAAAGGAACATCTTTTTAGAGATTGTCCTAAGAACCCAAACAAAGTCACATCTAATGTACAGATTAACGTGATAGAGGTAATTGAATCGTCAGGGAGTGACAAAGAGTACACTATACCTTTAAAAGCCATAACAAGAGCAAAGGCTAGAGAAAACCCTGAAAAAACCGAAGAAAATAATCGAAGTGACAAAGAGGGAACTACACCCATCCCTCACAGAGTAGAAGACTCAGAAGAACCAGAAAAAAGTGTCACCAGTAAACGATCCCAAAGATGGAAGCAAAGGAGAGACAGGATAAAAGAAAAAAAGTTATTGCAAAAGAAGGAAAATGAAAAGAGTAAACAGAAATCAATAGAAGAAGCACAAGTGGAAGAAGAAAATAAAATGGAGGAAGAAAAGAAGGAGGTAGGATCGGTATTAGCAGACCCAATGCCTGAAGATTTAGCAATGTGGATTCAGGCATACAAAGCGAGAATAAAAGCAGGACCTACCATAGAACAACATGAGAGAGAGTATCCGAGAGGCGACTTAGAGAAAGAAAGATTGGAAATCTGCAAAAAATTAATAGAAGTTGCCCAACAAACATTAGAAAAACCCGCATCACCTTTACCAAACAACCGAATTTGCGAAGAAAAATTCCAAGAGTGTCTAAACAATCAGGAAAAGCCTAATGTAAATAGACCTCTGGATGATGAACTTGGTATTGAGAGAAAGGAAGGATCCATAGTCCCTGAAACAGAAGGAGATTGGACTAAGGATTTATGGGTGCGAGTTCAAGAGGACAAGTGGAGAAAAGCAGAGGGAATGGAACCGCCCTTTGAAGAATTGAAAGCAGAAAACGAAATAGAGGATTCAATACCTGAACTTAATTCTGAAGAAATTTTTCCAATGGATGCAAGTGACAAAGAAGCCGAAGACGATGTAAAGGAACTGCCCAACTACACCGGGGAATACGAGCACAACTCAGAATTGTATCGCATTCCATCAATAACGAGACGAGAAACAAATCCATCAGTTCAAACATCGGAGATCATACAACGCCTTAGAGAGGTGAAAATCCCATGTACCTTAACATTCGAGGAACTGCTAAAGGTAAAACCACATCTAAAAGAAAAATTGATCAATCAGTGGGAAGTCAAGGAAGAAAAGAAGGAGGTAGATGACGAAGTGAAAACGATGAGAATTCCAGTGGATAAAGTAGGAGACTTTAGTGAAGGGGACGAAGGAAATACATGTCTACCAATCACCTATAGGGGTTACACAACCAAAGCCATATTAGATTCAGGAGCTGGTGTTGGCATTGCTACCAAAGAAATTTGGGAGAAATGGGGAAAACCAGCATTGAGACCAACACGCATGAAAATTCAAATGGCAGATGGACATACGGAAAGACCCTTAGGATTGTTGGAACGAGTAATCTTCACTACATGCGGAGTGGAATTCGAACATACTTTAGCAATATGTCACTTTGAAAGGCCAAGCAATTATGAGATGATCTTGGGAAGGCCATTCATGAGACAGCTAAAGGTTGTACAAGACTGGGGAAAAGATGCAGTGTACCTACAACACGCAGGAGTTACCACTAGGATCAACCTACATACGTACACATATCAAGATGTACCACCTCTGCAATGGAATCAAATCCACAAAGAGGAAGACGATCAATCGATTCATAGCGCAGGCTCTAGTGACCAATCCTGGATGAACGAGGACACTCATCTATGGATATGCCAAGCTGCAAAAAAGGAAGAAGAGAGAAGAGAAAGTTGGCAGCAGAAACAAGGTGTAGAGAGATCGGTACAAGATCCAGCTTATATGCCACAAGTATTTCTAGACGAAGAATTCGAACCTCACGGTTGGATGGAAATCTTAGCCACCCTCGATGTTTGTGTAAACGAAGAAGTGGTAACTATGAACGAATGTATTGACGAGGAGGGTTATGACGTTAGTCTGTATATGGTAGTCCTTCAGGAGGCAGAAGAAGGAGAAGTAATTGAGAAAGACTGGAAGGAGGACTACGAGAGCATTGAAATGGAACCAGAACCTATGGATCTAGGGATTAGTACCACCAACATGGACATCACTGCCAACGAACAACATAAGGATCTCACACAAAAGGAAGAATTAGAAGTTGAAAGGGAGTTGGAAGATGACGATAATAAGCTTCAAGACCAATTTGAGGTACCAGCTCATTTAAAAAAATATGAAGTGGAAGAGAGAAAGATTGCTATTCAAATGCCTAAAAGAGAGGCACAACCGGGAATAGCATATGATAATAAAGAGCAAACCAAAAAAATAGTTGTAACCATGGAAGGAGGAGAGGAACGATGTACTTTCATAGGACAGGATGTCTCAGCGGAAGAAGAGCGAGAGTTAATTCAACTCATAAGAGAATACCGGGATGTCTTTGCTTGGACTTATAAGGATTTAAAAGGAGTAGATCCATCTATATGTGCGCATAGAATCCCCATGACATCCGAAGCCAAACCTTCCAAACAGAGACCGTATACTTATAATGATGTGTATTCAGCCAAGATAAAAGAAGAGATAGATAAGTTGTTGGACGCCGGATTTATATACGAGATAGAACACACAGAATGGGTATCGCCATTAGTGGTAGTGCCCAAGAAAAATGGAAAATTGAGAGTGTGCATAAATCTGAAGAAGGTGAATGCAGCCACTATACGTGATAGCTACCCATTACCGATTACGGATCATCTATTGGAGAGGGTAGCAGGTAAAGAGGTCTATAGCTTCCTAGATGGTTTCTCTGGATACAATCAGGTGGCTATTGCGACTGAGGATCAACACAAGACAGCATTTGCCACTGAATGGGGTGTGTATGCATTCAGAGTGATGCCCTTTGGACTCACTAATGCACCGGCTACCTTCCAACGATTAATGTGTCACGTGTTCAAGGAATTTTTGAAAAAAAGCATGGAAGTGTATGTAGATGATCTTTGCACGTATTCCAATCAAAGACCCGATCACATACCGGAATTAAGGAAGATATTCAACAAATGTAGGCAGTATAGAGTCTGCTTAAACCCAGAAAAATGTGTCTTCATGGTAAGACAAGGAAAAATCCTAGGACACATTGTTTCAAAGAATGGAATATCTACAGATGAGGATAAGATTAAAGTCATATTGGACTTACCAAGACCCAAGAATGCGAAAGAAGTACAAGCCTTTATGGGACACTGTGGATATTACCGTAGGTTTATTCACATGTATGCCATAATAGCTAAGCCCTTATACGGTCTATTGACTCAGTTCTCTTGGACAGACGAGTGTGAGAAGGCCTTCAACGAGCTTAAAAAGAGGCTGAGTACAGCCCCAATTCTAAAATCACCCAACTGGAACAAGCCTTTTCATATTCATGTTGACGCTTCGAATTATGCAATTGGATGTATCCTAGCTCAACCGGCTGACGAAGGAAAACTTGATCATCCAATCGCTTATGCAAGTAGACAATTAAACCAAGCCGAAAGAAATTACACTACTACAGAAAGAGAGGGCTTAGGAATGGTTTATGCAGTCAAGAAGTTTAGACATTACCTCTTAGCCAACAAATTCAAATTCTTCATAGACCATCAAGCTTTGTTGTATTTAGTCAATAAACCTTGTAGCACGGGAAGGTTGGTGCGATGGTTCTTGTTACTAATGGAGTTTGACTTTGAGGTGATAGTCAAAAAAGGAAACACACATGTGAGAGCAGACCATCTTTCTAGGTTAAAACACGGAGAGCCACCTAGCGGAATCCCTGATGATTTGCCAGACACCTATCTTTTTAACCTGGAAGTATGTCCTCAGTGGGCAGAAAAGTTGATCCCTATACTTACACATGGACCTAAAGATGGGATCACGCCAAACCGAAAGCAAGATCTTTGGAGGACTAAAAACCTTCACATTATTGCTGGAAGTTTATACCACCAGGATTCAAGCGGACTACTGATGAGATGCGTAGAAGAAGATGAACAAAACATGTGGCTTCAGAAAGCGCACATAAATCAGTGGAACACTCACTTGAACGCAAATGGAACATGGCAAACACTCAAGAGATTCGGCATATATTGGCCAACCATGCAACGAGATGCACATCATTATGTGTCAAACTGTCAAATCTGTCAAGAACAAATCCCAGATGAGAACTCTACGTTATGCTATTCTACAATAGCACCAAGGTGGAGCATGCCTTTAGTGAAATTCTTGAAAACTCGAGAGTACCCGGAGGGAGCAACCTTAGCAAGGAAACGTACTCTTGAAGAACAGAGCAAAGATTACGTCATCCTAGGAAAACAACTTTTTAAACGCGGGAGAGATAACCAGCTAAGATTGTGCATTCATGAAAATGAATATCTCTCTGTATTATAAATGGCACACGCAGGAGCTGCGGGAGGACACTTCTCAGCAGACAGAACGGTCAAGATGATTCTCTTTGCAGGCTTGTGGTGGCCAACTCTACATATGGACGCAGAAACATACGTGAGAAGCTGTGAAACATGTCAGAGAGCAAAATATCCTATTAGAAGAGATGACATGCCTTTAAGACCCATGGTTTGTGCGAGAGCATTTACCAAATGGGGTATTGACTTCATAGGACCTATCAATCCACCTGCGAAAGGATCACATGCGGAATACATCATAGTAGCCACCGACTACTTGACAAAGTGGGTAGAAGCTAAAGCCACTCGCAAAAATGATGCTCAAACTACAGCAAAATTTCTCTTTGAGCACATTTTCACCCGATTTGGACTACCGATCGAGATAGTAAGTGATCGAGGAACTCATTTCCTAAACGAAGTCATTGAATCTCTAATGAATGAATTTCTAGTGGTCCACAAAAAATCAGCCCCATACCATCCTCAAGCCAACGGACAGGCTGAAAGTTCCAACAAAGTACTATGTACGGTATTGACAAAGATTGTCAATAATGGAAGGTCAGATTGGGACAAACAATTGCATCACGCAATTTGGGCCTTCCGAGTGGCATATAAAACGGCCATTGGAACTACGCCTTTCAACCTAGTGTATGGGCAGAATGCAATTTTGCCAATTGACTTCTTAGTACCTACACTAAAAGTGGCCCAGCAATATGAGTGGAAAGGTCATGAGTTGTCTCAACAATTAGATCAAATCGAAAAGCTGCACGAGACTAGATTGCAAGCGGTAGCAGGCATTTATGCCACCAAACGGAGACAAAAGGCTTATTATGATGCACATATAAAAGACAAGGGACTGAAAGAAGGCGATTTAGTCTTAGTATACACCCTCAAACAGCATGCAAAGAAACTACAGAAACGTGGATATGGACCTATGATCATAAATCGAATCTCCACTAGTGGTGCAGTCAATCTCGCCACACTAGACGGAGATATTCTTCCCAACTACATCAGTGGATGCAGAGTGAAAAGATTCATGGAGCCTCTAACGGATCAGATGCTAGCACGACTATTAGGAGCTCAGAGTAGGAAAAAGGAAGAAGAACGCATACGAGAAGAAGCTAGACAGGAAGCCCTAGAACGTATCAGAAACCGAAAAGAGTGGATGAGAGAAAGAGACGAGAGATATAGATTAGGAGAAGAACTCATCCCTATGGCTAATTTTAGAGCCACGGAGAACTCAGGACAACAAAGAAGACAGCCTTATTTGAATCTGGGAGCAGGACGAAAAGAGTACCACTTAGTGGATGCTCTCATAGACACAGGAGCAGCAATAAGCTGCATTAGATTTTCTTTGTCTCAAAGACTTAAGGAGGAGTTACGGCCATCGAAGGCACAGTTAATTGGAATAGGAGGAAAAGTGACTCAATGCATAGGTGAGATAACTTTACCTCTACATATGGGCAACAACACTATGGAGCAGAAACTCTTAGTGTGTCAAGACCAAGATTTGCTTGAAGATGTGGTGTTAGGCCAAGATTGGATCTACGAATATGAGGTAACCATTCAATTGGCTTTAGGATACATCTCGGCCAGGATAGGACCTCGTGAAGTATATAGTTTGCTAGACGAACGACCACCCAAAGCTGCTATTATAGAGCCAGAAGTTCATCCTAATGAACAAAGTCATGATTGTATGTTCACTAGCAATATAGAAACCCCATTATCAAGTACTTCATGTGAAAATACCGTGAGTCCTGTGTGCATTCCATCTTCGAGTATAGAAAGTCACAAGAGTGCACAAGAACATGGAATCAAGCCCAGTGAACCACAAGGCACAAGAGAGAATATTCCTCTGCAAGAATTGAAGTCTACACCTGTGGAAGTGTACCCCATTCCACATTCCACACTAGCTTGGATACGAAAGGAACAAAAGAAGGCCTATCTTCAGCAACAGACAAGTCTTCGACAGCAGCGTGAGCAATCGAATAGGAAGACAAAGAATTTCAAACACTTCAGTCAACCACGAATAAATAGCATATGGGTCCCAAAGAAACTGATAACTGCACAACCTGATCGAACAAAAATATGGATCCCAAAGTCATGTACTCCAAGGACAACCATCTCAAACAAGGAACATCCTCAGAAGGGCTATCACACTCAATAGGGTCAACAGGCACATCAGCCGAGAAAAAGGACATATTGGAGGAAGAAGGAATCTCCAAATGCAATACAAACCGACTTGAGATTCACAAAACAAAATCAGCGGACATACTACCAAAGACGAACCGCAATCATCAAAAAGGTGGAGAATACAGTACAGTCCTCCCAAGTGAAGCAAATATGGGTGCCGAAAGACAAGACAAGCTGCATACAGCATGCAACTACTTCCAATTGCACACATGAGGAGTTGTCACGATCCAGAGTATGCATGATAGGGCCACATTACAAGGCCAAGCATTCGGCACGTCCTTCTTCTATTTTCGGATAGTCATGCACATTTTCCCTTTGGAAATAGGAGAGCACTTGTACATACTTAAAAATATTACTCCAAAAAAATTTCACTAACCGCTTCGGCTATGTACTAACTTTTTATGTTTTCTTTTCAGCAAAAAAATATAAAAATACATGAAAAAAATTCAGGTATTACCTTTCTCACACCCACGGGAAAGGGACGGCACCATGCACTCGGAGCTTCATCGAATTATTAATCAACATATGGAGGAGGATTTCTGAAAAACATATGGATACTAATTCATCCTCTATATTGAGTGCAGATGACATCTTCTGACTCAGAAGCTACACAGCAGGAAGAGGAACTACTTCTTCCATTGGGGTCAATAACCAAGGTCAGAGGACATTGGTTTCGAGATGACCAACCTATCTCGGAACTTCTCTTTATGGAAACCATCAAGATTATGGACAGGGATCACTATTTCCCAATCATGTCACAAGATTTCAAGACCATAATACAAGGGTTACCACATATCGAGGAAGTATGGACTCAAGCTGGAATTGAAGCATTTTTGAAAATACCTATATGCGTACCAGACTTCCAAAGATGTACGCAGGTAATGAATACCATGCAGCCGGTTGCTACAAAGATTTCGGTTCCAGAAGCAAAGGTTTTGGACAAGGTAGGCACATGGAAGACAATTCAATTCACTCATGAATTGATCAATAAGGCCTTTGGATGGAATCAAGAAGGCATTACCAATGTCAAAGAGGAATGCCATGACCCCAAGAAAAGATCATTCCTGTAGATTAACAGAGTAGATATTGAAGATGCGGTACGGTTGGTACACCAACACTTTTGTTTTCCTGGCATGAACAGATACACTGCACCTCAGAAGATAGTAGTTCAGTTACTCTCCCATGCCATGCGACAGATAGGAAACAAAGTGAATCTCACAGGTTACGTACAAGAACGATTGTTTGAAGCTCAGAAGAAATGGGGGCAAAAGAAGTTCCTGAACGATGGTTCAGCTTTGACCTTATTGATATATGAAGCCCTAGACATGAGACACTGCTTACGGGAGATGCCTACATCAGAAGGGCTAGCAAGGTATGCAAAATCAGCTTTGGTCTCTAAAAAGAAGAAAACCGTAATTTCGGTTGAAGAGGCTGGCACCAGCACACAGAAACCCATGAGGGGCACGAAACGCTTGCGAGAAGAGGAAGCCCAAACAACACCTCAGTCTAAGAGAACGCATCTCTTGCCTAAGATCACGACGGCTCCAATGCCGATTTCAAAAAGAGACTTGTCTGCTGCCCTCGAGCAAACACACCAGTATATGCAAGGGCAGGTGAATCTAAATGTCCAAGGACATCATTATAGACAAGCAAGTCAAGTTCAGCAAAAAGAGAGTACCGAGAAGACTCCAAAACAACCTGGAAGATACCAAGAATTGGGCATTGATGACTCGAGTACGAATACGGAATCAAGTCCTGAGAAAGACACGCTAGATACTGATATCAGGACGGAAACTTATGAAGAAGAAGGACCAGAAGTCAATCAAATGGCAGTGACACCGGACAACCAAAAGGAAAAAGAAAAGAAAGTGGATGATGCTCAGGAACAGGAGCACGTCATTCAGTTGAATGACACTACAGAAATGAGCATCAAGGAAGATACGACTACTGGGGTTACACATGTCAAAGCACCTATTAAAGAGGAAGAACAAACCCCAAAGAATAAGGAAACGGGAGAGCTCCAACAAGCAACCATAATCGAGGTGCCTGAGGACACACCTCAAGGACATGATGAAAACATGGGGGCCGAGCCAAGGATTCAACTTCAGATCAGGCAGCCCCATGATACCACATTACACATCGCTCAAGGCAAAGACGTGACTACCGGAGAAGAACCCTCAATACCTAAAACATGGCTCAATGTAGATGTGACGCAGCTAAAACCGGTAGTAAAGCAAATGATCCAGACAGCCATGGATACGCAACAACAAATGATGGACATAGATGCAGACTATGACAAAGCTATGAAAGAAAAGAATCAGTTTCAAGTTATGAGTGAACAGTTGTCTGCACAACTGATTCAGGTACAAAAAGAGATAGCCACCAAAAACACTGAGCTGTTAGAAACACAAACACAATACGAGTCACTAAGCACTCAGCATCACCAACTGCAAAAACAGCTCGAAGACACACAGAAATTATATGATGCTACTGCAGCAGAAAAAGACAGAATGAAGACCAGAAGCACTCTACTAGAAACACAGTTAAAGTTATATATGGATGAGAATGATACTTTACGGAACAAAAATAAAGAGTTGATGAAATCACGTTTATATGACCAACCAATCAAACAACATGAGTCAACTGAAAGTAAAGAAGATGAATTAAGAGATCAACTCACACAATATGAAGCTTTGCTAAAACAAGAGCGTGCAGTAAGAGAAGAAGAAGAACGTAAGCACAATCAGGAAATAAGTGAGCTCAAGAGGCAGCTGAATTCAGCACAGGCAAAACTGGTACAGAGCTACAGTGAAAACATGGATCACGTAGCTGACATAGGTAAAGAGCTCCTAGCCACCAAAGAAAAACTCGGGGAAGCCATACAGCAGATAAAGGAAAAAGATGACTGCATTGAAGAGCTAAAAAATCAGCAGAAGGGCAAAGAACCGATCGGGACATCAGTAGTGCCAGAAACAGAACATCCTACTGACGAGGTAGAGGTAAGCCCTCTATCTCAACCGATCTATCATTCTCCAATGCATGAGCAGATGGCGGATATGCATGATGATCATCCAATGCCATACACTGCAGAAATAAGTCAGAAGGAACGGGCACTAGTGGTGTCCCGATTGACGGAAAATTTTGAGAATGAAGTCATCAAGGTCATGAAGGAAGCCAAAATCAAAGGTAAAGACTTGGAAAAGATCATCAAGCCTTTCAACATTCCATATGGACTGTTGAAAGAGAAAACAAGGCAATATATAAAGAAGGTTACACACAAAAGTCCAGATGAGCAGCTCAATTTCAAGAATGACACCTTCAGGTATACTCAAGCAGAGTTCGAAGCTGCACAGCCGGTGTGGAGGAGAAAATTTTTGGAGAAACATCCCACACTACGGGTGCACTGGCAAGCCGCACCTTACTTATTACAGGTAAACCCTTCATTTTGTCCAATACCACGAAGAAGGGATGCAACAGAATTTTTGGCTTCACAACGCAGCGGCACTATTAATAAACTGTGGCTAAACTATCCGATGTTACCTAGCCCGCCACATAACTATTTGCCAACCGAGGATTATATGATCAAAACAATAGAGTTTTGGCTCCAAAACTATGCGACTGTACCAGATTTAGCAGTTAAGATGACAAATAAAATACTTAGTATGCTACTGACAGTTTTGAAGGTCTTCAAACATGCAGCGTATACATTTCTGAACTTCATCGGCATCAATCAAGGCACCGATATACTTATTTTCGATCTATCAGTAATGCCGAGCCGCCCCACAATAATGGCATATTATTCTAGACTAATGTTTTTGCCAAGTCCGTACATGCAAACATTTGAAGAAGCATTTTTTACAGGTTTTTTTGAAATAGATTCAGAGATATTTTTGAAGATGTCATCCAATCTGAATGCCAGACTTGTGGCCTACGAATTAAGCTTCTTCGCAGATCACCGACAACCGCCCAATGATGGAGTAAAAGCTGAACAATGGAAACAGATCATGATACGTGAAGCCAATCTGCTAAATGATACAGAGCAACAAGTATACAGAACGTACGCCCGGCGCTTATCAAAGCCTGTCGGGGACGACAGAGTTCAGGAGGGGGGCAGTGTCGAGGGCGAGACGAGTAAGAAGAGGAAAAAAAGAAAGCAACGAAAGAAACAGCTTCACTAAAAGACAAATCTGAAGATGCATCTCTGCAGGAAGCCCCGCAGGGGTGCACACACCAAGGAAAAGCACGCAGCCGGAAGAAGGAATCAGGGCCAACATGTATCACTTATGTGGATGCTTCAACCTCTTGAGTGGCAGAGGTTTCAGATCAAGGCTTACGAGCTACATCCGCATATGTGCACTAATGGCGTGCGTGGCAAACCAAATCAACCAGGTCCAATGTGTGCAACCAGGACAAACCAGAGCGCCTCTAAAACGTAATGCAAGATCAAGATTCAGACAACACTGACCACTGGGCGCGGGCGCGAAGCAAAGTCTGTCAAGGGACGACAGAGGCGAAGAGGGGGAGAGTGTTGCAGAGCCAAAGAGCGCACAAAGCAGAGAAAAAAGACGGGCCCCAAAATTTTTCCGATTTTGACCACCTATTTTTGTAACATATTCATTTTTGTAATATATTTCCCTTTGTAAAGGCACTAGAGGAGTCCTCTAGATGCATTCCCACAGAAGAATAGAAGCTTACCCATGTAAAATAGTAGAAAATTAGCTCTTAGTGAATAAAGTGCCGATCACTTGTGTGAAAGGACCATTTTGAGGGCACCAGTATATAAGTCAAATGTGACTCTTTGTAAAGGACTTTTTGCCATTGTGAGAATAGAGAGCACAGAAATTCGAATTTGTGTCTTCTTCCCTCTTCATCTTCTTCTTCGTGAGCTTGTATGCATGTGTAGTGCTTGGAAAGAGTGCTTGTGAGTGTGATCTATCCTTGAGAGTGTTTCTTTGCTGTAGGAAAGGTGTGTACGAGGTGTAGGAAGCGCTGAAGCGTAGGGAAGTATTTCCGTGATTCAGTATTTCTGTCGTAACTTGAAGTAGGAGCGTCGGAATTGAGTGAAACCACTGCCATTGGATGCGTCTTCTCGAGAGCTTCGAAACGCATATGCTATTTGCTATGTTTGGAGCTCGGAGCTAGGAGAAAAGTCCAAAATACTGACGGCTGCTGCACCAAGTATCGTTTCGCCTTGACCAACAGTTGAAGCTTGTTAGGATAAGTGTTTTCCTCATTTTCACTCTTGAGTAGTTCATTTGCATTGACCATTACGTGATTGCATGTCTTCATACACTCGGCTAGGTTAGTATACTCTTCGGATTGATAAATTAAAAGCGTGTATCCCCACTATATGCACTTGTGAGGGGATTGAGGTACAGTCTCTTTCTCCGCAAGTCCCTAAGTTGAAGCTTAGGTCAACATAAACCTTGTAGTAGGGACAAAGGTTTCATCATAATCAATGCCATGTTGTCGCTTGTATCCCTCAACTATAAGTCTTGCTTTGTTCTTGTACAATGTACCATCCAATTTGTACTTGACTTTGTATAACCACTTAAATCCTATGACTTGGTGATTTGTGGGCTTAGGAACAAGTGTCCAAGTGTTCTTCTTCTTGATTGTATCCATTTTGACTTGCATAGCTTCTTCCAACTTAAGTTGTCCTTGAGCTTATTTTTAGTTTGAAGGCTCTGGAATCTATTGGATCTAATGTATCAATCATAATTAACATAATGACTTTGTTCTTGTTGTTGCTTTTCAATGAGCCTTTGTGATCTTCTTGGTTGGTTTGAAGTACTTGCCTTTGAGTTGTGTTTGGAAAAGACTATGTCCCCCTTTGAAGTGTAGATGGGTGGACTAAAACTTGTACTTGGATCTTTACTTGAGTATGTTTAAGCTTCATTAAAGATTACATATTTTGAAATTGTGATGGAGTGGTTTTCAAGATCATACAATCTATACGCTTTTGATTGTTCACTATAGCCAATGAATATATGCTTCTTAGGCTTGGACTATAACTTGCTTCAAGCTTCTTTTGGCACATGGACAAGTGCTTCACTCCAAATACTTGAAAGTAATTGAAATTAGGATTTCTTCCATAGTATGCTTCAAAGGGTGTCTTGTTGTTTAATGTACTAGTGAAGCCTCGATTGAGCATGTACACGATAGTGTGCACTACCTCTGCCCGAAACTTGAAGGGTAATTCTTTGTTGTGAAGCATGGTTCATGCCATTTCCATCACACATCGGATCTTTCTCTCACCTACTCCATTTTGGAATGGAGTGTAAGGTTGAGTGACTTTTGTTTCTACTGCTTTTTTCTTGACAAAGTCATGATTGATAAATTCACCACCACTATCTGATCAAATAGTTTTGATTGTCTTAGATGCTTCATTCTCAACTTGAGTTATCCATTCTCTAAGCTTTGAAAAAGTATCTACCTTGGACTTAAAAAATATACCCAAATGTATCTTGAGTGATCATTTAATGGAAGAAAGAAGTAGATCAATCCACTAAGGGAAGAGTATTCATGGGTCCATAGAGATCCATGTGGACTAGGGCTAAAGGGTTCTTGGCTTGTGCAGAGCCCTCTGTTGCTTTCCTTGGATGCAAGCTTGGTAGACATTGTTGACTTTCCCGATCTTGGGCAATCCTTTAACTATTTATGATGTGGAAATATTTGGTAAATATGAGGTGTGGCCGTACCTTTGATGCAAGAGGCTAGAAAGTGACTCCTTAGATAGAAAGTAGGAGAGTTTGTAGACCCCTTTTTCTTCTATCCCTTGTGCAATGATGTCTTTGGTTTTAAGGTCAATCACCTTTATAGAAAGTGTTATCAAATAACACTTGTTTATCATGGTCGGTGATGGCCTTAACTGATAGTAAATTCATGCACAAGTTAGGGACAAATAATAAATTGGATAATGATTTGCATTCCCCTTGCTTATTGGCGATTTGTACTTTTTCTTTCCCTTCAATGGGTAGACTCTTATTGCTGCCTAGGTACACTTTGCCAGTATGGTCCTTGATCTCTTGAAAGGATGCTCAATCTTTGCATACGCAAGAGGTGGCTCCACTGTCAAAGATCCACTCGTGTCCTTCAACTACTTCATATAAGAGGTTTGTATAAAGGTAAGCCCTAATGGTGTCCTTCTTGAGATTGTAGTTTCTGACATTGAGTTAATCATCTTTTGACATAAAGATTTGTGTGAACGAGGGTAGATACAATTGACTCGATGATGTTGCCTTAAAAATTGTTGACATGGTTTCCATTGAGAGTAAGATACCACACTTGCAAAATTGAAGTCAAAATTTGCCCAAAAATTGAGATGGTGCGGGGAGCTTAGAATAGCCCTACACTTGATGATGAGAGAGATACCTTGGAGAGGGGGGCTTAGAATATCCTTGACACTTGGCATAAAAAATGAGATGAGTCGGCGTAGAAAAAGGGCTTAGAGTAGCCCGTTGCACACCAAGGTAGCTTTAGAGTAGGCCTAGGAATTTTCAAGAGCTCGCAATAATGTGTCAATATATTTTGTTTGACACAAAGCCATTCCACCATCAATGTGCATAAATTGAATGCCCAAATAATGATGCAAATGCCCCAAATCATACATATCAAATGAGGCATGTAAATCAGTCTTGAAATTAGCAATATGCTTCTCATGAGGATCAGTGAGCAGCATGTCATCAACATACACCACAATGATCGGAAGCACATCGTTAGCACGCTTAACATATAAGGTGCTTTCAGTTGGACTATTCTCAAAACCATGTGCAATCAAATAGGTGTGTTGGATTTTTCATAGCAAGCATGTGGTGCTTGTGAAGAGAGATGGTGGATGCAATGAGTAGGTGCTGACCAGCTTCACACCAGCGAACTGAGACTTCAGAGTTGATTTTTAGACCCTTTGACCAAAATAACAGCCAAGTACTTTGGAACATGTATCCCAAAAGTTTAAGTCAAGACAGACTAGTTGCAAAATGACTAGCTCCCAAAACTTGCTATTTTTGGACATACACTTACTGGAAAAATTGAGGAGTGCTCTCAACCTGGTAGGAATTAGATAGATTCCTTTTGGGCATAGCAAATAGACTTAGCAAGCTTCCTAATCCAAGTTAAAACACTTCAAATTATGGACTGAGCACTGAGAAGAAGATTCATCAATTTCTGGAACATGCCCATCATTCTCGAGGCTCTGCAAAGATAGACTAGTGAATTGTAAATGCAGATATCTGCAAAATTGTAAATGCAATGACCATGAAAATTTATATGCAAAAACTAGACAGTAAGACCTATTCAATTCACGTCAAAACATTGAAAAAGGCTGTGTAGAACTCGAAATATGACCTTCTGAAGTTACTGCTCTGAGTGAGTATAACAGAGAACAAAACAGAGAAGTAGATAATGATAAATGTATAGATTCACATATGATTACAACCACATTGGCAATGAATCTTTGCACAATGGGAGTAGAATGATAGATCTATGGAGTAAGCTCTTCAATCTCTACAAAATGACATGAAGTGGTCACGTACAAGGCTTGCTAATCGCCTCTTCCTTCTTGCTCTTTTTATAGCTATTCTTGGAGGGAGTTTTGAATTCGAATTCGAATGGCTCCACCTAAAAGTGATGCCCAAAGTCAGGAGATATTCCCTCAGCTCAAAAATTCATGGTTTTAGGTAGTTAGACCCACGAATTTTGTTTTACATAATGGATGAGGTAAGCCATCTTTTTCCTTTTTCCTTTTTCAATTACAAGAGATAAAAATGAACTCTTTTACAAGAGGTGTTCACATGACTACACATGTGACTTACAAATGAGGATAATATCAAGCATATCAAGCATGTAGGCTTGGGTAAAATGCACCAACAGCTCCCCCTCAAGCCTAACATGCTTGGTCTCCAAATAAGTCTTCAATTGTCCTTGATTTCCTGCAAGCCAATCATCAACTTGAATCTACTTAACTTTGTACCATCAAGAGCTTTAGTCAACATGTCTGCACATTGCATATCTGTAGAGACATAGGATAGTTGAATATCCTTGCTCATTAGCTTCTCCCTTACATAATGGTAGTGGACTTCAATATGCTTGGTTCTAGCATGGTATACCGGATTAGCTGCTAGATGTAGTGAGCTTGTGTTGTCACCAAAAATGTGAGGTGTTGAAGAATGAAGTCCAAGATCTGTGTACAAAGACTTTAACCACATGATTTCTTGAGTTGCATTAGCCAAACCTCTATATTCGGCTTCGGTAGAAGATAATGCCAGGGTTGGTTGCTTCTTCGATGACCAAGAAACGATTTTTGAACCTGCAAATGATATATGTCCTGATGTGCTTCTTCTATCATCTTTAGATCTGGCCCAATCTGCATCTGAGTAGACCTTTAGCTCAATATCTGAAGTAAATGAATAAAACAAACCTTCATTCATAGTCCCCTTTAGGTACTTGAGGACTCTCTTGGACGCTTCTATATGTGGTCTTCTCGGCTTATGCATAAATTGAATGCTAACACTATAGCATATATCCACCCTTATGAGTGTTGCATAGTTCAAACTTCCAACCAAGCTTTGATAGCTTGTGATGTCTTCAATTGGCTCTCCTTCATAAGCACTAAGCTTATGATTTTGCTCCATAGGTGTACCTGAATCTGTGTAGATTAACGCCAATCCAAGAAAATAAGTGAGTGGTCCGAGGTCACTTATTTTGAACTCCTCCTTCATTTGACTCTTTACCTGTTTGATTCCTTCAAGATCATTGCCTCTGATAATAATATCATCAACATACACACATAAATAGATCAGTTCAGATCCATTCCTCTTTATGAACAAAGAGGTATCCGCTTGCTAGCTTTGAATCCTTGGTCCTACAATTAAGTCACCAATCTCAAATTCCAAGCTCTTGGAGCTTGCTTCAATCCATACAAAAGCTTTCTTTAGTTTGCATACATAGTTAGGATGATGTGCATCCTCATATCCAGGAGGTTGTGCCATATACACTTCCCCAGAAATCCATCCATTCAAGAAAGCATTATTTACATCAAGTTGATAGAGCTTCCAATTTCTAGATGTAGCAAGACTAATGAGAACCCTAATTGTAGGCATTTTTGCAACAGGAGAGAAAGTCTCCTCATAATCAATACCATGGGTTTGAGCAAACCCTTTATCAACTAAGCTTGCTTTGTTTCTATTTATACTTCCATCTGGACTCCTCTTGATTTTGTATATCCATCGAGATCCAATTACCTTCATGGATGGCTTGTTAGGTACAAGCTCCCAAGTGTCGTTTTCCTTCAGGGCTTCCATTTCTTCATAAATTGCATCTCTCCAAGCTTTCTTGCTTTGTGATTCTTCGAATGTGGTAGGTTCTTCATTGGTTGAATCCTTTGCAATGTAGATTGAGTGCTTGGTGACCAAAGAAGTATCATAACCAAACCTCTCTGGTTTCTTCTTCTCCCTTGAAGACCTTCTAAGTGGTTGATGTGAGCTCTCGGGTCCATATGTAGCATCCTGCATCTTTGCTTTACCTTTGTTCTTCCATAGCTTTAGTCTTTCCAAGTCTTCTAGGTCAATCTCCGAATCACTTTCTTCAATCTGGTTTGGCTCCTTTGGTTGAAGTGATGGAAAATCTTCATCCAAGTCATATGGCAGCTTCACTTTCCTTTCATCATAAAACCATGATTTGTTTTCATCAAAAATTACATCTCTACTCACAGAAAATCCTTTATTGGTTGGATTGTACAATCTATATCCTTTTTGGTTTTGATCATAACCAATGAATACACACTTCTTTGCCTTGGGATCCAATTCCCTCTTACTTGAGAAGGAATGTGAGCATAGGCTAAGCATCCAAAGATTTTACAATGCTCTAGACTAGTTCTTCTTCCATTCCACACTTCATATGGAGTTGTTCCATCTAGCGACTTAGATGGAAGTCTATTTATGAGATATGTGGCTGTAGACACAGCCTCTGCCCATAGGTAGTTTGGCAATCCCTTTTCGTTGAGCATGGACCTTGCAGCTTCCACAATAGCTCTGTTTCTCCTCTCTGCTACACCATTGAGTTTGGGTGTATACCTTGTAGTGACTTCCCTTTTAATGCCTCTTTCATGCAAGAAGGCATCAAATTTAGAAGAGAAGTATTCTCCTCCACCATCTGATCTGAGTCTTTTCAAAGTCCTACCTGTTTGGTTTTCAACAAGAGCAATATACTTCTTAAAGCAATTAAACACTTCATCCTTGTGCTTCATGAAAAACAGAATGGTCCACCTGCTACAATCATCTATGAAAGGCACATAATATCTTGAGCCTGATATAGATGGCTCCTTACTTGGACCCCACACATCCGTGTGCACTAGATCCAAAGGATTTTGATACATATATCCTTTCTTATTGAAAGGTTGTCTATGAGCCTTGCCTAGTTGACAAGCTTCACACTTATAAATCATGTGTTGCCTTGTGATATTAGGCAAACCAAGTACACTTTGGTCCCTGCAAATCTATTTGAGTGTCCTCTCACCAATGTGAGCAAGCCTTTTGTGCCATCTCTCCAACTCTGTTAGAGTTTGAGATCCATAGCTAAACAAAGCTATGTTCTTTGTATCTTCCACTTCAAAAGTGAAAAGCCTTCCTGTCTTTTCTCCTTTGGCAATCTTTTTAAAGCCTTGCCTTGGGTCTTCAACATATGCTCCAAATCGGTTGAATCTAACTTGCAATCCTTTTTTAACAATCTGTCCAACACTTATTAAATTTTTGGTAATTGTAGGGACATACAAGACTTTGCTTAAGAGGTTCATATTCCCATCTGATGTCTTCACATTACCTATCTTCTCCACTGAGTGCTTTGTGTCATCTCCTGTCTGCACTTCATGCTTGTTATGAGGATCTTCCAAATCAGAAAGTAAAGCCACATTTCCTGCTACATGGTTTGAGCATCCCGAATCAATGTAAAATATGTGATCATCATCCTTACCATTCTTCACTGATAGATTCATAATCAATAATGAATCTTCTTGACTTTGGTCCTCTGCATAGTTATTGTAGTCTCTTCTTCCTCTATGGCCACTTTGATAGTTGTTGTTGTTGTTGTTGTAATTTTTGTTGTAGTAGTTGTTGTTGTTGTAGCCTCCATTGTATCTGCCTCTATTTGATCCATAGCCACCTCTATTGAATCCTCTTCCCCTTGAGTTCCTTGGATTCCTAAAACATTCTTCAGTAGTATGGTTAGATAAGCCACATATGTTGCAAGGTTGAGATTGGAATCTCCCCCTACCTTGCTTTCCACTTCTGCCTCTTCCTCTAGCTCTTCCTCTACCTGCAAAGTTTGCTTGGAAAGAGCTACCTTCATCTTCATTCTTCCTATTCTTTCACTTGTCCTTGACCTTAGCTTTATCAAAATATAAGGCAGAAGTTTGATTACCTCTTGAGGACTCACCACCTTTGCTAATCTTTGCTTCATGAGTGAAAAGTTGGCCCATGAGTGTGTTGAGGTCGGGTACATGCATATCCATGTATAAATCCATGGTTGTTGTGAATGACTCCCACTTGTTGTCTGCTTTGATTCCATTTATGATTTGTCTAATTATTTGCTCCTCTTCAATTACCTCTCCAATGCTTCCAAGTTGGTCGGAAATCTCCTTCATCTTTGTGACATAATCAGTCACATTTTGCTTCGGGCTTTTCTTCATTGTTGTGAACTCCATCCACAATTGGTTCTTCCTTGCTCGAGTGTTGGAAGAGAAGAAAGAAGCAAGTGCATTCCAGGTCTCTCTTGATGTCTTGCATCCCTTGACATGAGGTAAAAGAAAATCAGAGATTGAGTTTAGAATATAGGACCTTGCAAGTGCATCCTTCGAACACCAATTTGAAAGTCCTTCCACTTCTTCATGTGATGGTTGCCCTTTGTTCCTCATGGTTGGCATTGCTTCATCTTCGGATATGAATCCATATAGATTCCTCCCTTGAAGGTAAGCCTCCATCCTTAGAGACCATGCCAGGTAGTTGGTTTGATCCAATTTGTCAATTGTTGATGGAAATACATCTCCCATGTTGCTTGACTATGCTCTGATACCACTGTGAAGAGAGATGGTGGATGCAATCCAAAGATGAGTAGGTGCTGCTACAACCAGCTTCACACCAGACAACTGAGACTTCAGAGTTGATTAGTAGACCCTTTGAGCTTCCTAAATCCACCAAAATCAGCCAAGTACTTTGGAACATGTATCCCAAAAGTTTAAGTCAAGACAGACTAGTTGCAAAATGACTAGCTCCCAAAACTTGCTATTTTTGGACATACACCTATTGGAAAAACTGAACAGTGCTCTCAACCTGGTAGGAATTAGATAAATTCCTTTTGGGCATAGCAAATAGACTTAGCAAGCTTCCCAATCCAAGTTAAAACACTTCAAATGATGGACTGAGCACTGAGAAGAATATTCATCAAGTTCTGGAACATGCCCACCATTCTCGGGGCTCTACAGAGATAGACCAGTGAGCATTAAAAATACAGATATCTCCAAAACTATAAATCTAATGACCACAAAAATTCTATGAGAGCTATCCAAGGCACGTTAAAACATTGAAAAAGGTTGTGTAAAACTCGAGATATGACCTTCTGAAGTTACTGCTCTGAGTGAGTATAACAGAGAACAAAACAGAGAAGTAGATAATGATAAATGTATAGATTCACATATGATTACAACCACATTGGCATTGAATCTTTTCACAATGGGAGTAGAATGATAGAGCTATGGACTAAGCTCTTCAATCTCTACAAAATGACATGAAGTGGTCACGTACAAGGCTTGCTAATCGCCTCTTTCTTCTTGCTCTTTTTATAGCTATTCTTGGAGGGAGTTTTGAATTCGAATTCGAATGGCTCCACCTAAAAGTGATGCCCAAAGTTAGGAGATATTCCCTCATCTCAAAAATTTGTGGTTTTAGGTAGTTAGACCCACGAATTTACTTTTACATCATGGATGAGGTAAGCCATCTTTTTCCTTTTTCCTTTTTCCTTTTTCAATTACAAGAGATAAAAATGAACTCTTTTACAAGAGGTGTTCACATGACTACACATGTGACTTACAAATGAGGATAATATCAAGCATATCAAGCATGTAGGCTTGGGTAAAATGCACCAACAGTGCTTTCAGTTGGAGTGTTCATACCAACCATGTGGTGCTTGCTTTAAACCATATAATACCTTCTTTACCCTACACACCTGGTTTTCATGTCCTTTCTGCACAAAGCCACGGGGCTAAAAAACATACACTTCTTCATGCAAGTCACCATTCAAAATGTTGTTTTAATGTCCAACTAATGTACATTTTAACCATGATGAGATGCAAGTGCACAGATGCTACGAACAATAGTCATTCGGCAAGTAGGAGGGCAAAGGTTTCATCAAAATCAATGCCTCTTTCCTGTGCATAACCCTTTGCAACAAGCCTAGCCTTATACCTGCCAACTGTTCCATCAAGTTTACACTTCATCTTGTATACCCACTTAGTGCCAATGGCCTTCTTGCCAGGAGGCAAGTCACATAAATTCCAGATACCATTTTTCACAATAGCATCATATTCAGATTGCATTGCAGTCATCCAATGTTAAGAATTTTGTGCTTCATAAAACGAAATAGGTTTAGTGTCATCATAGAGACTAGATGCAGCCATAGCATAGAAATCTAATGCAAAAGAGGCACTATGAGAGCCTAAATTTGTATGGTATGACAAAGGTGCATCTAATTTGTTGTCATGCAAAGTGTGCACTAACCATTTTGGCATAGTTTTTGCCTCCTCAATATCAGCTCTCTTATCAACAAGTGCATCATGCAAATTTGCATTAGAAATGGAATGATGTGCATCATCACATGAAACCTGCAATGGCTGAGAAGTTGCCTCATTAGGACTAGCACTAGACTCTCCACCTGTACAAAGAGGCAACAAAGTATCATACATGTCTTTGGAGCTAACAGATGTCTCTTTCATACATGAAAGTAAAGGTTGAATAGCATCTTCCACAAAAACAACATCACCACTAACCAAAATGTGTTTAGTCTATGGATGATACAGACGATAGCCTTTGATTCTAGAACTGTACCCAACAAAAGCACATTTTACTGCTTTATCATCCAATTTCTTATGATGTTGTTCAAGCACTAATGCATATGCCAAACAAACAAAAACATGCAAATAGAAACAGATGGCTTGCAACCATGCCAAACCTCATATGGAGTGATAGATTGCAGTGCTTTAGTGGGACACCTGTTAAGTACATATGCTGCACACATGATAGCCTAAAGCTAGCATGCAAATGCATTGGGATACTGCATTCGGAGGCCAAAATGAGCTCATATCAAAATTTTGATGCCACAAAGCGAAGATACTTTGAACTCCTAATCACTCTTAATATGCTCACCAATTGTTGTGAGAATGTGAGACTTTGAGAGGAGGGGTGTTGACAATGCCCTTGATGAAGTGGAAACCTGCTCTGATACCAATTGTTGGAATTTGATGTTTGCAAAAAGCACATGAACAACACAAGGAAGAAGAAGAACCTTGGAGCACAACACAACACTTAATGAATTACCAAGTGATTGTAAAAAGATAAGTAACATGTTAAGGTTATGGGCATATATACAAGCCCAGGTAAACAACCTCCTAAAGAGTGTAAAAAGTGCCTCGATAATCCTAAGTGTGTTTACACACATTACAATCAAAATATTGCTGGACTTTGAGGTATGTGGAAGCACACGAACAACACAAGGAAGAAGAAGAATCTTGGAGCACAACACACAGTACTGAATGTATTACCACTAGAATGTACAAAGATAAGTAACCCGTTAGGGCTATAGGCGTATATACAAGTTGGGGAAAGAGAACCTCCTAAAGAGCAAAAAAAAAAGTGCCCCGGTGATCCTAGTGTGCTCACACACATAACTACCTAAATATATCAACAAATCCCCCTTAGGAGTGATGCGATGAACAAGGAGCTAGCACTCATGTATAAGGAAGTGCCAAGCTAAATCCACAAAAGGAAGTAAGCCCAAAGTTTTGTGGAAAGCTTCAAACTTCTCCCTAAACAGAGCCTTTGTGAAAAGGTATGCAATGTTCTCCTGTGTGGGCACATATGCCAAAATCATCTCCCCAACAAAGAACCTCTCCTTGACATAACGATAATGCACCTCAATGTGCTTAGTGGGAGCATGGAACATAGGATTCCTCACAAATGCCAATGCACTCTGATTGTCAGTGAAGATGGTGGTGGTAGAAGACTGACCAACACCCAAATCAGCCATAAGGCATCTGAGCCACACACACTCAATGGTCACTGTGAAAGCTACCCTATACCCTGCCTCACAACAAGAAGTGGCCACAATAGGTTGCTTCTTTCTCAACCAACATATACATGAGCTACCAAGCATGAAGCAAAATCCACTAGTGGACACATGAGTGACGTAGAAACCACCCCAATCAGAGTCAGAAAAAGCATGTAAATTTGGCGGTAGTGATCCCCCCTTGGGATAAAACAATCCAACTAGCCAGGTACCACTCAAGTAGTGAAAGATGCGCTTAACCGCCTGCCAGTGCTTGACACCTAGGCAATGCATAAACTTGCTCATTTGGTCGAGTAATGCAAAAGTAAATCAAGCATCCAACAGCTTGCTGATAGAGAACAACATCAAATGCATCTCCAACATCATGAAGACTCAATCGTAAACCTGTCTCCATAGGAGTGGGAATAGGTTTGTAGTCTTCAAGGCCAAAACACTACAATAATGTGTCAATATATTTTGTTTGACACAAAGCCATTCCACCATCAACTTGCATAAATTGAATGTCCAAATAATGGTGCAAATGCCCTAAATCAGACATCTCAAATGAGGCATGCAAATCAGTCTTGAAATCAGCAATATGCTTGTCATAAGGACGAGTGAGCAACATGTCATCAACATGCACAACAATTATCAGAAGCACATCATTAGCACGGTTAACATATAAGGTGCTTTCAGTTGGACCGTTCTCAAAAACATGTGCAATCATATAGGCATGTATCTTTTCATACCAAGCATGTGGTGCTTGCTTTAAACCATATAATGCCTCTTTAACCTACACACTTGGTTTTCATGCCCTTTCTACACAAAGCCATAGGGCTGAAAAACATACACTTCTTCATGCAAGTCACCGTTCAGAAATGTAGTTTTAAGGTCCATCTGATGTACATTCCAACCATCATGAGCTGCAAGTCCCCATATGCTATTAACAGTAGTCATTTGGCATGTAGGAGCAAAGGTTTCATCAAAATTAATGCCTCTTTCCTGTGCATAACCCTTTGCCACAAGCTTAGCCTTGTACCTGTCAATTGTTCCATCATGTTTATGCTTCAGCTTGTATACCCACTTAGTGCCAATGGCCTTCTTGCCAGGAGGCAAGTCACAAACACCAGGTATGTAGCCATCCAATGTTTAGAACTTTGTGCTTCATCAAATGAAACAGGCTCGGTCTCATCACATAGACTAGATGCAGCCATAACATAGCAATCTGATGCAAAAGAGGCACTATGAGAGCTTGAATGAGTATGATATGACAAAGGTGCATCTAATTTTTTATCACGCAAAGTCTGGACTATCAATTTTGGCATAATTTTTGCCTCCTCAATATCAGCTTTGTCATCAACAAGTGCATCATTCAAATCTACATTAGAAATGGAATGATCTGCATCATCACATGAAACCTGTAAAGATTGAGAAGTTGCCTCATTAGGACCAACACTAGAGTGTCCACCTGTAAAAAGAGGCAGCAAAGTATCATACATGTCTTTGGAGATAACTGTTGATATATTTAGGTAATTATATGTGTGAACACTCTAAGACCGCCAGGGCACTTTTTTCCCTCTTTAGGAGGTTTTTTTCCCTGGCTTGTATATACGCCTATTGCCCTAACGGGATACTTATCTTTGTACATTCTAGTGGTAATACATTCAATAATTTGTGTTGTGCTCCAAGCTTCTTCTTCTTCCTTGTGTTGTTCATGTGCTGTTGTAGACGTCTAACTCCAATAATTGGTATCACAGTAGGTCGCCGCTTCATCTAGGGTATCTTCGACGTTCCTCCAGTCACAGTCTCAAAATTGCACGAAATTTGGTAAGAATACTCAAGGTGAGCTCGTTTTGGCCTTCGAATGCACTATCACAGCACTTGTGTAGGCTATTTCATCTTTTTGTGCCAAAGACAGTACCAGTTTTGGTTCACCAATATAAGCGTCTCGAAGTCTACTACAGGTCTAGTAGAACTCGTTTGGGTAGTTATGCTCAACTTTTTCATATACAATCATTTTTCTGCATCAAGGTATCTTAGTCAGTGGCCATGGAGAAAAGCATTGATGTATTTCGTATGTTGGCTGTTGAGGATAAGTTGGATGGTACCAATTATCCATTGTGGGCTTATATGATGCATCATGTATTGGTCACAAAAGGATTGTGGAATATTCTGCAGGGTGTTGCAAAACATCCTATTACACCTGCAAACACAAGTACTGCAAATATAGGTAGTGAAGCTGATGTAGATGGTATCAAAGATGGTGATATTCTGTAGATTCTTGTTCCTGCTGTTGTTTTTGTTGCACCTACTGCAGAGAAAATTTGTTGGGATGGCAGAGATGCTCAGGCATATGCATCTATAGATTTTTTTGTCAAATGTGCCATTATTCCTCACATTCGCTCTTGCAAAACAGCTAAGGATGCTTGGGATACACTTACCACATTGTACCAAGCTAGGAATGAGGCTCCTGTTGCTTACCTCCAAAAACAATTGGAGAGTGAGCACATGAATGAAGGTGATTCTATGGATAGTTTTCTGAAAAAGATCAAGGATTTGAAGGAACGGTTGATTTCTACTGATGAAATCCTTCTTGACAGTTCACTTGTGCAGAATGTTCTAAATGTTCTTCCTGACTCATATCAGAGTTTTGCTTCAACTCTTTGTTTGATGATGAAAGGCAATCTAAATGCCTTAACATTTGAAGAGTTAGTTTCTGTTTTGTTGCAAGAAGATCAGTTTAGGTAGAAGAGGTCTATTATGCATGTTGTAAATCAAGCTTTCCTGGCTAGTCAGAAGGGCAAAGGTAAATGGAGTTCTTCTACTAGTAAGCAAAAATCTACAAATGCTGCACATTCGAAGAAGGAAGACAAAGATGAGAAGAAATCAGAAAAGCAGAAATTGTTTTGCAAATATTGTAAAGCAAGTGATGATGGTATTAAGAGCAGTCCAAAATTGGATGCTAAAGAGGGAAAGAAGAAGGAGACTAGAATGGTTGTTGTAGAGGCCTCCACACCCGAAATAGAGTCTACTAATCTAGTGCAAAATGAAGAATGGGTGTTTACTACTGTTTGCAGTTTTGACCCATCTTCTCATGAGCAGTGTATGTTTGCAGTAGACTCAGATGTTTGGTACTTTGATAGTGGGGCAACCAAACATATTACTTCACAGCATAGTTTCTTCACTTCACTCGTGCCTGCCCCTATAGCGAATACTATCACATGCGCCAATAACTCCTCTTATCCTATCATGGGAGTTGGTAAGATCATTTTGACTACTGCTTATGGTAGTTCTTTCACTTTGTCAGATGCTCTATTTGTGCCAGGGATCAAGAAGAATCTATTATTAGTTTTGGCTTTAGCCAAGATTAGCTTGGTTGTGAAATTCGTTGATGACAAGTGTACAGTTCATGATCTATCAAATAACGATGTGATTATTGCTTCTAGCATTTGATGTCGTGGGTTGTATAAGCTCATAGACTATGAAAGATCTGTGAATGATTTAGCATGTGCAGTAAATGATTCTCAGGCTATGTCCGATGCAAAGCTTTGGCATGCATGCTTTGGTCATCTAAATTTTGTTAGTTTGCTATGCTTGCAGAAATTTGAAATGGTGTCCTCCTTTCCAAAAGATGGTTCAGTTTAAGCTACTCAAAAACTACATCTTGTTCACAGTGATGTCTGTGGTCCTATGCAAACACCCTCTTTTGGAAATTATCTTTACTTCGTGACTTTCATTGATGATTTTTCTAGGCATGCGTGGGTATATTCATTGAAATCTAAGTCCAAAGTGTTTATGTGCTTCAAACAGTTTCTAATTTTGGTTGAAAATCTATCAGCATGTAAGGCATATGCATTAGTGCTTGAACAACATCGCAAAAAATTGGATGATAAAGTAGTAAAATGTATTTTTGTTGGGTACAGTTTTGAAAGCAAAGGCTATCGTCTGTATCATCCATAGACTAAACACATTCTAGCTAGCCGTGATGTTGTTTTTGTGGAAGATGCTATTCAACCCTTACTTTCATGTATGAAAGAGACAGTTGTTAGCTCCAAAGACATGTATGATACTTTGTTGCCTCTTTTTATAGGTGGACAGGCTAGTGTTGGTCCTAATAAGGTAACTTCTCAACCATTGCAGGTTTCATGTGATGATGTAGATCATTCCATTTTTTATGCAGATTTGCATGATGCACTCATTGATGAGAGAGTTGATATTGAGGAGGAAAAAACTATGCCAAAATGGCTAGTGCAGACTTTGTGTGAAAGTAATCTAGATGCACCTCTATTATATTGTACTTGTTTAGGCTCTCATAGTGCCTCTTTTGCATCAGATTGCTATGCTATGGCTGCATCTAGTCTTTGTGATGAAACTCAACTTGTTTTGTTTGATGAAGCACAAAATTCTAAACATTGGATGGTTGTAATGGAATCTGAATATGATGCTATCATGAAAAATGGTATATGGAATTTATGTGACTTGCCTCTTGGCAAAAAGGCCATTGGCACTAAGTGGGTATACAAGTTGAAGCATGAACTTGATGGAACAGTTGAGAGGTATAAAGCTAGGCTTGTTGCAAAGGGTTATGCATAGGAAAGAGGCATTGATTTTGATGAAACCTTTGCACCTACTTGCCGAATGACTACTACTCATAGCATGTGTGCACTTGCATCTCATCATGGTTCGAATGTACATCAGTTGGACACTAAAACACCATTTTTGAATGGTGAATTTCATGAAGAAGTGTATGTTTTTCAGCCCCGTGGCTTTGTGCAAAAAGGGCATGAAAACGAGATGTGCATGTTAAAGAAATGGTTTAAAGCAAGCACCACATGCTTGGTATGAAAAGATACATGCCTATCTGATTGCACATGGTTTTGAGAACCAACTGAAAGCACCTTATATGTTAAGCATGCTAATGATGTGCTTCTGATCATTGTGGTGTATGTTGATGACATGTTGCTCACTGGTCCTCATGGAAGCATATTGCTGATTTCAAGGCTGAATTACATGCCTCATTTGAAATGCCTAATTTGGGGCATTTGCATCACTATTTGGGCATTTAGTTTATGCAAGTTGATGGTGGAATGGCTTTGCATCAAACAAAATATTGACACATTATTGGAGTGTTTTGACCTTAAAGACTGTAAGCCTATTGCCACTCCTATGGAGACAGGTTTACAATTGAGTCTTCATGATGCTGGAGATGCATTTGATGTTGTTCTCTATCAGCAGGTTGTTGGATGCTTGATTTACTTATGCATTATTTGGCTAGATATTCAATTTGCTATCTGACAGATGAGCAGGTTTATACATTGCCCAGGTGTCAAGCATTGGCAGGCGGTTAAGCGCATCTTTCACTACTTGAGTGGTACCCGGCTACTTGGGTTGTTTTATCCTAAAGGGGGATCACTACTGCCAGATTTGCATGTTTTTTCTAATAGTGATTGGGCTGGTTGCTATGACACATGTGTCCACTAGTGGTTTTTGCTTCATGCTTGGTAGCTCATGCATATCTTGGCTGAGCAAGGAGCAGCCTATTGTGGCCACTTCCAATTGTGAGGCTGAGTATAGGGCTGCTTTCACACTGGTTGTTGAGTGTGTGGCTTAGATGCCTTATGGCTGATTTGGGTGTTTGTCAATCTTCTCCCACCACCATCTTCATTGACAATCAAAGCACATTGGTAGTTGTGAGGAGCCCTATGTTCCATTCTTGCACTAAGCACATTGAGGTGCATTATCATTATGTTAGGGAGAGGTTCTCTGTTGGAGAGATTAGCTTGGGCCCATGAAAGAGAACATTGTAGACCTTTTTATGAAGACTTTGCCTAGGGAGAAGTTTGAAGCTTTCCGCAAAGCTTTGGGCTTACTCCCTTTTTTGGATTGATTCCACATAGCTTGGCCCTTCCTTATACATGAGTGCGAGCTCCTTGTTCACTGCATCACTCCCAGGGAGGATTTGTTGATATATTTCGGTAGTGATGTGTGTGAACACTCTAGGACCATTGGGGCACTTTTTCCCCTCTTTAGGAGTTTTTTTCCCCCAAGCTTTTATATACGCCTATTTCCCTAACATGCTACTTATCTTTGTACATTATAGTAGTAATACATTCAGTATTGTGTGTTGTGATCCAAGCTTCTTCTTCTTCCTTGTGATGTTTGTGTGCTTCCACAGATGTCTAACTCCAGCACTAATAGATGTCTCCTTTGTACATGAAAGTAAAGGTTGAATAGCATCTTTCACAAAAACAACATCACGACTAACCAAAATGCGTTTAGTCTATGGATGATACAGAGGATAGCCTTTGCTTTCAATTGTACCCAACAAAAATACATTTTACTGCTTTATCATCCAATTTCTTATGATGATGTTCAGGCACTAATGCAATTTCTAGACAACCAAAAACACACAGATGAGCAACAGATGGCTTGCAACCATGTGAAGCCTCATATGGAGTGATAGATTACAATGCTTTAGTGGGACACCTAAAGTACATATGCTGCACACATACTCGTAAAAAAGAAGGACATCTAGACTCGTGAATAGATTATAGGGCCCTCAATAATGTGACAATAAAGAATACATTTTCGATGCCCCAAGTTGATGAATTATTCAATCAACTTTGTGGTGCCATTATCTTTTCAAATATAGATTTGCAACAAGGGTATCATTAGATAGGAATAAAAGTTGATGATGCATAGAAGATCACTTTTCAAACACAATATGGGGACTTTGAATTTTTTTTTTTCATGCCTTTTGCTTTGAAAAATTTCATAGCTACATGCATGATGCTCATCTTGTAACCATGCTTGGGCAATTGTTTGGTAGATTTTCTTGACAAAATCATCATAGATAAAAAAAAGACCATTATGAGCATTTTGAGGATCTTCAAAAGATCTTTGAAATACTTCGTTAGAATGAGTCGTATGGTAAAGAATACAACTGTGAATTCTTGCACCAAAATTTTAATATCTTGGACATGTGATTTTTGCTAAAGGGATGCACGTTGACCATGCCAAATTACAAGCCATACAGGATTGGCCTCATCCCAAGACTATTAAGGAGCTCTAGAGTCTTCTTGGGATGGCAGGTCATTATGGAAAGTTTATTCCAAGCTATACCAAGATAGTAGTGCCTTTGACTGATCAACTCAAAGATAAATTAGGACTCATATAGGGTCTTTAACAAGTTGATAGTCTAGAATATCTTAAGAAAGTTGTAGTTTGGCCCTAGTTCTACAGATTGTAGATCCAAATAAACCATTCATGATAGAAATTGATGTTATTGTGCATGTGGGTAGATCTATATTGATACAATTTGGTGAACTAATAACATTTGAAATTAAGAAACTAAATACAACCCAACATAGTTATTCTACCTATGAATCAAAAGTGCTTGATATCAAATGCATTGAACAGATCTTTATTTGTTTGGTGTCAAATTCACAATAGCCTTTGATAAAGAAAGTATAGAGCGGCTTGCAAAGCAACCAATTTTACAAGGCAAAAACTAAAGCTAGATGGGTTGAAATATTCAAGAGTTTGACTATGGACTTAGACATGAAAGCTTAAATCCAATGTAGTGTTTTATGCTTTAAGCCTAATGCTTATGTGTAATACAATAACTTTTATACAAGTCTACAATGATTTAATCCAATTCTTGATTGGTAAATATAAAGAAGATCCAAGCTACAGTCAAGCTTGGCATGTCGACACATCAAGTCAGTGTGAGGATATATTGACTAGAAAACTCAAGAAATACTCAATCTAGGATGAGTAATTGTTGTACAAAAACAAGGCTTGCATACCAAGTAACTTAGAACTTAAATAATAATTTTTGTTTGAATGCCACAATGCTCCCAATGTTGGATATCTAGGTGTTAATAAAACTTATGAGTTAGTTAAATAACATTCTTATTGACCAAGTGTACACAAGGATGTACAAACATATGTGCTAAGATGACAAAAATCTGAGGTTAATAAAGCAAAAAGGCTTAGGATTGGAGGCTTACTACATACATAAAAAATAACTCAAGAAAAATGGAAAACTACTCTAATGGATTTCATAAAAAGTTTACCCAAAACATTGAAAGATATGATTTAGTTTGGATCATAGTTTGATGGGCTGACTAAAATGGTCAATTTCATTTCAACTTGCACAACTATAAAGATGCAAGAATTGGCCGAGTTGTTTGTGGAACATCTCTATTGACTTTATGGTCGTCCCAAAGAAATAGTTTCTAATCAAGACAAAAGGTTAACAAGTCACTTCTAGAGAGCTATCTTTAGCTCGTTGGATACAAATTTGTCCAGGAGTATGGTCATGCATCCTCAGATACATGGCCAAAATGACTGAATCAATCACATTTTGGAAGATATGCTAAGAGCTTATGTATCTCCAAAATAAATAGATTGGGATGAATATCTACCACTTAGAGAGTTTTCTTATAACACTACTAAGCATGTTGCAATAGGATTCATTCCCTTTATGTTGATTTATGAGTTTCGGTCTAAAGCCCCTTATGCAATTGGTCTTCACCGTGAGAGATTTTAGGGATCTTGTGACTCTTTGGAAGAAATGAACTTCAAGTTGAAGTTTGAAAAGGAAAAATTAAACAAATCCCAAGATCAAGCATGATCAATGGCAATCCCAACCATCAATAAATTTCCCTTCAAGTTGGAGAACAAGTGTGTCTTTGAGTCCCATAAAAGTTTGAGACCCTAAAAAGCAGACCTTGTCTTAAGCTGCTAGATTTTGTGAGCCATTCAAGATAATTAGAAAAGTGGGGTCTGGTTTATGAAGTTGAGCTTTCAATAGAATGTTAGATTCATCCAATTTTTCATGTAAGTCAACTTAAGAAAAAGTTGGTTGACTTTGAAAATTTATTTTTAATTGATACAATCATCCAATCTCTTTCAATTGACTATGTTACCCATGAACCTAAGAATCATGCAATCATCCAATCTCTTTCAGTTGACTATGTTACCCATGAACTTAAGAAGGTACTACACACTTGAGATAAAGGCACTAGAAATCGATTGTATCAAGAGTTCTTAGTTAAATTGATTGATACAATCATCCAATCTCTTTTAGTCGACTATGTTACCCATGAACCTAAGAAGGTACTACACAATCGAGATAAACATACTAGAAATCAACTGTATCAAGAGTTCTTAGTTAAATGGAAAGATGGATTAGAGGAAAGTACCACATGAGAGCATGTTAGATCCTTCAAGAAGATCTTTCTCTCTGTCCAAATCGTAAGGGGCTAATTTCATAAAGAAAATGGAATCGATGCTCCTAAATTGGACCATAGGCATGGGGGAATCTTATGTGGCTTGTGACTTGAAGCATATGTTTGAGTACAAAAATGTTCTTCATGTTAGAGTTTTAAGACTACAAAAATGCAAATAGCACAAGGAAGAAAAAGAAGCTTGGAGCACAACACAATGTTCAGTGTACTACCAAGTGAATGTACACGAGATAAGTGAACTCAATAAGGTTATATGCATATATACAAGCTGAGGGAAAAAACACTCCTAAAGAGCCGAAATATCAAAGAGGGAAATTCAATATATTTGCATATGCTTTAAGCCATATGCCTATGTTGAATTCTCTAAGTTTCATACAAATCTCCAATGAATTAGTAGAGCTCATGGAAGGCAAATATCAAGAAGATACAAGTTTTAAGGAAGCATGGAAGAAGTCTTTAAGCCAAAGTACAAACTTATCATCTGAGGATAAGTTTGAACATTAAAATATTCAAGATGGATATTTGTTATACAAAGGAAAGATATGTGTACCTTACAATTAAGAACTTAGAAGGAAATTTTTGTTTTGATGCCATGATTCCTCAAGTCTTGGTCATTCAAAAATCAACAAAACTCATGACTAACTCCTAAGCCAAAGTCGCAATCTTTCTAAGAATCTCAAAAAGGCCACAAAAACTTGGAGACGTTTTAGGAAAAGGTCCTATTTTTGAGTTTCAGATTTCTCGAGAACTTTCAAATATACTTCTTCCCAACTTGAAAGGAAATATCTCGCTTCTTAGGGTTACTATATACTTTAGATTTATCCAGGGCTTTCCTCAGGGTTTTCTTTACCTACTTTTAGCTTAAAGTTCATATCTTCCAAGAAATCTTTAGTTGCTTAGACTTTCTCATTTTTTGATCCAACTACATAGAATGCCCTTGGCTAAACATGTACACTGATGTAAAGGGACTATATTTAGTTGTTGAATACTTATCACGATTGCAAGCAAACTCAACGAAGGGTAAATAGCCTTCCAAATCAATTTGGTTAGAAGATACATTGGCTCCTAACGTATCTTTAAGTATTCAATTTACCCTTTTTGTTTGCCCATTTGTTTGTGAATTTTTTATTGTACTCATAATCGAATTTGTTTCTAACCTAATGAAAACAAATCTCCAAAAATGACTAGAATATTTTCTCTTTGTCAAACACTATGTCTTGTGGTAGACCACAGAGTTGGTAGAGATATTCCACAAACATTTTAGCCAATTATTGAGTTTTAATTTTAGTTTGAGTAGGAATGAAATGAGGCATTTTGGTCAATCAATTAACTACATGGGGTCCTTTTTGGGTTCCAAGAAAGCCCATAATAAAGTCAATGGAATACTTTTGCATTTCCATTGGGAATTTCCAAAGGATGTAGCAAGAGTCTTATCTTAAACTTCTGTGATTTATTTACTTGACATTTTTTACATCTAAGTACATAGTTATATACATCTTTATGTACGTTAGGCCTCTAGATGATTGTCTACTTCACTATGTATTTCATATTAGTATATTGAAAAGAAGATTGATTGAACAACATCACCATTGTGTTTAAACCATGTCAAAAATTACATCTTATTTTGACATAGGAAGACTTTGTTGTGAACTATTAGCATCATCAACATAACCACTCTATGAAAATAAAAAATATAGCATTTTGTGATGTTGCAACTTAGTATTGCCAACACAAGTCTTTGAAGTTCAAGGACCCATGGTATGCTGTCACTCTAGCACAATGGTGAGTACCAACGTGAGAAGATTCACCTCATAATTGTCAATCCGTGGAGACGTGAGGACTAGTATGAAGACTATGAGCAAGTGAAGGCACAAGTGTGTGAGTGAGAAGCACACAAGCATGCACACACATACACACACACGCGCACACAAGGCAAGAACAAGGAGAGGAACAATGGAGTTCTTTGCATCAGTCAAAAAGTCTCTTACATAAGCTCAATTCACAAACAATCTAACCTCAAAAATGAGCTCTCTAGCTCTTTTTATAGTTTTCTAACTAGCTTTGGTCTTGTCCAGACCTAATGTCCAGCCTAGTTAAAAATTAGGTTCTAGAGCCTATTTGAGGGCCCAAACGAAGTCTAAAAATTACGAAAATTCATATGTAGCTAATTCTACTACTCCTCAAGCTCGAGGACTCCTCGGCTTGAACAAAATGGAGTCTATTCTACCAAAAATGGAATTTACAATGTTTGTGTAGTGATTAAAATCACTTGAGTTGTGAATGGTCCTTGGAAAAAATGATTGGGCCTTGTTGCCGTATTGTGCATGACTGCTCCGTTGTGCTAGTATGCTCTTCATCTGACTTGTATGCCAACACTCCCCCCTTCCTAGCGTCTGTCGCCCCTGACAGACCTCTGTTCTATTGGGTGGTCGATATAGTATTGGATGACATTGGTGGCAAGTTCGTGTTCTTCTATCCTTAAGCCTCTTGCTAGATCAGCTTCCAATGCATCCCAATTGATTGCGCAAGGGACCTCTGGTTGCGGTGTGGTGTAGTACTCAGAGTACATTGCTTGTTCACAAGCAAAGAGATGGAGCAGGTGTGTTGGCTTCGGTGCGAAGACCTCCGAGTGATACTCCCAGAAACCTGATCTGAACATTTCTTCGAAGGTCTGTTTGTAACATGCAGGGAGGTATTTGATGCGTGCATGCCAGGCGTAAGCCACACGAATACTGGGGGTGGTGCTCATGTCGTACACCAAATCATAATTTCCTTTGGTAAACCCCGGTAGTTGTACCTGTGGTGCGGCTGCATTTCTAAAGGTTTTCAGGACTACCTGCATCATATCTAAAATCTTAAGCATCATTTGAGCTGCCACATCTGGCATGGGCTTCAATCGTGGTATCCAATGTCGAATTGTTCCCATCATGTATGCTACTGACGGTGGTCCCTGTGGTGGCGCAATGTACGGGTAGTTTAGCCATTCCTTGCATTGCGCGTTGTTCTGCACTTTGATATTGAATGCCTTCCAAGACCTGCGGCGTGGAACTGGACCGTAGCATGGATTGTATAGGAGATGTAAAGGCGCGTTGTTCCATGTGCGTAGCATTTCTGGATATGTCTCTAGAAGTTTCTGCCGCCAGGTGGGTTGATTAATTTTGCCTTTTTGCATATCTGGAGGAAGGTCTTTGGGTTGAAATTGGGTAGCAAAGGTAGGAATCTTAGCCGTAACTCTCTGTATTTCTGCATTATAATCAGCCAGAATAATATAATAAGGCCTGTATTGGAGTTCAGATGAGAGGATAAGGCGTCTCGATGACAGGTTCTTGAAGTAAGCAGATTGTAGCACAGTTTCCTCTATGACCCTCATGGCCTGATTTTGCACTACTGTGCGCTCTTCGTGAGAACTCCCGATTTCCTCCACTTGACGTAGCCATGGAGGCCGTGGTGCTTCGAATGTGTCCTGAGCTTCTTCCGTTTGTTGGCCCCCTGGGAAGGGTTGTGGGTCGTATTCTTCTTCAAATGTTTGTTCCACAGGAATTTGTACTACTTCCTCGTCGGTGGGCACCTCTCGAGGGGAAGGTGGTCTCTCATATTGTAGTAGACGTGCTTGCAATTCGGTGACCTGTTTCTGGAGATCTTTTAAGGCCTCTGAGTCTGTGAGAAGTGAAGCCGCGGAGGAGGTGGTTTGAGAGGCTGCTGTTGTTTCTTTTTGGTGTTTCTGCTTCAGTTGACCCAGTTCCTCTGATAGTTGGTCATGTGCTTCAAGCAGCATGGCATAGTCTTCCAATATGATCTTGATATTGTCGGGGGTCACTGCTTGAAACTTTGATGGGCTGATGGGTGCCCGAGGTGTGCTTTCGATAGCTGCTTCTAGGTTTTCCTGATTTTGTAATTGCAGGCGTCGATTCTCTTCATGAGCGGCAGCAAGATGTCGCTTGAGTAGGGCCATATTTCGCTGAAGCTTTGAATTGCGTTCCAGCTGTGTCCGTAGATGACCTTCTACCACTTGTATTGCTTCCTGATCTGTGTTCTGTAACTGTACCTCCAATATGCTATGAGCCTCTTGGAGAGTTTGGAATTGTGTGTGGAGGCGAGCATTTTCCTCTTCTAGTGCAGCAAGGCAGTGTTGTAGTGTCTCCAAGTGCTCTTGCAGGCGTTCATTCTGTTGCTGGAGTTGATTGTAATCTGTCCTTAAGTTGGATATACAAGCTAACATGGTGTCCAATGCATTGCCTATAGATGAGGGGGTGGTGTTTACAATGGAAGATGCATGGGAAGGGAATTGGGGAAGGGGAAGAGTGAATGATGTGTCTATTGACGACGTGTGTGTGGGTGAAATTGGTGGAGGGGGAATGGGAGGAGGTGGAAGCGTGGGGGGAGGGGGAGGTGCCGTGGGTGGTGAAATGTCCATACTTTCAGGAGTGGGTGCGAGTGTGGGGTCTACCATATACATTGGAATGGTAGGTGGTGTGTGTGTGTGAGTGGTGAATAGATGAGAAGTGGGGTGGGGAGCTGAAAATAAAGGGAATGGTTGAGACCTGGGTTGAAAAGTTCTAGCAAGGAAGTTATGGAGGGATTGGAGAAGTGGAGAGATGGAGGTTGGGGGTTGAGGTCGTAGAGTTGAGGAGGGCATGAAGGGTTGCGTGGTAGCAGGGAAACCCATGAATATGGATCTAGGGTTAGGATGACCTATGGCTGAGGGCATGGGGGATGGTTGTTTTAGGGCAGGCTCTATGAGCGATTCGGTGGATTGTGTAGTGATGGTGGTTGCTTCATAGATTGGGTTATCAGAGGTGGAGAATAGGGTTGAACTAGAGATGGGAGTACGGAAGATGAAGGTTTGTTCGGTGGGTTGAGTGGTCGAGGTGGTTTCCACGGTTTCTGCTCTAGGAGGCGATGGTGGGGGTGTGGGTGGTAGTGGCTCGGTGGATTCCTCATGGGTGACTGGTTGTTCTTGGCTAGTAGTTTCTGTTGCTTGGGAGGTTGTCCCGATGGGTTCGGATGTACTAATTGGCCCTTCTGCCGTCGTAATGGGGATCTGGATATTCTTAACTGACCGTGGTCGTGTCTGGAATCTTCGTGGATCATATTGAACTGGAGACCTCCTAGCGTCTGTCGCCCCTGACAGACCTCTGTTCTATTGGGTGGTCGATATAGTATTGGATGACATTGGTGGCAAGTTCGTGTTCTCCTATCCTTAAGCCTCTTGCTAGATCAGCTTCCAATGCATCCCAATTGATTGCGCAAGGGACCTCTGGTTGCAGTGTGGTGTAGTACTCAGAGTACATTGCTTGTTCACAAGCAAAGAGATGGAGCAAGTGTGTTGGCTTCGGTGCGAAGACCTCCGAGTGATACTCCCAGAAACCTGATCTGAACATTTCTTCGAAGGTCTGTTTGTAGCATGCAGGGAGGTATTTGATGCGTGCATGCCAGGCGTAAGCCACACGAATACTGGGGGTGGTGCTCATGTCGTACACCAAATCATAATTTCCTTTGGTAAACCCCGGTAGTTGTACCTGTGGTGCGGCTGCATTTCTAAAGGTTTTCAGGACTACCTGCATCATATCTAAAATCTTAAGCATCATTTGAGCTGCCACATCTGGCATGGGCTTCAATCGTGGTATCCAATGTCGAATTGTTCCCATCATGTATGCTACTGACGGTGGTCCCTGTGGTGGCGCAATGTACGGGTAGTTTAGCCATTCCTTGCATTGCGCGTTGTTCTGCACTTTGATATTGAATGCCTTCCAAGACCTGCGGCGTGGAACTAGACCGTAGCATGGATTGTATAGGAGATGTAAAGGCGCGTTGTTCCATGTGCGTAGCATTTCTGGATATGTCTCTAGAAGTTTCTGCCGCCAGGTGGGTTGATTAATTTTGCCTTTTTGCACATCTGGAGGAAGGTCTTCGGGTTGAAATTGGGTAGCAAAGGTAGGAATCTTAGCCGTAACTCTCTGTATTTCTGCATTATAATCAGCCAGAATAATATAATAAGGCCTGTATTGGAGTTCAGATGAGAGGATAAGGCGTCTCGATGACAGGTTCTTGAAGTAAGTAGATTGTAGCACAGTTTCCTCTATGACCCTCATGGCCTGATTTTGCACTACTGTGCGCTCTTCGTGAGAACTCCCGATTTCCTCCACTTGACGTAGCCATGGAGGCCGTGGTGCTTCGAATGTGTCCTGAGCTTCTTCCGTTTGTTGGCCCCCTGGGAAGGGTTGTGGGTCGTATTCTTCTTCAAATGTTTGTTCCACAGGAATTTGTACTACTTCCTCGTCGGTGGGCACCTCTCGAGGGGAAGGTGGTCTCTCATATTGTAGTAGACGTGCTTGCAATTCGGTGACCTGTTTCTGGAGATCTTTTAAGGCCTCTGAGTCTGTGAGAAGTGAAGCCGCGGAGGAGGTGGTTTGAGAGGCTGCTGTTGTTTCTTTTTGGTGTTTCTGCTTCAGTTGACCCAGTTCCTCTGATAGTTGGTCATGTGCTTCAAGCAGCATGGCATAGTCTTCCAATATGATCTTGATATTGTCGGGGGTCACTGCTTGAAACTTTGATGGGCTGATGGGTGCCCGAGGTGTGCTTTCGATAGCTGCTTCTAGGTTTTCTTGATTTTGTAATTGCAGGCGTCGATTCTCTTCATGAGCGGCAGCAAGATGTCGCTTGAGTAGGGCCATATTTCGCTGAAGCTTTGAATTGCGTTCCAGCTGTGTCCGTAGATGACCTTCTACCACTTGTATTGCTTCCTGATCTGTGTTCTGTAACTGTACCTCCAATATGCTATGAGCCTCTTGGAGAGTTTGGAATTGTGTGTGGAGGCGAGCATTTTCCTCTTCTAGTGCAGCAAGGCGGTGTTGTAGTGTCTCCAAGTGCTCTTGCAGGCGTTCATTCTGTTGCTGGAGTTGATTGTAATCTGTCCTTAAGTTGGATATACAAGCTAACATGGTGTCCAATGCATTGCCTATAGATGAGGGGGTGGTGTTTACAATGGAAGATGCATGGGAAGGGAATTGGGGAAGGGGAAGAGTGAATGATGTGTCTATTGAAGACGTGTGTGTGGGTGAAATTGGTGGAGGGGGAATGGGAGGAGGTGGAAGCGTGGGGGGAGGGGGAGGTGCCGTGGGTGGTGAAATGTCCATACTTTCAAGAGTGGGTGCGAGTGTGGGGTCTACCATATACATTGGAATGGTAGGCGGTGTGTGTGTGAGAGTGGTGAATAGATGAGAAGTGGGGTGGGGAGCTAAAAATAAAGGGAATGGTTGAGACCTGGGTTGAAAAGTTCTAGCAAGGAAGTTATGGAGGGATTGGAGAAGTGGAGAGATGGAGGTTGGGGGTTGAGGTCGTAGAGTTGAGGAGGGCATGAAGGGTTGCGTGGTAGCAGGGAAACCCATGAATATGGATCTAGGGTTAGGATGACCTATGGCTGAGGGCATGGGGGATGGTTGTTTTAGGGCAGGCTCTATGAGCGATTCGGTGGATTGTGTAGTGATGGTGGTTGCTTCATAGATTGGGTTATCAGAGGTGGAGAATAGGGTTGAACTAGAGATGGGAGTACGGAAGATGAAGGTTTGTTCGGTGGGTTGAGTGGTCGAGGTGGTTTCCACGGTTTCTGCTCTAGGAGGCGATGGTGGGGGTGTGGGTGGTAGTGGCTCGGTGGATTCCTCATGGGTGACTGGGTGCTCTTGGCTAGTAGTTTCTGTTGCTTGGGAGGTTGTCCCGATGGCTTCAGATGTACTAATTGGCCCTTCTGCCGTCGTAATGGGGATCTGGATATTCTTACCTGACCGTGGTCGTGTCTGGAATCTTCGTGGATCATATTGAACTGGAGACCTCCTAGCGTCTGTCGCCCCTGACAGACCTCTGTTCTATTGGGTGGTCGATATAGTATTGGATGACATTGGTGGCAAGTTCGTGTTCTCCTATCCTTAAGCCTCTTGCTAGATCAGCTTCCAATGCATCCCAATTGATTGCGCAAGGGACCTCTGGTTGCAGTGTGGTGTAGTACTCAGAGTACATTGCTTGTTCACAAGCAAAGAGATGGAGCAGGTGTGTTGGCTTCGGTGCGAAGACCTCCGAGTGATACTCCCAGAAACCTGATCTGAACATTTCTTCGAAGGTCTGTTTGTAACATGCAGGGAGGTATTTGATGCGTGCATGCCAGGCGTAAGCCACACGAATACTGGGAGTGGTGCTCATGTCGTACACCAAATCATAATTTCCTTTGGTAAACCCCGGTAGTTGTACCTGTGGTGCGGCTGCATTTCTAAAGGTTTTCAGGACTACCTGCATCATATCTAAAATCTTAAGCATCATTTGTGCTGCCACATCTGGCATGGGCTTCAATCGTGGTATCCAATGTCGAATTGTTCCCATCATGTATGCTACTGACGGTGGTCCCTGTGGTGGCGCAATGTACGGGTAGTTTAGCCATTCCTTGCATTGCACGTTGTTCTGCACTTTGATATTGAATGCCTTCCAAGACCTGCGGCGTGGAACTGGACCGTAGCATGGATTGTATAGGAGATGTAAAGGCGCGTTGTTCCATGTGCGTAGCATTTCTGGATATGTCTCTAGAAGTTTCTGCCGCAAGGTGGGTTGATTAATTTTGCCTTTTTGCACATCTGGAGGAAGGTCTTCGGGTTGAAATTGGGTAGCAAAGGTAGGAATCTTAGCCGTAACTCTCTGTATTTCTGCATTATAATCAGCCAGAATAATATAATAAGGCCTGCATTGGAGTTCAGATGAGAGGATAAGGCGTCTCGATGACAGGTTCTTGAAGTAAGTAGATTGTAGCACAGTTTCCTCTATGACCCTCATGGCCTGATTTTGCACTACTGTGCGCTCTTCGTGAGAACTCCCGATTTCCTCCACTTGACGTAGCCATGGAGGCCGTGGTGCTTCGAATGTGTCCTGAGCTTCTTCCGTTTGTTGGCCCCCTGGGAAGGGTTGTGGGTCATATTCTTCTTCAAATGTTTGTTCCACAGGAATTTGTACTACTTCCTCGTCGGTGGGCACCTCTCGAGGGGAAGGTGGTCTCTCATATTGTAGTAGACGTGCTTGCAATTCGGTGACCTGTTTCTGGAGATCTTTTAAGGCCTCTGAGTCTGTGAGAAGTGAAGCCGCGGAGGAGGTGGTTTGAGAGGCTGCTGTTGTTTCTTTTTGGTGTTTCTGCTTCAGTTGACCCAGTTCCTCTGATAGTTGGTCATGTGCTTCAAGCAGCATGGCATAGTCTTCCAATATGATCTTGATATTGTCGGGGGTCACTGCTTGAAACTTTGATGGGCTGATGGGTGCCCGAGGTGTGCTTTCGATAGCTGCTTCTAGGTTTTCCTGATTTTGTAATTGCAGGCGTCGATTCTCTTCATGAGCGGCAGCAAGATGTCGCTTGAGTAGGGCCATATTTCGCTGAAGCTTTGAATTGCGTTCCAGCTGTGTCCGTAGATGACCTTCTACCACTTGTATTGCTTCCTGATCTGTGTTCTGTAACTGTACCTCCAATATGCTATGAGCCTCTTGGAGAGTTTGGAATTGTGTGTGGAGGCGAGCATTTTCCTCTTCTAGTGCAGCAAGGCAGTGTTGTAGTGTCTCCAAGTGCTCTTGCAGGCGTTCATTCTGTTGCTGGAGTTGATTGTAATCTGTCCTTAAGTTGGATATACAAGCTAACATGGTGTCCAATGCATTGCCTATAGATGAGGGGGTGGTGTTTACAATGGAAGATGCATGGGAAGGGAATTGGGGAAGGGGAAGAGTGAATGATGTGTCTATTGAAGACGTGTGTGTGGGTGAAATTGGTGGAGGGGGAATGGGAGGAGGTGGAAGCGTGGGGGGAGGGGGAGGTGCCGTGGGTGGTGAAATGTCCATACTTTCAGGAGTGGGTGCGAGTGTGGGGTCTACCATATACATTGGAATGGTAGGTGGTGTGTGTGTGAGAGTGGTGAATAGATGAGAAGTGGGGTGGGGAGCTGAAAATAAAGGGAATGGTTGAGACCTGGGTTGAAAAGTTCTAGCAAGGAAGTTATGGAGGGATTGGAGAAGTGGAGAGATGGAGGTTGGGGGTTGAGGTCGTAGAGTTGAGGAGGGCATGAAGGGTTGCGTGGTAGCAGGGAAACCCATGAATATGGATCTAGGGTTAGGATGACCTATGGCTGAGGGCATGGGGGATGGTTGTTTTAGGGCAGGCTCTATGAGCGATTCGGTGGATTGTGTAGTGATGGTGGTTGCTTCATAGATTGGGTTATCAGAGGTGGAGAATAGGGTTGAACTAGAGATGGGAGTACGGAAGATGAAGGTTTGTTCGGTGGGTTGAGTGGTCGAGGTGGTTTCCACGGTTTCTGCTCTAGGAGGCGATGGTGGGGGTGTGGGTGGTAGTGGCTCGGTGGATTCCTCATGGGTGACTGGGTGCTCTTGGCTAGTAGTTTCTGTTGCTTGGGAGGTTGTCCCGATGGGTTCGGATGTACTAATTGGCCCTTCTACCGTCGTAATGGGGATCTGGATATTCTTACCTGACCGTGGTCGTGTCTGGAATCTTCGTGGGTCATATTGAACTGGAGACCTCCTAATGGCAGTCCGTACTGCTCTACTACCCCATATGTTTCTGCCATCAGTAAGAGACCTTCACTATATTCTGAGTCAACTCCTGCTTCTTCCAACAGCTGAGTCATGAGTACTCTACTGCTCTGTTCGGTGAGCAGTTGTTGCGATCGCACTCGTTCCATGATTTGATACAGCCTTCGGAGTTCTGCTGTATAGGCCGGGGCTTTAGTGGTCTCCTCTTCATATGCTCCTTCTTCTTCTAAGTGTCCTTGTTGTTGACCTTGCTGAGCGTCACTCCAATGTACATGGCGGCCGTCTGTAGATTTTCTTCTTCTTTGTGAAGATGTGCCTTGTTCTTCTGCATCTGAATAAAACTCTACATCAGAGAGTTGTGTACTTTGTAAGAATGCTTCGAAGTCCTGGGGATCCATTCCTTCGGCATCTCCCGTTGTAGCAAATTCAAATTCAGATGGAGCGGGAGGAGCTGAAGGGGTAGCTTGTGTCGTAGTTTCAGATCCAGACCTGGGTATCCTAATGGTAAAGGGAGGTACAGTGGCCTCCCTTCGTGGCGATACTTCAGGAGTAGTCAGAACTTCCCTTGTCTGGACACAAGGGATGGCACCCCTCATGCGCTTGGATTGATGTGTGGACGTCTTGAGCTTCTTGAACATTTGTAATTGTGCCCAAGTTAAGGCACGTTCAATGGGAACATCGTATGCTAGGCACCGGTAAATAATGCGTGTGATTGCACAGCAACCGTTCACCACTAATTTCCTAGAAGACCTTTTATTTGCTTCATACAATTGATCTATAATCCATACAGGCAGCTTAATTGGTAACGCACCTGTCTCCGCTAAGTAGAGAGCGAACCAGATTCTTTTGTGTGGTTGTGTGAAGCGGTCTTGGCCGGGGAAAGCAAAATGTTGCATGCACATACGGAGAGGGATGGACACCTTTGGTGTGAGTGCTGCCATGTCTTTAAGCTTCAGTAGTTTCCTATCCTTCATGTTAGTAGGAACGAGAGCATCCTTCTCAGAAGGTACATGTGTGCCGTGCATATTCAAAGCAGAGCTCACCAACTCCAAGGTAAGTTCAAACCTCTTTAACTCGTTGTTGCCCAGCAAGGAAGGAAGAACAAATGTTCCTGGTTTGTCCTTTTCTTCATTAGCTTGTAATGTGGAGACCAAATAATAGCATCGGAGGAGATCCGGTTTAGGTAGTGGTGCTTCAAAGTATTCTGCTAGCCCAGCACGTTGCCATATGGTCTAGAGATCCTCTGTGTTCTGTAGAGTCTCAAACTCCTTGGAGAAAAATTGGAATCGAACCCATGATCTGTCATACTCGCACTTAGACTCCCATATATACTTGGCCTCTCCTAATGGACCTGGCATGCCATTGAACCAATGAGAATTGGCATGGACTCTTTCTGTGAACCCTGTGGGTGGATCCGGTACCGGGATCTGCTGAAGGTGTTGCAGCTCCACAGGTCGTTCAGTTGGTGGCACATCCACAGGTAGACTATCCACATCGATTCCTGCAGTAAGTATTCCTACTTGTGAGCTCGGACCTGTTGCTTCTGCCATGTTACTTCTTGCCTCCTGATTCTGTGAGAATATAGAAACATGTGTTAACATTGTAAAGGACAAGATAGAACCATTTTTGTCCCCATTACAACATTAACATGAGGTTTGGGAGAGATTAGTAGGTTAAGAAGTGCTCGGTGCTTGTGTGTGTAGTTAGGCATTGGGTAGACCTAAGAGCTGAGTGGGATGATGTAGTGTGAGAGTGACGTACTTAGTGTATGGACATGGATTTACAACTGGGGTTAGGGGGTTTATTACAAGTTTGAGGTTGCCAAATGCAGTGGATGGGCTTTGATCTTGATTTTGTGGAAGCTCTGAAGAGTTGGATAGGGGTATCTGCTTGAGAATGAGGCTTTTTAGGAACCCATTTAATAGTGATTCTACTTTTGCGCATGGAAGAATATGTGTCCGTGCGTGATGTGTAAGACTGTGCCTCAGATGGTCGAGTGAGTGAAACATGTTGTACCGGTTGTGGCCTTGGTGTAGCTATTTGAGCCCGCAAGCAAGCCTTAGGCACCCAAATTTGTCGTGATTGTGGGCTGGCCTTCATTGACTTCTTGGGTATCCAAATAGACTTCACTTTTGCAGAAGGATTAATGAAAGACTTCTTATTAGTGTCGTGTTGTTGACTACTAATAAGAGGTTTTGGCCGTGGGGTCGGCCTGGTCTGAACAGGGTTTTTGCCTTTTCGCCTCCATACTTGTTTCCATGGCGGAAACAATCTGCTTTGTTCCTTTTTTTTGGCATCCAGTATCGGTGGTGTTCTGCTTCTTCTGTATTTGATTTGCCGTTGGTTGTTGCAACCTTCTGGTCTTTGGAAAAGAAGGGAGTTCCGTCCTCTCCCTGGCTCTGTTGTTGAGACAAGCCTCTTTCTGCATCATACAGTTTTGGACAAAAATAGCATTGTCAACTTCATGTGCGCCCCTAGAAAGACCAGGAGTATGTGCCTTGCCTAGTTCCTTGAGTGCTTCATTTTCCAATTCAACTGTAATTCGGCTATGATCTACCCATACCTGAAGAAGTCCACTTCTTAGGTTGAGGTTGACTGCATGATCATAGATCCAGTCTTGACCCAAGACAAGAGGCTCAGTGAGGTCCTCATCTTGACACACTAGTACTTTGACTGTCATCACTTCATCTTGAATGGAGATGGGAAGATCCACCTCGCCCATGCAAGGGGTTTCCACACCTCCCAATCCTATGAGATATGCTTCTATAGGATTGACAGTTAATTTCAATTCTTGACAGTAAGACAACTTGACAGCACTAGTGGATGCACCTGAGTCAACCAAAGCTCTTACAGTCTTTGCACCCTTTCCTTGTCCTACTCCTAGGGTTACAAAAGGCCGTCGGTCGATTATTCTATGGGAATGTCCACCTGAAGTCTCGCACATGGCCATAGGATAGCCTACAGATTCTTGAGTGTCAAGCATAGGCGGGTCTCTGCCTTGTCTCCTCAATTTCATTCATCGGATGCGTTCTAAAGCTTCTGCCTGTGCTTCTTCTCTAATTCGTTTCTCTTCTTCTTTACGTTTCTTGGCAGTATTGAGTCGATTTAGCATCTCTACAGTGAGAGGTTCTTGATATAACTTGACTCTGCATCCACTGATGTAACTTGGTAGAATATCACCCTCTAGAGTGGCTAGTTGAACTACGCCGCTTGTGGAGATTCTATTGATAATCATTGGCCCGTAACCTCTCTTCTCTAACTTCCGTGCATGTTGCTTCAAGGTGTAGACTAGGACTAGGTCTCCTGCTTTCAAGCCCTTATCCTTGACGTGTGCATCGAAATATGCCTTTTGCCTTTTCTTGGCTGCATAAATTCCTGCTGCAGCCCTCAATCGTGTTTCACCTAATCGTTCAAGATCGAAGACTCTAGAGGACAACTCGTGGCCTGTCCAGTCATGCTCTTGTGCTACTTTCAACGTAGGTATCAAAAAGTCTAGTGGTAGCACTGCATTTTGGCCGAACACCATCTGAAAGGGCGTGGCTTGGAGTACCGTTTTATAGGCTACTCGGTATGCCCAAACAACATGGTGTAGCTATTTGTCCCAATCAGAGCGTTTATTGTCCACTAGTTTAGTCAGCACATTGCATAAGATCTTATTAGTGCTCTCCGCCTGGCCATTAGCTTGTGGATGATAGGGGGCCGATTTCTTATGTATCACCAAGAATTCTTGGAAAAGGTTTTCAATGACTTCATTCAAGAAGTGTGTGCCTCTATCACTCACCAACTCTATTGGCAATCCGTACCTCGTGAATACATTTTCAAATAAGAACTTTGCTGTTGTTTGGGCATCATTTTTTGTAGTAGCTTTCACTTCTACCCACTTGGTTAGATAGTCTGTGGCCACGATGATATACTCAGCATGTGAACCCTTAGCTGGGGGATTAATAGGACCAACAAAGTCTATTCCCCATTTAGAGAACGCACGTCCGCCCATCATAGGCTTCAGTGGCATCTCATCTTTGCGTATAGGGTACTGAGTTCTCTGACAAACATCACATCGTTTCACATAGGTGCATCCATGTGAAGGGTTGGCCACCAAAAGCCCGCAAATAGTATTGCCTTGATTACCCGATCTGGTCTAAAGTGTCCCCCTGCTACACCTTGGTGAGCAGTATCCAAGATTTTGAGATATTCACTCTCATGGACACATAGTCTCAGGTAACCATCTTTACCACGCTTGTATAGATTATCACTAATGAGTGAATAATCCTGGGCTTCTTGTTCTAAAATCCTTTTCCTAGCCAGAGTCATGTCTGGAGGGAATGTCTTCGTCCTTAAGAAGGATACTAGTGGTTCACTCCAGTCTGGCACTATGGACACTTGATAAAGAGTGGCATGTTCCACAGGTGGTTTAGTGCAACAGATTGGGCATTCCTTGCACAACTTTTGGACATCAGCCTCCATAGTCGGCCAATGCACCCCGAGTCTCCTTAGTGTCTGTAAGGTTCGCTGCTTTGAGTAGTGTTTCTTTAATGCACCTAAATGTGCTAATTGCAACCATTTAGTGTACTCGTCCTCTTCTACACAACAAGCCACTGAGGTATTACTTCCACATTAAACAAGTAAGCATCAGGAAGATCATCCGATACTCCTTGTGGGGCTTCTCCAGATGTGAGCCTAGAGAGATGATCTGCTCTCAAATGAGTCTTGCCTTTTCTCACCACTACCTCAAAGTCATATTCCATTAGTAAGAGGAACCATCTCACCAATCTACCTGTGTTGCATGGCTTGTTTACCAAGTACAGTAGAGCTTGATAATCAGTAAAAAATTTAAACTTATTTGCAAGCAAATAATGTCTAAACTTTTTAACCGCATACACCATGCCTAATCCTTCTCGTTCGGTGGTAGTATAGTTCCGTTCAGCAGCATTCAATTGTCTACTGGCATAGGCAATAGGGAGATCCATATTACCTTCACCCGTAGGTTGTGCAAGTACACATCCAATAGCATAATTGGATGCATCAACGTGAACGTGGAAAGGCTTATTCCAATCTGGTGTGGTCAAGATTGGTGCTGAACATAATCGCCGTTTAAGCTCATTGAAGGAATGCTCACATTCATCAGTCCACTCGAAGTTAGTCAACAGTCCATACAGAGGCTTTGCTATGATGGCATACATGTGTATAAATAGTCGGTAATAACCACAATGCCCCATGAAAGCTTGTACTTCCTTGACATTCTTGGGCCTAGGTTATTCGGCTATAGCTCTTACTTTCTTTTCATCCGTAGATATGCCATTCTTTGACACTATGTGCCCTAGAATTTTGCCTTGCCTGACCATGAAAACACACTTTTCTGGGTTCAGGCAGACTTGATACTCTCTACACTTGTCAAAGATTTGCCTGAGTTTAGGTATATGTGTTTGTCTAATGTTGGAATGAGCACATAGATCATCAACATAGACTTCCAAATTCTTTTTTAGGAACTCTTTAAACACATGGCACATCAATCTCTGGAAGGTTGCGGGAGCATTGGTAAGCCCGAATGGCATTACTCTAAAGGCGAATATGCCCCACTCTGTGGCAAAGGCCGTTTTATGTTGATCTTCTGGTGCAATGGCCACTTGATTGTAGCCAGAGAACCCATCTAGGAAGTTGTACACTTCCTTACCGGCTACCCTTTCTAATAAATGCTCGGTGATAGGAAGCGGATAATTATCCCTGATAGTGGCTGCGTTAACCTTCTTCAAGTTAATGCATACACGTAATTTACCATTCTTTTTGGGCACCACTACAATGGGGGATACCCATTCAGTGTGCTCAATTTCATAGATAAATCCAGCTTCAACCAAGCGGTCTATCTCTTCTTTGATCTTGGCAGCATAGTTGTCATTGTATGTGTATGGCTTTTGTTTTGAGGGTCTGGCCTCTGTAGTCATGGGAATCGTATGTGAGCATATGTCCGGGTCCACTCCTTTCGAATCCTTGTAACTCCAAGCGAATACATCTCTGTATTCTCTTAGCAAGGCTATTAGCTCTTGTTCTTCCTCTTCTGTCAGGTCATGGCCTATGTACGTGCATCTCTCTTCCCTTTCTTCTATGGCTACCACTATTTTCTTGGTGGTTTCTTTGTTATCATAGGCCTCTCCCGATTGCGCCTCTCGTTTAGGCATTCTAATCATGACTCTCCTGTCGTCTATCTCATACTTCTTAAAATTTTCTGGGACCTCAAACAAAGATTCTTCCTCTTCTGGTGTGACTTCTTTCTTCTTCCTTTTCTTTCCTTCTTCCTTAGGGGTTACATGTGTGGCTAGCCTTACATCGTTTGTAAGCTCTCCGTGCCTCTGGGGTTGAAATTCCACTTCATAGAAGTATTCTTCATCTGATGCAAAAGGTGGGTCCATAATAATTGACTCTAGATTGGAGTCACTCGCATCCTCAAATGCATCAGGGGTAGGTTCGCACTCTTCTAGAACTGCCTCTCCCATGATGGGTTCTATGGAGAAGACTGAAATGTCATAGCCATCCTCATCACAGTGGGGTGTCCATTGTTCTTCATTGATGGCTACATCCATTGTTGCTAGAATTTCTGCCTAGCCGTGAGGTTCAAATTCTTCGTCTAGAAAAACTACCGGTGCATAGGCTGGGTCTTGGATTGATCTATGGGTTTCTTTTGCACCTACCTCCCTGGCTTTTTCTCTCTTCTCTTCTTCTACTGCTACCTTACACATCCATAAGTGAGTGTCTTCATGCATCCATGAGGATCCTGATCCTAGGGAATGCACCGATTCTGTCTCATCTTTGGCTCTATGGATGGGGTTCCATTGGATAGGAGGGACATCTCTATGAGAGTAATCCTTGAGATTGACTTTGGTTGTAACACCTAAGTGCTGCAAATACAAGGAATTGGTTCCCCAATCCTGTACCACTTGCAACTGTCAAATAAATGGTCTTCCCAAAATCATCTCATAGGCTTGATTTTTGCTAAAGTCACAGATAGCAAATGTGTGCTCAAACTCTACACCACAAGTAGTGAGAGTTATCCCCTCTAGTAGTCCTAAGGGTCTTTCTATGTGCCCGTCAGCCATCTGCAATTTCATTCTCGTTGGCCTGAGAGCTGGCTTACCCCATCGTTTCCATAAGGAAGTGGTAACAATTGCAACTCTTGCACCTGAGTCCAAAATGGCCTTGGTTGTGTATCCCTGATGAGTGATGGGGAGATAGGTGTTTCCTTCTTCTCCCTCGCTCATGTCTCCTATCTTGTCCAAGGGTATTTCTGGCACTGTTCTTTGAGAACCTACCTGGGAATGTGGTTTTGCTACTTTGGGCACTTGATTGGCTACATGTTTCCACACTTCTGGTCTAACCTTGAGCAGCTCTTCCAAAGTGAGATTGCACTGCACTTTGGTGTTCTTCACTACCTCCGTGTTCCTAGGTATGACTGAATCTTCGTTTCTTACCATGACTGTAGGTGCTCTCATACAAGTGGACTTTGCTTCCCATGGGCCTGTGAAATGGGGTAGTTCCTGTAAAGAATTAGACTCGAAGTCTAATCTTTCTTGAGATTGGGCACTCTCCTGCTCTCCATAAATGGAAGGAAGGTCTTGTGGGAATTGATCGTGTGTGTCATCCACAAGTTCAATGGGAGGAGGAACTTCACTCTCTTTAGCCCATTTCTCTTCTTGAATCTCTCGCAAGAATTCTGGTGTGTATTGATTCATAGAAGAAGAGGTGTCTGGTTCAGTGGAGTTAGGCACATAAGCTTCCTTGGGAGGAATGCTTATTCTATCACTTGGGAGGTGGCTCCTTTTCCAGACTTTGCAAGTAACCCCTCCAATCTATCCAATAGACCATCAAAGTGCAATGGTGTTCTGATGGGGTTAGAGCCATTGAACAAACGACTGGCTTCAAACATGGCTTGTGCCAATTCGACCATTTTAGCACAAAGCTTTGTTCGCTCTATCTCTAGATCGGCTCTAGGGTAACATTTCTCAAGATCTGTTACATTGGGCCCTTCTTGAATTCTGGCTTGATATGCTTTAAGCATCATGTCTAGATCTTCAGGAGTGGGATCGGCTAAGACTGATCCTACTCAGGGTGGTGATTGGGTTACGTGTGGTGGATTGGTGGGTGGAGGAATGGAGGGTGAAGGGGATGGTAGTGGCGGGGATGTGTGAGAGTGCGTTTGAGATGTGATTTCTATGATTTTGGCTTTGGTTTCTCGTAGGCTTTCCTCAAGTTCGCTCATCTTTCTTGCCCATTGCCTTTTCATACGTTCATGGCTATCTCTCCAAGCTCTTGTCCTCTTCTTATTCTGGCTCTCAGTCTCACTAACCTCCGCATTCTTTTCCTGGCCTAATTCTTGGTTTTGCTTAAGTGTCTGGGTTCTCGTTATGACTTGCACTGGGGCTATGGAAGTCACACTTCCTGTGGAGTCTACCACTAAGCCAATCACATTGATAGGAGTGATTTTTGGCATATTATTAGGATTCTTTGGGCAGTCTCGTAAGAGATGCTCCTTTCCACACTCCTGGCAATAGCCCTGGATTGTCACTGACTGGGGTTGTGTAGGTGGAGGCAAGGGACAATCACGAATGAGATGATCTCCCTGACATCTGTAGCATGGCCCTCTAGGAAATGGAGGTCTTACCTGCCTAGATTGAGGTCTAGGGTTGGGGTTCGCGTACATGACATTCGCATACTCTATCTCCCAAATAGGTTCACTCGGTTCCTCACTGTAGTAAGACTCACCATGTTCAGGAGACTGCATGTAGTAAGCCTGGGGACTATCAACATGTGTAGAATCGAAGCTATGGTCACTGGGATCACTTTCTGAGATTAATGGTGTTACTGGGACTATAGCTCTATTCAGGTTTTCTTCTGCAGCAGCATACTTTACTGGAATCACATTAGTAGGAGCAGGTGGTTGTTGTGCTAGCACTGGTTGGGGTCTCAGCTGGGCCTGATATTGCGGTTGGTAATTTTGTTGAGGCCTAGTATACTGTTGTGGTGAATATTGACCCTGGTATCTGCCTTGTTTGAGGGTATGGCTGAGGGTAGGTTTGCCTAACCGCTTGCTTATTGTATGGGCAGTCCTGTGCTGAGTGATTTGTGTACCTTCGCTCTATGGTGCAATATTGGCTGCTAGGATTCACTTGGGGTTGAGCCGTGATGGGACATGCGTTTGCCATATGGTCACCACCGCAAGTATAGCACCTCTTTACTGGGGCAAATCTAGGAATTTGTTTACTAGAGACACCTAGTTTTTTAGCTACTTTTTCCGCAAGTTCCTCAATTGATGTGGATTGTGAGGAAGAGAGGCTAGAGGTACTATCTGAATCTTTGTAGATTTTGGAAATCTCTAACTCTTCCCCTAGGTTATCCTCAATATTGATGCACATGCGTACACATTCTTCTATAGTCTGGGGGTCCTTCAAGTACACATATGATCTCAATTTGGTACTTAGCAATCCATCCAAGAATAAAGCCACTTGCTTAGCGGCCGTGGGTAACTCAGGACCAGGACATCGCTCAAGATATTGCCTAAATCTTCTTCCTGCAAGTCTCACAGTCTCTTGCGGGGTCTGCTTGAAGCTGTATATCAATGAGGAAGTATTATGCCTTATGCCACTTTTAGAGAATTCGATAATGAATGCCTCTAAAAGTTGATCTATGCTTCTAAACTGCCTCTCGTTTAGTGGCTGAAACCATGTCAAGGCGGTGTTCCTAAGGGTTAAACCAAAGGCATTGTACTGCGTGAACAGGTCTTCAACTTGTTCAGCTCTCAAGACTTGCTTAAACTCAGCTACATGATTGTAGGGGTCTCCAGTGCCATCGAAGTAGTTTTTCATGGACTTAACTAGTTGGGTCGGTCTCAAGGTCCTCGTGTGCTCTCTCGATCTTGGCAAAGGGAAATCATCGGCATTTCTTCGGTTCCCTAGGGCTCTATGTCCCTCAGGTTCCCCTCTATTCGTTTCCATTCTCGTTCTTTCTCTTCCCCAAGAGTTGGCAAAGCTTACCTCAGGTCTCTCTCGACTCCTTTCTCTTTGAGTCCCATGAGCTTGAGATGTTCCAGCTCCTTGGCGACCAAAGGACACATTCGATCTTGGTTGGGGGAAAATAAATTCTCCTTTCCAAGTGTAAGCATGCCTATCATTTTCTGTAACCCCAAAGATCCTCTCTGAAGAGTGATCTAAGTAGGTCACTCTTCCTGGAATATCAGGATCTTTGAACTCATATATCATGATTGTTCCTACCTCACTCGGCTGACTAGGTCTATATCTCCAAAAGGCTTCATCCGTCTCTCGGTTCAAGAGGAGATCTATACTCTTATTATCTTGGGGAATCCACTCTGGTGTGATAATCCTCGTGAGAACAGATTTGCCTCGGGGGGTTCTAGGTTCTTCGCCCATGTTTCCTTGCTCTAGGTCACCTAAGTCCGTTTCCGGGACCACATTCCCAAATTCATCTGTCCTATCTGGATGACTGGTGACTACATATATTGTCCCTTCCTTGTCCAAGTATGCTCCATTTTCAAACTTGATAGCTGGGCGCTCTAGGCCAATGGATTGGTCAGGGTTTTTAATCTGGACCACCGCTCTTCCTAGGCCGTCCTCATAGATGCTAGCACCTAATCGGTTGGTCCTAAGGTACTCGAGTTGCATCTTGTAAGGGCCTTCCACCCTATGTAAATATGGCACCCCAGAACTTCCTGTAGGTCTCTCCATACCGTGGGACATCTCAGACTTGCTAGTCTCAGAACTAGGGTAATACGAATGATGGCTCAACTGCTGGGCCCAAGACCTAGCAGTATGATTGACACTAGCCTCTGAAGATTTAAGACTTTGTCTGTCTCTCCCTAGGTGTCTACCTGACCTAAGGTTCATATGCCCTTTGTACGTTGCTGATTCTTCGGTACCAGTCACTTGTTCCTTTTAAGTTCCTTTGGCTGTGTTTTCTTGTTTTTAATTAAGCGTCACCAGGAGCACTTTCGTGTGTCGTACTTGATGTTCTGCGTCCGCTTAGTTTAAGTTCTTTTCCTTTAAGTATCCCTTGATTACAATTTAGCCTACCCTTGCACTTGAGAAATTAAGGGCTCTTCAAACTTGAGTGTTCCTATCGTACCCCTAGTCAATTCAGAACAACTACTCGCACTTAGCCTATGGGGGTTAAGTGATGTTCCAACCTCAAGTCGCTCCTCCTGGCGATGCTAGTCTACCCAGGAAGCACGTTCCCAAGCTTGTTCGCCCTGGCACTTACTTTGCTTTCTCCAAGAGCTCTCGATGATCTTGTAAGAATCCCAAGTTTAGCTTCAATTTGATCCTTCAATTAACAGACAATTTATTTTAGACACTTTTTTTTAATGACCCATGTTCCCCCTTTTGTATTGCTAAAAATTCCTCTAGAGCTCCCTTGGTGTTCCTACCCCTCAATGTGTCAACTTCCAAATATCATATCTGAAAATGAACGCATTATTCTTATAAAAAATAGTTGAGGGCGTGTAGTATATGCCACGAGCTTTCCGACAAGCCCTAGAGCTCAAAAAATGGATTTCGTATGAAAAAGTTATGACCGTTCAGGGTTTAGGGGGTTAAACAGAACCTTTTAGGAGTTTTAATGCATTTTTTTAAGGCCTTTGCAAGTGTGTGAGTATTTGAGAGTGCAAATATGCCCAAAATTTAGCCTAAATTTCCAAAAAATTTACCCTTTAATTTTTTTTTTGCCAAAAATGTCTGTCTATCGCGATAGACGGTGTCTGTCGCGATAGACACAAGCTGTCGTGGGGGGCTGTCTGTCGCGATAGACAGCGTCTGTCGCGATAGAGTGGTCTGTCGCGATAGACGGTGTCTGTCGCGATAGATGGGTCTGTCGCGATAGACGGTGTCTGTCGCGATAGACGGTGTCTGTCGCGATAGATGGGTCTGTCGCGATAGACAGTGTCTGTCGCAATAGAGTGGTCTGTCGCAATAGACGGTGTCTATCGCGATAGACAGTGTCTATCGCAATAGACGGTGTCTATCACGATAGAGTGGTCTATCGCGATAGACGGTGTCTGTCGCGATAGACGGTGTCTGTCGCGATAGAGTGGTCTGTCGCGATAGACGGTGTCTATCGTCTGTCGTGGTTTTGGTCTGTCACGATAGACGGTGTCTGTCGCGATAGACTGGATCTGTCGTGGAATTTGGTCTGTCGCGATAGACAGGTGTCTATCGCGATAGACGGGGTCTATCGTGGGTCTCTGTCTGTCGCGATAGACGGGTGTCTATCGCGATAGACGGTGTCTGTCGTCTGTCGTGATTTGGCCTGTCGCAATAGACGGTATCTGTCGCGATAGACGGTGTCTGTCGCGATAGATGGTGTCTGTCGCGATAGACTGAAAAAACACAAATTTTTGAGAAACTTTTGGTGATTTGGAGTGCTCTAATGGTGTAGGTTACCATGCCAAACACGCATTCACAAAATATTAAGTTTTTCTGTCTGTCGCGACAGACAGAGGTCGTTGTCCCGGGACCTGTGCAGAGTCTGTCGTACCTGCGCACACTGCTGGAGAAGGTGGTACAGCTAGTTCCTGCAACAAAAGCTTAAAAACACACCAAAAACAGATAGCATGCAAGCTCTCTCTTGCTCTCTCTCACAATGAAATGAGGGAAATGAGGTGGGTTCTTACCATCACACGCTCGTCCTCAAAGCTCTCTCCCCAGCAACGGCGCCAAATTTGGTGTCACTCTAGCACAATGGTGAGTACCAACGTGAGAAGATTCACCTCATAATTGTCAATCCGTGGAGACGTGAGGACTAGTATGAAGACTATGAGCAAGTGAAGGCACAAGTGTGTGAGTGAGAAGCACACAAGCATGCACACACATACACACACACGCGCACACAAGGCAAGAACAAGGAGAGGAACAATGGAGTTCTTTGCATTAGTCAAAAAGTCTCTTACATAAGCTCAATTCACAAACAATCTAACCTCAAAAATGAGCTCTCTAGCTCTTTTTATAGTTTTCTAAATAGCTTTGGTCTTGTCCAGACCTAGTGTCCGGCCTAGTTAAAAATTAGGTTCTAGAGCCTATTTGAGGGCCCAAACGAAGTCTAAAAATTATGAAAATTGATATGTAGCTAATTCTACTACTCCTCAAGCTCGAGGACTCCTCGTCTTGAACAAAATGGAGTCTATTCTACCAAAAACGGAATTTACAATGTTTGTGTAGTGATTAAAATCACTTGAGTTGTGAATGGTCCTTGGAAAAAATGATTGGGCCTTGTTGCCGTATTGTGCATGACTGCTCCGTTGTGCTAGTATGCTCTTCATCTGACTTGTATGCCAACATATGCAAATAAGTACTCTCTAGTTCAAGTTATTGCTTAGTCTAGAGGTTTAATTTTGTTTCTTTATTTTTCAATATTTTTCATATTTAGGGAGAGATGCACAAACACATGCATTGATAGATTTGTCTATTGAACGTGCTATTATCCCTCCAATTTGATCATGCAAAACAGCAAAAGATGTTTGGGATACTCTTACCATAGTATACCAGGTAAGAAATGAGGTTCATGTTGCTTAGCTTTGAAAACAATTGAAGAGTGATCATATGAATGAAAGCTATTCAATGAACACTCTTCTCACAAAGATAAAAAATTTGAAAGAGTAGATTTCTACCAATGAAATCTTGCCAAATAGTTCACTTGTGCAAATTGTTCTTAATGGTTTTCTATATTCCTATTAGATTTTTGCTTCTATTTTGTTGACAATGAAAGGCAATCCAAATGCCATAACCTTTGAGTTAGTCTTTGCGTGTAACGACGGTTAAGGCAACATAACTTCATTGCTATAAAATTGCAAAATGCATCGCAAGAAGCGTCGAGCACGGACCATCAATTAAACGACGAGAAAAACGATGTTTTTATCGATGTGTGGCGGGATGGGATGTGCGAAGCTCGCAGTGAGCGTCGCTAAAGTGACGATTTAAAAAAGTGGCACATAAGCGATGCTAATTTGCATCACATAAATGACGGTAATTAACATCGCTTATGCGATGCCAATTGTAGTGCTTTTTATGGCGCTTTACCATCGCTTACACGATGAATTTTTTACGAAAAAAATTAAAATGTTGGAGGCTCTTCGATCAGCATCTTCATGCATCTAATCAAAGAGCTCTCCAACGTTCACAATTGCACTACGCTTACGAGCTGAAACAATCGCTTGCAGAATTGTTGTTTTGTCTTATCTCTATCTTATTCTCTCTCTTTGTCTCTGTTTCTCTCTTTCTACCTCTTTCTCTCTTTGAATTATCTCTCTCTCTCTCTCTCTCTCTATTGCAGGTTATTCAAGAAGCTAACCAAACAAAGAATATGGTGAACTATTGTAAGTACAATTTCCATTCTTTATATATCATTTGAATTGTGTTATTCTCATTAGTTAGCATACACACACTTATTGATATGCACATATACACTTATACATGATGAAGATGCACGTTCACACATATACACATGCACATACACACACATATATACACACACATACATGTGCACATACACTTACACATACACACATATACATGCATATGCACAAACATTTCTACAACCACATAAAAAGACTTGCATGCATGCATTATTGCATATATATACAGATACACACATTAACATATACTTAAATACATGTATATGCACATCCACATGCATGCACATTCACATGCATGCACATGGATGCAAATGGAAATGCATCCACATGCACATGCATGTTTCATACATATACACATGCATATACATGCACCTGTATATGTTTATACACATACACATACATATGCACATATGTATATATAGACACACATACACATATATACCCATATATATGCACATATGTACACACACATATACACATACACACACATGCACATACATACATATACACATATACATGCACATACACACATATACACATACACTTACACATATACATGCACATACATATACACACACATACACATGCACATGCACATACACATATACACTTACACATGCACATGCACATACATACCTATACACACACATACACATGCACATGCACATGCACATACACATACATACACATATACACTTACACATGCATATACACATATACATATGCACATACATTCATATACACACACATATACATGCACATATGTACACACACATATTACACACATATATATAGGCACATACATGCATACATATACACACATACACATGCACATGCACATACACATACATACGCATATACCCTTACACATGCATATGTAGATACATGCATATCCACATATACACATACGCACATACATACATGCACATATATACATAGATACATACATATACATGCATATAGACATACTTACACATATAGATATACACACACATACACATGCACATGCACATACACATACATACACATATACACTTAAACATGCACATGCACATACATGCATATACACATATACATATGTACGTACATTCATATACACACACATATACATGCACATACCTACACACACATATTACACATATATACATGCACATACATATACATGCATACACATGCACATGAACATACACATACATACACATATACACTTACACATGCATATGGAGATACATACATATACACATATACATATGCACATACATACATGTGCATATATACATAGATACATACATATACATGCATATAGACATACTTACACATATAGATATATACCTACATGTGCATATATACATTTTATATACACACAAGCACACATAAATATGAATGAATTATATAATTAAAGTACTAAAACACATGCTTAATATAATCAATAGAACAAAACTTTTCATTACTTAATACCATACACACAATCCAAAACATAACTGAAATGAACAATATATAGATAATATATATATATATATATATATCCAATGTCATAATCAAGAATCCTAATCATCATCATCACAATCATCATCATCAACATCATGATCATCCTCATCATCACAATCATCTGCATGATCTGATGTATCTGTGTGAGCACCCTGTGACAATCGAGATCGTCCCTCCTGTGTTTGTCTCTCCACCTCATCCATATCTACCTCTCCATAATACTCCTATATTACATATAACAAACATAAATAATTAAAACAATTAAATCATCCATAAAACTAAAACAATTATATTAAAAATTTAATAATACTCACAAAGGCATTGGGATGATCTCGCATATACTCGCTCAAACATCGATATCCAAAATGTGTAGCATACTCGATCTCATGTTTCTTAAGATATCGGCCATAATCCTTTCGTTGCATTGAAACAAATAAAAAAGATTGTTTTCTTGCATTTTAACTAAAATAAAAAATATACTCACAATAACACATATACTTACAAATTTAGCTACAAAACCATGATGGCCCATTTGGCCTAGGTGTGATGTGTGGCTCGACTCAACTCTCTTCTTTTCAGCAGCCTGTTTATTTAAAGAGAAAAGAAATACATAAATTAAATGTAAAAAATTACTAAAATATATGAAAAATATAAATATAAACTATTAATTTGTATACCTTCTACTGAGGAAATGACTCCTAAAGACATAGTTGTCTACGAAAAAACTGCCACGTCTCAGGTGATATGATAGGTCGCCTCTTATTTTTTTCCACCATACAATATCTCCTGTTAATTTAATCTCAAACAGAAAAAAAGAATCAGAATACATGCACATATATACACACACATACACATACACATACCCACATACACATATACATGCAAACATATACACATACATATATGCATACATATACACATATACATACATATAACATAAACACACATATACATATCCACATATATAAGTACACACATACACATGCATGCATATACACTCATTCAAACAAAATACATGCATTTATCCCACAATAATGTGTATTTGTGTATATGTGAATATGTGTGTATGTGTAAATGTGTATATGTGAATATGTGTGTATGTGTAAATATGTATATGTGAATGTTTATGTATGTAAATAATCAGATTATTAATATCAAATACCATTATTTGTAGATTCCAATCAATCAGATGGAACTCCACCACCATCTCCTAATCGTGCAAGGACTATATACTGTAAGTATATCAGTATATCAACCTTTTAATTTTAAATATATTTGATAGATACATAACTATTATATTTTTTTGTTTCTTATTATAATCAGATTCTCATCAATCAGAGGGCACTCCACCACCTACTACCCATGCAACAAATTCACCTGTGTCCTCTAATAGGAATTATGATGAATTTTACTATCAAGAGCATATTATATGTTGGTGTAACTCTTGCTATGGCACATATCGAAGACCACAATTGGAATGTATTGAACATGAGGCATAGTATGGTACTTTTGAGCATGCACCATCACCTGGTCAATGCGATAATGCTTGGGTATCTATTTTTTCTATAAATTAATGTCATTATTTTATTTAAAAACCATATATAAAATCAAATTACTATTGATGTACATGAATATTTGCTCGATGATGATGATGATGATGATAATAATAATTCTCATAATGTTAATATACCTCGTACACGTCATGGACTTGATGTCCATCAATTACAAGTAGAGGTTTTTAGAAATCCTCTACCTCCTGGTTTAGAGACTGAAATGGCTGGAGATTATCCATTTCCAGCTCGTGATCATTCTCTAGTACAAACATATGATAGAAGAAGATATGGAGGATGGAATAGAGGACCACAGAGGTTTTCAACTTTTGGGGTAATCGCTATATGATTTCTCCATCTACTATTACTAATGTTGGTCGTGGTCTCTTCATTGTAGAGGATTTGTATGTGCCTCAGAACTCTGAAGTCACTCTTATGTCATTTTGTGCTCCTATATATGGATGGGGAAATTGGCATCGACTTGCACGTTATGTTCAAAGCATGAGTACTTATGGAATATGCTTGAATGAAGCATCCCTTACTAGTAGAAGGATTTCACATGCAGAAAATGAAAGATTATATATTGATGGAAGACCTTACACTTGAATGGAGACTTTCTATCCGCCCATCCTCTAAAACTATTCATGCATCTTTCAAAATCTTCAAGATAAATTTGGTCCTGCTATTTTCCAAATGACCTAATACCTCCATAGCTAACTGATATTTTATATTTGTAAATAAATATGTAAGCCTTAGTTAGCAAGGCAGGTAATAGATTGACTATAAAATGGGAGACAACTAGACAATTCAATGGTCTAGATATCTATATGAAAGTCTGCAAACCACAATAAACAAAAATAAAATTAGAAATGATATCAAATATACACAGATACACATGCATACATACACATATATATACACATAAACATACATATACACATGTTATGAGAGTAAAGTCAAATTATACATACTTGTATCGAATGAAGATATTTTGTCCATCTAACCTTTGGAATTGTCCACCTAACCTTTAGAATCTTCCTGACACATCTGCTTCTCCTTTTCTAGTCGACCTAATACATGCATTGCTAACTCTTTTATGAACTTTGCATACAAATATTGTATGAGTTAGCTATGGAGGTATTAAGTAGTTTGAAAAATAGGAGAAGTAAATTTACCTCAAAGAATTTGAAGGATGGAAGAATAATTTTAAAGGATGGGTTGACACAAAGCATCCATTCAATGTAGGTTTTGTTTTTACCTTAGCTATGGTAAGAACAAGAACTTGCATTGAATGAACACTTCATGTCCGCCCATACTTTAGAATTATTCATCCATTTTCCAAAATCGTCAAGAGAAATTTGCTTGTCTTATTTTCAAACAACCTAATACCTCCATAGTTAACTGATACTTAATCCTTGTAAACAAATATTTAAGTCTTAGTTAGCAAGGCAGGTAATAGATTGACTATAAAATGGGAGACAGCCAAACAATTCAATGGCCTAGATATGAAAGTCTGCCAACCACAATATACAAAAAAAATTAAAAATGAAATCAAATATACACAACTACACATGCATGCATACATATACATACATACGCATTCATACATACATACACATACATACATACATACATACATACATACATACATACATACATACATACATACATACACATATATACACACATACACATACATATATGCATACACATACGCATACGTATATATACATACATAAACACATATAAAACACATATACACATATGCATACGTACATGCATGCACATGCATATACACATCCACATACACAAACACATACGCATACACATATATAAAATTATATGCATATATATATGTATATTTATTTATTTATTTTTATTAATATGTCCTTTTTTGATGAACTTATAGGTTATTATCTAAAAAGTTTTTATCAAGTCACAATATTCTTCCTACCTTACATGATGAAATGAAGAAGATAATCAACAATCTTGGTATAGATTATCAATGCATACATGCATGTCCTAACGATTGTATTTTATATAGAGGTGAATATGCAGAGTCTTTGACATGTCCAAAATGTCAATCTCCTTGATATAAGGACGAAGAAGGTAAAATCCGAAAAAAGGTATTGAAACATTTTCCATTGGCTCCACGGATTAGACATATGTTTCAAAGCCCCGAACTATCAAAGCTTTTGACATGGAGACATGATCATAAAAGTACTGATGGAATAATCAGATATCCTCATGATAGTGTTGCTCTTCAGCATATTGATTCTACATGGCCTGAATTTGCACAAAATCCATAGAATCTAAAGTTAGGAGTTACATTAGATGGGCTTAATCCATTCTCCATGAAATCCAATAAATGGTCAACATGGCCAGTGGTAGACCTAAACTACAATCTTCCACCATATTTTTAGCATTAAAAAGGAACATTTAATGCTTTCACTTTTAATCCCAGGACAAAGACAAGTTAAAGATATGAATATATATCTTGATCCTCTCATTGACGATCTCCAAGAGTTATGGAGAGGTATTAATGCCATTGATGTATCAAAAAGCATCAATGAAAGACATATTACGGTTCATGGTATTGTGGCTTTGACTATTCACGATTTTCCAGGATAGTATGCATGTATAAGTATACATGTGTGCATGTAGGCATGTATATGTGATGTGTACATGTATAAATGTACATGTGTCTATTTGTAAATGTGTGCATGTAAATGTGTACATGTAAATATGTATGCATGTGTATATATATTTATGTGTGCATATAGGCATGTATGTGTGATGCATAATGTATCTACTCCATTTTATATTTATGTATGTGTATCTACATGATGTGTATATATCTTTATATATATTATGATCCTCATTAATTCATAGCTATATATAGAGGCATAAGGTTGGGAAGAGAGACATCTCTCGAGTAGGACGTCGGAGGAATAGATGCAATGTGTACATATAATTCAATCATATGGCTAAAAGGCGGAATTAGAGTTTCTAAATTAGGGTTTTTAAAACCCTAATATCAAAATTAGTGTTTTCGAATTAGGATTTTTGAAATACGATTTCTGAATTAGAATATTTATAATAGGGTTTTTGAATTAGGATATATATATATATATATATATATATATATGTGTGTGTGTGTGTGTGTATGTATGTATGTATATATATATATATATATATATATATATATATATATATATATATATATATATATATATATATATATATATATATATATATATATATATATATATACACACACACACACACACACACACACATATATATATGTATATATGTATGTATGCATATATGTATTGTTATAAAATGAGATATATATATATTGTAATTTATATATTTATAATATATATATATATATATATATATATATATATATATATATATATATATATATATATATATATATATATATATACATATATATATATATATATATATATATATATATATATATATATATATATATATATATATATATATATATATATATATATATATATATATATATATGCATGTCTGTGTATGTATGTGTATATATATGTGTGTATGCATGTGTATGTGTATATATGCATGTAAATATGATTATGTGAGTCTATGTGTGTGTACATCTAATTATGTATGTGTATGTGTATGTGTATGTGAGTATGTGTATGTGTTTATGTGTATATTCATTATATGTGTGTAACTGCACGCATGTGTATGTGTGTTTAAAAATGTGCATGTATGTGTGTGTATGTATAAATGTGCATGTATGTGTATATGTGTGTAAATGTGCATGTATGATGTATATGTGTGTATGCATGTATTTTTACCTCTAGTCTCACTCTTCTCTCTCTCTCGCATATAGATACATACATACATACATACATACATAAAGAAACATACTCATATCCACATATATATACATAAAAGCAATGTATACCATGCATTATCGCGACGATGAGCCATAAGTGTCCGCATCTCTTTTAGACACCACTTATGCGACCATCCTGTCCCAAACTCTATCTCAAGTGAACTAAGTACGTATTTTTTATCCCTCTCATCATGCTCACTACAAAAATAAAAAAAATCATGTAAATAAAACAAAAGATATTTATTTCAATTTATATGTAAAATCTATACTTCATTCCACTATAAGTGGACAAGGCGCAGGTAAGAGTCGCATAATGCTCGCATTCTTCTCTTGAACTCCAATCCATTCCCTATCTAAACAATGTTCCCCTCTAGCTCTATATCGCACTCTAGCCCTAAGGTGCCTATGCATGTCCTCATAGGCACCTGTGCTCTGCTATCATGATCTAGAGGTGGTATAGGTGTCTTGAAAATAGATAGATAAAAATAAATAAAAATATGTGTTATAATATCATTAAAAAAAATTGTGAAAAAAAACATACCTGTGAGCAGATAGCTGTCTTCTTACATGTGGAGCCGCAGAAGAGCCGTCCTCTGGTCGTTGGGTAAGCATCTGGATCGTATAATCCAGCTCATCATCAACCATCGCTGAGTACTCATGCATGATCGATCCATTGAGTATCAGGCAGAACTCTTGCTCTCATAATACTTTTTATGAGAGTGAGTTTCGCCTTTCTCTCTCTACTACGATCCATAATACATGTACATATAAAACAACATGGGTTAGAAATCTCTATATATATATATATATATATATATATATATATATATATATATATATATATATATATATATATATATATATATATATATATATATATATATATATATATATATACGTGTACATATGTATGTGTGTATATGTGTATGTAGGTGTATATGTGAGTGTGTATATGCATGTAAGCATGTATGTATGCATATGCATGTGCATTATGTATGCAAATGTATTCATGTGTGTGTATGCATGTAAGTATGTATGTATGCATATGCATATGCATTATGTATGCATGTATGTGTATGTGTGTGTATGTGTCTCTATGTGTGTGTATGCATATATATGAGTGTATGTCTCTATGTGTCTGTATATGCATGTGTGTGTATGTGTCCATGTGTGTGTGTGTGTCTATGTGTGTATATACGTGTGTATCTATATATATGTGTCTATATGCATGTGTATGTATGTGTGTAATTGTGTGTGGATGTGTGTATGTGTGTGTATGTGTGTGTATGTGTCTATGTGTGTGTTTATGTGTGTGTCTATGTGTGTATATACATGTGTATCTGTATCTATATGTATATATGCATGTGTATGTGTGTGTGTAAATGTGTGTGGATGTTTGTATGTGTGTGTAAGTGTGTATGTGTCTATGTGTGTATGTCTATGTGTATGCATGTGTAAGTGTGTATGTGTATGTGTGTGTGGGTGTCTATGTGTATGTGTAAATTTGTGTATATGTGTGTGTGTGTATAAGTGTGTATGTGTCTATGTGTGTGTATGTATCTATCTATGTGTGTATGTGTATGCATGTAAGCATGTATCTATGCATATGCATGTGCATTATGTATGCAAATGTATGCATCTGTGTGTGTATGTGTGTGTATGCATGTAAGTATGTATGTATGCATATGCATTATGTATGCATATGTATGCATGCATGTGTATGTGTGTGTATGTCTCTTTACATGTGTGTGTATATGCATACATATGCAGTGTATGTGTGTGTCTCTCTCTACTTGTGTGTGTGCCTATGTGTGTATATGTATGTGTGTGTATGCATGTAAGCATGTATGTATGCATATGCATGTGCATGTGTATGTGTGTGTGTAAATCTATGTATATGTGTGTGTCTATGTGTGTAAGTGTGTGTGTGTGTGTCTATGTGTGTATGTGTGTACATCTGTGTGTATGCAGGTGTATGTGTGTGTGTAAATATATGTGTATATGTGTGTGTATGTGTGTATATGTGTGTATGTTTCTATCTGTGTGTATGTGTCTATGTGTGTATGTGTATGCATGTAATCATGTATCTATGCATTTGCATGTGCATTATATATGCATATGTACGCATGTGTGTGTATGTGTGTGTATGCATGTAAGTATGTATGTATGCATATACATATGCATTATGTATGCATATACATATGCATTATGTATGCATATACATATGCATTATGTATGCATATACATATGCATAATGTATGCGTGTATGTGTATGTGTGTGTATGTCTCTTTATGTGTGTGTGTATGCATATATATGTGTGTTTGTGTGTGTGTGTGTCTCTACATGTGAGTGTGTGTATATATATGTCTGTGTGTGTATGCATGTATGTATGCATATGCATGTGCATTATGTATGCATGTGTGTGTATATGTGTGTGTGTCTATGTGTGTATGTGTGTGTGTGTCTATGTGTGTATATACGTGTGTATCTATATATATATGTGTCTGTATGCATGTGTATGTGTGTGTGTAAATGTGTATGGATGTGTGTGTGTGTAAGTGTGTATGTGTCTATGAGTGTGGATGTGTTTATGTGTGTGTATGTGTCTATGTGTGTATATGTGTCTATGTGTGTATGTGTATGCATGTATGTATGCATACGCATGCGCATTATGTATGCATATGTGTGTGTATGTGTGTGTATGCATGTAAGTATGTATGTATGCATATGCATATGCATTATGTGTGTATGTGTGTATGTGTGTATGTGTGTGTATGTGTGTGTGTATGTGTGTGTGTATGTGTGTGTGTGTCTATGTGTGTAGTGTGTATCTGTGTGTATGCATGTGTATGTGTGTGTAAATCTGTGTGTATATATGTGTGTATGTGTGTGTATGTGTATGCATGTATCTATGCATATGCATGTGCATTATGTATGCATATGTGTGTGTATGTTTGTTTATGCATGTAAGTATGTATGTATGCATATGCATATGCATTATGTATGCATATGTATGCATGTATGTGTACGTGTGTGTATGTCTCTCTCTATGTGTGTGTGTATGTGTGTGTGTCTATGTGTGTATGTGTGTATGTGTGTGTATGCATGTAAGCATGTATGTATGCATATGCATGTGCATTATGTATGCATATGAATGCATGTGTGTGTATGCATGTAAGTATGTATGTATGCATATGCATATGCATTATGTATGCATATGTATGCATGTATGTGTGTGTATGTCTCTCTATGTGTGTGTGTATGTCTCTCTATGTGTGTGTGTATGTCTCTCTATGTGTGTGTGTGTATGCATATATATGTGTGTATGTGTGTATGCCTGTGTATGTGTGTGTATGCATGTATGTATGCATATGCATGCATTATGTATGCATATGTATGCATGTGTGCATGTGTGTGTATGCATGTAAGTATGTATGTATGCATATGCATTATGTATGCAAAATGCATATGCATTATGTATGCAAAATGCATATGCGTTATGTATGCAAAATGCATATGCGTTATGTATGCAAAATGCATATGCATCATGTATGCAAAATGCATATGCATTATGTATGCATATGTATGCATGTATGTGTATGTGTGTGTATGTCTCTTTATGTGTGTGTGTGTCTGCATATATATGTGTGTATGTGTATGTGTGTATGCGTACGTATGTGTGTGTATGCATTTAAGCATGTATGTATGCATATGCATGTGCATTATGTATGCATATGTATGCATGTGTGTGTATGTGTGTGTATGCATGTAAGTATGTATGTATGCATATGCATTATGTATGCATGTATGTGTATGTGTGTGTGTATGTTTCTCTGCGTGTGTGTGTATGCATATATGTGTGTGTATGTGTCTATGTGTGTGTGTATGTGTCTATGTGTGTGTGTATGTGTATGTGTGTGTATGTGTGTGTGTATGTGTGTATGTGTCTATGTGTGTATGTGTGTGTGTGTCTATGTGTGTATATACGTGTGTATCTATATATATATGTGTCTATATGCATGTGTGAGAATGTGTGTGGATGTGTGTGTGTGTGTAAGTGTGTATGTGTCTATGTGTGTGTGTGTGTATATGTGTGTGTGTGTATGTGTATGTGTGTGTGTCTATGTGTGTGTGTGTCTATGTGTGTATGCATGTGTCTATATGTGTCTATATGTGTCTATATGTGTATATATGTGTGTGTATGCATGTGTATATGTGCATGTAAATTAGTATGTATGTGTGTGTGTGTGTGTGTAAATTTGTGTGTATGTGTGTGCATATGTCTATGTGTGTATGTGTGTGTATCTATGTGTGTATGTGTGCATATACGAGAGTATGTGTATATATATGCATGTGTATGTGTGTGTTGAAATGTGTGTGGATGTGTGTTTGTGTGTGTGTGTAGGTGTGTATGTGTCTAATATGTATGTGTGTGTATGTGTGTGTGTCTATGTGTGTATGTCTGTATGTGTGTGTGTCTATGTGTATATGTGTGTTAACTGTGTTTATGATTGGTTTTTTGCGCTAACATGTCTTCATGATATAGGTTAAACGCTGGATGGTGGGTATTTGGAAGAGAAAAAAATGTATCACAGGGATAGGAAAGAGGAAATATTAACACCTTAGTGTGTAGACTCGCATAGCTCTGTGGGGCTGAAGGAAACAAAAGAGTCAGCAGACAATCTTCTTCAATGCTTCTAAAAAAGGGTCACGGGAAGCACTAATGAATACCATGCTTTTCTTGTATCAGTAAGGTCAGATGGTTTACAGGATTGGTCTTGTCTGCTGGATGATCTGCATGCGCTGGCTATGAAGGCCATAATCAGCTGCTTGTGTGGGAGGTCATGGATAGTTGGGGGGTTATGGTTACAGTGTTGGTGTCAGTTCATTTGGCTGTGGCTGGATTTCGTAACTGAATTAGTTAGATCCTCAAATATTGGAATTATTTGCAATTGATATTAGTGGGCTCTAGTTGAAATCTCAAGTATATTAACAATTTACAATTTACATCTTTGGGGTCAAGTCTGTGGGGGCTTCCCGTAAAGCTTCTGCGTTTCATATTTGTGCTCTGTCCAATAATGGAGGGGGGGGCTTAATTTTGCACGGTGGAGCCGACTGTCAGGAGTCCTTATAGGGGGAGTATCTTCCATTAACCCACACGGGGGAAGGTTCTGGAGCTAAGCAGGCAGAATAAAGTTCGCTCTAAGCAAGCTTTGAAGGGATGGGCAGAGGCAGTACTGGAGCAGATCCGTCAGTAGGTCATGGCAGAAAGGAATCCAACTCACTAAAGGAGTCTGCAGAGTCTTGATTTTGGGGGAAAACCAGCCGTTTGGGGGTTGTGAGGAATAGGAGGGAGATAGAGTTCGATAAAAGGTGGCAAACGAGCAATCTTGGGCCTCTCCATTTTTGTTTTTGAGCCGTTGTTGGTTTTTTGACTTCACCCTCAGTGGGAGCAGGAGGGGACTTCTTTGCGCTCTTTAGAGACGGAAAAGGCTCACTGAAGGTACGAGGGTTGTTGGGGGTGTTGTCTCGTGTGATCAAACAGAGAGCAGAAGAGGGGTAGAATTTTTGTGACCTGCTGTGTGGGGCTTGCAGACTCTCGGGGGATAGGAGGGGTTTGGTTCATTGGCTCATCACCTGTATCACATTGCAAGGAAGATAACAAAACAGAGGCTGCGGAATGAATAAACAAGTGGACGGTGGTAGTGCAAAGGGGAGGACCATCAGTGCTGAACAATGCTTAGCAGTCGATCATTTGGGGGCAGTTCGATATGAAGCAGATCATGGAAGTGGGCAATACTCCTGCTCCTGAGGACCATAACGGACAATAGGAACAAACGGGAAGCTTGTAATCTTGTCCAAGTAGATTACTACAGAGGTGCGCTCATTTCATAATATCAATCAGACTTTACTGTGTTATGGTTCTCATCGTTATCAGAAGTAGGAAGCTTCATGCATAGTGTTCTACTGCTGAAGTTTAATGATTAATGCACTTAACACATGGCCGAGGCTACATTCAGAATAATCAACACCTATCTCCTAAGTTCTTTATTGTCGAAGGTTAGAGCTATTTGTTGTTGCTTTTGTTTGGATCAAAAACGTGAGGTTTGACACAATCAAGAGATGCATTCTAGGATCCATTGTGAAATTACATCTGCCATGGGTTTTTGAGCTTATGCCCTTTCTAAATTTGTGTGGGCTCAGAACTGACACTTGAATCTAATGTACGTTTTGGTTTCCCTTACTCTTGATGTTAATTTGCACAATCCTTACCAGTTTTTTTGATGCATTCAAGATCTAAAATAAATTTTATCTTTGTACACTTGAAACTCGATTTTGAGACCATAGACCATAGTGTCCCCATACTTTGTGCCTTGTCCTTGCATCATGGACACTACATATTGATGTGGAGACTTCTATCTGGGAAATATTAATCTCTTCATGAGTGAGTAGTTTAGAAAGTAATGGGTGGCGGAGTTGTCTATCATGATTGTGTACATGGCTGGAGGACGGGGTTTATCACTATTGGGCCCAAAACTGACCGAATACAAATGCAAGTGACCCCTAAGGAAGATGCTAAGAAAACGGTTCCGATCAAAGAGTTGGAAAAGAAGGTGGCTGAAAAGGATGTGCATGAAAAAGTACGTGAAAAGTTTTCTCTGAAAGTAGAAAATTACAAAGGCCTTTTGCAGGATGGATTTAACTTACAAGCAACAAGGCGAGGTCAACCAAAGATGGGTGAGTATAAGGTTCCATTAGTCTACAAGGATGACTCGGACCAAGAACTACTAGGATGGTTGGCAGGTACAGGCGAGGTTGAGTGCTACACAACGCACATCGACGATGGCAAAAGTAAATCCAGGAGAGAAAAGTGGTGTGTGGATCATGATAGTCCTAGTAAGGAAGTAGTTGATCAAAAGGAAAACCTCTGAAAATGCAAGGATAAGGAGAACCAGGGTGGTTGCGAAAAGAGGAATTCTAGACATGAAGGACTTGAGCAAAGTCATGCATCGGGCAAAGAGCCAGAAAAGGACAGAGTGAAGAAAGCGCTTTGTACACAGAATACGAGCAGGAATGGCGATGGCCTAAAGGAGTTAGGACCGACTCGTGTTGACCATGCTATAGTTATTCAATCGAGGGCTGATGGGGACAGGTGCCAAGATGGCCAGCAGAGCATACAAGGGTCTACATGTGACTACATACGGAGAGGGCTTCGAGTGAGCCGTTGGGTGATGGCAATTTTTTGCATGATTTGGGTCTTCTTACGAGAGATGTGCGAGTGGATACGAGAACAAAAAGAGAGAGGCTTCCTCTATTTTAGCAAACAACTTACCTTTTGTTTTCAGGGATCGCAGAATTTTTTAGACCAAGAGTGTTACTATGCGTGATCGCTGAGGACTAGGCGACCGATGGCTGACTAGGTATACCAGAGTGCTTTGTTCGACCTTGTAGTATATTTTTCAGATCAAGCATTAGAAAGCATGGAGATATCGGTCTAGACCTTGCGGACAGACTACGATGTGGAGGAGGCACACTGGCTTGTACGCTTTTGGAATCAAGGTCTAGACATTGACTTTCCATTTCCTCAATTCGAAGCATATCTACTTGGTTGGGCTGGATATGCCGAGGATCGGTACTTTCTACTACGACAGCACGAGGGAATTGCCTAATGAGGTAAATGATATATATTGGGCATGGGCGGACCAATTGGTCATAGGCAGCGACCACGAGGCTCGTGAGGCGGAGCCGGATTCGCCTACTTAGAGAGATTGATTTTCGGAGGTGGACGTGGCTAGGTAAGAGAGTCTCGAGTCAGTCTTACAACATGGTCATTAGAAGAGAGGCCTCACGAGGGGATGAGCAGCTAAGTGTCAGTTAGTCAGGTTGTATGTAGTCAAGGATGCCATTTGAGTGTCATGTCTGAGGAAGCGAAGACAATAGGAAGATCGATCTATCAGGAGTCTGTTTTGTTTGTGTTTTTTCTATGCTTGTCGTGTGGGATAGGTGGGGAAGCGCTCCTTTCTGCCTCTCCCTAACTCTCAGGGTTCTTTTGAGGTGAACAGAAAAGGAAAAGAAAAGAAAAAAAAAAGAGAGAAAAATACAAAACAAAAAGAAAAGCAAAAATATTGTGTCTATATGTGTGTCAGCATGCTATGCCGGGCTAGTAGGCGAGCAGAGTCCACCTGGCCGAGCGGTCAGGACTGCGAACCGATGCTAGTTTTGCCATAGGTGCTGGAGTATGTGTATGTGTTTTGGCGCTTCGCGCCATAGTGGGTCGACAGGTGAGTGGAGCCATCTCGGTCGGGTGGACGAGACCACAAGCCGCACTCGGCTTCGCTATGGGCAAGCCCTTCCGTGTGTGTTTATACATCATGTATCTATGTTGTTGCGCACTATGTTGCACCGGTAGATGGGTGGGACGAACCTAGTCGGGCGGTTAGGACCACGAGTCGCATCCGGTTGCCGCATAGGCCAACTCGTGTGTAAATAAATATAAATAAGAAAAAGAAAAGAAAGATTTTGTGTTCCCGTCCCTAAGGGGGAGAGATAGAAAGGAGGAGGACAATGATCGTCCGGATGGGTGTGGCATGCCTGTATATGTTTTTGTGATCTTTTTGTGATTGCTGATAGATCGATCTGCCTAACGTCGACGCCAATGAGGATGGGTACTCACATGTGTATTTCACTTGCTTACTACCTACTCACTATATTTGGCTTTTCTATTTCTTGTCAACAGGTCCTTTCTGAAGATGGCGATGAGGTATACCGCTCTGATTCTTTTACTTGCGTCACATTCTATTTTTTGGAGATGGTCTCTTTTTGATTGCGCGAGTTCGGTTTTGTGTCGGACTTCGTCTTGTCTGTGTATGATTAGTTAGGGAAGATGCCTATATGCATGCGGATTATACATGATGATTTTGGTTTTGATACATCTATTTGGTACTTACCTTTTTTGTTGAGATGTTTGAGTTAGCAGGTGCAGGGGAAAAGAGGGATTCCGTCCGGTATGTTTATATATGGCAAGCCTTTTTTGTGATGGTTGGATTTTGTTGTGATGGATAGTGCAGGAACACAGGTGAAAGGTCAAAGGAAAAAGAGTGCCATGGATGGTAAGTAAGGCACATATTGGCTTGTCAGGGACGACTTCACGAGCAGAAGAGGGGAGTATGTTAACTGTGTTTATGATTGGTTTTTTGCGCTAACACGTCTTCATGATATAGGTTAAACGTTGGATGGTGGGTATTTGGAAGAGAAAAAAATGTATCACAGGGATAGGAAAGAGGAAATATTAACACCTTAGTGTGTAGACTCGCATAGCTCTGTGGAGCTGAAGGAAACAAAAGAGTTAGCAAACAATCTTCTTCAATGCTTCTAAAAAAGGGTCACGGGAAGCACTAATGAATACCATGCTTTTCTTGTATCAGTAAGGTCAGATGGTTTACAGGATTGGTCTTGTCTGCTGGATGATCTGCATGCGCCGGCTATGAAGGCCATAATCAGCTGCTTGTGTGGGAGGTCATGGATAGTTGGGGGGTTATGGTTACAGTGTTGGTGTCAGTTCACTTGGCTGTGGCTGGATTTCGTAACTGAATTAGTTAGATCCTCAAATATTGGAATTATTTGCAATTGATATTAGTGGGCTCTAGTTGAAATCTCAAGTATATTAACACTTTACGATTTACATCTTTGGGGTCTAGTCTGTGGGGGCTTCCCGTAAAGCTTGTGCGTTTGATATTTGTGCTCTGTCCAATAATGGAGGGGGGGGGCTTAATTTTGCACGGTGGAGCTGACTCTCAGGAGTCCTTACAGGGGGAGTATCCTCCATTAACCCACACGGGGGAAGGTTCTGGAGCTCAACAGGCAGAATAAAGTTCGCTCTAAGCAAGCTTTGAAGGGATGGGCAGAGGCAGTACTAGAGCAGATCCGTCAGCAGGTCATGGCAGAAAGGAATCCAACTCACTAAAGGAGTCTACAGAGTCTCGATTTTGGGGGAAAACCAGTTGTTTGGGGGTCGTGAGGAATAGGAGGGAGGGAGAGTTCGATAAAAGGGGGCAAACGAGCAATCTTGGGTCTCTTCGTTTTTTTTTTGGGCCGCTGCTGGTTTTTTGACTTCACCCTCAGTGGGAGCAGGAGGGGACTTCTTTGCACTCTTTAGAGACGGAAAAGGCTCACTGAAGGTACGAGGGTTGTTGGGGGTGTTGTCTCGCGTGCTCAAACAGAGAGCAGAAGAGGGGTAGAATTTTTGTGACCTGCTACGTGGGGCTTGCAGACTCTTGGGGGATATGAGGGGTTTGGTTCATTGGCTCATCACCTGTATCACATTGCAGGGAAGATAACAAAACAGAGGCTGCGGAACGAATAAACAAGTGGACGGTGATAGTGCAAAGGGGAGGACCATCAGTGCTGAGCAATGCTTAGCAGTCGATCATTTGAGGGCAGTTCGATATGAAGCAGATCATGGAAGTGGGCTATAGTCCTGCTCTTGAGGACCATAACGGACAATGGGAACAAACGGGAAGCTTGTAATCTTGTCCAAGTAGATTACTACAGAGGTGCGCTCATTTCATAATATCAATCAGACTTTACTGTGTTATGGTTCTCATCGTTATCAAAAGTAGGAAGCTTCAGGCATAGTGTTCTACTGTTGAAGTTTAATGATTAATGCACTTAACACATGGCCGAGGCTACATTCAGAATAATCAACACCTATCTCCTAAGTTCTTTACTGTCGAAGGTTAGAGCTATTTGTTGTTGCTTTTGTTTGGATAAAAAACATGAGACAGTCAAGAGATGCATTCTAGGATCCATTATGAAATTACATCTGCCATGGGTTTTTGAGCTTATGCCCTTTCTAAATCTGTGTGCGCTCAGGACTGACACTTGAATCTAATGTACGTTTTGGTTTCCCTTACTCTTGATGTTAATTTGCACAATCCTTACCAGTTTTTTTGATGCATTCAACGCTTCATGGTGGGAGTTGTCATTGTTTCACTACGCTCGCTGTTGTCTCTCAAGCATGATAACGATTTCTGAATGTGGTGTTATCTTTAGGAGTTAAGGATGGAAGTGAATAAAGTGATATGTTGAGAAGGAGGAATCAAAGCTAGAAAATGTCTCTGAACGTATCTTGGTTCTTTATTTTTCCCTTTGTTCCGCTTTAGAAAAACATGACTCTCGTTTAAATGCTGTGGATATGTCCACAGGTGCTTTGTCAAGTGAAACCAAACTATGATGTATGCTTGAATCTATAAGCAGTGTTGTGTGGGTTTATGTTAATGAGAGTGACATGCAAATCGGCCTCTTGACTTAGTGTTCCCATTGTTGAAGGACATGTGATAGAGAGGACGATTACAGTTCCTTATAAAGGAATATTACAGAAATTGCTTCCCCCTCTATGTTTAGATGTTCCTTCTTTGCCATCACATTTGGTTGTTGGTAATAGTGACCGACCGATTCTGAAGGCATAGGATCTTTCTTGAAAGGTGTAAAATGTTGTCACGATGTATTCGAGAAACTGTCCATTGATTGTGTTGGCAGTGGCTAGGATAGCCAAAAGTCCAATGATGAGAACTTCGGAGTATAGAGAAAGTTTGTGTTGCCAATAATTACATCTGGATTCATCCGTGCAATTGTTGGACGGCTTATGTTGCATATGCGAACGAAACAAAGGACCAAAAAAAAAAAAAACAAAATCAGCAACAGTTAAAGGATATGTTTGCTGTAATGTCTCCACATTTGCAGTGATTTGGTTCTGAAGAGAACCGTTTCAGCATGTTGAATATTGAATCTGAACAAGATGATCTATTTGGATCCAATATAATCACACATTGCATATGAAATTTAAGAAGGGAGAGAGACTCAACATTTCACGCTTATTACCTCTATGCAAAGCAACACCAAAGAAGATTTGTTTTATACACTTGTAACATGCGAAAAAAATAATGAATGTTTAGTTGTTCCTTCAATTGAGGGTTTAGTTGTTAGGTCCTTCTATGAATTGAATACCAATCGATTAGAAGGCAGTGTTGGAATTTATTGATTATCAAGCGTATACAACAAACAAAAAGATTCGTCAACGGGTAAGAGCAATTTTGGGCATGGCTAACATCAACCAAAAACAAATGTGAGAGGGTGAGAGAGTCGGGTATGCGAGTAAAATTTGGGTTAGGAATTTGAGAGCGCAAATCAATTTTGTGAATATGAGTGGCTATGGTTTTATGTGTGCATGTCATGGCATGAGTAAATGATTGTGTGAATGTGCGTATTAAAGTGTGGGTATGTTAGTTATGCGCAAAAGTGGCAAGAGGATGTGCGAAGATAGAGAAGAGAAGTTAGAGGGTGAGAGGGAACGAAATTGCATGAGGAGGTGTATGTGCGTATGTAGGCATAATTGTGCACGGGTGAGTGAGTGAGAGGAAGGAACTAAGAATAAGAACAAGAGTAAGAGAAACAAGAGGAACCGAGAAATAAGTGGCACGGGAGCACGTGAGTAAGAAGATACTTGGGAGTAAATGCATGTACCATTTAGTGATTTGATGTAAGACAAGTGAACCGATTTCGGGAAGTTTGGGAAGAATATAAGTATATGCAATCATCTTTCTCTTGGGCATTAGGACTCTTCATTTGGCGATCCCACTGGGGATCCCAAAAGAGGACATATTCGTGAGCAATTATGGACTCAAAGTAAAAAAAAGTGGCCTAGTACAAGTTAGTTGAACAAAATATAGGTGTGTGTGTGACACTTTCCCTTGGACTAAGAGTGGCATCATTTTGGTGCGTTTGCCGGGAAAAGCTTGGTACGTCTCTATAAGAGAGTGCCATAGGTTTGCCTAGTGCCACATGTTGGCCAAGCTTGCGGACCCCGGATCTAGTATATGAGCGAGGGGAGCTCATCCTTAGGAGAAACGCAAACGGAAAGAGAAGAGCACGCTCAGAGAAGAGCACATTCAGAGAAGAGCACGCTCCGAGAGGAGCCCTTGAAATAGAAAGGCAAAGGTGGGAGTCGCAAGGTGAGTCGACCTCGACTAGCACGAAGAGACCCGTCAAAAAAGTGTACTCGCGTAGGAGAGTCGCGAATCAAGTGCAAAAGTTTGAAGGAGGGATCTTGAGGCCACGTGCACTAAATTTCTAGGATCGTGAAGATATTGACATTACGCCACTATTTGAAATGGCTCAACGAGTCCAAGTGCATCTAGGAGACTTTCCTAAATTCTCGGGATTGTGGGATGAGGATCCGGATAGCTTTATCCAATTGTTCGAGGTCACCTGTGAAGCAAATGAAGTGGTTGACCAAGTGCAAAGACTTCGAATCTTGCCGGCCATATTTAGAGATGAGGCCGCCAACTGGTATGAGAACTTGGAAGAGCCACGAAGGCGAACTTATCAAATGCTAAAGGATGCCGTTTTGGCTAAGTTTCGTAGGCAAGGTTTCCAAGATCGTCTAGCTCAACAAATGGATTATCTCCGACAGGGGGTAAATGAGAGTATAGACCATTATATCCAGCAGATGGAAGCTTTGGTAAGAAAGATGGACGCGAATGCCCCAAATGAAGATACCTTGAAATGAAGATTTATTGCGGGACTTAGAGATCCAAGTGCTCAACAACATATCAGTTTGAGCCGACCGGCAACGTTGGTGGCTGCCAAAGATGTTGCTCGCGTGTGGGAAGAGGTTCAACTTGGCCAACAACGAAGGCAAGAACTTTTGTTTGAACTGATGCTAGGTACAAATGATGGGCCTACAAGTGGCACTACTCAAGCAAATCGTGTTGCAACTCCGCCAGCATTTATGGCTCCTACAAGCACGCCCCAAGAGGAGAAGCCGACGTTGACCGAAGAAAGGATTATCGAAATTGTGGCCTAGGCGGTAAAAGCTGCCACTCTAACTCATGAGACATATGCGGTAAGGCAGGAAGTGGCACTCGAACCAAATCAAGGAGTGTTTAGGTCGAACATCTTTTGTGCAAAATGTCGAGGATATGGGCACATGGTCACAGAATGTCCTACAGTCTCAAGATTATACATAGAACCGAGAGTCTTTTGCAACTTTTGCAAGAGGAACAATCACACTGAAGATGAGTGCCGTGAAAAGGGAAGGTGGCTAAACAATAGGAACTATGCTTATCAAGGATTACCGGGCCAAAGTGAACCTCCCATGCCTAGATGGGGGCTTAGACCCACGTATGCTTATGGAGGCCAAGGCCAAGTAGGCGGATATCAAAGGCCTGAACCACAAAATCAAAGGAGAACGGGACCGCCAGAGTGTTGGCGATGTGGGTGCCTTGGGCATATACAAACACATTGTCCGAATGAGAGAAAGCATGAAGACTTCACACCTATGTGCCGATATTGTAGTAGGGAGGGCCATTATGATGTTGATTGCCCGAAACAAAGAAATGATTATGGCCAAGGACAAAAAGGGGTTGAGACTTCCACCTACGCACAGCTGCAACCACAACCGACGATGCAACCTCACGGAAGAGTGCCCAACACTGGAGTAGTAATTAGGGAATTGGACCCAGGAGCTAGCACTTTGACCCACCTTGTAGATACAAATCAAGGAAAGAGAAAGTTAAAGAACCGATGGTGGCTGTGGTCACTCGTGCACAAGAGTATACCCGATGAAACCAAGTTCAAGTGAATGGCGAGGACGAGACTCATAGGCAAAGGGATTTAGATGAAGAAGATGAGGTGGAGGTCCTTCCACCAATCACACGAAAATTTGTACCAGGTATCCCATCATTTCCAGAAAGGCTAAAAGTCCAAGAGAAGTTGCCAAAAAAGAAGCAAGCAGAAGCGGGAATGGACATTGTACAAAGGCTTGCCGAGACCGAAGTCACTTTGGATTTGGCCACATTACTAAGGTGTTCGCCAACCTGCAAAAAGCAGTTCTACAATGAGTTTATCAAGAAACCAAGGAAAGCGAGAAGAAAGGAACAAGTGGATGAGGTGATCTTAGGGACGATCCAAAGTATTACGACTCAAGTGGACTCAAATGCTCCTGCAGTCACAGAAGAGATCAATGGAAATGCGGTCCTAGGCACGCAATTGGATAGCGGAGCCGCAGTGAACCTAATGACAGAATACATGATGAAAGCGTTGGGATTGACACAACTGGAAAATACCCCAATGTCTCTCCGAATGGCTGACTAGACGCAGGTAAAGCCTGCAGGACTAATACGAAATGTGCAAACCATTGTTGGTGGGATTGAATTCTCTGTTGACAACTTGATTGTGAGACCAAGATCCACCGAAACTGCATTTTCTATACTATTGGGGTGACCATGGCTGATGCAGGCTGATTGTGTACATGGCTCGAGGACGGAGTTTATCACTATTGGGCCCAAAACTGACCGAATACAAATGCAAGTGACCCCTAAGGAAGATGCTAAGAAAACGGTTCCGATCAAAGAGCTGGAAAAGAAGATGGCTGAAAAGGATGTGCGTGAAAAAGTACGGGAAAAGTTTTCTCTGAAAGTAGAAAATTACAAAGGCCTTTTGCAGGATGGATTTAACTTACAAGCAACAAGGCGAGGTCAACCCAAGATGGGTGAGTATAAGGTTCCACTAGTCTACAAGGATGACTCGGACCAAGAACTACTAGGATGGTTGGCAGGTACAGGCGAGGTTGAGTGCTACGCAATGCACATCGACGATGGCAAAAGTAAATCCAGAAGACCTAGCCGGGCGGTTAGGACCACGAGTCGCATCCGGTTGCCGCATAGGCCAACTCGTGTGTAAATAAATATAAATAAGAAAAAGAAAAGAAAGATATTGTGTTCCCGTCCCTGAGGGGGAGAGATAGAAAGGAGGAGGACGATGATCGTCCGGATGGGTGTGGCATGCCTGTATATGTTTTTGTGATCTTTTTGTGATTGCTGATAGATCGATCTGCCTAACGTCGACGCCAATGAGGACGGGTACTCACATGTGTATTTCACTTGCTTACTGCCTGCTCACTGTATTTGGCTTTTCTATTTCTTGTCAACAGGTCCTTTCTGAAGATGGCGATGAGGTATACCGCTCTGATTCTTTTACTTGCGTCACATTCTATTTTTTGGAGATGGTCTCTTTTTGATTGCGCGAGTTCGGTTTTGTGTTGGACTTCGTCTTGTCTATGTATGATTAGTTAGGGAAGATGCCTATATGCATGCAGATTATACATGATGATTTTGGTTTTGATACATCTTTTTGGTACTTACCTTTTTTGTTGAGATGTGTGAGTTAGCAGGTGCAGGGGAAAAGAGGGATTCCGTCCGATATGTTTATATATGGTAAGCCTTTTTTGTGATGGTTGGATTTTGTTGTGATGGATAGTGCAGGAACACAGGTGAAAGGTCAAAGGAAAAAGAGTGCCATGGATGGTAAGTAAGGCACATATTGGCTTGTCGGGGACGACTTCACGAGCAGAAGAGGGGAGTATGTTAACTGTGTTTATGATTGGTTTTTTGCACTAACACGTCTTCATGATATAGGTTAAACGTTGGATGGTGGGTATTTGGAAGAGAAAAAAATGTATCACAGGGATAGGAAAGAGGAAATATTAACACCTTAGTGTGTAGAATCGCATAGCTCTGTGGAGCTGAAGGAAACAAAAGAGTTAGCAAACAATCTTCTTCAATGCTTCTAAAAAAGGGTCACGGGAAGCACTAATGAATACCATGCTTTTCTTGTATCTGTAAGGTCAGATGGTTTACAGGATTGGTCTTGTCTACTGGATGATCTGCATGCGCCGGCTATGAAGGCCATAATCAGCTGCTTGTGTGGGAGGTCATGGATAGTTGGGGGGTTATGGTTACAGTGTTAGTGTCAGTTCACTTGGCTATGGCTGGATTTCGTAACTGAATTAGTTAGATCCTCAAATATTGGAATTATTTGCAATTGATATTAGTGGGCTCTAGTTGAAATCTCAAGTATATTAACAATTTACGATTTACATCTTTGGGGTCTAGTCAGTGGGAGCAAGAGGGGACTTCTTTGCGCTCTTTAGAGACGGAAAAGGCTCACTGAAGGTACAAGGGTTGTTGGGGGTGCTGTCTCGCGTGCTCAAACAGAGAGCAGAAGAGGGGTAGAATTTTTGTGACCTGCTACGTGGGGCTTGCAGACTCTCGGGGGATAGGAGGGGTTTGGTTCATTGGCTCATCACCTGTATCACATTGCAAGGAAGATAACAAAACAGAGGCTGCGGAACGAATAAACAAGTGTTTTTATTGTGTTATGGTTCTCATCGTTATCAGAAGTAGGAAGCTTCATGCATAGTGTTCTACTGTTGAAGTTTAATGATTAATGCACTTAACACATGGCCGAGGCTACATTCAGAATAATCAACACCTATCTCCTGAGTTCTTTACTGTCGAAGGTTAGAGCTATTTGTTGTTGCTTTTGTTTGGATCGAAAACGTGAGGTTTGACGCAGTCAAGAGATGCATTCTAGGATCCATTATGAAATTACATATGCCATGGGGTTTTGAGCTTATGCCCTTTCTAAATCTGTGTGCGCTCAAGACTGACACTTGAATCTCATGTACGTTTTGGTTTCCCTTACTCTTGATGTTAATTTGCACAATCCTTACGAGTTTTTTTGATGCATTCAAGATCTAAAATCAATTTTATCTTTGTACACTTGAAACTCGAATTTGAGACCATAGACCATAGTGTCCCCATACTTTGTGCCTTGTCCTTGCATCATGGACACTACATATTGATGTGGAGACTTCTATCTGGGAAATCTTAATCTCTTCATGAGTGAGTAGTTTAGAAAGTAATGGGTGGCAGAGTCGTCTATCATGAATCTAACCCTTTCCCCTCTTATGGAGGCATGGAGTTTGACTAAGTCATGCAGTCCAAATTCACATAGAATCAAAACAAAACAACATTTATGCATGCAGTCTTTGTGTAAAACTTCCATTTTCTTTTCCAAATTTTACTATTTTCAATGTTTAAAGTTTGGACAAGATGGACTCCTACCTTTTCCTTCCTTTATGCTCGCAAGTGGCTTTCTACTCCACCTTGGTAGTATACTTTTTAATTAAATTTCCTAGATTTAAGCACTTGAAACAAAGATTTTTACTCTTTACCTTCTCCCAAACATCAAGGTCAAGTCTCGTCCATGAAAGTTGAAGATTCTTGAAATCCTCTGCCTTGAAAGTGGTTAATTTTTGTTTATTTCTAAACCTTTTATTCTTCCCGATAGGATGAAGTGCTCGAGCCCTAGTCTTAGCATGCTCTTTTTAGATCTGCGCTAACCTTATTGCATCTTCTAGACTCTCAGAGGTGCTTCTTATCACTTCATGTTTAATTTCCTTATCGAGACCACAAATAAAGGCCCTTACTTTATGGAAGCCATCCAAGTTTTGGAGCTTGAGAATTATTTCTCTATAATGAAAAATGTATAAGGAGAGGGGATGTCCTTGTTGAAGGATCTTCTCACACTCTTCCCAATTACATTCATCATCATTCTCTGACAAGAAAACTTTTTTAAAGATCTGTTCAAACTAGTTCTAAGTCTTAGGAATCATCTGAGCTTCTTTCAAGCTCATCCATCATTTGTAGTCCTTTGGTCCAAGGGATAAGCTTGTTCCTAGGATGTGGTAGGACTCAAGAGTATTTCTGAGTTGATGCAAGTCTTTCCATTTCTCTAGAAAATTCAAGACTGGATCATTATTTTGGTCTTTGCCCTCTCTTGAGAACTGAGGTGGATTTAAGTCTTTTGCAAAAGAAAGACTCGTAAATCTTAAGGAAGTAGTATGCTAAGGATTTGTGATCAAATCCTCATCTTTGTTTCTAAGTGATATATTACTCTAGATGGGTAATGGAACATCCGCCCTTTACTCATCGATGGGCTCCTTGGTCAGATTGACAATGATCCCATTTGTATAGGAAGGGGTTGATTTGTGCATAATATACTTAGTGTCAAGGGAGCACTAGATTGTGCTCTCTCACGATTTTGGAATTATAATTTTGGTTTCAACTTGTTGTTTTCGAGGAGATAAATACAGTGATGTCTAAATGGTGGAGATCTCTTATCTCGGGAGATTCTTTTACCTAGGAGAAACAAGGATTTCTCGATCGACCATTCCTTAGGAGTTTGGCCAAAATTGATAGCGCATCGCTCCCTCCAAATCTTCCAGAGAGTTTTCCCTCTCATGGCATTCCACAGCCTCGATGAGCAGCCGACTGCCTCACCCAACATCACCTATTGCCAGTTGATTTGGTTCGTAAGTCTCAATACTCGGGTCACGTGATGCCAGATAATACGAGACTTGGGGCAGTCGAAGAACACGTGAGCTAAATCTTCGATACACCGATGACAACGCTTGCACCATGGCTGCACACCACAGATTTTGTTAGCCCTTGCATTGGTCCAGATACCTTTATGCAAGACCTGCCACATGAGAACGAACTTTTTGACCTCAATTAGGGGGTGCCAAATAGACATGAATTTTAGTTCCCATCGAAGTTTGGTCCAAGAAAGGCACCATCTCTTGTTAAGAGTGTGGTGCACATCTAAATCCTCTTTGAAGTTGGGGGTTCTGGAAAGCTTCTTACCATTGCTCCATTTGAGGCCCTCCAGGCAAGGAGGATCCTGACCGCAGAGAAGGTGGGTAGTTGAGCGGTCCCATGCTAAACACCTGCTTTGAAGAAGTGTCCATTCCTCAAAGGTAACTCTAAGTCTAGGATCCAATTCTTCGAACCTAATCCACTGGCTGTTCTCTTGTTTCCAGAGTTGTTTCCACTGTTTGAACCCCTTGTTCAACAAAAATTCATCTTGAAAAGAACCATAGCTCTTGATACCAATGTCATAAAGTCCTCCTTAAAGTTAATGGCCACCCTTGTGTACATATCCACCCATCCAAATCCATCCATATAAATACCTCTAGACCAAGGGGTCTAGAACTATCATGTGTCCAAGTCACATGGTTTCCCAAGAAGGGTTATGTTCACATGGATATCTAAGTCAAGCAATCACATGGGCCACATGGGATCACTTGAAAATCACATGGTTTCTTAAGAGAGGAGCTGTAGAATTATACACACGCCCTCAAGGGGCCTTGACTTGAATTATTCAATTAGTAGAGCTGAACACCTTAGGATAAAAAGCCTAGGTTCCAAACCATTCAATTCCCAAGGGTTCATAAATAAAAACCCAAGGGTTCTCCAAAGGTTTCCCAAGGTTTCTCTAGGAAACTCAAGGGCCTTAACCCTTGGAACCCATGCAATTAGCCCTGGTTATACAACAATCTCCTAGCTAAAGTGTTATGAGGGATTGGACTCAAAAAGAATTAATACAATGGAACTATTACTAGAAGATATTCCATACAAAGAGATATGATATAATGATGTATAACTATCAAGGAGTCCACAAAGAGATATGATATAATGATGTATAACTATCAAGGAGTCCCACAATTCAGGACCAAAAGGTATAGAAAAATATGACTCAACTAATGTGGTGATCCCATATGTATAAATATAAGATAATTGGAAAATAAGAGCTCCGTTGATGGAGATGAACAAGATATAATATGGAACTAGGTAACATCTCTATTATGAAATCACAAAATACAAGATGATAAGACTATGGCGAGAGACAAAAAATAACTAAAACTCGGAATTAAACAAAAACCTAAATTGGAAGTAGAGAGTACTTAGTTGCATGCCATGGCCCCTTGAACTTGGAAGACTTGTGTTGGCAAGAGTGACATGTGATGTGATAAATATTCTTTTCATAGAGTGCTTATGCTAATGATGCTAATAGTTCACAACAATATTCTTCCATTTTTTGAACCTTTTCCTCCTAGCTCATGCAATATGATGAAAATAGGTATATATGGCATATATAGTGAAACAAATTATAAATCTATGTAAAACAAAGTAGATATTGACATTGAATACTCCAATTATAATGTGCCACGTCCTTTTGGAGTCCCATAGTAGTATTTTATGTCACATCACTGAATATCTTTCCCTTAAGTTGCCCCAAGAGATTTGTCTTCCTCCAAAGCATACTTCATGTGAGTTTCTTTTTTTTAAACATTATTCCAAAACATTAAACTTTTTTTTTAAACATCAATCAATTCCTTGAGGCGGAGGTCCATAGTTTAATCTCTGGGCTGGATATATAAGACTTTGGTCAGTTTAAACCAGTTGTTATCCAAATTATCTTGTCTAACCCCTGCTTTGTGAGATACAAGAAGTCTTGCGAGTACTATGCTCATTCACTTGTACAATTGTAATTTCAAAGTTAAAACCTGAAGAAATAAGTGTTTGTCATTTCTCCATTAAAAAAAAAGAGGGAGATACCAAACTCATGCTTTCAAGGTCAGCTTGCTGTGTGAATATGTAGTAGCTGGAGGACCTCTAACATTTAACATTTGTTTCTGCTGGAAACCTCCAACAATGCCATAGTGTGAAACCACCATAAGAAGAGACATAAAAAAACAAAGCTTCTTCGAAATGCGGGATACAACTCTCACATTCAAAGCGACTTGAACGTAGAAGATGGCGAACAGTCGGCAAGCGGAGGCAGCCAATAGAGAAGGACGAGGGATGGATGATGGAAACCAGGCGGGGAGCCGGCACACGGACTTCAGAGATCTCTATATATGGCGGAATCGTCGATGCCTCTCTTTTTGGTTACACGGCGGAAGCTGTCAAATGAGACATGCAGAGGCTTGGACTAATATTAGAAGGCAACAATTATAATGGGAGTCCATCGCTGATCCCGCAAATTCGCGCAAAGTCCTTCGAAGTGTCTTATCGCTCGACCATCTTGGACGGGGCCGCCGCGGGCTTTACCGTTTCTATCCTTCGACTATGTATGCCAGTGCGCCGTAGAGCTTGGGTTCCTGGACTGGAGCAAGCATAGCCTTCTTCTTCGGACGTTGTTTGCGATTGCCAAGCTTGGTTTATCTGCTTCATCATCCGGTTTTCGTAGTTGCTTGCTGCATGTTAAGTTCATAGCTTGACATGATAAGCTGAACGTATTTAATTCGAACTCTACCTTCACTGGTGTGTCGGAGAAGCATATGACTTGGAATCTTGCTGGTGTGTCGGAGAAGCATATGACTTGGAATCTTGTTGGCCTTAAAAGCTCCCTGCTAGGATCCTTTTACGACGGTCACCGTCTTTACACGCATTTCAAGCTGAGGTTCGCCATTTTGTTTCTAGAAGTTCGTTAATTGCTGTATTGTACAGGCATTAATCTATTCCGCCTATATTGTCACGTGATAGCGCTTTCCGGACTGCTTAATTGCTCACTGGAAGCTCCTCCGCTAATGGATCATAATGATACTACTGATGGGGATTTGGACCTCTATGACACCCACAGCTACGATGATTCCATGCTTGATGATCACGCTGACAATTGGACCATATCCTCGCCTAAATCGTTTGATCTTGAAAACGGTTCAACGGAGCATTTACTCACTGAACATTCAACTCTGAAAAGGGGTGGCAGTTCATTCCCGAACGAAACCTCACAGACAGCTATCATCGGTGTTAAGAGCTCTCATATTGAAAGTCTCGATTACGAGTAACGTTCTTATATCCATTACTGAACACGTTTCGGTTTGAATTTAACAAAAGCGGGTCAGTTGAATGATAATTTAACTTGTTGTTCCAACCTAAAATATATTTACGTCCTGAGTTGTTCCTACACGCATTCATTCGGAGTTGATAGCTTTTTGTGTCACTTCACTACATTGCTACACGCCGATAATCATCACTGCTTTTTGCATTCCTTTCAGTCAACAAGAGCTTAATAAGAACGCCCAATCTTTCCTCACTGCTTTTTAATACCGTCCAGGATTGTGGAGAATGACATATTCAAGCAAGACTGGAGATCAAGAACGCGAGCACAGATTTTGCAATATATCATCCTGAAGTGGACAATGGCATTCCTCGTGGGGTTATGTACAGGATTGATAGCATATGCTATCAACATGGCTGTTGAGTATATAGCAGGATACAAACTTTCACAGACTACACGTTTTATAAGTGATAGCAAGTATTTTGTCTCAATTTTTTGTATATATGTTAGGGCTGTGAGATTTTTGCAATCATTATAGATTTTCTATGTACTGTAGGTATTCGATAGCCTTTTCAATTTTTGCTGGAGGGAATATTTTGCTTGTGCTTTCATCTGCAATCCTATGTGCAATTTTTGCTCCTGCTGCAGCAGGCTCTGGGATACCTGAGGTTAAGGCCTATTTGAATGGTATTGATGCCCCAAATATTTTGGCACCAACAACATTTATCGTGAAGGTATCAATATGAACTAAATTATATTTTGGGAAAGTAACAAAGTATGCAGCATCCTAACACTTATATTGAACAGGTATTGGGAAGCATTGGTGCTGTAGCTGGAGGCCTTGCTGTTGGCAAAGAGGGGCCACTAGTTCATACGGGATCTTGTATTGCATCACTCTTGAGCCAAGGAGGATCTAAACGTTATGGATTGACATGGCAATGGTTGCGGTATTTTAAGAATGATCGAGATCGTCGAGACCTTGTTACATGTGGTGCTGCTGCAGGTGTCTCTGCTGCTTTCCGAGCTCCTGTTGGAGGAGTCCTGTTTGCATTGGAAGAAGCAGCATCTTGGTACTGACATCTCCTTAATACCAGTTTCAGGTGTAAAATTCTCATTGTTTTGTGTTAATTGTCAAGTGCATGTCAATACTTCAAAATACAAGTAACACAAACCAAGGAAACACTGCTGCTTGTGCCATCCATTTTGTCTCAAAACATGCAAAAGACTGTCAAAAGTGAAATTCACATGGTCACACATGCAAAGATTGTTACTTCTTTTTCCCCTAATTACCATCTGTTTTTTGCAAGATCAAATATTTCTGGTCATGCGCAGAGGTATAGAAACATTTTCCATGTTTTCTCTATCTGCAATGCCCTTTCATTAGCTCACCCAGCTTCAGGATGTGGCATTTCTTTGTTTTGCACCACCTTGAACTTGTTTTACCACTTGCCAATTTTGGTGAATTTGGCCATTTTGACACCTCCCTTTCTTCCATTTTGGCATTGCTAGTTTTTTGAGACTTTATTTGTTTTGACACTTTCTGTCCACTTGACATCTTCCATCCTTGTACTTTGTTCATTTGGGTACTCTGTTTATTTGGAAACCGTCCAATCATTTGTTATCTTGAGCATTCTGGCACCTTTCAAATCCTTACTCGGCTCATTTTTTGAGTCAACAATTTTTGAAACTTGTCCTATTTAGTGCTTGCCCAATAGTTGGCACTTGTTGATTTCCAGCATCTTTCATTTTTGGGCACTTGCCCAAAATTTGTCAAGTATTGGTAACTTTTCGTACGTGATACCTACCAAGGCTACCGTCCTGCACTAATAATCTGGACTTGCAGTAATAGTTTGGAAAGTCAAAATGCTTCGTTCCTCCTTCCCAAAAGATGGTTCAGCTCGAGCTGCTTATAAATTGCAGCTTGCTCATAATGATGTCTATGGTCCTATGTAGACACGATCATTTGGGAACTACCTCTACCTCGTGACTTTTATTGATGTTTTCTCCATGCATGCATGGGTCTATCCATTATAAATTGAAAGCGAAGTCCGAAGTGTTTATGTGCTTAAAACAGTTCCTTGTTACAGTTGAAAATATGTCAGCATGTGAATTGGGCATCCTCTGTTTTGATTGAGGGTATGCGCAGAGGTATAGAAACATTTTCCATGTCTTCTCTATCTGCAATGCCATGTGAATTTCTGGTCATGCGCAGAGGTATAGAAACATTTTCCATGTCTTCTCTATCTGCAATGCCCTTTCATTAGCTCACCCAGCTTCAGGATGTGGCATTTCTTTGTTTTGCACCACCTTGAACTTGTTTTACCACTTGCCAATTTTGGTGAATTTGGCCATTTTGACACCTCCCTTTCTTCCATTTTGGCATTGCTAGTTTTTTGAGACTTTATTTGTTTTGACACTTTCTGTCCACTTGACATCTTCCATCCTTGTACTTTGTTCATTTGGGTACTCTGTTTATTTGGAAACCGTCCAATCATTTGTTATCTTGAGCATTCTGGCACCTTTCAAATCCTTACTCGGCTCATTTTTTGAGTCAACAATTTTTGAAACTTGTCCTATTTAGTGCTTGCCCAATCGTTGGCACTTGTTGATTTCCAGCATCTTTCATTTTTGGGCACTTGCCCAAAATTTGTCAAGTATTGGTAACTTTTCGTACGTGATACCTACCAAGGCTACCGTCCTGCACTAATAATCTGGACTTGCAGTAATAGTTTGGAAAGTCAAAATGCTTCGTTCCTCCTTCCCAAAAGATGGTTCAGCTCGAGCTGCTTATAAATTGCAGCTTGCTCATAATGATGTCTATGGTCCTATGTAGACACGATCATTTGGGAACTACCTCTACCTCGTGACTTTTATTGATGTTTTCTCCACGCATGCATGGGTCTATCCATTATAAATTGAAAGAGAAGTCCGAAGTGTTTATGTGCTTAAAACAGTTCCTTGTTACAGTTGAAAATATGTCAGCATGTGAATTGGGCATCCTCTGTTTTGATTGAGGGGGGAATACATGTCTTCTAATTTTAATGCATTTTTGGCTGAGCGTGAGATAAAGCATCACTCTACAGAGTCTCATGGAAATGGCGAGGTATATTGTCAAAAGTCAAGCTTTACCACATAGCTTTTGGCTTGAGGCTGTTATGTGTGCAATATATGTACTTGACAGGTGTCCCACCAAAGCATTGCAATCGATCACTCTATATGAGGTTTACATGGTCGCAAACCATCGGTTGCTCATGTGCATGTCTTTGCTTGTCGGACATATGCATTAGTGCTTGAACAACAATGCAGGATATTGGATGATAAAGGAATGAAATGTATTTTTATTGGGCGTAGTTCTGAAAGCAAAGGCTATGCATTAGTGCTTGAACAACAATGCAGGATATTGGATGATAAAGGAATGAAATGTATTTTTATTGGGTATAGTTCTGAAAACAAAGGCTATCGTCTCTACCATCCACTGACTAAACGCATTCTGGATAGTTATGATATTGGATGTTAAAGGAATGAAATGTATTTTTGTTGGGTATAGTTCTGAAAGCAAAGGCTATTGTCTGCACCATCCAGAGACTGAACGCATTCTAGTTAGTCATAATGTTCTTTTTGTGGAAGATGCAATTCAGCCCCTACTTTCTGTTGGAAAACAAAGATCCAATGTCCTATTGGTCAAAATTGACCAGAGATTATAGGTTGTGTAGTGTTTTGTATAGCTCCTTCTACAAATAAAACGCGTAGGCGCTTTGGCTACTTCAGCGTGCTCCTAAATCATCCACCTGAGTTCGAAACTCGGCAGCAGCACATAGCACGAACAATTTTTTTCAAAAACGCTGTTCAAAAGCACACCGACGACGACGAAGTTTTTTTGATGTGTTTCAAAATTGCGTAGCGATCGCTTTGCGATTAGCTTTAAGAATTGTGCTTTTGGAGTGCTTTTCAAGTGTAACAAAATACTATATAAGAAGAGCATCAGCTCATTGTTGAGATATCCAACACCTAGTTCAACACAAGCTTTGGAAGCTTTGTTGCCTCAATAGGGTGGTGCTTCTAGCACATGGGGCAGCCATGGTGCTATGTTGGAGCATGTTGAGGAGCGGCTATGGATTTTTTCTTGGAGAAGAGTGTGCTTACACTCTTGCTTAAAGATTGTCTTCTACATGAAGATTTTGGGTTACTTCAAAGACATTGGATGGTGGTTAATATAAGATTTGCATCTTATGTTAAGAATTTAGGTACATATTCTCTTTATGCACACAGGTACTACTTGGAGCTTATGGAGGCAGTGGCATCCATATCTGGAGGTGTCCTATTCGGCATATCTAAAGGAGAATCAGTACATGCATGCGACATGCACATTTGGATGAGGTATTAGATAAGATATGTTCATATGAGTTTGAGGATTTCTAGCAGCAAACTTGTTAGCATTCTTTGCTACTTTTGTAAGTATGTGATCTTTTTCACACACATATCTGTTTTAGGGCCTTCTATAGCCTAAGTTTAGATGAGGGTTTGCTGATTATCAGTTTTAGACTTATCCTTCCTCTTTCTGTCACTCATATTCACTCTTCTACAACCTATTAGGTCGCACATCTCAGATATATATGCAAATTTCTGTCCATACATCTGAATATGTTTGTTACATTTGTATATTCACTCATCCATCTATTTCTGTTCACATAGAGTGGTTGAGGGTTTTGCTCCCACATTGTAAATTGACATTGGTATATATGATAGTGTGAGTATTAATGGCTTACGTAACACTTTACACATATTGTCTAATCTTTCTCTATCTTTGTCTCATCATTTGTATGATTAAGTGTGGTATATTCATGTTTTGTAAATATTGGAAGATTGCTAGAATATGTTTTGTAGATCCTGAACCTATGGAATCTTGGACCTATGGAATGTATGTTGAAGATCCTGGATACTTATGGGACCTGCGAGATTTGTTATGGGCCTACCTAATTTCCAGCACTTTCATGTACCAAGGAGATAATAATTAGCTCTCCAGATGTGCAAGTGCTTGTCCAAATGAGGCAATTTCTCAGTCTTTACAGCCTACAAGTTCCAAATGATGATGCATATTTACATGATGCACATGTTGATGAGAGGGTTGACATAGAAGAGGCTAAAAATATGCCTAAATGGTTGGTGAAGCCTTTGAGAGATAGCAAATTAGATGCATCTCTTTCATATTGTACTCGTTGAGACTTTCATAGCGCTTTCTTTGCATCATGTTGCAATGCAATGGTTGCGTCTAGTCTTTGTGATGAGAATGAGCTTGTTTCTTTTGATTAAGCACAAAATTCAGAAAATTGGATGGCTGCTATGCAATCAGAATATAATGCTATTATGAAGAATGGTACTTGCTCTTTACGTGATTTGCCTCCAAGCAAAAAGGCTATTGGCACTAAATGGGTGTACAAGCTGAAACGTAAGCTTGATGGAACAATTGATAGGCATAAGGTTACGCTTGTTGCCAAAGGTTATGTTGAAGAGAGAAGCATTGATATTGATGAGACCTTTGGTCCCACATGTTGAATGACCATTGTTCGTTGCATTTGTGTACTTGAAGCTCATCATGGTTGGAATGTACATAAGTTGGACATTAAAACTGCATTTCTGAATGGTGACTTACATGAAGAAGTTTCTATTTCAACCCTGTGGGTTTGTGCAGAAAGGGCATGAAAACAAAGTGTGCGGGTTGAAAAAGGCATTATATGGTTTGAAGCAAGCACCACGTGCTTGGTATGAAAAGATACATGCCTACTTACTTTTGAGAATAGTCCAAATGACAACACCTTATATGTTAAGCATGCACATGTACTTATGATAATTGTTGTATATGTTGATGACATGTTGCTCAACGGTCTTAATGGGAAATATATTGTTGAATTTAAGGCTGATTTGCATGCCCTTTTTTAGATGTCAGATTTGGGGCATTTGCATCATTATTTGGGCATGGCAAGTTGATGGAGGAATAGATGTGTCAAACAGAATATGTTGACACATTATTGCAGTGTTTTGGCCTTGAAGGTTGCAAACCTATTGCCGCTTTCATGGAAACATGTTTACGGTTGAGTCTTCATGATGCTAGAGATGCATTTGATGTTGTTCTCTATCAACCGGCTGTTGGATGCTTGATTTGCTTATGCATAACGTAGTCGGATATCTAGTTTACTATCTCTCATATGGATAGGTTTATGCATTGCCTAGGTGAAGCATTGGTAGGCGGTTAAGCACATCTTTCATTATTTGAGTGGTATTTGGCTAGTTGGATTATTTTATCCCAACGGGGGATCATTACCGCCATATTTACATGTTTTTTGAATGAGATTGGGTGGTTGCTATGACACTCGTGTTTTCATTAGTGGTTTTTGCTTCATGCGTAATAGCTCATGCATATCTTGGTTGAGGTGCACTATCATTATGCTAGGGAGAGGTTCTTTGTATGGAGAGATCAATTTGGCTTATGTGCCTACACATGATAATGTTGAAGACCTTTTCACAAAGGCTCTTCCTAGGAGGAAGTATGAAGCTTTTCGCAAAGCTTCGTGCTTACTTTCTTTTGTGGTTTGATCTCTTCCCATATAGCTTGGCACTTCCTTATACATGTGTGCTAGCTCCTTGTTCACCTATCTTCTCAAGTTGTGGTAATCAAATGGAATAGGGAATTTCACTTTCATTTCTGTATCCCATGCACATCCCTTTTATGGATGTGGGACTTAGTTTTCTCTTCAATTCAGTCTTTACATGTAGAAATCCATGAAAACCATAGATGCATAGGTGGTCATATGAGACAAGTTTGCAAGACAAATACATCTTTAGAAATGCCACCCGTCAAGGAAGTATGAGCCTTGAGGGAATTTATTGCAAGTATGAACCGTAATTTTCAATGCCTCTTCCCAAAATCTAGTAGGGAGATTAACAATGAACGACATGCATCTAATTTTCTCAGATAACATTCTATTATATCTCTCACATATAATTAGAAGAGGAGTTGCATGGCATTGTTAGCTTCCTTTTTATCCCAATAACTCACAAAACTAATAAAATCAGCACTTATGAGCTCTTGTTCATTATTTGTACGTAGACATTCTAACTTTCTACTTGTTTGGGTGGTCATGAATGCTTGAAACTTCTTGAATGCAACAAAGGCTTTATCCTTAGATTTCAACGAATAAATCCATAGCCCATGAGAACAATCATCAACAAAGGAAGGAAATTTCAAAGCACCATCCATAGGCTTGGTAGGCAATGGGCATACTGCATACATATGAATATACAAGATCAAGAGTCTTAGCTTTATGAGAGACATCAGAGTAGATAGCTCCTCATTTGTTTACCATATTGGTAAACATGCCTTTTCCATTATCCTTATCCATAGATGATAACACATTAAACCCTTTTTGGCTCATATGGCCAAGCCTTCTATGCCAAAGCTCCTTAATTCATTTCAGGCAAGATAATGAATTTGCTCTAGGGCTTTGCCATGAAAGCAATACAATTTCCTTTTCATAGTGCCTTTGATAATGAACCTTGAGCTTTTAAAAAACTTCATGAACCTATCTAAAAAATAATGTTGTATCCATGCATATCCATATGGTCAATTGACAAAATGCATTTTTTGATTCCTCACATACATCATACATCTTGCAAAACTAGCTTGTTGGAATCAATATAAATGCATAGTGCCAATGTCTTCAATGAAACAAGCAAGGTTGGTGTTAAGGTCAACATTCCCATGCCTCCTTACATGAAAAGTAGAAAAGTACTCATTAGGTTCACATCAGTGATATGCATATTTGGAGCATGGAAGGCATGTAAGAGCATATAAAGAATGGAGTAGACATAATGTGACTGAGAGACGAAGTACAAATCGAAATAAGAGAAATAGGAACTTCGATTCTTTAAATAACCAAGCAAATTATGACTATGTCCACTTGTGTGCTTCCACTATGGAGCTTAAATGGTGGTATAGATGGAAGCTAGCTGAAGATCTTAGGCTAACTAGAATAACACTAATTGGGTGAGTGATATATGTTGGTTTTTAGGCCCACAATTAATATAGAGACATGGAGCAAATAGAGACAAGATGGAGAATAGAGAACACATGAGAGAGATGTAGAGCAAATCTCCAGATATGTACATTACATTCTTTGATGAAGTACATGAAGTTACAAGATAGCATAGACAATATGCATGGCATACAAGCTCCCTATAACTCCACAATCTCTAAATATGCACAATGTCCAAATCTGCATAGCACACATATACATACCCCCTTATTGTTAGCCCCCCTTAAAGAGTGTATACACACATGCACGTGCACACACACGTGCATACACATTGTAGAGGGGTACTCTGATAAGTCCCTAGATTGACATGTTTTTATCTTTTACTCTTATGAGATGCACAATGCACAACAATAAGTTATTCTGATTTTATGCAAGGAACAAAAGCAGAGAGGAAAACCAAGAGGATTCAATGGTCAAGAAGGGAGGAATCGACAACTCCCAATCAGCCCAATTTCCTAAGTGCCTTTTTTCCCACTTACCTATTCCCCAAGTTGGCCAATCTTCCAAGTTGCCCATTTTTCTAAGTTGCCCATTTCCCAAATTACCCAATTTCCCAAGTTGCCTACTTTTCTAAACGATCCATTTCCCAAGCTTCCAAATTTCCCAAGATCCCTATTTGTTCCAATTGCCCATTTTCCAAATTACCCAATTTCCCAAGTTTCCTAAGTTTAGTCAACCCGTTTTCAAAAGTTGCCTATTTTTACAAGATTGTCTACTTTTTAAAAGTTGCTTATTTTTACAAAGTTGCTCATAGACTTTGCCCTTGAGAGTAAGACCAAGTCTTGTGAATGATATGTATGCCACTCTCCTCCCATCCAATATATCCTCTTGCATCCAAAATAGTAATGATCTTGAACGGTCTAGTGTCCGCCATGTGGCCATCATGTAACACTCATCACCATTACCATTGAATACTTTAGGATATCCCCCAAGCTTGGGACCTTGGCTATGGCTGGCCCTTGTTCCACACACACATGGAGTGATCTCTGTGGACCAATGTTTGACACTCTCCGCCCCTTCTAAAGATCATTGTCCGCAATGATCAATAAGGGAAGGTACTTGCGAACCAGAGCTTCTGATTCCCAAGTAGAGTTTGTAAGCGGTAATCCTCTCTAGACTACTAGATACTCCTGGACGACACGGTTTCTCAATCCCTTCTGTCTCCGATCTAGTATCCTATCCAGAGAATGATATGTGCTATCACTTTTCTGCAAAGAATCAATACCCACTATTAGATTATCCTCCTTGGAAATATACTTTCTAAGTTTACTGACATGAAACACTAGATGGACTTTGCAATCTCGAGGAAGCTCTAATCGGTATGCAATATCACTAAGCTTTTTAACTATCTTCCAAGGTCCACAAAACCTCGATAAAAGCTTAGTACACTTCCATGTGGATAGTGAAGTAGATCTAGCTGGCACTTGAAGAAAAATGTATCTCACTCCTCAAAGATTCTAGGAGATCTCTTCTTGTTAGCATGTTCTTTTGCCCTATCAACGGCTTGCTTCATTTTGGCTTTAATTATTTCTAAATTTGCTTGGAGATTCGCTAAGAACTCCGAAGCACTAGGAAATTTCTTTGGCATTCCTATGGTACTTGGAGGAGCGGGATTCATGACATAGTTCATCTCAAAAAGGGACATTCTTATCACTTTATGAGGTCTATTGCTATAAGCAAACTCTACTAGCGACAATTAACTATCCCAATCTATCTACCTCTCAGACACATATGTCCTCAATATGTCCTCTAGAATCTAGTTGACCCTCTTGGTCTGACCATTTGCCTCTCAATAAATACGACTAATAATTTTCAATGACATCTTTAGTTTGTCAAATACAAACTTCCAGAAGTGTCCTGTGAATCTGACATCCCTATCTGAAACTATGGATGTTGGTAACCCATGCAATATGAAGACATGCGGGACAAACAACTCCGCTACCCTTGGAGCTTCTATCCTCTCGTGTGTGGGTATGAAATGAGCCATCTTGCTCAATCTATCTACCAAAACTAGGATAATATTCCGCTTCCTTTGGGTCTGCGGTAACCTGACTATGAAGTCCATGGATACGCTATCCCAATTGTGCTCTGGAATGTGTAAGGATGTAAAAGACCTCGTGTCTTTACCCTTTCTTCCTTGTTGACTTGACACATAAAGCATTGTTGAACATAAGTGTGGACATCTTTGGTTAATCAAGGCCACCAAAATTTTCTTCTAACAAGCTGAATTGTCTTGTTAACACCAGGGCGCCTTGCACAAGGAACATCATGGTTATCATGCATGACTTTTCTTCTCAAATCTCGGGAATCTAGTACACAAACCTTTCCTTTCCGTTTAACTATTCCATTCTCCTTTGAGAAATTGGAATACAGAGTGGACATGTTTGCTTTACTAGTTGAAGAAATAGCTAGAACTTCCTTGTCTCCTATGATAGAGTCATCACTGATGGCTCTAATGATATGTAACAAATGTGGATCTTCTACCTGTGCTTTCTTTATTTCTTGAAGCAATGCGCTTTCTAGAACTCTAAAGCTCATTTGATATACTATCTGTGATAATGCTGAGCTACTATATTCTCTTTGCCACTTCTATACAAGATTTCCATGTGAAACTCTTGCATGAGCTGAGCCCAATGAGCTTTTCTTCCTCGAAGATCTTGTTAACTACAAAAGTACTTGAGTGTATGGTGATCTGTGTATACCTTTAAGTCTGCACCATAAAGGTAGTATCTCGAGGCCTTCTCTTTGTCATGAGCGGTAAGGATAGACTTATTGTACGCCCTCTCAGCTAGAGGAGACACTTTCCTTTTTCCTCCTGAAACTATCTTGGTCATGTGCACATGCTTAGCCTCTTTGTGAGGCTATGCACTGACCAAGCCAAGAGTGGATGAGGAAGAGGGTCGACTCATCTTAGTCCATGAGGACCTGTGACCTTGGGAGCCTATGCCCCTGTGGCCATCCTTATAAACTAAAGCCATCTCCATGGCTTGTGCCAAGGAGTGACAACTCTCCTTCCTCACTAAAGGTCTAATAGTGGTCTAGTACATAAGGGTCATGGGCAATTAATGCATTAGATAGCTTTAATTATGAGCACCGCAGTCCTTGACTTTGTTATGTAGTGCTGAGTGGTTGGGGTCCACTAGACTGCCTTGCTCTGTAGCCATCTTGCCTTGTCAGGGCTTGACCCACTTGTCCCGTGGTGAATTTGGGCATCTTGGTGGTCTTGTTGCCCCTTGGGCATCTTGGTGTCCCTTTCCAACAACTTGGCTTCATGGCACCCAATTGGCTCCTTGGCACCAATCTAGCACCCGCCTAGCACTTGGGCTCCTTGGTGCCCAACTTCTACACTTGGGCTCCTTGGTGCATGATTCTAGCACTTGGCCTCCTTTGCACCCATTTCTAGGACTTGGGCTCCTTGGCGCCTAATTCAAGCGCTTGGGATCCTTGGAGCAAAACTTCGGCACTTGGGCTCTTTGCGTCCGATTCTAGCACTTGGGCTCCTTGGTGCACAATTCAAGCTGTTGGCCTTCTTGGCATCCAACTTCGGCACTTGGGCTCTTTGGCGCCCAATTCCATCGCTTGGGTTCCTTGGCGCCCAACTTCGACACTTGGGCTCTTTGGTGCTCAATTCCAACACTTCGGCTCCTTGGTGCCCAACTTCGGCACTTGAGCTCTTTGATGCCCAATTCAAGCACTTGGGCTCCTTGGTGCCCAACTTCGGCACTTTGGCTCTTTGGTGCCCAATTCAAGCACTTGGGCTCCTTGACACCTAATTCTAGCACTTGGGCTCCTTAGTGCCCAACTTCGGCACTTGGGCTTCTTGGTGCCCAGTTGAGGTGTTCTATCTTCTTTCGTGTTCTTCAAAAAATTTTTGTTCTACAGGTTGCCCACTACTAGTGTCTCTTCCCTCAGTGAGATATGACTTGCAAAATACAATTATAAGAAGTCGAGAAGGAAGGAAAATTATGAGAAGTTTGGGTGATCATGGATATTATGATCTTGGAAGTGTTGCTTGTGAGTTTAGCAAGAGGAGAGGGATGCTTAGAATGTTGAGCTTAGAGTCAAGAAATGATGGGTGGTCGCCTGATTATAGAGAGGTGAGTAAATGAATGCTTGAATAATGTGAGTCGCAGTGTCCAGAGGATTTGGTAGATGCCTAGGAGGAGTTGGTAGTCGCAAGAAGCTTTTGATGGTAACATCGCTTGAGAAGCTTGCAATTGGTAGTCGCCCAGGGTGCGAGGAGGGAGGGTGATTTGGTAGATGCCGACGAGGAATTAGGAGTTGATAGGGGTGCTAGAAGGAGGGAGGGTGATTTTGTAGACTCCCAAGAGGAGTTAGGAGTCCATAGGAGTTGGTAGTCACCTAAGGTGTTGTTAGGAGGGAGGGTAATTTGGTAGATGCCAAGGAGGAGTTGGTAGTCCCCTAAGGTGTTGTTAGAAGGGGATGATTTGGTAGACTTCTAGGAGGAGTTGATAAGTGTTGGTAGTTGCCTAAGGTATTAGAAGGAGCAATAGCCGTTCGTTTAGGAGTTGCAAAGAGAAGGTTGGTAGTCGCCCTATAATTTGATGGGTTATCTTCAGAAATTGAAGGTAGTCGCCAAGTGTTACCTTTGGGAATTGAAGGTAGTCGCCCAATGTTACCTTTGGGAATTGAAGGTAGTTGCCCATGGAGAAGGATAGTTACCTTTGGGAATTGAAGGTAGTCATCGAGTGTTACCTTTGGGAATTGAAGGTAGTCATCGAGTGTCACCTTTGGGAATTAAAGGTAGTCGCCTATGGAGAAGGATAGTTGTCACTTAGTTAGAATTGGTAGTTGCTTGGTGAATTGGTAGTTGCCCATGTTGAGGTTGATCATTGGTAGTCTCCCGGTGATTGGTAGACACCCATTGTGCAAAGGAGAGGTAGTTTGGTAGTCGCCCATGGTGCCAAAGGAGGGTAGTTTGGTAGTTGCTCATGTTGAGGTTGATTATTGGTGGTCGCTTAAGGAGGGGTGGTTTGGTAGTTGCCCATGGTGCCAAAGGAGGGTAGTTGCCCATGTTGAGGTTGATTATTGGTGGTCGCCTATGTGTGTGAGTGGAAGGGGGGAGAGGTAGGGGAGTGGCTAGGTGGTGGAGGGAAGTGGGTGAGGGTATACCCTAGGGAGATGGAAAGGGCGAGCAGAGAAATGTGAGGTGAAATTAGGCAAGCGGGTGGTGTTTAGGGCATTGATTGGGGCAAGTGCTTAAGGAGTGATTTGGGCATGATTGGGATGAGTGAGGGTGAGTGGGGCGAGTGCTTGGGCTTGATTGGGAGGAGTGAGTGTGGAGCCAACACATAATTGGGGTGAGTGAGGGTGAATGCGGAGAATGGAAGTGGTAGATTGTCACCTAGAAGGGAAGATATGGAGAGTGGAAGTGACGAGGTGAAAGAGAAGAGGACATCTTGCCTAGAGGAGGTAGAAGAGGAGAAGAAATACATGGGGAATGGCTAATAAGGAAGGGTAGGAGTGATTTGAGAGGACTCCTAAGAAGGAATGTGGGGAAGAGTACTGAGGAAGGGTAGGAGTGATTTGAGAGACTCCTAAGAAGAAATGTGTTTATCATCTCAGGAAATCGGTAGGAAAAGGAGAATCTCAGGAAATCGGTAGGAAAAGGAGAATCTCAGGAAATCGGTAGGAAAAGGAGAAGGTAAGCTCCTAAAACTGCCCTCACAAGTACGTTTACCAAGGTAACTCCACAGAACGCACTCTTGATCAATTGGAAAATCTTAAAGTACAAAAGGGAGAGACATTCTCTAAATTGATGACAAGGGTGAAGTCTTTAGTTTCTCATCTTCCTGACCATCTTGGGGATTTTCTAGTCAAGAAATGGATAGAAAAGACTCTACCAAAAACTTCTCAGCAAAAGCTTAGAGAGTTACTACAAGCTAATGTGTCTTTGGAAGAGTTTGAAGACCCAACCTCAAGGATTGAAGCGAAGCATTGAAGTTACAAAAAGCTTTGCAAGAGGAGAAGGCTCCTTGGCGAGGAAGTGATGAAGGTGTTGCTTAGCGGTAAAAACATATATTTAGTACACTGTATGCATAA